>JAEIGR010000024.1:0-1200000 GCA_018904305.1 Scaptomyza montana | reverse complement strand
AACTCACTCAAAAGCGCGAGTGATATGCATGTGTAAAACATTCACACTGTTACATGCGCTCTCGCTATACTCTTTCTTTTCAACGATCGGGCTTATACGACTTTATATGTCACGGGTAACACGGAACATATTGAGGTTAAATTTGAACTTATATAAGCCCCGATCGATTGGATTATTAAAGAACCACTAACTTTATATTCTTTCATTAAGTCGTGGTGAACACTGTATCGGTGGTCGTTGAGTTACACTTTTGTACTTTTGACCTCTACGGCCACCTGTTAAATAACCCCAAAGTTATCCGACTTCGTTTCTGCGGAAACTGTTGCTCCATATGTAGAAGTTTGCCTTGTTTTACTTCTGGACTTCAAACAAAAAGACTTATTTCCAGGTGGAGAAGGTGTTGCGGATCGAACCCCTGCCCGAAAAGCCAGTGAATTTTCCCCCGCGAGACTTCTGTTTCACACCAGGCACTATATTTATTTAAATATATTTGTCACTTGCAACACTTTTATTCAAATAAATACTTATTTACCTGGCTTTCCTTATTATTTTAAGACTAAAAGACTTAATCGCAAATTTTATCTTTATAAATTATTATTATGCGCATAACCTCTCAATATATGTAGTTAGTTTAACCGCGTGTTAAATTCGCTTCTTGAACGATGCGATCTCCATGAGGTTTCTTTGGTACTAATCCCTAACCTCGAGGTTCAATGCCTCTAAAGCAGTGTTGTCCAAAGTTTGAAAAGGCAGCCACGCGTGGTTGGCAAGAAAAATTCTGCCGGCGTAGCAGCCGACACATGTATAGGGAGAGAGAATATGTGTGTTCTATAAATAGAACGCTCGGCAGCTTGTTCTCTTACGATGCGCGTGTTCGGCTGCATTTGCTCTCTCGACTCATGTGTTCGGCTGAAGCTCAAAAGTCAAACGCGCAGTCATTCACTATGCTGCATTGCAAAAAAATGTTTCACGTTGCCTTCGTGTTTCGCTGCTTCGCACACAAGCGCAACTCTTTCATTGTGTGAGTTTGGACACCACTGCTCTAAAGCTAAGTACTTGCTGCCAAATATTCTGCATAAAGCAGACGAACCAACAAACCTAGCACCTTATTGTTCTCTCGGTAGCTCACTAAGCTTTACTGTTACTGAGAGAGATTATCCGGGACATCAATGTGACCCATTTTTAGCGGAGACACCCACCTTTGTTTTTAAATAGATCCAAACTACAGTGGTGTCCAAAATATTGTAACTTCTGCCACTACAAAGGTCACTACCTTACGTACTTCGTCATTGTTTATGACTTCATATACGTTGGGCTTAGAAGCGTTTTCTATAGATTGCTTAGGCA
This sequence comes from Scaptomyza montana, assembly GCA_018904305.1. Classification (NCBI taxonomy): domain Eukaryota; kingdom Metazoa; phylum Arthropoda; class Insecta; order Diptera; family Drosophilidae; genus Scaptomyza; species Scaptomyza montana. Next base: position 1,198,653 of record JAEIGR010000024.1, on the reverse strand, counting down.
ATTCTATTTCTTTATTATCCGCGCGGATTTTCTGTCTATTTTGATATCTGGTAGTGACTTTCATTATGTTTCCTGTTATGTTTTGTAGTTCTTTGATGGTTATTCTTGATACACATCTGCTACCTAATTGTCTTTTCCCTTTAAATATTCAACTGTAAAATCATATTCTTCCAATTCTAGCCTCATACGTGTCAGTTTAGAACTTGGATTGATCATTGAGAATAGGTATATTAAAGGTCTGTGATCTGTTTTGATTCTAAAGTGTTTTCCATAAATATATGGTCGAAAATGTAATATTGCCCAGTGAATTGCAGTTAATTCCTGCTCAGTTGTACTTTTATTACTTTTTCCTTTAGTGAAAGCTTTTGACGCGTATGCAATGGGAAGTTGGAGTCCGTTATGGTTTTGAGTTAAAACCGCTCCACACGCTTGCTTACTTGCGTCAGTAATTATACAAAATTCTTTGCTGAAATCAGGATATTGTAGCAAAGTTGGTTCTATTAGTTTTGTTTTTAAATATTGGAATGCATTTTGGCATTCATCTGTCCATTCAAAAGGAACATCCTTTTTACATAATCTTGTTATGTGCCGTGAATAGTCGGCGAAATTTTCTATGAAACGTCTATAGTAATTGCAAAATGCTACGAAACGTCTAGCGCTGTCCGCATTGTGCGGCGTAGGGTAATTCATAATGACATCGTATTTCTTGTCATCTGGAAGTATTCCTTTATCTGTGCATTTATGACCGAGAAAAGTCACTTCATGCATAAAGAATGAACATTTTTCTGGATGTAACTTTAGATTGTATTTCCTACATTTCTCAAAAACATCTGTCAAGTTTTTAAGCATATGTTTCTCGGAACAACCTATAACTATTAAGTCATCCATATAAAGGAATGCTTGTGAGGATTCTAAACCAGAGAATGCTATAGTCATCATTCTCTGAAATGAATTAGGCGCTATTTTTAAACCGAATGGAAGTCGCGTGAAGCGATACGAGCCATTGCTCGTTGAAAATGACGTTATATCTCTTGAACTCTTTTCGAGTTCAATTTGATGAAATCCTGACATTAAGTCAAGGCATGAAAAATATGTCGCTCGCCCAAGTTGATCCAAAATATCATCAATTCTGGGGAGTGGAAATTTGTCGGACAGTAATTTTTTATTAATTTGGCGATAGTCAATTACTAATCGCCATTTCTTTTGTTCTGAACCTAGAGATGTTTTTTTAGGGACAAGCAATAATGGGCTGTTATATTCAGATACAGATGGTTCTACTATCCCGTCGGTGATCAATTTTCCGACTTGTTTCTGTATTTCATCTACCTGACTGTGTGGGCTTCTATAATTTTTTATATATACTGGTTCTTCATCTTTTAATCTCAGTTTTTGTTTGTAAAAATTATTTGTGCTGATTGGTTCAGATTCCAATCCGAAAATATCATTATATTGGGTGCATAATTTTGAAAGCTGTGTTTTGAATAGTGGAGGAAAATTTTTCTTTAGTTGAGATAATACAGATATTTCTCTATTTTCTTGGTTAGTTTTGACTATTTCGTAGTTCGAAAGTGATTCATACGCTAAGTTATTTGTACTGACTACTTGATCTTTATCTGTTGTGTTGAGTAGCCTTATAAAAGCGTTTTTAGATGTTGCTATGGTACTTGCTATGTAAATACCATGCTGAATTTCTTGATTTGGAATCAATACACTGTCTTCTTTTGAATTTAGCTCGATTTTTCGAATGACTTGGGATCTTGCTGGCAGAAGTATTGAGTTGTTGCCAGAACTGTATGTTATTGGAACATAAATTGGAAATTTTAAGCTATTAGGTCTAATTATAAGCCAATCTTCAGATGGCTTGAAGTCTAATTGACAGTTGTATTTTTTTATGAAATCGATTCCTAATATGCCATCACAAGGAATAGCGAATTGTAGATCTACGATATGAAAATCGTGTTGGATTATGTATTTATTGGTCTGTATCTCAATAGAAGTTAACCCTTTGGACTTGGTTACTTCTTGACTTATTCCTTTTATGTCTATAATATAATTAATTTCTATGTCATGAAAAACATCAGAATTTTCTTTAACTATTGAAATGTCCGCACCTGTGTCTGCTAAAAAGACAAGTTCTTTTCCTGTAGCCACATGGCTGAATGATACAAATATGTTTTGGCTGAGATTAATGGTATGAACCTTTGCATTTTCTACTGTTGAGTATTTAAAGGGGTTTGCGAGTTTTCCGATGTATTGGTTACTCGGACATTGCTCTGGTTATTGTAATTCTGGCCTCGATTTGAGTTGCCACGGCCTCTTGAATTTCCTCTATATTGGCCTCGTGCATTATTGTTATTGTAATTTGCGTTGTAATTAGTGTTGCTGTTACTATTGAAGCGACCGCGAAAATTACCTCTGTAATTTCCGCGTCCGCGGTTTCCGCCGCGCTGTGGATTATTATTGTAATATAGGACAGTGTTTTGCTGTCCGGTTGCCTCTGTGCAGCAATTTACAAATTTAGACACGGCTTCATTCATAGTATTGAAGGTACCAGCTTGCATGATAAGTTTTACCTTATCAACTGTGCAGTTTTTAGTCATTGCCTTGACTGCGTGCTGAGTTGAATAACTTCTGGCTAACTCTAGCGGTAAGCCGACGCGTCGGTTATATATGCACCTTCTAGCATTTTTGTCATTTGCTCAACCTCTAATGTGTATTGGTTGGCAGTTTTATTGCGTTGCTGTATGTTCATCAGTTTTGCTGACAACACTTCTACAGTTTCACCTTTTACATTTGTTTTTAGTTTGGAAATGATTTCAGTTATTGTTGATTCATTTCCTACTAAATTTCTGGCGACACCTTTTAGCCTTGATTTAATAATCGAAACTGCTAATTGCTCGTGATCGCCAGTTATCAACTCTAATATTTGTAATGCATCAATAAAACATTGCAAGTTTTCAGCTTTACCATCAAATGGTGGTATAAGTTTGGTTGCTGTATTAATAAAATCAATGTTTGTTTGTGCCATGTTGAGATTTTTGCCTGGTTTATTCTCTACTGTACTTGACGAAGTATCAGAATCTGTAGAATTATCCAGATCTGGCATCAACACTGCTGGAACTGTGAGATTGTTTAAATCCTGTTCTTCTATTTTTTTGTTTGTCTCAAGCTCCTCTGACTCTGTTTGTTCAGTGTCAGGTTGTTCTGGTTCATCACCAGTTTCAATTGTTAAAGCTGAGTTCAGTATTGTTGGTATAGAGATATCTAAATTGAATTTTTCTTTAATGGATATTAAATTCGATCGTAGTCGGATCAAAAGTTTTGATACTTGGGACCAATGATCTTGATTTAATTGTTTTCTCTGGTTATGTATTAGTATACGTGCTTCATTAAAGCTGTTTACTAGTATCTCCACATGTTTTTTGATTGTACTTCTTTGAATAGGTCTGTTTTGTGCTAGTGACTTATGCGATTTATCGAAGTCTATTTTTATTTCATTTATTTGTCTAATTAACTCATTCCATTCCATTATTTTATGGATATGGATTGTTCTTTAGGAATAGGGTTATTTGAGTGCATGATACGTTTCTTAATTGTTTTTTGTGTTTAGCCATACTTTGTAAATATATGTTTTTTTTTTGTTAATTTCTTTTTTTTTTTTTATCTATATATTTATTTAAAAAGTGTTTTTATTTTTTTTTTTTTAAATTACGAGTTTACATTTTTGTATTTATATAATGTTTTGCGCATTTAATTTATATTTTGTCCAGCTCAATTGCCTGGCTCATATATTTTTTCTTTAAGCACTTATTGTGCAATTTATACAATTTGTAAAAGCAATTTGCGCACATTATAACAACTATTATTATTAATAATATATGTACCAATTCTAAATCAGTACTGCTTGATTCTACTTTATTGATAACATTTGCTGTGGAGTCAACTGACTTCACATCTACTAGTCCCATTTTTGTGGACTTATTCGTTATATCTTCAAAATTATTTATGCGATATAATATAATATTAGTATTTAAATTTTTGTCGGTTTTACTTATTTTATTATCGTTCATATATTTATTTCTTTGCTTTTTTTTTATAAAGGGTTCTAACTAAAAAAAATTTTCATCAACATATGTTCTTGCCTATTTTTGCGTTTAGCTTTACGGGCTATACTCTGATTGGGCGAAAAAGGTTTCGCTCAAGTTTTACAATTGTTTGTTTTAAAATAATCATTAGAATTTTTTTCATATCTCGTTCGTGTTGATGATAATGATGCCGCATCAGCTGGTCGTCGCCGGTTAGCTGTGCTGATGCTCCTTCGTTGGCGTAAAAGGCGGCCTGCCTTTCACGCTTGTTGTTATTTCCGTTGTTGTTTGCTGCATGTATAGCCGCAGAACGGGCTCTCCAGGGGTCCAGGGCAGTCTGCTGGGCATTCAGCTCTTCGTTTTGGCATCTCTTTTTGCTTGGGTGGTGAAGTTTTTGTATTAGTGTTGTTTATAACGGTCTTTATATTTGAGTGAGTGATTGGCTTTTTAATTGCGATTTTAGACTTTAAAAAGTCCAATTCAGCTTGTAATTTTATAGCTGTTGCCCACGGGGGTGGTGTTGGGCTTGAAAATAATAACCACTTTAGACGGGCAATTCGTTTATTAATTTTGTTTTTTACACCCCCTCTTTTTGCCATATCACTTTTACTCTACTCACTCAGATTGTATCGTTGTCGTTGTCCACTATTTAATTATCCATTTGCATATTTGTGTTGTTGCAGATTTGATGTTTTGTAAATTCTTGGAGTTGTAGGTTTGTAGATTTTTGCAGTTGCTGGTTTTTGTTATCTTGTAGATTATTGTAGTTGTAGGTTTTATCCTGAGGTCTCACCGGACCTCTGTCACGGTCGCCATGTAATAAGTGGAGTCTTTATTTGTAATAAGTGGAGTCTTTATTAGGAACTGGAGCAGCAATGGTGCCGCTTCCAACGTTCAGTTGTTTCTGATCTTAAACATTTTACTTAGGTTCTAAGGAAGCCTAATTCTCATTGCTGCGCTGCCCTCAGTTGGACAGCAGAGAGAGAGAGTTATGTATATTCTATGTATTATTACATATGTATGTAGAGTATATATGTATCTATGCCCACTTAAGCTGGAGCGCAAGGGTATATGCATACACTTGAGTTTGGTCACGCGGTCGTCGAGTGCAGGCAGAATGCTGACACTTGCACATTCTGTGCGGCCGCCGATCGACTCATATTTCGTCCATGGGTTGAAGACCGGGACTATGTTTATGTAAACATTGCAACAAAGTGTTACAGTGTGTATTCTTTAAGTAAGGGTCATCATCACCTATCTTGGCACCAAATTTGGTGGCTATAGCTCAAAAACTGTGGGAGCTATAAGCTTGTTTGACTTTAAAATGCAGGGGGCTGGGGGCGGAATGGGGGGCGTGGCTCCAAAATTTTTGATGCAGTTTTTGGGGGTTGCTAGAACCTATCTTCTTACCAAATTTGGCAGCTGTAGCTGTAAGGATGTGCGAAATATGTGGACTTATCGGTTTTGAGTTATCGAATTTATCGATTTGCCAGCCCCCCAGTTATCGTAGAAACCCAATCTTGACACTTCAATTTACTATCCCATAGATAGAAAGAATTGGAAAGTTTCAAGACTCTTGCTTGAAGGGTGTGGAAAAAATTTGCAAACATACTGACGGACTGACGGACGGACACCATGACGAACATTGCACAAACTCAATATACTCTTGACCTTCGGTAACGAGCATAATCATGAGCTTAGGCCAATCTCGATTTTGCCATATTTATCTAAAATATTTGAGCCCCTTTTGGCCTCTCAAATTAACAAGTTCCTCACAATAAATCGACTATTAAATGATAAACAATCAGGATTTAGGACTGTCCGTAGTTATACTACGGCGATAATCAAAGTGGTCGAGGATATAAGATCAAAGATGGATAACAGTGAGGATTCACTATTGACGCTTCTTGATTTTAGTAAAGCATTTGACACGGTTAACCATGATACTCTACTGGCAAAGCTCAATATTATGTATAATTTAAGTCAAATTGCTACTAAACTCCTATCCTGCTACTTAAGTAATCGTAGACAAGCCCTTCTAAAACGTCCGACTTCCTGGTTGTCTCTCGCGGGGTCCCGCAAAGATCAATTCTAAGTCCACTGCATTTTAGTATATATAGCAATGATTTACCCAGTGTTTTGTCTTAATGTAACATCCATTTGTATGCTGATGATGTCCAAATGTATGTAAGTCGTCCGCTCAGTAAAATTAACGAATGTGTCTAGTTCGTAATGAAGACTTGTTGAGTGTTAGTCAATGGGTCAATGTTAATGGTTTGTGTATTAATGAAATGTATCCTAATGTAACAACTTTTCCAAGCTGCAGATAGATTCCACAGCTATTCATTACGTAGATAAAGCTTAAAGCTTAGGGATCACCCTGAACAGGACCTTGTCATGGGATAGTCAGGTGAATAAAGCTGTGGGAAAAACGTGTGGCGTTTTAAGGCAACTTTGGCTAACCCAGAAATTCCTATCCCTTAGCATAAGAGTATTGATCGCGAAATCTTTAATATTGCCAAAGCTTTTGTATGGCATTGCTATTTTTGGCAAATGCGATAAACAAAAAAAAATTTTTTTTTTTTTTTTTTTTTTTTAAAAAAAAAGAAAACCAAAGAAGTTTTTTTAAAAAAAATTTTTTTTTTTTTTTAAAATTTTTTTTTTTTTTTTTTTTTTTAATTTTTTGCCTTTATTAAATAAAGAAATCATAAGATATACAAGGAAAAAGGTACAGAAAAACTTGTGGTTTTATATGATTACATTTAGCTTAGCATCGCCTAAAGCGATTTTTCAAAGACATGGTATAGTGGAACTTAAAATATGTTTTTTTTTTCGATTTGTTCATTAACAGATTTTAGTGTGTTTTCAGGTGACTGAAATATGCTAAGGTTGTTAACCTAACTTATCAATATTTAACACATGTGTGCTAGATTGTATTTCTGTATTGTGATACTGTTTGTAAATTTGTATAATACGCAAGATCATTGTTGCTAAAAAGTTGTTGGTTGTTTCTTAGGTAATCTAAAAATATAGGTGGTTTGCTGCTATAATAATCTATGTTTAACATACTTATTTCGTTGTATCTTAGATAATAGTCGTTTGTGCAGTTTATTAATTTAAGTTTATCAATGAATTTTATTGAGTGGTTAATCAGTTCTGTCTCAATTGGAATGACATTGCTGTTTTCATGTAGGGTCTTAATGTAATGCCATTTTACGCTATCCGGTCTTCGATACGTATTTGTACAAGCCCTTAAAATTTTTCTTTCAGTTAATGATATTTTCTTAATTTGTGCTTTTGATACCTGTAACCAAATTGGCCCTGCATAAAGTGCAATTGGTTTAATAATTTGCTTGTAGGCCAAGAGTTTTAGTTTAGAGTTAATTTTCCTGTTGAAGAAGATTGCTTTGAGTGCAAAGTATGCTGCAAGCATCTTTTGCCGGACGTAATTTAAGTGGTAGTTAAACTTGAAGTCTCGCGAGATGTAGACTCCCAAATACTTTAGATTTCGGGTCTTAGGAATATTTTCATTATTTATATGTAATTTAATGAGACTGGCCTTTTTCCTAAACGCTCTCTTAGTTTGGTGCGTGTTACCTACAATTGTGATTTCTTCGCATTTATTAATATTTATTTTTATTTTCCATCTGTAGCAGTAGTCATTAATTTCTTGAAGGTAGTTGTTTAGCTCGATTTGTGCTAGATTAGCCAGTTTTGTTTGTACAGAAATTAAGACATCGTCTGCAAATTGAGTAGTTTTTATGTGTAGAGAACCGTTATGTATGGGAAAATCAACTATGTAGAGTATATATATTAAGCATGATAAAACAGAGCCCTGAGCTGTACCTGCCTTAGGAACGTATGTATCTGAGAAGGTATTTTCGACCTGAACTTTATATGTTCTGTCAGACAAATAACTAAGCATGAGCTTACAGGTATTTAAATCAAAGCCGAGGCAGTGTAATTTGTAGATAAACCCCTGAATCCAAAGAGTGTCGTAAGCTTTTTCAAAGTCTAAGGCTACCAGATATGAGGGCACTTCATTATTTAAGCTTGTTGCTATTTCTGTGGCTACCTTAAATAGAGCATGACTAGTTGTGAGACCATGTCTAAAACCGAATTGGTTTTTAAAATCTATATTTATTTCAGAGCATTTTTCTTCAATTTTTAAAGCCTGTATTTTTTCGAATACTTTAGCAAGACTAGAGAGTTTACTAATCGGTCTATAACTAGATGCGAACTTAGAATCTTTGTTGGGCTTTGGTAAAGGTACTATAATGCCTTGCTTCCACAGTTTTGGAAAGTATGAGTTGTTTATAATATGATTAAATAAAGCTGCTAATGTTGTACATAACTTTGGGCTCACTACTTTTCTAAGCATAAAATTCGAGATTTTATCGATCCCACAGGATTTTTTGTTGTTTCTGCATTTTATAGCTGTCATCACGTCAGAGGCGTCCACAAACGGATTGTTTGGCTGGTTGCTTGCTTCAACTTGGTTGTTTTGCGCGAAATCGGTAATCTTATTCTCAGTTAACGTATTGATGTAATTTTTTACCGCAAGGTTCAGTTCTGTGCTACCAAAGTTGGTTGTAAGGCTATGAGAATTACGGAAGTTTTTTGCGAATGCGTCGGCTTTTTGTTTATTTGTAGTTAGTGTTTCGGTTGAGCTTTCATTTTCAATCATTATTGTAGGTGTTGGATTGCGTTTTTTGTAGTTTGAGAATCGTTTGAAGTTTTTGAAGACATTGCAATCTAATTTAAGATTTTTAAATTTATTTTCCCAATAAATTTTATAGTCGTTCGTTATTGAATTAAATGCCATTTGGGAAATTAATCTAAGCTCAGATCTTATAGCGTATGCGTTTGTTGTATTTAGATTTCTAAATAAACGTCTTCTGATGGATTTTTTGGTTTTGAGTAGTTTTAATGATTTTTCTGATAATGCTATAAGCGACGTGTAGTTTCTGTAGAAGCTTGGGACGTATTGATTAATTGCTTTTTCAAATATATTATTGATTTGGTTGATTGCATCATCTATTTTGTCATTTTCGATGTTCCTTGTAGTTGGCAGACAGATGTCCCCGATATCTGTGTCTATTTGTTGGCGAAGTTTGGTGAAGTTTGCTCTGTTCCAGTTGAGAGCTTTAACAGGTTCGTCATAGGCTACATTGCTACCTAAGGTAATGTGCAAAACCACGGCTCTGTGGTCAGAGTTAAAATCTTTAGTTGAGAGAAGCTGTGTGTTGCCTTCAAACAGAATAGTTAAGCTATCTTCGACAAAGAATAAGTCGATATAGGACTCAGAGTTCGATCTAATGCAAGTTGGTGTGGATGTTTTTGTAGATGTTATATTGTATTGGTCAACAGAATTACAGAGCCAGTCGAACAGTTTTTTGCCTTCTGGAAGCGTTGTAGAATTGCCCCAGTGTGTGTGTATGCAATTGAAATCTCCGCCAATTATAAAGGGAGTTTTGTTGAAACGAGTCGATGAGTTTACTTAGCTCAGAAGTGTCTATTCTGTTTGTTGGTTTTTTATAGACTGCAGCGAGAAAAATTTTCTTACCATTTTCGAGATGAATTTTTATTGTAGTGTATTCGAAACTTGATATGGTGCTAAGGATAGGAACTGCTTCAATTTTGTAGTTAGATTTTATGGCTATGGCTGTACCACCGCCATTGTCAGTTAAGCGATCATTTCTGATAATTGTGTAATCTTTTATGTTTACCTTAACGTTGGGTTTTAGTTTGGTTTCGACCATTAAGAGTGCATCTGGAATCTCTTCCTGTATCAAGTCCATCAGGCAGTGTTGTTTAAATTTGCTCCTTAGAGAGTTCGTATTGAGCTCTATGCATTTAAATAGATGACCCATTATGGTTGTTTATTTGGAGTTGTGGTGAGATTTGCACAAGCAAATTAAAAATTTGCCCTAGCAGCTGTGCTACATTGTCGTTTTGCCTGTTAATTTGTTCATTACCACGGGCAATATTCGAGTACGAGGCGATGCCGATGGTTGGTGGGATAGGTGCAGGTCCATGGTGAAGGGCTTGCCGTTGTTGTTGGTTTCGGTTACTTTTGCGTTCCAGAATACGCTTGTAAACTTCGCAATCTTTAGACATAGCGTTATGAGTGTTCAGTCGGCAGTTAATACAGGTTGGTGTTAAATTAGGATTTGTGTCCAGCTGACAATTGTCCACTTCGTGAGAATTGAGGCATTTAAAGCAACGTTGATCGTATTTACAATTAGTAATTGTATGTTCGTAGCGCCAACATCTGCGACATTGGGGGATGCCACTGCTTTTCAGTTCTTCTACAGAGATACCATATTGGTTTCCTAGCTGTTTGATTCCAAGTAAACTTTTTTTATCGGTTTTAGGATCGAATGATATATGCCACAAGCTTGAGGAGATGTTGTTTTCACGCATATATTTAGTTTCAAATTTAGTTATTTTAAGGGGTTCTATACCATGATCATTTTTCAGAAATTCGGATATGTCGTTTTCGTTGTAACATGAAGCTACTTTTTTAAAAAGAACGTGGATTATTTTCCGTTCGGATGGGGTGTAGGTGTGGTATTTGATTCCATACTCATCAAGAAGTTTTAATATGGCGTCATATTGAGTTATTGTGCTTACGAAAATTCTATATTTACTTTTATTGATGTGGACAAAGTAGAATTCATTTCCTTTACATATATTCATATTTAATATACGTTGGGACATGAGCTTTTGGTCATTATCATATACAACGACAGGAGGAATATTTTTGTTTCTCTTGGGTTTGGTAATTACATTTTGTCCAGTGCTTGAAACAACTGTTTTGTTTGTGATTTGTGGAATGCTTTTGTTTCGTACATCATCTGTAATTTGCTTTGTTGTTGTTGTATTCACAATTTGTGTAATCGGCAGTTTTGCTTCAGTGGCGTTGTTTATTTTCTCTTCTTCATCAGAACTCAGAACATCGATGTCCATGGGTTTGTTTTGGTTAGGGTTTGCTTTCTTTCTTTTTAATGTACCTCTTTGTTCTTTTGATTCCATTGCAGCGATTTTCTGTTTTAGTCGTTTTGTTTCTTCTCTTTCGCTTATGAGTAAACTGTTAAGCTGTGATAATTGTTCTATGAGTGTTTCCACTTTGTTTTGCAGCTCTTTGAGCTGCGTGTTTTCTGCGTTTGCTGTGCTTCCTGTGTTTCGTTCGACCGCTGGTAACGGCGCTTCTAGCGGCGTTTTTTGTGACTCGTTGTGTTCATCTCGTCTTTTCTGTACCAACTCATTGGTTGTTAGTATATAAATTGATGTTTGCTTAGTTTTATACACAAACAAAAACCTAAGCGTTTTCGCGTTGACGATACTAACTTCTATTACAGTTCCTTTTGGAATGTGTAAAGAGCTTTTAAACTTTTCAGAGTTACATTCGTTTTTAAGTTCGCTTAAGCAAACCCTTTCGTTTTTTGTTATATTAAAGTTATGGCAAAATTTGATGAAACATTCGCTGTTTTTGATTATGTCTATACACCAATCTTCATTATTAAGGTTTTTGAATTGTCTAACAAAGGTTTCGCCATCGCTGGTGTCACTCATGTTTGCGGCTTTCGTATACCAATTTTAGAGAATATCAATTTGTCACAGTGCAGAGATCCTCCGTTCAACGCGTGCGCACTCTTTGCTAGTCACAAGCGAACTTTTCTCAACCGCTTTGTTGAGATACAAATGTGAACGTCTTTAATTAATTTTAAAATTCGTCTCTTCCTACACAAAATTATATATACACAAGAACCTGAGTATTTGTATGGCATCATAAAGTTTATATCGTCCCAACGTGTGAATAACCTCGTTTGCTTGAGAACCAAACTAGCTTTTTCTGATAGTCAGTTCTTTATCTTTGCTGTTTGACTGTGGAACAATCTTCCTCCCTACATTAATCCTATCTTAAAACTTAATTTTAACGCCTGAAACTACATTACAGTCCACTTACGCATAACTTTCAATATGTAATTCTCCTCGTTCCATTTTATAAATAATTGTTTAAAATATTTAATTTAGATTAATACTTTTACATTTTACATTTAAATATCTGTGATTAATGCTTTAATTTATAGTAGCAGTACTGTATCATTAAGAATCGTTCCATAATTAAATAAATAAAAACAAAAATAAAACATTAGAAAAAGTTCGTCATGTAGAACGGGTCTTATACCCTTTTTTAAAAGCTTTTGAGTGAGTGAGTTACTCAAAAAAAAGTATAAAATAGGTTTTAAAGGCACATTAAGCATCACACTCATATGGGCTAGTAGTTAGGATACCCGACTCATAGCCGGGAGGATCGGGTTCGAATCTCCAAGTAGAAAATTTTATATTTTAGTTTTTATTAGCTTCACTTGAGGCAGAGTGAGTGAGTAACTCAAAAAAAAGTATAAATTAGGTTTTAAAGGCGCTTTGGGAACTCTCTCATATAGTCTTGTGTTAAGGTTGGCAGACTCTTAAACGTGAGGTGCGGGTTCGCAAAACCCCGTGTAGACAATTTGGTATTTTAGTTTTTTAGTCCAATTTTGTTTTTTTAATAGATTTTTTGTATTTTTGAATAGTTAATATTCAGTAATAATTATAATTATAATAAATATATTTAGAAAAAACTAAAAAATACGCTTTTTAAAAACATTGAACTAAAAATTTAAAAATAAATATAGTTTGAAAAAATTAAAAAAACGCTTTTGAAAAACATAGAACTAAAAATTTAAAAAATAGTTTCTAATGTAAGCTTAAAAAATCTATAATTTCTTGAATTATTGTGAAAAAGCGTCTAGCGCTCGATACACGAAAAATATATCACAAAGCGCCCACGCTTTTTTGACAATAATTCAAGAATTTTTAGATTTTTAAGCTTACATTAGAAATTATTTTTTTAAATTTTTAGTTCAATGTTTTTAAAAAGCGTATTTTTAATTTTTTCAAACTATATTTATTTATATTGAAAATTGTGAGTCACTTTACAACCTTTAGTGACCACACGTGCGTTATCTATTTATAGGGATTACTGCAGTTAGGGTTCTGAGCAAGCGAAGAGCTGGTTTGACGGTCTGTCATATAAATGCTCAGAGCCTAATGAACAAGATTGAGAAGTTTTGTTTTCTGTTTGTAAATTCAAATATTGTTGTTGTTTGTGTGCTTTAATCAAGATCTTTGTAGTTCGTTGATTGAGTGTGCAGGGTATAATGTGTTTCGTTTTGACCGTGTCCGTCATGCTGGGGGTGTTGCAATATATGGAACCAAAAGACTGAACTGTAGGGTAATATTAAAGCAGCCTAATGAAAGTCCTATAGAATATATATTTATAGAAATTCTTAGCCTCAATGGGAATACAAAAATGCTCTTTGGCTGCTTATATAGATATCACAAAAATATAGACTACTCTCCCATAATAGATGTCATCGCACATCTAACAATGGGGTACACTGACATTATACTGACAGGAGACTTTAATAGCAATACACTGAGAAAAAAAAAGAGAACCAAAGTTCTTAATTTTTCAGACTTTTCGTTCTTATTTTTTTGGTATTAAAATACGAACGGCGTTCTTAAAACATGTTCTTTATTTTGATTTTGTTCTTAAATTACGAACAGACGTTCTTGATTTAAGAACCGTGTGTTGATATTGTTCCATTAAAAGAACATTGGTTCTTAATTTGGTACAAATGGAATCAATTTCGTTATATTTGTACCAAATTAAGAACACTGTTCATAAAATATTAACGCATTTACCACCCGAAACTTAGCCGAAGTTTGATTGGTTAACATTAAACTTAACTGCAAACGAAATTAGTTCGGCAACAGCGTAATAGCTAAGGCTTCCGCGAAGTAATCGTGAGGTCTTAGGTTCGAATCTCGGCAAAAGCATTAAAATTTCCTTATTGGTAAGAATAAACAAATGAATTTAATTTGAAATTAAAATATTTCTCTAGCATATTAAAGATGTTTGGTAAGGTTGTCAACTATTAAAGGTCCGGTTCCAGTACAATAAAAAATTCCTGGCAGGAATTTGTGATATATTTTGGGAGCGTGGGCACAAGGTTTTATAGTGTGACCATAGTCCACTAATTTGTGGTAAAAATATGGCATTTTGCCTTATATAGCTTAAGAGATACATGGTCACACTGAGGCATCAAATTTAAAAAGTAAACAAACCCACAAACACAAAATAAACAAGTAGAAACGTTGCAGTCGGACGCAACCGACTGCGGCATACTCGATACCAGTATTAAAACCGGTAAAAAAAAGGCCTGATTGCAAAGGGGTACGGATGCGGCAGGGGTGTACGCTGCCTTAAAGATTCTCCGATGCAGATGGGGATGCCACCAACTATTTGCCTTCCAAATTTGGTGACTCTAGCTAAAAGTTTGTAAAATGTAGGGAAAGGGGGGGGCTGGGGGCGGTATGGGTAGTTGTGGCATCAAAATTTTTTTGCAGATCTTTGTGAAATGTCAATTGCTATCTTGATACCAAATTTGGTGACTCTAGCTCGAAATTTGTAAAAATTGGGGAAAGGGGGGATGGGGGTGGTATGGGTGGGCGTGGCATCCAAATTTTTGATGCAGATCTTTGTGAAATATCAATTGCTATCTTCATACCAAATTTGGTGACTCTAGCTCAAAATTTGTAAAAATTGGGGAAAGGGGGGTTGGGGGTGGTATGGGTGGGCGTGGCATCCAAATTTTTGATGCAGATCTTTGTGAAATATCAATTGCTATCTACATACAAAATTTGGTGACTCTAGCTCGAAGTTTGTAAAAAGTGGGAAAAGGGGGTTGGGGGTGGTATGGGTGGGCGTGGCATCCAAATTTTTGATGCAGATCTTTGTGGAATGTCAATTGCTATCTTCATACCAAATTTGGTGACTCTAGCTCGAAAATTGTAAAAAGTGGAGAAAGGGGGGCGAATCGGAGGGCGTGGCTCCAAAACTTTGATGCAGATTTTTGGGGGTCGTTGCCAGCTATCTTCTTACCAAATTTGGTGGCTTTAGCTCCACAACTCTGGAAGATACACTCATTCCCGTTTTTGACGAAGCGTTGGGGTGGATGGGGGCGGCTAGGGCAGTATCGGTGGGCGTGGTATCCAAACTTTTGGTGCAGTTTTTAGGGGGTCATCATCACCTATCTTGGCACCAAATTTGGTGGCTATAGCTCAAAAACTGTGGGAGATATAGCCATATCTGATTTCAAAATGCGGGGGGGCTGGGGGCGTAATGGGTGGGCGTGGCTCCAAAACTTTGATGCAGATTTTTGGGGGTCGTTAACAGCTATCTTCCCACCAAATTTGGAGGCTCTAGCTCCACAACTCTGGAAGATACACGCATTCCCGTTTTTGACGAAGCGTTGGGGTGGATGGGGGCGGCTAGGGCAGTATCGGTGGGCGTGGCATCCAAACTTTTGATGCGGTTTTTAGGGGGTCATCATCACCTATCTTGGCACCAAATTTGGTGGCTATAGCTCAAAAACTGTGGGAGATATGGGCTATTTTGACTTAAAAAGACGGGGGGCTGGGGGCGGAATGGGGGGCGTGGCTCCAAAACTTTTGATGCAGTTTTTTGGGGGTTGCTAATAGCTATCTTCTTACCAAATTTGGTACTTATAGCTGTAAGGATGTGCGAAATATGAGGATTTATCGGTTTTGAGTTATCGAATTTATCGATTTGCCAGCCCCCCAGTTATCGTAGAACCCCCATCTTGACACTTTAATTTACTATCCCATAGATAAAGAGAATTGGAAAGTTTCAAGTCTCTAGCTTGAAGGGTGTGGAAAAAACTTGCAACCATACGGACGGACAGACGGACAGACGGACAGACGGACAGACACCATGACGGACATTGCACAAAACCAATATACTCTTTACCTTCGGTATCGAGTATAAAAATAAAAGATGAATAGTGCGAATATGCTTATTCCGTTGTTGGTATCATATGTTGTTGCAGTACCAATACTTTTAAACCCGTTTTTCAGTTTTCCTTTTCATTATTATTTATAAATGGGAGTTGCGTTTGTTAATTGATGCGAGCAAGACGTATTCAGAGAGCAAAAGCCTTGATAACCAGTGCGTGTGCCACACCCACTTACAAAGTTATTGATAATCTTCTTGACCAAGGAAAACAAAAAAAGAAAACCCAAATCATCATTGAGGGCTCCCCTCCAACAGTGAACAAGCATTATGCTCAAAACAATTATATAAAAACAATGGAAAATTCCACTAATCAACAAACGAACAGTGAAATAAGAAAAAGAAAAAATATGAGTAACTTAGAACCACCGTCTAAATCACTCAAAAACAATTATTATGCTCTTCTCGATGAAGAAGAACTGCAATGTGACAGTGAAATACTCAAAAGCTTCGAGCAATATGTGCATAGCAAAAAGATCATTGAGAACATAAACGAAAGTGAAAAAACAAAAAATTCGGGAAACGATAACGAAAAAGCTTCGACGAGTGCAGCAGACAATGCTTCTACAAGCGCAAAAGCCACTACCGCAAACAATCATGATAAGAACAACAATTACAACAATAAAGCTAACCAAGCAATCAAACAAAATAATAACAAAAAATTCCGCCTATAGTTATTTACGATATAGGTACAGATGAACTTATTAAATTTATAACAAAAGGCCTAAAAATAAACGAATTTAAAATCAAAGTGCATAATGAGAGCAAACAAACGCTGTTTGCAGATGATCTCGACATCTACATTAAAATAAAAGCTTTCTTTGGAAAAACCAAAGTGAATTTCTACACCTATACCCCAAAATATTTAAAAAACAAATCGTATCTACTAAAAGGTCTCAATGGTAATATTGATGCAAAAATTATTCTTGAGGAGCTGTCAAAGTACAATAGCGAAGAACTGCAATTTATTAAAGTCTCTCAGTTTACAACTAAAACTTCAATACAACAAACAAAATCAATTCCAATGTTTTTGGTACAATTAACCGCCAATAGTAACATTGGCGCCCTTAAAAAAATTAACAACCTGCTGTTTCGTTGTATACAATGGGAAGCCCTTCGACGACCCGAGATACCTCAATGCAGAAATTGCCAGGCGTTCTTTCATAGTGCTGCAAACTGCTACCTGCCGCCAAAATGCGTCAAATGCGGATTCAACCATCCCTCCAAGGAGTGCACGACAATTAAGGAAAACGACGACAACAAGGAAAAACTTTTCTGCGTTCTGTGCAATAAGTCAGGACATCCAGCATCCTATAAAGGGTGTGAAAAATACAAACATCTACAAGAAAGGATTAGAGCTAAGAGAAACACAAACAATCAAAATAGAATACCGATAAGATCTACCCAAATAAATAATAAAATAAGTTTCGCAAACGTAGTTAGAGGAAATACAGACTATGATCAGGCAATTTCGCACCCAAGTCAAACGAACTTACCAAATACAACAGAAACACTATTATTAAGTCTCCAAAATATCATTCAAAACTTGACCCTCGAAGTCAAGACTCTTAAGCAACAACTTAATGCACAAGCTGCAAGAATCGATACATTTGTAACATTATTAGATTAATTATGAACTTAAACAGAAAAATTAAAATTATTACTATCAATGTCAACTCTCTTATTAAAATAAGCAGGAGAGTAGATTTACAAAATTTCCTAGATGTGCACCAACCCGATATATTGTGCTTAAATGAGACAAAACTTAATTATAGACATAATTTACAATTTGACAAATACAACATTATAAGAAAAGATAGAACTAACGCTAAAAGAGGGGGTGGTACTGCCATACTTATCAAAGACTCAATTAAATACAAAACGTATAACAAACTCAAAACAAATGCCCTTGGTGTGTTAGAAGCATGCATAATTCAGTTGCCAATGCCAAATAATAATATCCTATATATTGTTGCAGCTTATTTTCCTAGCGGAAATAATAACGAACATTTTGAAAAAGATATAAAAACTCTCTTTGAAACACTTCAACTCGAAAACAACAACCATTTTTACATAATAGCAGGAGACCTTAATAGCAAACACTCCGATTGGGGAAACCCCACAAACAACCAAAAAGGAACATTCTTAAACGCTGGTTGGATGATAACTCGTTCTTATACAAATGCAATCTTTATGCATCTGAAAGTCCATCTTTTGAGAGCGCAAGTTCCTTTTTAGATATATGCCTAGCAGATTCAAGATTACACATAAAAGATATAAACAGCACCACAAATTGTCTAAAAACTCTAGAATACGACAGCGATCATACAGCTGTTCAGATAATATTGTATAAAAATTACATAGATGAACCTATTGGGACATTAAATGAAAAACACACAGGCAAACTTGATAACAAAAAAACCAACTGGCAAAAATTCCAAAACAAAATGAATCAACTTTTGAAAACTCAACCAATCGCACCAAACAATAAAAACCTAGATATTAACGAGATAGACTGGCACCTTGATAAAATAAATAAAACAATAGTCCGCTCCATTCATACAATAGTTCCCAAATCTAAACCACCTAACTACATTAAATCTCTTTTGAACTCCACACTGAATAAGCTCTACATAGAAAAGAAACATACCCTTTCAATTATTAAAAAACACAACAGATTAGAAAATGTTCTGAGACTTTCGGAGTTACAATTTCAAAAAACAAAACTGAAACTTATAAAAAAAACTTATCAGCGAAAAAATTAAATCTAGCAATAAACAATCACTACGAAAAAAATTTAAAAATATTAACCCATCAAATTCTCAAGACATGTTTCAAAAGGTGAAACAAAACTTTAAGAAAAGAACACCACTCAAGTTGTCAATGCTTAAAGTACCCAACGAACTTAGAAACCTTATACAAGATGCACATGTACCAGAAGACCTTGTCATAGAAGAACATAACACAAACAACCTGATTATTACCGACCAAGAGTATATTCTCAATACAATTGGCACTTATTTCCAATCTATTCATTCTCCAAAGGAAAATGACTCAGATAATCTTACACACAACATGGTTGAGTTCTGTTTTCATAATTTTTCCGAAATGAAAAACCAATTCGAAACAGTACAGACCAGAAAAACCAACTTTAGTAACCAGAAAAAATCAAATTCACTGATTAGCGATCAATGCGATGAAATTTTTTGTACAATATAACGAATTAAGTTACATATTTAAAAACCTAAGAAGCAAATTATCATCAGGGTTCGACGAAATTCCCAATATAGTACTTAAGAATCTACCAAACTCTGCAATATTAGAATATTGTACATTATTCAATAATATGCTAAATAATGCATACTTCCCTAGTAAGTGGAAAACAGCCAAAATGGTTCTGCTGCAAAAAAAAGGTAGCGACATCCATAATATCATCAATCTTCGCCCCATCAGCTTACTCCCAAATATAAGTAAGGTTTTCGAGATATGTGTAAACATCAACATTAATAAGCACACCTCAAACATGAATATAATTAATCATAAACAATTTGGATTTAAGAACAAGCATTCCACAATACACGCCATAAATTGCCTGGTGTCTGATGTCCATTGGAGCTGGAATCAAAAAAAATGCGTGGGAGCTTGCCTCATAGATTTGGAAAAAGCATTTGACGGAATATGGATCGAAGGGCTTATATGTAAACTTATCCAGTATAAGTTTCCACAACACTTGATAATATTGATACATAATATGATTATAAATAAAAAATTTATTGTCCACAACACCGATCAAACAAGTACAAGAACATTTGAAATGTTTAACGGACTTCAGCAAGGCACCGTGAACTCACCAACACTTTTTAACATTTACATAAACGCACTATTAAGCACAATTGAGAAAATTATTGCATTCGCTGATGACTTAGTAATATATCACAGTGGCAAGACAGTTGAGGAAATAAACCACAATGTTCAAGATATGTTTAACAAAGTATCGCAATATGCAAAGGACTGGCACCTTAAAATAAATACGAACAAATGCGAGTCAATACTATTTAGACCTCCTGTCAAAAAGTGCAACAATAATATAAGAAACATTTGGAAGAAGTTTAAAATAACTGACCAAAACAACAACACGGACATACAAATCTCAAATACAGTAAAATACCTAGGAGTTTACTTAGACAAATTTCTGTATTTTAATAAGCATGTAAACATTCAAATAACAAAAGCAAAAAAAGCATGCTTTCTGTACAAAAATCTCTTTCATGCAAAGCACTTAAAAGGCAGAGTAAAAACCATAATGTATCAAGCCTTAATACGTCCAGTCCTAACATATGCATGTCCGATATGGTATAATATATCCCCATCTTATATGGAGCGACTCAGAATTTTTGAGAGAAAATGCATAAGATCATGTACATCCATGCATAGAACACCAGATAGCGAATATACCAAATTCTACACAAACAGACAGGTCTATAACGCGGCTAAACTAATTAGAATAGACAACTTTATAATCAGTTTAATACGTAATCATATAGCAAACTGCCTTACAAACGAGAGTAATAATCTTATATTGGCTCCTTTCTACACAGATGAAACCTATTTTAAATCTGCTGTACTAAACGGTTATGTTCCCCTTGAAGCATTTATATATCTAGATAAACTCGGATTAGTCCAAAATCATGAAGGCATACCAATACTTTATCACAGATTTAGGAAAGCGACAAATAAATCTATTAACCTAAGTAACGACATAACGGCGCATGAATTACGTTTTAATCAGCAAATATCTAATAGAGATAGTTTAGAATCAGCAAACATGCGCGCTAAGCTGTGGTGGCTGTCAGAAAACTAATACAGAAGAATATATATCACTTTTCACTTAGCTTTACTTTTCTTTTTATTTTTATTAGCTTTACTTTTCTTTATCCCCTAGCTTTAATTTTATACTAATCAAAACCAAATATTAAATAGTTATGTTTTGTTTGCTTTTTTCATTACAAAAAAAAAAAAAAATATTCGCTTCACATCTATTTAAGATGTAAAAATATAAGTTAATCGGAAAAGGATCCATTTATTAATATAATTTAATTCTAGAGAGCCCATTTGGGACCATTAGAGTAAGACCATGTAAATAATTAGACTAAGGTTTATTGGAGTTAAATATTATAATAAATTAGCAAAAATAAAAAAAATAAAAATAAAAATTATTTATAAATGTTGGTTGCTGGCCTGGGCACAAAAATATATATGATTTGGTATTTCCTGCGCCCAGCGCCAGTGTGTACATATAAAATACATCGATACTATCGATAAGCAGTTTAGTATTTTTGCTACGTTACTGGGTACCTAGAACACACGCAGCCAAAAAAAAAAACAATTCCTGCTGCGACGATTTTGTATGAAAATTTTTTTTTTTCGCTGTAATGGATACGGACCTTAACAAAAAAAACAGCTATAGAGTTACCTACTTAAAATGTCTCCCCACGGCAGCCGCAGCTATAAGTTTAATAACAACATTATAGTAGCTTATACTGTACTTGAATTACCCACCATTTAGTGTTATGATACTGATTTCAAGGTGCTATATTTTTAAAAACAACAACCAATGCTAGTCAAAATTCAAGAACAAATTGTTCTTAAATTAAGAACCAACGTTATCATATAAAGAACGGTTTCAATAACATGTCGTTCTTAAAGCAAGATTTTCGGTCTTAAAAATTCCGTTCTTAACTTAAGAAAACCGTTCTCATATCAAGAAAATCCGTGCTTTGGCAGTTATTGTCAACGGATGTTCATGATTTTGCACTAGCGAGAACGGAGTTTTTTTCTCTGTGTATACTTACTGAACGACACCTTCTTAACGACAGGAAGTCTCTTGGTTTAGAACCAGTGAACTCTATATTACCGACGCACTTTACAAAGAATTTAAGTACTTTACTTGACCTAATATTTGTAAACACACAAGTAAGAAGGCTCTAGTCGGGATAACCCGACTAGAAGATACCCTGAACCCAGTTGCAAAAAATATATTAAACTTATATAAGACTTTGGTATACTGACTTAACTTCAATCGATTAAATTCGATATCTCCGGTGTTTCATAACCGATTTGGACGAAATTTTCAGAAAAGATCTATCGTTACCCATTCTTTCAACCCTCATTTTTACATTTTCTTAATTCGATATTTTTTGTTATCAATTCCATGTGTATATCGGAATCCAGAATAGTTATCGATAAATTTAAGCAAACTTGTTCTGCTCATGATATAGGAGAACTTATAACCCAAATCTGAAGTCTCTAGCTTTTGTAGTCTCTGAGATCCACGCGTTCATACAGACGGACAGACAGACAGACAGACGGACATACGGACATATGGACAGACGGACAGACGGACATGGCTAAATCGACTCGGCTATTGATGCTCATCAAGAATATATATACTTTATAGGGTTGGAGATGCTTCCTTCTGCCTGTTACATACTTTTGCACAAAACCATTATACCCTTATTTACCCATTTTATGGGTATAAAATGAATGCAAACTACTTTATGACCAGATTCCCATCCCGGCCTTCTCCAAACATGATCTTATATTTCTGACCTATGACATTCTACCCAATTATTGCAATCTTAAAATAACATACCGTGACTTAATGAACATAGACCTCGCTGGATTACATGCAGATTGCTATACAGCTGAACAAGACCTCATATATTCTCTCCCTACAGTTGACTCCCAAATAAATCATGTGCAATACTATATGAAGTATATGTACAATAAATATGTGCCAATGAAAAGCAAATTGGTCAGGACATCTATACAATCCTGGTTTAATCAAGATATAAAGTGTACAATAAATTTAAGAGACGCGGCCTATCGGAGATTGAAAAGATATAGGACCGAGGCACTTCATAAGCAATTCATAATTACCTGATCCAATAATAACATGGGAATCGGCAAAGAACGTGATGTAGTTAGTGAAGATGTTGATGTAAATAATCTCAACAATAAATTTTTATACTCGATACCGAAGGTAAAGAGTAAATTGGTTTTGTGCAATGTCCGTCATGGTGTCTGTCTGCTGTCCGTCCGTATGGTTGCAAGTTTTTTCCACACCATTCAAGCTAGATACTTGAAACATTCCAATTCTCTTTATTAATGGGATAGTAAATTAGAGAGTCAAGATGGGGGTTCTAAAATAACTGGGGGGCTGGCAAATCGATAAATTCGATAACTCAAAACCGATAGATCCACATATTTCGCACATCCTTACAGCTAGAAGTACCAAATTTGGTAAGAAGATAGCTACTACCAACCCCCAAAAAAACTGCATCAAAAATTTTGGAGCCACGCCCCCCATTCCGCCCAGCCCCCCGCATTTTAAAGTCAAAAAAGCCTATATCTCCCACAGTTTTTGAGCTATAGCCACCAAATTTGGTGCCAAGATAGGTGATGATGGTCCTCTAAAAACCGCATCAAAAGTTTGGATGCCACGCCCACCGATACTGCCCTATTCGCTCCCATCCGCCCAAGCGCTTCGTTAAAATCGGGAATGCGTGTATCTTCCAGAGTTGTGGAGCTAGAGCCTCCAAGTTTAATAGGAAGATAGCTGGCAACGACCCCCAAAAATCTGCATCAAAGTTTTGGAGCCACGCCCACCCATTTCACCCCCCTCTCCTAGCCTTTCACACACTTTGAGCTAGAGTCACCACATTTGGTTTGAAGATAGCAATTGACATTTCACATAGATCTGCGTGAAAGATTTGGATGCCACGCCCACTCATACCGCCCCCAGCCTCCCCTTTCCAACCATTCACCACTTTTACAAACTTCGAGCTAGAGTCACCAAATTTGGTATGTAGATAGCAATTGACATTCCACATGTATCTGCAGAAAAAAATTGGATGCCACGCCCACCCATACTGCCCCTAGACCACCTTTCCTAACAAACTTACAAAATTTGAGCTAGAGTCACCAAATTTGGAAGGAAGATAGATGGTGGCATCCCCATCTGCATCGGAGAATCTTTAAGGCAGCGTACACCCCTGCCGCATCCGTACCCCTTTGCAATCAGGCCTCTTTATCGCTATAATTTTAATACTGGTAACGATTATACCGCAGTCGGTTGCGTTTGACTGCAACGTTTCCACTTGTTTTACCTTAATGTTCCAGTGTCTGTGTGCAATCCGTATTTGTGTTCGCAATCACTTAATAATTGTTGTAATAGTTTTGATTTTATTTGTGTGAATCAATGTGATGTGTATCTGTCTATAAGTAAAATGAAGTCTGACGCAACTGGCATGGATGGTTTAAATCCAAAGTTCTTTAAATTCTTCTGCCGCTAATCATTGGTCATATAACTTAAATATTCAATACCGCCATCACAACGTCCACTTTTCCCGACCAGTGGAAAATTGCAAAGATTTTGCCAATCCCAAAATCTAACAAGTAGAAATGTTGCAGTCGGACTGCAGTATACTCGTTACCAGTTTTAAAACCGGTAAAAAAGAGGCCTGACTGCAAAGGGGTACGGATGCGGCAGGGGTGTACGCTGCCTTAAAGATGCTCCGATGCAGATGGGGATGCCACCAGCTGTCTTCCTTCCAAATTCGGTGACTCTAGCTCAAAATTTGTAAAAGGTGTGGAAAGGAGGGCTGGGCCGGAATGGGTAGGTGTGGCATCCAAATTTTTGATGCAGATCTATGTGGCATGTCAATTGCTATCTTCATACCAAATTTGGTGACTCTAGCTCGAAATTTTTAATAAAGTGCGGAAAGGGGGCTGGGGGCGGTATGGGCGGTTTTTGTGGGAGTGGCATCCAATCATCCGTCACCTATCTTGGCACCAAATTTAATGGCTCTAGCTCAAAAGCTGTGGGAGATATAAGCTTTTTTGACTTTAAAATGCGGGGGAGCTGGGGGCGGTATGGGTGGGCGTGGCATCAAAATTTTTGGTGCAGTTTTTTGAGGGTTGCTAGTATTTATCTGCCCACCAAACTTGGTAGTTCTAGCTGTAAGGATGTGCGAAATATGTGGATTTATCGGTTTTGAGTTATCGAATTTAATGATTTGCCAGCCCCCCAGTTATCGTAGAACCCCCATCTTGACACTTTAATTTACTATCCCATAAATAAAGAGAATTGGAAAGTTTCAAGTCTCTAGCTTGAAGGGTGTAGAAAAAAGTTGCAAACATACTGACGGACGGACACCATGACGAACATTGCACAAACTCAATATACTCTTGACCTTCGGTAACGAGCATAATCATGAGCTTAGGCCAATCTCGATTTTGCCATATTTATCTAAAATATTTGAGCACCTAATGATAAACAATCAGGATTTAGGACTGGCCGTAGTTATACTACGGCGATAATCAAAGTGGTCGAGGATGTAAGATCAAAGATGGATAACAGTGAGGTTTCACTATTGACGCTTCTTGATTTTAGTAAAGAATTTTACACGGTTAACCATGATACTCTACTGGCAAAGCTCAATATTATTTATAATTTAAGTCAAACTGCTACTAAACTCCTATCCTGCTACTTAAGTAATCGTAGACAAGCCCTTCTAAAACGTCCGACTTCCTGGTTGTCTCTCGCGGGGTCCCGCAAGAATCAATTCTAAGTCCACTGCATTTTAGTATATATAGCAATGATTTACCCAGTGTTTTGTCTTAATGTAACATCCATTTGTATGCTGATGATGTCCAAATGTATGTAAGTCGTCCGCTCAGTAAAATTAACGAATGTGTCCAGTTCGTAATGAAGACTTGTTGAGTGTTAGTCAATGGGTCAATGTTAATGGTTTGTGTATTAATGAAATGTATCCTAATGTAAAAAAAAGTACCTGAACACTGACAACTTTTCCAAGCTGCAAATAGATTCCACAGCTATTCATTACGTAGATAAAGCTGAAAGCTTAGGGATCACCCTGAACAGGACCTTGTCATGGGATAGTCAGGTGAATAAAGCTGTGGGAAAAACGTGTGGCGTTTCAAGGCAACTTTGGCTAACCCAGAAATTCCTATCCCTTAGCATAAGAGTATTGATCGCGAAATCTTTAATATTGCCAAAGCTTTTGTATGGCATTGCTATTTTTGGCAAATGCGATGCTGCAAGCCAAAGGAAGCTAATGTTGCCCTTTACGTGTTTGGCCTCAAAAGGGCAGACCACGTAACGGGTTACGCTAACAGACTGTTTGATCTTGATCGAACGTCTTTAATTAATTTTAAAATTCGTCTCTTCCTACACAAAATTATATATACACAAGAACCTGAGTATTTGTATGGCATCATAAAGTTTATATCGTCCCAACGTGTGAATAACCTCGTTTGCTTGAGAACCAAACTAGCTTTTTCTGATAGTCAGTTCTTTATCTTTGCTGTTTGACTGTGGAACAATCTTCTTCCCTACATTAAGGGCCAGTTTCTCAATGTCTGGTTAAAGTAAGAATTAGCTAACGACCAGATAAATTTAACGCTCGCGTTAAGCCAATTTGGTTTTCTCAATGTATAGTTAAGTTAAATCGATATGATACTATCGCATTGATGGTGCTGCCACCCTTTTCGAGCAAAAAAGCTGTTTTTGTTTGGTATTTTTTGTTATGTGACTGCCAAATTCTTCTTCCAACTCAAAAATAACAATTCAAAAAATGGAAATCAGTAAACAAACAAATTTAATGAGCTCAGTTGCGAACAGAAAGCGGCCACATTGCGTGGATGTAAAAAATTCTTTGATGCGATGCCATTTTGCTTGAATAATAAATGGTAAACAATGCAAGTGTCAGCCACAGTCACCTGTTTGCCTAACGATGATTTCATCGATATTTATATCGGAACTTAACGAGAGAACAAATTTTAGCCGGCACTCAGGCCTCATGTTAGTTTTAATCACGAACAATCCTAACCAGACATTGAGAAACTGGCCCTAAATCTATACGCAGCGCACAACATGTTAAAATTAATTTAGAATCCTATCTTAAAACTTAATTTTAACGCCTGAAACTACGATACAGTCCAATAAATTATTGTTTAAAATATATAATTTATATTAATACTTTTACATTTTACATTTAAATATCTGTGATTAATGCTTTAATTTACAGTAGCAATACTGTAGCTTTAAGAATCGTTCCATAATTAAATAAATAAATTTTAAAAAACAGAACAAATTGTTGTATGTAAAGTTGGTTTACGGACGATAGTGAACGTGACAACGTCTTTAGAAAAATACAACAAAATACTTGTATAAAATTTTTTGTTTAAATTTCTACTCAATCGTTAAAATATAAATTTTGATTTTATTATTTTAATAATATAATTAAACTTTTATACTCGATACCGAAGGTAAAAAATTTTGGAGCCACGCCCCCCATTCCGCCCAGCCCCCTGCATTTTAAAGTCAAAAAAGCCTATATCTCCCACAGTTTTTGAGCTATAACCACCAAATTTGGTTCCAAGATAGGTGATGATTACCCCCTAAAAACTGCATCAAAAGTTTGGATGAGCCGCCCCCATCCACCCCAACGTTTCGTCAAAAACGGGAATGCGTGTATCTTCCAGAGTTGTGGAGCTAGAGCCACAAAATTTGGTAGGAAGATAGCCGGCAACGACCCCCAAAAACCTGCTTCAAAGTTTTGGAGATACGCCCACCCATTTCGCCCCCTTTCCCCACCTTTTACAAACTTCGAGCTAGAGTCACCAAATTTGGTATGAAGATAGCAATTGACATTCCACAAAGATCTGCATCACAAATTTGGATACCACGCCCACCATTCCGCCCCCCCAGCCCCCCTTTCCACACTTTTCAGAAACTTTGAACTAGATTCACCAAATTTGGTATGAAGATAGCAATTGACATTTCAGAAAGATCTGCATCAAAAATTTAGAAGCCACAACTACCCATACCGTCCCCAGCCTCCCTTTCCAAACATTAGAAAAAACAAGTGGAAACGTTGCAGTCGGACGCAACCGACTGCGGCATACTCGATACCAGTATTAAAACCGGTAAAAAGAGGCCTGATTGCAAAGGGGTACGGATGCGGCAGGGGTGTACGCTGCCTTAAAGATTCTCCGATGCAGATGGGGATGCCACCAGCTATATTCCTTCCAAATTTGGTGACTCTAGCTCAAAGTTTGTAAAATGTAGGGAAAGGGGAGGGGGGGCTGGGGGCGGTATGGGTAGTTGTAGCATCAAAATTTTTGTTGCAGATATTTGTGAAATGTCAATTGCTATCTTCATACCAAATTTGGTGACTCTAGCTCGAAATTTGTAAAAAGTGGGGAAAGGGGGGCTGGGGGCGGTATGGGTGGGCGTGGCATCCAAATTTGTGATGCAGATCTTTGTGGAATGTCAATTGCTATCTACATACCAAATTTAATGACTCTAGCTAGAAGTTTGTAAAAAAAGGGGCAAGGGGGCTGGGGGCGGTATGGGTGGGCGTGGCATCAAAATTTTTGATGCAGATCTTTGTGAAATATCAACTGCTATCTTCATACCAAATTTGGTGACTCTAGCTCGAAATTTGTAAAAAGTGGGGAAAGGGGGGCTGGGGGCGGTATGGGTGGGCGTGGCATCCAAATTTGTGATGCAGATCTTTGTGGAATGTCAATTGCTATCTTCATACCAAATTTGGTGACTGTAGCTCGAAAATTGTAAAAAGTGGGGAAAGGGGGGCGAAATGGAGGGCGTGGCTCCAAAACTTTGATGCAGATTTTTGGGGGTCTTTGCCAGCTATCTTTCTACCAAATTTGGTGGCTCTAGCTCCACAGCTCTGGAAGATACACTCATTCCCGTTTTTGACGAAGCGTTGGGGTGGATGGGGTTGGCTAGGGCAGTATTGGTGGGCGTGGCATCCAAACTTTTGAAGCAGTTTTTAGGGAGTCATCATCACCTATCTTGGCACCAAATTTGGTGGCTATAGCTCAAAAACTGTGGGAGATATAGCCATTTCTGATTTCAAAATGCGGGGGTCTGGGGGTGTAATGGGTGGGCGTGGCTCCAAAACTTTGATGCAGTTTTGGGGGTCGTTAACAGCTATCTTCCCACCAAATTTGGAGGCTCTAGCTCCACAACTCTGGAAGATACACGCATTCCCGTTTTTGACGAAGCGTTGGGGTGGATGGGGGCGGATAGGGCAGTATCAGTGGGCGTGGCATCCAAACTTTTGGTGCAGTTTTTAGGGGGTCATCATCACCTATCTTGGCACCAAATTTGGTGGCTATAGCTCAAAAACTGTGGGAGATATAGTCTTTTTTGACTTTAAAATGCGGGGGGCTGGGGGCGGAATAGGGGGCGTGGCTCCAAAATTTTTGATGCAGTTTTTGGGGGTTGCTAATAGCTATCTTCTTACCAAATTTGGTACTTCTAGCTGTAAGGATGTGCGAAATATGTGGATTTATCGGTATTGGGTTATCGAATTTATCGATTTGCCAGCCCCCCAGTTATCGTAGAACCCCCATCTTGACACTTTAATTTACTATCCCATAGATAAAGAGAATTGGAAAGTTTCAAGTCTCTAGCTTGAAGGGTGTGGAAAAAACTTGCATACATACGGACGGACAGACGGACAGACGGACAGACGGACAGACACCATGACGGACATTGCACAAAACCAATATACTCTTTACCTTCGGTATCGAGTATAAAAAGTTCATCGTGTAGAACGGGTCTTATACCGAAGGTAAAGAGTATATTGAGTTTGTGCAATGTCCGTCATGGTGTCTGTCCGTCTGTCCGTCTGTATGAACGCAACTTTTTTCCACACCGTTCAAGCTAGAGACTTGAAACATTCCAAATCTCTTTATCTATGGGATAGTAAATAAAAGTGTCAAGCTGGGGGTTCTACGATAACTGGGGGGCTGGAAAATCGATAAATTCGATAACTCAAAACCGATAAATCCACATATTTCGCACATCCTTACAGCTAGAAGTACCAAATTTGGTAAGAAGATAGCTACTAGCAACCCCCAAAAACTGCATTAAAAATTTTGGAGCCAAGCCCCCATTCCGCCCCCAGCCCCCCGAATTTTAAAGTCAAAAAAGCTTATATCTCCCACAGTTTTTGAGCTATAGCCACCAAATTTGGTGCCAGTATAGGTGATGATGACCCCTCAAAAACTGCATTAAAAGATTGGATGCCACGCCCACCAATACCGCCCAAGCCACCCCCATGTGCCCCAACGCTTCGTCAAAAACGGGAATGCGAGTATCTTCCAGAGTTTGGAGCTAGAGCCTCCAAATTTAATAGGAAGATAGCTGGTAACGACCCCCAAAAAACTGCATCAAAGTTTTGGAGCCACGCCCACCCATTACGCCCCCCTTTCCCCACCATATACAAACTTTGAGCTAGAGTCACCAAATTTGGTATGAAGATAGCATTTAACATTTCAGAAAGATATGCATCAAAAATTTGGATTCCACACCCACCCATACCGCCCCCAGCCCCCCTTTCCGAACTTTTTACAAATTTCGAGCCAGAGTCACAAAATTTGGTATGAAGATAGCAATTGACATTTAACAAAGATCTGCATCAAAAATTTGGATGCCACGCCCACCCTTGCCGCCCCCAGCCCCCCTTTCCGCACTTATTACAAATTTCGAGCTAGAGTCACCAAATTTGGTATGAAGATAGCAATTGACATTCCACAAAGATCTGAATCACAAATTTGGATGTCACGCCCACCCTTACCGGCCCCAGCCCCCTTTTCCCCACCTTTTACAAACTTCGAGCTAGATTCACCAAATTTGGTATGAAGATAACAATTGACATTCCACAAAGATCTGCATCAAAAATTTGAATGCCACGCCCACCCAAACCGCCCCCAGCCCCCTGTCCCCACTTTTTACAAACTTCGAGCTAGAGTCACCAAATTTGGTATGAAGATAGCAATTGACATTTCACAAAGATCTACAACAAAAATTTGGATGCCACGCCCACCCTTACCGCCCCCAGCCCCCCTTTCCCCACTTATTACAAATTTTGAGCTAGAGTCACCAAATTTGGTATGAAGATAGCAATTGACATTCCACAAAGATCTGCATCAAAAATTTGAATGCCACGCCCACCCAAACTGCCCCCAGCCCCCCTTTCCCCACTTATTACAAAGAGTCACCAAATTTGGTATGAAGATAGCCGGTGGCATCCCCATCTGTTTCGGAGAATCTTTAAGGCAGCGTAAACCCCTGCCGCATCCGTACCTCTTTGCATTCAGGCCTCTTTTTACCGAATTTAATTCTGGTATCGAGTATGCCGCAGTCGGTTGCGTCCGACTGCAACGTTTCCACTTGTTTATATTGAAAATTGTGGGTCTTTTTACAACTTTTAGTGACCACACGTGCGTTATCTATTTTAAGGGATTACTGCAGTTACCAGCAGTTTGTTTCAATATTGTGTGATATTATAATTTTACCGAGACCCAAGTGAGTCGCGGTGTAATGTGTTCATGCGTGAACAAGCGCAATAAACAGTTACAGTGACAAAAATTAAAGTAAAAGAAATGTAAACAAACAACAGATGACTGCACAAATATGAAATACATTGACACCCAAATGCCGTTCACGATCTAAGCGTTTCAAGCTTGAAGCATGAAACGATGAAACGGAGCTGTTGAACACCCTAATTGTTTTTGTTGCAAATTAAATTATGGTTTTGCACCAAAACAATTAATATATCCATGCAAATGTTGTCGCGGTGACATCAGACAGCTCTGTTGACAGCAGCTGTTATTTCGGTTGACGTCATCAGCTTGGTGTTGTAGTTTCTGACGTCACTTATACCTTATATATGAAAATGTCGGAAAAAGGTGCGATTGTACTGACTTTTCCAACACTACACGCCATGCAGTCCTGTTAATATAGCCCAGCCCTAGACATATACATGTCAAATATGTTATTAGGTTAGGTTAGGTTAGAGCGGTCGTGGAAGGCTTAGATAGCCCCCCACACACATAGGCCATTTATTGGCCCGTTGTGGTGCCGCGTTTGGACTTAATCCAGAAACCGTCTACCTAGACAATGAGCGTGTCGCACCGCCTTTGAGGGCGTGGTCCCAGCCCGAGGTTTGAATGAAAGACAGGATATTTTTCGGTTTAATATCCGCAAGTTGAGTGAGGTCCGATAGAAAGAAGGACCCTAGATAGCGATTTATATTTTTGCAGAGTGCCGGACAGTCGCAGAAAAGGTGGGAAACAGTTTCCTCCTCCTCCTCGTCCCGACAGCTTCTGCAGAAATCGTTGGAAGGGGCTAGAAGTCTCGCTGCGTGAGTCCCCACTAGCCAGTGTCCCGTAATGGCTCTAATTACGGAAGCACAGCCTAATCTGCTTAGGTGGATTAGGCCTGAAGAGCGCTTCTTGCAGCGCGTTGGCCAGGTTTGCCTAGCAATCCTGCCCGTGGCGATGGTAAGCTGCCATCTTTTGTTAGCTTCGAGTTCAAAGTGCGATCGAACTCTAAGCTTACAGCTGGCCATGGGAATACCCCAGCCCTCCTTGTCTATGAGGAGAGGCATGGTAGTACCATGCCTTGCCAGCTCGTCTGCTTTGCAGTTGCCCTCGATGCCTTTGTGACCGGGCACCCAAATGAGGTTAATTTCGAACTGCTCTGCCATCTTGTTTAGAGATCTGCGGCAGTTTGTGACGGATATCGAGTTGGATGATATCACTTGTAGAGATTTGATAGCCGCCTGGCTATCGGAACAAATGCAGATTCTGTCTGCGGAGCATTCACATTCGGAAATGCATGAAAGTGCTTCCTGTATGGCAGTGATTTCTGCTTGAAATACGCTGCAGTGATCAGGAAGGTTGAAAGATTTGTTGATGACAGCTCCTCGCAAAA
This sequence comes from Scaptomyza montana, assembly GCA_018904305.1. Lineage (NCBI taxonomy): Eukaryota > Metazoa > Arthropoda > Insecta > Diptera > Drosophilidae > Scaptomyza > Scaptomyza montana. The sequence continues at coordinate 1,165,805 of JAEIGR010000024.1, read as the reverse complement.
GACGCCTCCCCCTACCCGGTCGTCTAGCTTAGAGCCGTCGGTGTAAATTCTTACTGAGTCGGTCGGCCCTGGCGTGCCTGAGCACCAATCTTCCCTTGGGTGGGATTAGTGTGTGGAAAGGAGTTATGGGGAATTCCTGAGGACAACAATAGTCCGTGTTTGAGGGGATAAGCAAGTTACCCACTAGAATATTAGAGTGTCCGAAATTTTCTCTCATGCGTAGGGCAGAGAGAGTTGCTACTAATTTCCCCATTTGGTCAATTGGTAGGAGATTTAGTATATTGTCAAGAGCCTCAGTTGGGGTCGTTCTGAGGGCCCCTGTTGAGATCAGTCCAGTGGCACGTTGTACTTTGCCAAGCTTGTGGACTGATGTTTTCTTAGAAAGCGTTGGTCACCATACTGACACTCCGTACAGTAGGATTGGCCGAACTATGGCTGTGTACAGCCACAGACTGATGTGGGGTGCCATTCCCCATTTCAGTCTAATGTACTTCTTACATTGTAGTATGCACATATATCGATGTTACACTGTATTTAATGTATCCAAATCAGTAACACTTTGTTGCTGTATAAACATAACACAAAACGGCAACAACACTTTGTCGTTGTATAAACACATTCAAACATACAATTTCAAGTACATTTCAAGTGCACCGAAATATGATCATACAAGAATAAGACAGCGTCAGCATGTGTCCCATGCATTGACCACTTAAGTATACATGTGCATAACACATTCTGCCCGCAGCGACGTATCCGTCGCTTATATATATATAACGCTTATATACAAACGGCTGCGCTGCCACCATAAGCAGCGCACAGCCTTTTTGTAGCTTACGATATGTTTAAGCCCACATTGTTAAGACCATTCCCAATAAAGCATTCGGAGCGATATCAACAGTCGCTCCGATCTAAAATAATAAAACAATTACTTGAGTTTTATTATTATATGGCGACCGTGAGCATGAATCTGCTCTGTTAATCAAATAATAACGCGTCGAGTTCGCGGTGCTGCACTCAAAGTACGAAAACAACAACAACAACAACCAACAACAAGCAACAACGACAGCAGAAACAGCAAAAGAAGCTAAAGAAGGTGTACCCCATCGATGGACTTAACTACATGAAAACGCAGTGAGTAAAGTGTGATGTGTGCAAAACGAAGTGGTGTGGTGAAAAAATTAAAAGCCAGAAAGGCTGAATTATTAAAGCTGCTAAACAGCGGCAATACGTTAAAGTGGAACACTTCGGTAAAACTACATGCCGAACTTGAACACATAAAAAACTTACTAAAAGAAAGAAAAGACCAAACCACAACCACACACACATCCACCTACTCTACAATTACAAATATTGCCAAAATTAATAAAAAATTACAACCACCAGCAAAGATCGACATCCCTAAACTACGGAAAACCTGCCCGAGAGACTGTAAAGGACCACTATACACACCTTTTTGCGAATACACCTGTGCAGCCAGCACCGGTGCCCCATCAGAGAATCAACAGCCTGTGCAGCCAGCACCGGCACCGTCTGGCGTACCAAGCCAGACTCTGGAAAAGTGAACCGACAGCGTTCCCAAGTGCGCATTTTTTTTACTAGCACTGCGTTGCAAAATTTTTTTAATGCACTGCGATGCATAAAATTTTATTTTATAAAAATTAATATTGTAAAATTGAGCGGAATAAAATCTGCCCGATTAGAGCATGGCCTGTAAAGCCATGCAAAACGCAGCCAGGTGATCACTAAAAAGATCAAAATAGGGATAAACACAAAATTAAAAACATAATTTAAAATTTATAATTAAAAAAAAAAAAAAATTTTTTTGTATACTAAGTAAAAATCATAATTTAAATTGAAAAAAAAAATTTTTGTATATTAAGTAAAAATCATGAAATAAAATTAAATTGAATTTAACTAAATTTTTTAAATAATAATGAGGTGGCCAAATTAGAAATATTCAAACAGATTTATCATATGCAATCAGCAAATAAATACGAAAATTTCTATAGACTAACGTACGCAAAAATGGGTATAGTCGACGTCAAGACTGTCGATTCGACAGCTAATGTTATTAACAAAGTAGACGTATCTTCACCCGATTTGCAGTACATGCTAGTTTTAGTAGGCATTATAGTAGCACTCATGCTACTGAATTTAGCTCTTCGAGTTTATAACTCACATACCAAAAGCCTAAAGAAGAAATACACATCAATTAGCAAGGGTACAGATTTAGACAAAATTTAATAAAAAAAAAAAAAAGGATCAAATAAAAATAAAAATAACAATTTTAAAGAATTCATGTCACATTAAAAATAATGGAATGGAACGAAATTGCAAAAAATATAGACGCATTTCGTTACAAATTTGATAAATCTTACAAATGCATCAATAAAGACGCAATTATAAAAACGGAAACACTAAAAACCATATAGAAATATTAGTAAGGGAATACAATAATATAGTTACCTTAGTAAACAGTTATGGAAAAAGATTCACAACTGAGCACAATAATAAATGTTTAAGGGTAATAAAATCCCTAAACACAAGATTAATTACACTTACCAATAGGCGGCATATTCAGATAAAGGTGCCAGAGAGTCCACATCAATTGGCGGAGTTTGATCCCGACCAATTAAAAGAATTAGACGAATCAATTCAACAAAGTGATGCTGAATCTGATAGTGACATTGAAACACTACAAGAAAGCGATCCAATCGAAACCAAACAGGAAAAAAATAACAATCTCTGAAATGGCACAAACAGTAGTAGAATTTATCAAGCTAGCCACATCTCTGATACCAGAGTTTGACGGTAAACCAGAAAATTTACAAAGTTTTCTAGATTCTTTGAATCTATTAGAAACCTTAAAAGGAACACACGAGCTTACAGCCATAAGCCTTATAAAAACAAAGATAAAAGGCCATGCGAGAAATTTAATAAGTAGTGAGCAGACAATTGCTGCAATCATTACGCAACTATCAAATGCAGTAAAAGGAGAATCGGTAGAAGTTGTATCTGCTAAGCTTCTTAACCTGCAACAGAAAAATAAAACGGCTAACCAATACACCCAGGAGGTGGAGAAACTGACAAAGGCCCTTGAAGGCGCCTATATCAGTGAAGGTTTAAGCCAATCACTTGCAAATAAATACAGCACTACAACAGCTGTAAAAGCTATGACCCAAAATTGTTCAATTGATAAAGTAAAACTTATTATGCAGGCAGGCACATTCACGAACATGAATGATGCCGTTTCCAAATTCGTAAATTGTTGCACGGAAATAACAGGTCAAAGTAGCAATGTACTATATTATCGACGAGGTGCAAATAACAATAATAGAGGAGGCAGAGGTTATAATCGTGGCAGAAATTATAGCCGTAACAATTACAATAACAATAATAATTATAGCCGCAATAATGGTAATAATTACAGAGGCCGTGGTAACTCAAATAGAGGCAACTACAACAACAACAATAACAGAAACAGAAACGGCAATGACAACAATGTTAGAGTAGCCCAGAATGCCTCGGAAAACTCGCAACAGCCCTTAGGTACACAGCAATAGATAGCAAAAAGGTTCATTCGATTAATCTTAGTGTAAATATATTCGTAACATTCACAAACGTAGCTACAGAAAAAAAATTAATATTTTTAATAGATACTGGTGCAGACATATCTCTGCTAAAAGACAATTCAGACACTTTTAATGATATAGACACATACAACAAAATAAATATTCAGGGAATCAATCAAGGATTAATTCAATCTAAAGGAACGACATCAATAGAAATTCAAACAACTAAATACATAATTCCACACAACTTCCACATTGTCGATTCAACTTTTTCTATACCGTGTGATGGAATTTTAGGAATAGATTTTATTAAAAAATATAATTGTCAACTCGATTTCACACCTACAAAGGATCTTCTCATAATAAGACCAGACAATCTAAACTATCCCATATATGTACCCATTAATTACAGCTCTGGTAACAATACAATAGTGTTACCAGCAAGATCCGAAGTTGTCCGAAAAATTGAGTTAACTTCAAATGAAGATAGCATCCTAATTCCGAACCAGGAAATTCAACCTGGTATATATGCAGCAAATACAGTAGTAACAACTGCAAATGCATTTGTCCGTTTACTGAATACAACTAATACAGATCAAATGGTTAATATAAATAAATTGAATTATGAACCATTAGCAAATTATGATATATCCGAAATAAATAACGAAACTAGAACGAACAATGTTATGTCAAAGTTAGCTAAAAATTTTCCAAAACTATTTTATAGACAATTAAAAGGACTTTGTAGTGAATACACAAACATATTCGGACTCGATACCGAATCAATAACCACCAATAATTTTTATAAGCAGAAACTAAGATTAAAAGATAATGAACCCGTATATATAAAAAACTATAGAAACCCTCACAGTCAAAAAGACGAAATTCAAGCTCAAGTCGATAAACTCATTAAAGATAAAATAGTTGAACCCTCAGTCTCGGAATACAACAGTCCACTGTTACTAGTACCAAAGAAATCCATAGATAATGAAAAGAAAAAATGGCGTTTAGTTATTGATTATCGCCAAATTAATAAAAAATTACTATCCGATAAGTTCCCACTTCCTAGGATCGATGAAATCTTAGATCAACTAGGAAGAGCAAAATATTTCTCTTGCCTTGACTTAATGTCAGGATTCCACCAGATTGAGCTTTACGAAAACTCTAGAGATATAACATCCTTTTCAACGAGCAATGGCTCTTATCGCTTCACGCGATTACCATTTGGTTTAAAGATAGCCCCAAATTCATTCCAAAGAATGATGACTATTGCATTCTCTGGACTTGAGCCATCACAAGCATTCCTTTACATGGATGATTTAATAGTAATCTGTTGTTCCGAAAACACATGCTTAACAATTTAATTAGTGTTTTTGACATGTGTAGGAAACACAACTTGAAGCTACATCCTGAAAAATGTTCATTTTTCATGCATGAAGTCACATTTTTGGGACACAAATGCACAGATAAGGGAATCTTACCAGATGAAAAAAAAATTTGATGTCATATTAAATTATCCAGTCCCACATGACTCGGACAGCGCTAGACGCTTTATAGCATTTTGTAATTACTATAGACGATTCATCAAAAATTTCGCCGATTATGCCAGGCATATAACAAGATTAAATAAAAAGAATGTTCCATTTGAATGGACTGATGAATGTCAAAATGCATTTGAATATCTTAAAGCTCAATTAATAAAGCCTACTCTGTTACAATATCCGGATTTTACAAAAGAATTTTGTATAATAACAGATGCTAGTAAGCAAGCCTGTGGCGCAGTGCTAACACAAGTCCGCAATGGAATTCAACTTCCAGTAGCTTACGCATCGAGATCATTTACCAAAGGAGAAAGTAACAAGAGTACGACGGAACAAGAGTTAACAGCTATTTATTGGGCAATTACCAAATTTAGACCCTATATCTACGGAACTCATTTCATAGTAAAAACTGACCATAGACCCCCTAACATTTTTGTTTTCAATGACAAACCCCAGTTCTAAATTAACGCGTATGAGACTTGAATTAGAGGAATATAATTTTACAGTAGAGTACCTAAGAGGCAAAGATAATTTTGTAGCCGATGCATTGTCACGAATAACAATATCTGATCTAAAAGACATACAAAATAAAGTCCTGAAAGTCACTACCAGGCACCAAAGTAGACAAAAATCCTGCGCAGGAGATGATAAAGAAGAATTGCAAAAGCAACCTTCAGAAAAAGCTTCAAAGCCCAACGTATATGAAGTCATCAAAAATGACGACGTACGTAAAGTAGTGACCTTGCATGTAAAAAATATGCTATGTTTCTTTAAACATGGAAAAAAAATTACTGCAAGATATGATGTTAGCGATTTATATACTAATGGAATTCTTGACTTAGGTCAATTCTTCCAAAGGCTTGAAATGCAAGCCGGTATAAATGGAATCAGCCAACTCAAAATGGCACCGTGGGAAAATATCTTTGAAAATATTTCAATGGATAGATTCAAAGAAATGGGCAATAAAATATTAAAATCATTGAGAGTAGCGCTACTCAACCCGGTGACCCTAATAAATACAGAAAAAGAAAAAGAAGCTATATTGTCTACATTCCATGATAAACCCATACAAGGAGGTCATACAGGCATTTCAAAAACCTTGGCCAAGGTCAAAAGATATTATTATTGGAAAGGAATGTCTAAAGATATATCCGAATACATACGAAAATGTCAAAAATGTCAAACATCGAAAATAACAACACATACCAAAACTCCTCTTACACTGACAGAAACACCAACAAGTTCTTTCGACAGGGTAATAGTTGAATCCGTCGCTTATATATATATAACGCTTATATACAAACGGCTGCGCTGCCACCATAAGCAGCGCACAGCCTTTGTAACACGATATGTTTAAGCTTAACCCACATTGTTAAGATCATTCCCAATAAAGCATTCGGAGCGATATCAACAGTCGCTCCGATCTAAAATAATAAAACAATTACTTGAGTTTTATTATTATATGGCGACCGTGAGCATGAATCTGCTCTGTTAATCAAATAATAACGCGTCGAGTTCGCGGTGCTGCACCCAAAGTACGAAAACAACAACAACAACAACCAACAACAAGCAACAACGACAGCAGAAACAGCAAAAGAAGCTAAAGAAGGTGTACCCCATCGATGGACTTAACTACATGAAAACGCAGTGAGTAGAGTGTGATGTGTGCAAAACGAAGTGGTGTGGTGAAAAAATTAAAAGCCAGAAAGGCTGAATTATTAAAGCTGCTAAACAGCGGCAATACGTTAAAGTGGAACACTTCGGTAAAACTACATGCCGAACTTGAACACATAAAAAACTTACTAAAAGAAAGAAAAGACCAAACCACAACCACACACACATCCACCTACTCTACAATTACAAATATTGCCAAAATTAATAAAAAATTACAACCACCAGCAAAGATCGACATCCCTAAACTACGGAAAACCTGCCCGAGAGACTGTAAAGGACCACTATACACACCTTTTTGCGAATACACCTGTGCAGCCAGCACCGGTGCCCCATCAGAGAATCAACAGCCTGTGCAGCCAGCACCGGCACCGTCTGGCGTACCAAGCCAGACTCTGGAAAAGTGAACCGACAGCGTTCCCAAGTGCGCATTTTTTTTTTACTAGCACTGCGTTGCAAAATTTTTTTAATGCACTGCGATGCATAAAATTTTATTTTATAAAAATTAATATTGTAAAATTGAGCGGAATAAAATCTGCCCGATTAGAGCATGGCCTGTAAAGCCATGCAAAACGCAGCCAGGTGATCACTAAAAAGATCAAAATAGGGATAAACACAAAATTAAAAACATAATTTAAAATTTATAATTAAAAAAAAAAAAAAATTTTTTTTTTGTATACTAAGTAAAAATCATAATTTAAATTGAAAAAAAAAATTTTTGTATATTAAGTAAAAATCATGAAATAAAATTAAATTGAATTTAACTAAATTTTTTTAAATAATGATGAGGTGGCCAAATTAGAAATATTCAAACAGATTTATCATATGCAATCAGCAAATAAATACGAAAATTTCTATAGACTAACGTACGCAAAAATGGGTATAGTCGACGTCAAGACTGTCGATTCGACAGCTAATGTTATTAACAAAGTAGACGTATCTTCACCCGATTTGCAGTACATGCTAGTTTTAGTAGGCATTATAGTAGCACTCATGCTACTGAATTTAGCTCTTCGAGTTTACAACTCACATACCAAAAGCCTAAAGAAGAAATACACATCAATTAGCAAGGGTACAGATTTAGACAAAATTTAATAAAAAAAAAAAAAATAGGATCAAATAAAAATAAAAATAACAATTTTAAAGAATTCATGTCACATTAAAAATAATGGAATGGAACGAAATTGCAAAAAATATAGACGCATTTCGTTACAAATTTGATAAATCTTACAAATGCATCAATAAAGACGCAATTATAAAAACGGAAACACTAAAAAACCATATAGAAATATTAGTAAGGGAATACAATAATATAGTTACCTTAGTAAACAGTTATGGAAAAAGATTCACAACTGAGCACAAAAATAAATGTTTAAGGGTAATAAAATCCCTAAACACAAGATTAATTACACTTACCAATAGGCGGCATATTCAGATAAAGGTGCCAGAGAGTCCACATCAATTGGCGGAGTTTGATCCCGACCAATTAAAAGAATTAGACGAATCAATTCAACAAAGTGATGCTGAATCTGATAGTGACATTGAAACACTACAAGAAAGCGATCCAATCGAAACCAAACAGGAAAAAATAACAATCTCTGAAATGGCACAAACAGTAGTAGAATTTATCAAGCTAGCCACATCTCTGATACCAGAGTTTGACGGTAAACCAGAAAATTTACAAAGTTTTCTAGATTCTTTGAATCTATTAGAAACCTTAAAAGGAACACACGAGCTTACAGCCATAAGCCTTATAAAAACAAAGATAAAAGGCCATGCGAGAAATTTAATAAGTAGTGAGCAGACAATTGCTGCAATCATTACGCAACTATCAAATGCAGTAAAAGGAGAATCGGTAGAAGTTGTATCTGCTAAGCTTCTTAACCTGCAACAGAAAAATAAAACGGCTAACCAATACACCCAGGAGGTGGAGAAACTGACAAAGGCCCTTGAAGGCGCCTATATCAGTGAAGGTTTAAGCCAATCACTTGCAAATAAATACAGCACTACAACAGCTGTAAAAGCTATGACCCAAAATTGTTCAATTGATAAAGTAAAACTTATTATGCAGGCAGGCACATTCACGAACATGAATGATGCCGTTTCCAAATTCGTAAATTGTTGCACGGAAATAACAGGTCAAAGTAGCAATGTACTATATTATCGACGAGGTGCAAATAACAATAATAGAGGAGGCAGAGGTTATAATCGTGGCAGAAATTATAGCCGTAACAATTACAATAACAATAATAATTATAGCCGCAATAATGGTAATAATTACAGAGGCCGTGGTAACTCAAATAGAGGCAACTACAACAACAACAATAACAGAAACGGCAATGACAACAATGTTAGAGTAGCCCAGAATGCCTCGGAAAACTCGCAACAGCCCTTAGGTACACAGCAATAGATAGCAAAAAGGTTCATTCGATTAATCTTAGTGTAAATATATTCGTAACATTCACAAACGTAGCTACAGGAAAAAAATTAATATTTTTAATAGATACTGGTGCAGACATATCTCTGCTAAAAGACAATTCAGACACTTTTAATGATATAGACACATACAACAAAATAAATATTCAGGGAATCAATCAAGGATTAATTCAATCTAAAGGAACGACATCAATAGAAATTCAAACAACTAAATACATAATTCCACACAACTTCCACATTGTCGATTCAACTTTTTCTATACCGTGTGATGGAATTTTAGGAATAGATTTTATTAAAAAATATAATTGTCAACTCGATTTCACACCTACAAAGGATCTTCTCATAATAAGACCAGACAATCTAAACTATCCCATATATGTACCCATTAATTACAGCTCTGGTAACAATACAATAGTGTTACCAGCAAGATCCGAAGTTGTCCGAAAAATTGAGTTAACTTCAAATGAAGATAGCATCCTAATTCCGAACCAGGAAATTCAACCTGGTATATATGCAGCAAATACAGTAGTAACAACTGCAAATGCATTTGTCCGTTTACTGAATACAACTAATACAGATCAAATGGTTAATATAAATAAATTGAATTATGAACCATTAGCAAATTATGATATATCCGAAATAAATAACGAAACTAGAACGAACAATGTTATGTCAAAGTTAGCTAAAAATTTTCCAAAACTATTTTATAGACAATTAAAAGGACTTTGTAGTGAATACACAAACATATTCGGACTCGATACCGAATCAATAACCACCAATAATTTTTATAAGCAGAAACTAAGATTAAAAGATAATGAACCCGTATATATAAAAAACTATAGAAACCCTCACAGTCAAAAAGACGAAATTCAAGCTCAAGTCGATAAACTCATTAAAGATAAAATAGTTGAACCCTCAGTCTCGGAATACAACAGTCCACTGTTACTAGTACCAAAGAAATCCATAGATAATGAAAAGAAAAAATGGCGTTTAGTTATTGATTATCGCCAAATTAATAAAAAATTACTATCCGATAAGTTCCCACTTCCTAGGATCGATGAAATCTTAGATCAACTAGGAAGAGCAAAATATTTCTCTTGCCTTGACTTAATGTCAGGATTCCACCAGATTGAGCTAGACGAAAACTCTAGAGATATAACATCCTTTTCAACGAGCAATGGCTCTTATCGCTTCACGCGATTACCATTTGGTTTAAAGATAGCCCCAAATTCATTCCAAAGAATGATGACTATTGCATTCTCTGGACTTGAGCCATCACAAGCATTCCTTTACATGGATGATTTAATAGTAATCGGTTGTTCCGAAAAACACATGCTTAACAATTTAATTAGTGTTTTTGACATGTGTAGGAAACACAACTTGAAGCTACATCCTGAAAAATGTTCATTTTTCATGCATGAAGTCACATTTTTGGGACACAAATGCACAGATAAGGGAATCTTACCAGATGACAAAAAATTTGATGTCATATTAAATTATCCAGTCCCACATGACTCGGACAGCGCTAGACGCTTTATAGCATTTTGTAATTACTATAGACGATTCATCAAAAATTTCGCCGATTATGCCAGGCATATAACAAGATTAAATAAAAAGAATGTTCCATTTGAATGGACTGATGAATGTCAAAATGCATTTGAATATCTTAAAGCTCAATTAATAAAGCCTACTCTGTTACAATATCCGGATTTTACAAAAGAATTTTGTATAATAACAGATGCTAGTAAGCAAGCCTGTGGCGCAGTGCTAACACAAGTCCGCAATGGAATTCAACTTCCAGTAGCTTACGCATCGAGATCATTTACCAAAGGAGAAAGTAACAAGAGTACGACGGAACAAGAGTTAACAGCTATTTATTGGGCAATTACCAAATTTAGACCCTATATCTACGGAACTCATTTCATAGTAAAAACTGACCATAGACCCCTAACATTTTTGTTTTCAATGACAAACCCCAGTTCTAAATTAACGCGTATGAGACTTGAATTAGAGGAATATAATTTTACAGTAGAGTACCTAAGAGGCAAAGATAATTTTGTAGCCGATGCATTGTCACGAATAACAATATCTGATCTAAAAGACATACAAAATAAAGTCCTGAAAGTCACTACCAGGCACCAAAGTAGACAAAAATCCTGCGCAGGAGATGATAAAGAAGAATTGCAAAAGCAACCTTCAGAAAAAGCTTCAAAGCCCAACGTATATGAAGTCATCAAAAATGACGACGCACGTAAAGTAGTGACCTTGCATGTAAAAAATATGCTATGTTTCTTTAAACATGGAAAAAAAATTACTGCAAGATATGATGTTAGCGATTTATATACTAATGGAATTCTTGACTTAGGTCAATTCTTCCAAAGGCTTGAAATGCAAGCCGGTATAAATGGAATCAGCCAACTCAAAATGGCACCGTGGGAAAATATCTTTGAAAATATTTCAATGGATAGATTCAAAGAAATGGGCAATAAAATATTAAAATCATTGAGAGTAGCGCTACTCAACCCAGTGACCCTAATAAATACAGAAAAAGAAAAAGAAGCTATATTGTCTACATTCCATGATAAACCCATACAAGGAGGTCATACAGGCATTTCAAAAACCTTGGCCAAGGTCAAAAGATATTATTATTGGAAAGGAATGTCTAAAGATATATCCGAATACATACGAAAATGTCAAAAATGTCAAACATCGAAAATAACAACACATACCAAAACTCCTCTTACACTGACAGAAACACCAACAAGTTCTTTCGACAGGGTAATAGTTGACACTATAGGTCCATTACCAAGATCTGAATATGGTAACGAGTATGTAGTTACGCTTATCTGCGATTTAACAAAATATCTTGTTGCCATACCGATCCCTAGTAAAAATGCAAATACTGTCGCTAAAGCAATATTTGAATCTTTTATATTACAGTTCGGTCCAATGAAGACGTTCATTACGGACATGGGAACAGAATATAAAAACTCCATTATAAATGACTTGTGCAAATATTTAAAAATAGACAACATAACGTCTACAGCACACCACCTCCAGACAGTTGGAACAGTAGAAAGAAGTCATAGAACTTTTAATGAATATATTCGTTCATACATATCAGTCGACAAAACTGATTGGGATGTATGGCTAAAATATTTCGTATACTGTTTCAACACGACACCTTCTATGGCACATGGCTATTGTCCATATGAATTAGTTTTTGGCAAGCAAAGTAATTTGCCACAATATTTTAATAACATTGATAAAATTAATCCTCTTTATAACATAGAAGATTATGCTAAAGAAAGTAAATATAGATTAGAACAAGCTTATAAGAGAGCTAGAATTATGTTAGAACAACATAAGAGCAAAAATAAAGAATACTATGATAGGAAAATAATTAATCTCGAATTAAAAGTAGGAGATACAGTTTTATTAAGAAATGAAACTGGCCATAAATTGGATCCAGAATATTTAGGACCCTATTCAGTAATATCAATAGAAAATAATGACAATATTTTAATTAAAGATAATAAAAATAAAAAACAAAAAGTTCATAAAGATAGGTTAAAAATTTTTATTGAATAATATTTCTAGTATGGCCATACATAAGTAAATTACTATTATTATATCATTATTATTGAATTAAATAACGTTTTTATGCATTTATAAAAAAAAAAAAAAAAAAAAAAAAAACACAAAAAAAAAAAAAAAATAATAATATATATATTAATTTACATTCAAACATTTTTATTATTACAAATACACTTTAAAACTATATTTTTACCTTTTTACTATCTTGAATAACGAAAAAAAAAAAAAACAAAAAAAATGTTTAATTAAAAATTAAAACTAAATTTAGATAAATAATAATACTTATTAATTTAAAATAACTACATATATTACGTTATTTCTCAAAAGGAGGGAGATGTAGTATGCACATATATCGATGTTACACTGTATTTAATGTATCCAAATCAGTAACACTTTGTTGCTGTATAAACATAACACAAAACGGCAACAACACTTTGTCGTTGTATAAACACATTCAAACATACAATTTCAAGTACATTTCAAGTGCACCGAAATATGATCATACAAGAATAAGACAGCGTCAGCATGTGTCCCATGCATTGACCACTTAAGTATACATGTGCATAACACATTCTGCCCGCAGCGACGTATCCGTCGCTTATATATATATAACGCTTATATACAAACGGCTGCGCTGCCACCATAAGCAGCGCACAGCCTTTTGTAGCTTACGATATGTTTAAGCCCACATTGTTAAGATCATTCCCAATAAAGCATTCGGAGCGATATCAACAGTCGCTCCGATCTAAAATAATAAAACAATTACTTGAGTTTTATTATTATAACATGTATACAAAGCGACTGAGGCTTTCTTAACCCGTTCTTCGGTGTTAAGATTCCAGTCTAGTTTGCTGTCTAGAGTGAGCCCTAGGTATTTGGCGGATTTACTGAAGGCAAGTTCCACCCCGTTTAGGGTTGGGGGTTTGAGGGGAGGTATCTTATACTTCCTAGTGAAGAGGACTAAGTCAGTTTTGGCTGGGTTTAGCCCAAGTCCCTTTGAAGTGGCCCATGAGGACAGGGTTCGAAGTGCGGTGGTCATACGCTCGCACAAACTTTGAGGGAATTTACCCGAGAAGGCTATAGCGACGTCGTCCGCGTAGGCTATCATCCGACAGCCCCCTCCCTCTAAGGAGCGCAGCAAGCTGTTAAGAGCCACATTCCAAAGGAGAGGGGAGAGAACACCTCCTTGTGGGGTGCCTCTCTTGACGGCCCTGGAAATGGTCGAAGACCCCAGTGTGGCCGTAACGATTCTGCATTTAAGCAGTTGATCAATCAGATCCACAATGCTTGTCCAACCCCCAACTCCGACAAAGCCTCGGTGATTGCGCCCGGTAAGACGTTGTTGAAAGCGCCCTCAATGTCTAGGAAGGCTAAAAGGCAGTACTCCTTGTAGTGGAGTGCCTTTTCTACTGTGGATCTACTGTGTTTCAGTAGATTTGCCTTTTTGGTAAGCATGTTGTGCTTGAGAGAAGTGGTCGATCTTGATTGAATCTCTGATATGTATACTCAGCACCCTTTCTAGTGTCTTTAGTAGAAAGGATGTAAGACTGATTGGACGAAAGTCCTTTGGGGTTGTATGTGAGGCTTTGCCAGCCTTCGGGATGAAGACGACCTTGGATACGAGCCATGGCTTGGGGATCGAACCGGTCGTCAGGATATCTGAAAAGATTTTCTGAAGCCAGTTAATGGCAGTATCCTCTGCATATTGCAGTTGGGCTGGAATGATTCCATCCAGCCCCAGGGATTTGTAGGGCGAGAAGCTACTTATGGCCCAGTAGATGATATCCCTGGAGAAAAGGTCGGTGGAGACTTGCTCCTGAGTTTCTCTGTGGAAAGGGGGTCTAAAACCTGCAACTGAGCAACCGGGAAAGTAGGCTTCCACCAAAAGTTCCAGTGTTTCAAGACTGGTCGTTGTTCATGAGTCATTGGGTCCTTTGAGGAAGCCCACGCGTGCATGTGTGCTCGAGAGAACTTTCCTTAGCCTAGCGGCTTCTGTGGTACTCTCGGTTGTGAAGCAGAAATTCTGCCAAGCGGAGCGTTTAGCTTGTCTAAGTATCTTCTTATAGGAGGTAAGGCTGGCTTTGTAGAGACTCCATGATTGGTCGTCTCCCCTGAACCTTGCTTTGTTAAAGAGCTTTCGCGAAACTTTTCGAAGTTCACTTATTTGTGGCGACCACCATTGTGGTTTGGCTTTCCCTCTTGGTTTGCTCTGGGGGCATGACATGTTAAGGGCGGACTTGCATGCCTCCATATGTAATTAAAAACAATAATTTTAATTTACTTATGTCGAAACACATTTTAAGTATTGTGTTATATTGTATATGACGGAGACTCTGCTCGATCGGAGGGCTCTTCATTCTGATCCATTCTGTATTTAAGCACAGCAAGTCGCCTACGTGTTGTTTCGCTTCTCACAATCGGCATTCGACTGACTGTACCGCCGTCGCGCTCTCGCTCTCGATCATTATCTTTTTCCTCTTCTTTCGTATGTCGAAAACCAACACCAGGCGCCATGCTCATTCGAGTTCTATTCGAATGATGCTCTTTTTCAATAACAGAATTCTCTCTCTCCGATTACAATAATCTCCTTTATTATTTATCGATATTCTCTTAACATTAACATAAATTCAGTTATATTCAAAATAATCTGCGACACGGCCTTTCTGACATTCACACGTCCTCGAGTTTTGTGCCTTTCAAAATAATCTAACATAAATTCCTCCTTTTCCAAATTTTCACTATAAACTTTAATCAAAAATTTTATTTTAATTTTAATCCTTGCCTTGCTCATTTTATATAATTTACTAATCTACATTACTTTTTACCCTCTTCTCTTTTTTTCATCAACTTCAACTGTACCGTTACTCTCTCTCTCTCTCTCTCTCTCTCTCTCTCAATCATTCCACAGTCTCAGGCTCTTGCTGCACCCATTGCAACGCTCTCACGCATATTTCTGCGTCATGGTCCCTCTGGACCCATATAGCCCCCGCCATGTATATAATATATATGTATATAACATGGTGAAGCTGCATCCTTGTGGTGATTTAATCAGAGTCTATGGTACCTACCAGTGCCTCAATTGGCGATCTCTCGCGTCGTTCTGCGTTTACCTCAACAGGCATCGCACGCAACTGCTCATGGACGTAATAATACGTCCGTTTACTCGTATATATAATATGGTGAAGCTGCATCCTTGTGGTGATTTAATCAGAGTCTATGGTACCTACGAGTAGAGGTGGGCGCGGGCCTGTTTTCTGAGGCCCGGGCCCGCACGAACACGAAGTCTTCTTTTAAAGGCCCGGCCCGGCCCGGCACGACTATTTTCTACGGAGGCCCGGCCCGGCCCGGCCCGAAACTTATAAATACATATATGTATGTACGTTAATTTAAAAAGACATATGCAATTCAAGATGGATATACATATATGTACATATATATTTTTTATTTATTTATGAGATTACATCAGGCAATTTATTGAACGAAAACGCACTATTTCATATTTTTATTCAGGAACAAAATTTTTTCCAAATTTGAACTTTTTAATCTGGTGCGTTTTTCGGCCCGATGTTGAAAACAGCCTTTCGTTAGTGGCCGAACTTGCTGGAATGGGGAGTATTATTAAGCCCGATGTTGAAAACAGCCTTTCGCTTGTGGCTGAACTTGCTGGAATGGGGAGTATTATTAAGCTAATATTTTAAGAAAATTTAGATCAGAATTTTTCCAAAATTCCAAAATGTTTGTTCCAGAATCTGCTGAGCTGGCTGCGATTTAAGCGCCTCCTGTTGAGACACGCACTTATGCCGGCTGAGCGTGCCCTGTTTTGCATTAAACGCCAGCACATGCTTACAGCTCCGGCAACACACAAAATCTTCATTTTTCGTGCACATTCATTCATTATAACGTACACAATCAAAAAGCTTCCACACATCACTCCTGCCTTTCTCGTTTGGCAAAAGTTTAACACTATCACATTTCTTATTTATGGCTTCCTGGATTATTAATCGCGACATTGTTAGATTTGTTAACAATTAATGTAATTTCACTTTTGCGCGCTTTTTTAGTAGCATATCGATAATACTATCGAACAACATTTATTATGCGATAAATAGTGGTTCCAGTACGTGAAATAATCAAAAACTAAAAGCTTATCAAAATAGTTTTAGCCCTTTTTCGGGCTTTTCCGGGCCTTGCCGGGCCGGGCCTTTTTGCTTAGGCCCGGGCCCGCACGAAGCCCGCACGAAACTCAAATTTGAGGCCCGGGCCCGGTCCGGGCCTGTGCAAGCCCGCGGGCCACAAAAAAAAGCCCGGCCCGCGCCCACCTCTACCTACGAGTGCCTCAATTGGCGATCTCTCGCGTCGTTCTGCGTTTACCTCAACAGGCATCGCACGCAACTGCTCATGGACGTACTTATACGTCCGTTTAATCGTCAGGGATCTTAACATATATTGGTCACCATCAAGCTTTTCCGTTACTGTGTATTGACCTTTAAACTTTAGATCCAGCTTTATTTGGTGCCGCTCTTCACTCTTGAGCAAGACATGGTCATCTACATAAAATCTTACAATTGTAGCTTTATTCTCTTCATATCTTTGCTTATCGTACTCTGCATTTTTCTATATGTTTTGCAAGGCTTTATCAAGTACACATTCAATTTCAACCTTTTTTTCTTCTACTAATGGCATCATGCCCATTGGTCAAGCTTCCTGGTTTAGTGCAATGTCCGTCCGTCTGTCTGTCCGTCCGTCCGTCCGTCCGTCTGTATGTTCGCCACTTTTTCCCACACCCTTCAAGCTAGAGACTTGAAACTTTCCAATTCTCTTTATACGATATTTGGGGGACTGGCAAATCGATATATTCGATAGCTCAAAACCGATAAGTCCACAAATTTTGCAAATCCTTACTGCTAGAAATACCAAATTTGGTGAGAAGATAGCTACTAGCAGCCCCTAAAAAACGGCATCAAAAATTTTGGAGCCACGCCCACCCATTCCGCCCCCAGCCACCCGCATTTTTAAGTCAAAAAAGCTTACATCTCCCAAAGTTTTTGAACTAGAGCCACCAAGTTTGGTGTCAAGATAGGTGATGATGACCCCCCAAAAACTGCATAAAAAGTTTGGATGCCACGCCCAAAAATACCGCCCAAACCGCCCCAAGCGGCCCCAACGCTTCGTCAAAAACGGGAATGCGTGTATCTTCCAGAATTGTGGAGCTAGAACCTCCAAATTTGGTAGGAAGATAGCTGGCAAAGACCCCCAAAAATCTGCAAAAGTTTTAGAGCCATGCCCACCCATTTCACCCCCCTTTCCTAAACTTTCACAAACTTTGAGCAAGGGTCACCAAACTTAGTATGAAGATAGCAATTGACATTTCACATAGATATGCGTGAAAAATTTGGATGCCACGCCCACTTATTCCGCCCCCAGCCCCCTTTCCCCACTTTTTACGAACTTCGAGCTAGAAACACCAAATTTGGTATGTAGATAGCAATTGACATTCCACATCGATCTTCATCCAAAATTTGGATGCCTCGCCCACCCATACCCCCCCTTTAAAAAATTTTGAGCTAGAATCCCCAAATTTGGTAGGAAGATAGCAAGTGACATACCACAAAGATCTGCATCAAATATTTGGATGCCACGCCCACACATACCGCACACAGCCCCCTATCCCCCCATTTACTCACTTAATAAAAACTTTGAGGTAGAGTATAATGAAAGGCGAAGAGCTAGATCTTGAGTGATTTATTCTGGACTCAGCGTCCGTATTTATAGTAAATATTTACATGTGTTCTTATGGCTAGGTAAGGTTAATAGTGGTGTGAGGAGCAGCTTATCTAAGTTTAATGTAAAGCTAATGTAACTGTTGTTGTTATTTATGCTGTCTTATTCTAATGCACCTAATTAGCAGTGCGTGTAAGTGGTGCGTGTGAGCATTGCGTTTAAGCAGTGCAAGCAGTGCGTACAAGTAGTGCGTGCAAGCAGTGCGTATAAGTAGTGCGTGCTCAAGTTCAGCTTGGGCTGGAAAGCTTAGAGCTATGACAAAGATGACTTATATATATTACACCTCCTTTCTTTTGGAAAAAAAATTTTTGTTTATAATTATTTTTAATTAATTTTCATTGGGTATGCAGTGGTTTTATCCTATCTAAGTGTACAGTTTGTTTTTTATTTCTCTTATCAGCTACTGTTACATTATTCTTATTATCTAAAGTAATTATATTATATTTTCCTGTATATCTGTTTTCCAACTTGTGTGCTGTATCATTTCTTATTAATATTTCTTGACCTATTTTTCGTTCTGGTTTGTTTGCATATGTATTTAGCTTTTCTTGTAGTTTAATTTTAAATAGTTCTACTAACTGTTTTACTTTGTGATTAGCAATTTGTATTTTGTATTTTAACTCTTTATTGTAGTCATCTATGTTATATATTGGGTCTATTATGCTGGTTGAGAATGCAAAACTTTTTGGTTGTTTTCCAAACACAAGTTCGAAAGGGCAATAGCCATGGGCTGTTGATGGCGTTACGTTAAAACAGTAAGTAAAGTATTGTATATATTAATCCCAATTGTCTTTTTGTGTGGATATGTATGATCTTACGTATTCGTTAAATGTTCTGTGGCTTCTTTCCACTGTTCCAAGAGTTTGATGATGATGAGCAGTGGAGTTATGTTTCTTTATGTCGCATATTTTACATAGTTCTGTTAAAACCGAATTCATATATTCTGTTCGCATGTCTGTTAAAATTGTATTCATTGGTCCGAAAATTAGTACAAATTTTTCAAAAATGGCTCTTGCTACAGTTTTGGCATTTTTGTTTGGAATTGGGATCGATACCAGATATTTAGTTAAGTCGCATATGATCGTGACTGCGTACTCATAGCCATTTTCTGTTCTAGGTAGAGGTCCTATAGTGTCAATTATTGTTATGTCGAATGCTGTAGCAGGAGTTGGTGTTAGAACTGTTGGGTTTTTGGGGTGTTTGAGAACCTTTGCTAACTGACATTGTTCGCATGTTTTTACGTACTCAGTGACGTCTTTTGTCATGTTTTTCCAACGGAATTCGCTTTTAATTTTTCCCGTCACTCTATTAATTCCACTGTGGCCCCCCTCTATGGGATTGTCATGGTATCTCTTTAAGATATCGCCTATTTTCGGGTCATTTTTATCTAAGTATTTTACAGGTGGTATGGTTGCGATGCTAATTGTTTTTAAATGTTCTTTGCCCTTATTCCTGAAATCTTTTGATTCTATTAATTGAAAAATTTTTTCGTCCGTTCGTATTTGTAACTTGTTGACATTGATATCACCGGCTTCCTTTTCAAGCCTTGGAAAGAATAAATCTAGATTTATTATCCCATTAATGATAATGTCGTGTATTTTGAACGTTTTTATTCTTAACTTCCCCTGTTTTATTGAACATGTTTTTTTATTGAAAGTAAGTAGTGGATACTTTTTTATCTCATATGAACTTACTGCTTCAAATACTCTTGGTATGTCTACCTGTTCTTCCTTGCTATGTTCGGGTTTGTTTATATATTTCTTTGCTGATGATTGCGTGGTAACTTTAAGTATATTGTTATTATTGCTAGCTAGTTTTTTTATGTCCTTAAATTCTATTCGTGATAATGCGTCTGCTGACGTATTTTCTTGTCCCCTGATGTGCTGTATAGTGAAATCGTATTCGTCTAATTCTAATCTTATTCTAAAAAGTTTCGAGGTAGGATTTTTTAGCGAAAACAAGTAAACTAATGGTTTATGGTCTGTTTGTACTAAGAATTTTTTCCCGTATATGTATGGCTTAAAATGTTTGATTGCCCAATGTATTGCGGTCAATTCTTGTTCGATTGTAAACTTGTTGCTTTCACCCGAAGGTTTTAGAAGCATAAGGAAGTGGTAATTGCTTTTCTCCATGTTTTTGACTTAGGACTGCACCGCAGCCTATTTTACTTGCATCCGTGGTAATGCAAAATTCTTTTTCAAAGTCCGGGTATTGTAGAATTGTTGGGCTAAGTAATTGCTTTTTTAAATATTCAAATGCGGTTTGGCAGTTGTTGTCCCAGTTAAAGGTTACATTTTTTCGTGATAGTTTATTAATGCATTGAGCTATTTCAGCAAAGTTAGGGATAAATCTACGATAGTAGTTACAAAAAGCAATGAACCTTTTGGCTTCATCTCCGTTTTTGGGTATGGGATAATCTTTAATTACTTTAAATTTGGTTTCATCTGGTAGTATCCCCCTGTTTGTGCATTTGTGGCCCAGAAAGGTTACTTCGTGTTTGAAGAACGTGCATTTTTCTGGATGCAATTTTAAATTGTATTTTTTGCATGTAGTGAAAACGTCTTTTATATTATCTTACATGTGATTTTCGGAGCAACCCAGTATTATAAGGTCGTCCATGTAAAGAAATGCTTGAGAGGGTGTTAGGCCTGCAAAGGCTAGAGACATCATTCGTTGAAATGAATTTGGTGCTATTTTGAGGCCATATGCCAATCTTTTAAATGACCCCTTGTCGGTTGAAAATGACGTGATATCTCGTGAACTTTCTTCTAATTCTACCTGATGAAAACCTGACATTAAATCTAAACACGAGAAGAATTTTGCTCGTCCTAATTGATCTAATATATCATCCATTCTTGGCAGAGGGAATTTATCTGCGACCAGTTGCTTGTTAATTTTTCTATAATCTACTACCAATCTCACCCTTTTTTCTGTGTTTCCCGGTAAGGTTTTTTTTGGAACTAATAAAATTGGACTATTGTACTCAGATATGGATGGTTCAATAATATCATCATCGATCAATTTGTCCACTTGTTTATTAATTTCCTCCTTTTGACCGTGCGGGATTCTGTAGTTTTTTTTGTAAACTGGGTTTGGATTTTTATACTCGATACCGAAGGTAAAGAGTATATTGAGTTTGTGCAATGTCCGTCATGGTGTCTGTCCGTCTGTCCGTCTGTATGAACGCAACTTTTTTCCACACCCTTCAAGCTAGAGACTTGAAACTTTCCAAATCTCTTTATCTATGGGATAGTAAATTAAAGTGTCAAGATGGGGGTTCTACGATAACTGGGGGGCTGGCAAATCGATAAATTCGATAACTCAAAACCGATAAATCCACATATTTCGCACATCCTTACAGCTATAAGTACCAAATTTGGTAAGAAGATAGCTATTAGCAACCCCCAAAAAACTGCATCAAAAATTTTGGAGCCACGCCCCCCCATTCCGCCCCCAGCCCCCCGTCTTTTTTAAGTCAAAAAAGCCTATATCTCCCAAAGTTTTTGAGCTATAGCCACCAAATTTGGTGCCAAGATAGGTGATGATGACCCCCTAAAAACTGCATCAAAAGTTTGGATGCCACGCCCACCAATACTGCCCTAGCCGCCCCCATCCACCCCAACGCTTCGTCAAAAACGGGAATGCGTGTATCTTCCAGAGTTGTGGAGCTAGAGCCTCCAAATTTGGTGGGAAGATAGCTGGTAACGACCCCCAAAAACTGCATCAAAGTTTTGGAGCCACGCCCACCCATTCCGCCCACAGCCCCCCCCCCGCATTTTGAAGTCAGAAATGGCTATATCTCCCACAGTTTTTGAGCTAGAGCCACCAAATTTGGTGCCAAGATAGGTGATGATGACCCCCTAAAAACTGCATCAAAAGTTTGGATGCCACGCCCACCAATACTGCCCTAGCCGCCCCCATCCACCCCAACGCTTCGTCAAAAACGGGAATGCGTGTATCTTCCAGAGTTGTGGAGCTAGAGCCACCAAATTTGGTAGGAAGATAGCTGGCAACGACCCCCAAAAATCTGCATCAAAGTTTTGGAGCCACGCCCTCCATTTCACCCCCCTTTCCCCACTTCTTACAATTTTCGAGCTAGAGTCACCAAATTTGGTATGAAGATAGCAATTGACATTTCAGAAAGATCTGCATCAAAAATTTTGATTCCACGCCCACCCATACCGCCCCCAGCCCCCCTTTCCAGACTTTTTAAAAATTTCGAGCTAGAGTCACAAAATTTGGTATGAAGATAGCAATTGACATTTTACAAAGATCTGCATCATAAATTTGGATGTCACGCCCACCCTTACCAGCCCAAGCCCTCTTTTCCCCAACTTTTACAAACTTCGAGCTAGAGTCACCAAATTTGGTATGAAGATAGCAATTGACATTTCAGAAAGATCTGCAACAAAAATTTTGATGCCACAACTACCCATACCGCCCCAGTCCCCCCCCCTATCCACACCTTTTACAAACTTTGAGCTAGAGTCACCAAACTTGGTATGAAGATAGCAATTGACATTCCACAAAGATCTGCATCACAAATTTGGATGTCACGCCCACCCTTACCAGCCCCAGCTCCCTTTTCCCCACCTTTTAATAACTTCGAGCTAGAGTCACAAAATTTGGTATGAAGATAGCAATTGACATTTTACAAAGATCTGCATCATAAATTTGGATGTCACGCCCACCCTTACCAGCTCAAGCCCTCTTTTCCCCAACTTTTACAAACTTCGAGCTAGAGTCACCAAATTTGGTATGAAGATAGCAATTGACATTTCAGAAAGATCTGCAACAAAAATTTTGATGCCACAACTACCCATACCGCCCCAGTCCCCCCCCCTTTCACCACCTTTTACAAACTTTGAGCTAGAGTCACCAAACTTGGTATGAAGATAGCAATTGACATTTCGCAAAGATCTGCTTCAAAAATTTGGATGCCACGCCCACCCATACCGCCCCCAGCCCCGCTTTCCCACTTATTACAAATTTCGAGCTAGAGTCACCAAATTTGGTATGAAGATAGGAATTGACATTTCAGAAAGATCTGCAACAAAAATTTGGATGCCACGCCCACCCAAACCGCCCCCAGCCCGCCCTTTCCACACCTTTTACAAATTTTGAGCTAGAGTCACCAAATTTGGTATGAAGATAACAATTGACATTCCACAAAGATCTGCATCAAAAATTTGTATGCCACGCCCACCCAAACCGCCCCCAGCCCCCCCTTTCCCCACCTTTTACAAATTTTGAGCTAGAGTCACCAAATTTGGTATGAAGATAGCAATTGACATTTCCGAAAGATCTGCAACACAAGTTTTGATGCCACAACTACCCATACCGACCCAGCTCCCCCCCCCTGTCCCCACCTTTTACAAACTTTGAGCTAGAGTCGCCAAATTTGGAAGGAAGATAGCCGGTGGCATCCCCATCTGCATCGGAGAATCTTTAAGGCAGCGTAAACCCCTGCCGCATCCGTACCCCTTTGCATTCAGGCCTCTTTTTACCGGTTTTAATTCTGGTATGCCGCAGTCGGTTGCGTCCGACTGCAACGTTTCCACTTGTTTAGTCTTAGTGTTTGTTTGTTACAATTGTTTGCTGATATCTTGTCTGTTTCTATTGCGAATATTTCGATAAATTCTTCGCATAGCTCCGAAAGTTCTATTTCTATGAATTTTGGAAAGTTTTTCTTTAGTTTTTTCATTATAATTTCTTTATTTACCGTGCTTCTGGTTAAGTTTTCTAGCGGGACTGTATCATAATTTGACATATTTTCGTGTCCTAAGTTGACTTTTGTAATGTGGGCTTCTGTAGTATTAGTGTTGATTATTTTTACATATGGATTAAGTTTTGACAGGATTGTATTTGCTACGAAAACCCCTGGTTGAAGCTCTTGGTTTGGTATAAATACATCTGTGTGTTTTTTTATGTGTATTTTCTCTATAGTTTCCGTTCGTGCTGGTATAGTTAGTATTCTATTGGTATGTTGTGTGTCAATGGGTATTTTAATGATGTAATTTATACAGTTTGGTTTTGTTGCTAACCCGTTCTTTTGGTAATCAATCGTGCAATTGAATTTTTTTATGAAATCAAGCCCTATTATCCCATCGCAAGGAATTGGGAAGTCGTTATGTACTACCTGAAATGCGTGTTGCAATGGGTGATTGGTAAATTTCAGTATAACCTCCCCTATGGTGTATAGTATATCTTTTCCTATGCCGTTAAGTCGTGTCTTCTTCTCTTTATTTATTCTTTGTATTTCTGGTACTGCGTTTAGTTTTATAATGGATACGTCCGCTCCTGTATCAATCAATAGTTTAGTATTATTGTATTTGCCGAAATCCATCCTTACGAAACTAGTTATTTTAAGGTTAACGCTATATATGTTATGAATTATTGTTCTACGATCATGGGACTCTCGTAGTTTTTGTTATTCTTATGTTGTTGTTGTTATTAAATCTGTCACCATCTCTATTATAATTGTTTTGATTGTTGTTGTTGTTTAACGGTCTATTGTTTTGATTGTTTCTATTACCATTTTGGTAGTTTTGTCGACTATAATTCCTATTTGTGTTATTGTTGGAGTTTCTACTGTTTCTGTTATTGTTTTGGTAGTTTTGGTTATAGTTTCTGTTATTGTAATTATTCCTATTGTTTCTATAATTGTTTTGATTTATTAGAAATACATTTTTTTCTTGTTCTATGTTTGTGTTGGTGCTTACAAATTTAGCTATAACCTCATTCATGTCATTAAATTGGCCTGCTTCCATTATAGTGCGCACTCTCTCGTTCGTGCAATTTTTTGTTATTGATTTCACTGCTGTTTTTGTAGCATACTTTTGGGCCGTATCTGTATTTAGCGTGTCTATAATGTAAGCTCGTCTTAGAGCTTTTGTTAAGTTTTCTATTTCTGTTGCATATTCGTTTGCTGATTTTTCATTTTGCTTTAAATTCATTAGTTTTGCCTCAATAACTGCTACTGTTTCACCTTTTATATTGTTCTGCAATGTTTTTATTATACTATTTATTGTAGTTTCGTTGGTAATTAATAGTCTAGCGTCCCCTTTCAATTTTGCTCTTATTATTTTAATAGCAATTGTTTCATGTGTACCCTTTATGTCTTCTAATAGTTCAAGTTAGTCAATAAATCTTTGTAAGTTTTCACTTCTCCCGTCAAACTCTTGGACTAGCTTTGAAGCTGAGTTTATAAATTCAATATTTGTTTGCTCCATGTTTTCTTTTTCTTTCGAACCTGTGTCTGGTGCTTTATGTTTTTCTTCTTCTGTCATATGTAATTCTGTAAATGTAGCGTTTTCTTTTAGTTCTAATGGTAATGTAATTTCTAGGTCGTATTTGTTAGCTATTGTAATTATGCAATTTTTTAATTTTTCTATGTTGTCTTCAAACTTGTTTTTTGTTTCTAATTCCCAATTAGTTTGGTTTACATATAATAGTTTTTTGATGTTATTGTAGCTATTGAAAATTATTCCTAAGTGTTTATTTATAGTATGTGTTTGAATGTAAATGGACTTATTGATGCATTTGTAAGATTTATAAAAATTTTCTTTTATAATTTTTAGTTCTGTAATGTTTTTGTCCATGTGTAGCTTGGTTTTATAAGTACATAGTACTTTACTAATTTGTAGTGATGACACAAACCTTAATACAATTGATCTTCAAGTGTCGGCGCTAACCTTTATGCAATTGAGTTTTTAGTGGTGACACACACCGTAAGCTTTTAGTTGTGATGCTAGAAGCATGCGTTTTAGACAAGTGGTTTTGTACTAGACATCTGCATGAATGCATTCATTTCCTAGACCATAGTACGGTACAGTAGTATAGTGTTGTTAAAATACTGCACTCATTTTTTGCTGTGCAGTATTTTCCAGTGTGCAGAAGAATCGAGTACAACATTATACTGTTCTCACTCTAGGTGAGAGCAGTAGAAATGTAGTACACTTCGTGAGTGAGTGCAATATTTGTCTCGCTCTAAATGTTGTACACCATATAAAAATATGAGTACAGCTTGTGTGTAGTGTCTTACAACGGTACAGTTGACTTTAAGATTTTG
The DNA here is from genome assembly GCA_018904305.1 of Scaptomyza montana. Classification (NCBI taxonomy): domain Eukaryota; kingdom Metazoa; phylum Arthropoda; class Insecta; order Diptera; family Drosophilidae; genus Scaptomyza; species Scaptomyza montana. Next base: position 1,139,133 of record JAEIGR010000024.1, on the reverse strand, counting down.
CAACACGTAGACATGGATGGTAAAGAGAACGACGCAAGCGCAATAAATGCTAATGACAGTGTAAGTTTTTGTCAAAATAAAATTATATATTACTTATTCATGTTGATTTATTAAAAAATGTGTTATTTTACTAGAAATTTGGTTTCGTTTCGCCTTTGTAATTGTCTTTTGCAAGGTTATGTATGTATATATGTATGTTTTGTCTATGTAAGTGTCTTTTGCAAGGTATTGTATGTATGTTATAGTATATATGTTTCAACTTGGTCCAAGTATTTCATCATAATTGTTAATGTTAAACCAGTGTTCATCGTTGGATAGCTCAAATGCGGTGACACTTTTTAAACAGTACGCAGCTAACATAAAAGCAAAATTATTGGCAAATGAACTCAAGCCATCTCCTAATCAAGGCCGGAGCAAAGTTTGGGGCACTTTTTCTCGAATAGTCGATGAGGCCGGCATAGAGAACCCTGATGTAGTGGTGTGCAAAACATGCAAAAATGTTTATAAATTTGATAAGAGCACATCGAATTTAGTGAAGCACAAATGCTACCTAATGGCAAATACACGTAAGCGCAGCCATCCTGAAGTTGATGCAGATGTGGAATCAAAAAAATGTGCATTAAGTTAGCAACTGAATGGACAATTAAGAATGGGCGATCTTTCAACATTATTGCCGACTCAGGACTCAAAAATATGGCCCAATTTTTAATATCTATTGGTGTGAAGTTCGGGGAAAATATTAATGTAGAATCGTTATTGCCACATCCCACAACAATTTCACGGAACATCGGAGCTCTCTACGAATTTCATTTTAACGAAATAAAAAAAGAAATAGTGGATGGCACAAAATTCGGATACGGCATAACATCAGACATATGGACAGACGACTTCTACAAAATTTCATACATATCGTTGACGATACACTACGTCGCAGAAGGAACCCTTAAAAATCGCTTGCTTGCAGTTAAATCAATGGAAGGAAAATCCTGTACCGGTAAGAACTATGAAATTTTATTGATTATTTGGAAATAAATTTTTTAAAACCAAAACTTTGTAGGTGACAGAATCAAAGGCAAAATTGAAAACACTCTACGTGACTTCGGGTGTGATTTGCTAATGGATGAACCCATAATAGTCACCGACCGAGGCGCTAACATGAAGGCTGCATTTAGTAGACTTAACACTTTAAACTGTGTCAATCATTTAATTCACAATGTAATTGGCAAAGCTGTGGATGCGGTGCCAGAATTGGAGAAGATGGTGATTCGTTGCAGCAAACTTGTGAAGTATTTTAAGAAGTCAGGTCAAAATTTTTTTTAAAAGCCACCTTAAAGAGCTACTGCCCAACACGTTGGAATACGATATTCCACCTGTTTAAATCCATCGAGTTGAACTGGATGGAATTATCCAACATATTAATTGAAAAAAATGAAATTTTTAGAATTCAGGACATTAATTTAAATGATGTAAGCGCATTGGCAAACCTTCTGGCTCCTTTTGAAGAGTGTTCCAAGAAGCTTGAGGGTAGCAACTATCCAACATTACACCTTGTTATTCCACACATCAATAAGTTAAAAAAAATATCAGCGCCTAATGGTAACGATGTGGATATTGTAAAAAATTGCAAGCTTGCTCTTGAGTCAAGTTTAATTAATATAGTTCAAAGTAATTTAAAAATTTTTCATAACATTGCCCTTTTTTTGTTTCCGCCCACAAATAAGCTATCGCAATTTTCGGAATTAAAGAAGGAAGAAACATTAAAAGGTCTAGAAAAAATTATGATAGATTCGTTTTTAAAAAACAACACTGAACCAAATGATATTCCATGCAACCCCGAAATAGATGATATTTTCGCTGACTATGCACAGCCTACAGAAAACAATACATATTCTATAATAGGCAATGAAATTCGAACATTTCAAAATGTCCAAATTCCTTATAGTGCAGACTTTAATGTACTGAATTGGTGGGCAAACAATAAACAGCAATTCCCCCAACTTTTTAAGGTTGCCTGCAAAATTTTAGCCGTTCCAGCGAGTAGCGCAGCATCCGAAAGAGCCTTTTCGGTTGCTAAAAACCTTATTAATAATAAGCGCTGCAAAATTGCAACCAATGTTGATTTAGTAAATAAGATAATGGTTTTGCACTCGAATATAAACGTTTTGTACAATGATTCATTTTTAGAAATAAATTTATAAAAATAAAAACTATATTGACTATATTTTTCTTGGATAAGACAATCTGATTTTCTGACTATCATTTACGGTGCGAAAAGTCAACCACGGACGAACAACAAAATAATGTTTTTGCACTCGAACATAGAAATTTTGTATGAAGCGTCATCAATAACAACTCACTGTACAGTGAGTTTACTGCACACCAAAAAAGGGTAAAGTAACAAAAACTGCACACTTGTTTTAGTGTACTCATTAACTGCTGTACAGCAAGGGAGTGAGTGAGACGACCAGCTGTCGATACAGACAATTTATACAACACTCACTCACACCCATTTAAACTGTGCACAAAAAGGTGTACAGGTTTTTATAATGAATGATTCTTTTGCCCATTTGGATGCATTCATGCAGATGTATATTTTGTACACTGGCAAAAATTAATTTTAACTTTAGATTTTGTTTTTTTTTTTCTAAATTCTAACTACTATAGTATGATACGTTTTGCTAATTTTTCAGATTCATTTTATTTTAAAAAAAAATTTTTTTTTTTTTTTTTTATATTTATTTTTTTTATTTAGTGTGGTGGCGGTCCACACCGTTTACCACTAAGGTGCATTAGAAAAATGCACTCTTATTTAATGTTTAATTTTTATTGCTTATTGCTGGTCCTCTCGTCTTTTGGCTGTTGGCTGTTCTTTCCTGCTGACGCTGCTTCCGCTTGGTTTCCTGTACCTCCAGGGTGGCTATGCGTAGCCAAATTTCGCTGGCCACTTTCCAATGCGGTGGGGGGTCGCTGTTGACTTGGGCTATTAATGCTGCCCTTTGTCGCCTAAAATTGGCGAGGGCTCCTCCTCTCCTTTTGGGTTTTAATGTGACGGGTATCCTCGTCAGGAGTGCCTCTTCCTTGTCCTTTTTGGCACGGGCCGCTTTTGTGCTTGGTAGGCGCCTTTTGTATTCCTCAATTGTTATCGGCTTTGGTCCAGCCGTTGGGCAACTTTTAATTGCTTCCTGGACTTTTTGGAGATGTTTGCTCATTTTATCCTTATTATTTTTTTTCAGCTTTTGCCGTTTTTTGTATTTGGCACTAAGCTGGCAGGATCGCCATATAATGAAAGGCGAAGAGCTAGATCTTGAGTGATTTATTCTGGACTCAGCGTCCGTATTTATAGTAAATATTTACATGTGTTCTTATGGCTAGGTAAGGTTAATAGTGGTGTGAGGAGCAGCTTATCTAAGTTTAATGTAAAGCTAATGTAACTGTTGTTGTTATTTATGCTGTCTTATTCTAATGCACCTAATTAGCAGTGCGTGTAAGTGGTGCGTGTGAGCTTTGCGTTTAAGCAGTGCAAGCAGTGCGTACAAGTAGTGCGTGCAAGCAGTGCGTATAAGTAGTGCGTGCTCAAGTTCAGCTTGGGCTGGAAAGCTTAGAGCTATGACAAAGATGACTTATATATATTACAAGAGTCACCAAATTTGGTATGTATATAGCAATTGAATTCCCACATGGATCTGCATAAAAAATTTGGATGCTACGCCCAACCCATACCACCCCCCAACCACCCCTTTCCACAGTTTTACAAACATTGAGCTAGAGTAACTAAATTTGGTAGGAAGATAGCAATTGACATTCCACAAAGATGTGCATCAAATATTTGGATGCCACGCCCACACATACCGCACCCAGCCCCCCTATCCCCCCTTTCCCCACTTAATACAAACTTTGAGGTAGAGTCACCAAATTTGGTATGTAGATAGCAATTGAATTCCCACATGGATCTGCAGCAAAAAAATTGATGCCACGCCCACCCACGTTGCGTCCGACTGCAACGTTTCCACTTGATTTGACTCGATTAGTCGTGCAATAAATGGCCAGCTGAACTTCTTTTAAAGTTTATTGCCAAGATCTCTTACTCGTTTCTACCGCTGTCAACATTGCTTAAAGAGTTCTCATAACACGCTCAATCATTTGCGCGGCTAGCACCCGTTGCTATAAGATGTAGATCAATCTTATGTAAGGAACAAAACTGCTTAAAATTATTACTGGTGAAACTACGGCCTTGATCAGCTATCAAACGACTTGGTAAGCCAAACATGCATATGGCAGATTTTAATGCTTCGATGCGATCTTTCGCACATATTTTGACATGTTCGGACACCAATACTGTGTGTATAAGAAATTGGCTTGCATTGGTGACGGTCGTGTGTTTGCATGCTCCTAAGTATTTATTGTTCTCTTGTGTTTGTGAAAGGTGTTTTAGTCTGTTTTATTTTTTTTCGTTTATATTTATTTACGTTTGCAAAAAAAGTTTTGCCAAGCTAATACTCAATCTAATTTGCAGTTGAACTGACGCTGCTCTGCCTTAACACTCATCTGTCCCTAAGAAACAATAATAAATCAGTCCCTGGTGTGTCAAATTGACACGCCAGGGTCTCTTTTGTTACTTTTTCATTTCCAACGAAAGTAACAATGGAAATATATTTATACTCGATACCGAAGGTAAAGAGTATATTGGTTTTGTGCAATGTCCGTCATGGTGTCTGTCCGTCTGTCCGTCTGTCTGTCTGTCCGTCTGTCCGTCCGTATGTATGCAAGTTTTTTCCACACCCTTCAAGCTAGAGACTTGAAACTTTCCAATTCTCTTAATCTATGGTGTAGTAAATTAAAGTGTCAAGATGAGGGCTCTACGATAACTGGGGGGCTGGCAAATCGATAAATTCGATAACTCAAAACCGATAAATCCACATATTTCGCACATCCTTACAGCTAGAACTACCAAATTTGGTAAGAAGATAGCTACTAGCAACCCCCAAAAAACTGCATCAAAAATTTTGGAAAATGAAAGGAACATAACTGCATAAAATCATTACTGGTGAAACTACGGCCTTGATCAGCTATCAAACGTCTTGGTACGCCAATCATGCAAATGGCAGATTTTAATGCTTCGATGCAAATATTCGTGTATAGGCTTAGTGCGTGATGCAAATGAACATATTTAGTGAAAGCGTCTATCTGCACTATCACATATTCTTTGATGTCATTTTTACCACTCAACTTGCCGCTTATGTCTATATGGGTTGTATGCCACGGTATAGAGACTTTTGGTATGGAGTGCAATTCAATTTGGGATTTTCCCGATGTCGTTTGAGACAGTTTGCAAATTATGCAATTTTCTACGAATTTTCGCACATATTTTGATATGTTCGGAAACCAATACTGTGTTTATACCTTGTCAAAAGTTATTTCCTACCCCAAGTGCATGATAGCTTCATGGAAATTATTTAATATTCAATGTGATGTCTTAGAGTCCATCCTTAAAATTAAGTCTAATGCTGAAGGACTGGAGGATGTAAACCCTAAATTCATAAAAATGCTACTGCCGCAAATCTTAGGGCATATAACACACATTATTAATGCAGCTCTAACCACATCCACCTTCCCAGATCAATGGAAAATAGCAAAAATTATTCCAACCCCAAAATCAAATGGAGATTTTAGGCCAATTAGCATTTTACCATTTCTGTCCAAAACTTTTAAGCATCTGATTGTGGCCCAGATTAATAAATTTCTGGACCAAAGCTGCATTTTGTATAAAAATCAATCCGGTTTTAGGAAGAACAGAAGCAGCACTACGAGCATTATTAAAGTCGCCGAAGATATTAGATGTAATGTAGATAATAGCCATGTAACGTTGTTGACTCTTCTTGACTTTAGCAAAGCTTTTGACACGGTGAACCACGAAATTCTTTTGACCAAATTAAGTCTGCTATTTAACTTCTCAGAAACAGCACTGAAGCTCATGCGTTCATGTTTAAGTAATAGGAAGCAAGAAGATATTGTTAATGATAAGAAATCACTCTATGTGTCCTTGTTGCGTGGTGTTCCTCAGGGCTCTTTCCTGGGACCCTTACTGTTTACCATGTATATTAACGATCTACCAACTGTATTGTCAAATTGTGAAGTTCATATGTATGCAGATGACGTTCAATTATATGTTAGTAGTAATGGTCTTAGCTTAAATCCGTCTAAGTGTAAATGTCTTATTATTTATAAAAAGAATCTATGTACCAGGAACATACCAAAACTGTCTATTGAAGGCAGAGAAATTGAGTATGTCCTTACGGCTGAAAATTGGGTATTACTTTAAATAATACCCTCTCATGGTCTGATCATGTCAATAAATCGGTAGTTAAGACATATGGTATTCTAAAAAAATTGTCGCTAACCCAGCCATACCTCCCCACACATTCGTCTCATGGTGGCAAAACTCTGTGTAACGTCTGTTTTGTTCTGTGTAATTGAGATTTTTGCAAATTGTGATGCTGCCAGCCAAAATAAACTTAATGTTGCGTTGAATAGTAAAGCTCGTTATGTGTTTAATTTAAGAAGATTTGACCATGTTACTGCCGAGAAGATCTTTCGACTAAACCTTGAGATATGGATAGAGGTAAAAGTCTTATCACTTTTCCATAAAATCATTTACACAAAACAACCTGACTATTTATATGAAATAATTAGAACATCCTCTTCCCAGCGAACCAACAATATTGTTCCGATTAGAACAATAATTATCCCACACGAAATTAAAACCATCAGTAGAACACCTGAATTTGTTGTTAAAATTAAGGAATTTCTATCAAGCACACACTAGGTAAACCAAAATGCATATGTACAGAAATGCAGTAGCGTTAGGAATGCTTAAAAATACAAATAAAATAAATAAAAACAAGTAAGAAGGCTCTAGTCGGGAGAGCAATAAATAAATTAAATTTATATAAGACTTTGGTATACTGACTTAACTTCAATCGATTAAGCTCGATATCTCCGGTGTTTCTTTTGGACAAAATTTAAAAAAAAAATCTATCGTTACCCATTCTTTCAACCCTCATTTTTACATTTTCCAAATTCGATATTTTTTGTTATCAATTCCATGTGTATATCGGAAACCAGAATAGTTATCGATAATTTGAAGCAAACTTGTTCTGCTCATGGTATAGGAGAACTTATATCCCAAATCTGAAGTCTCTAGCTTTTGTAGTCTCTGAGATCCACGCGTTCATACAGACAGACAGACAGACGGACAGACGGTCAGACGGACAGACAGACGGACAGACGGACATGCCGATATCGTCTCGGCTGTTGATGCTGATCAAAAATATATATACTTTTTGGGGTCGGAGATGCTTCCTTCTGCCTGTTACATACTTTTGCACAAAACCAATATACCCATATTTACCCATTTTATGGGTTAAAGGTATAAAAATATGGATCATCTGAATGTTCGCAGTATAACTGGTAAGCATCTGTTTCTACCATTTCTCTGTATCAGTATGTATCATATGCCTGATCTTATCTCATATGTTTTTGCGACTTCATTTTGCAATTACTAGATCCGAAATTTCTGAATCTCTATGCTGTTCCGCAAGCAACTAGTCATCTATTATCTTTGCTAATTCTACACGAATTTCAGTCGTCTTAGTTGTGAGGTAGGCCAAATGCCGGCCTCCCCACAATACATCTATTGAAAACAGTATTAATATTATTTTTTTATCATTACACATTATTATTTTTTCGATCATTTATATATTAACACAAATGCGAAATACTATGAAAGTAAATATTAATGAAATTAATGCAATGTCAAATTTAACAGACCTTAAGTTTAACATAAGTATAGTATGGTGAAGGGCATAGAATAAGCACAGCATAAGATAACTTAAGAGAGCAGCGCAAGAAGAGCGGAGGTCGTGTGAGCACTCACACGATCCAAATGTAGCGACCCACAAAGGCGAAAAAGGGCATGTTCAGGCCGAGCGCTAAACGATGAAATAAGTCGAGAGCACAAGTGAATGCGAACGGACGTGACCGCGGGTGGCCCAAGAAAAGAGTATAATAAACAAAGACCAGTACAGTGTCAGAGATATTTGGAGAATAGAGGTTGAGATTGGCATGTATTAGATACCCCCCTGGAAGATAACTAGAGCTAGAGCGGAACTAAGCTACGTAAGCTGCCAAATAAAAGTTAGAATTATTCCAAATCCTTGTGTCTTAATTTCGCCCCGAAAGGCACTAAGCGGTATACGCATACGTAAGCGGTTATATATATATATATATGCACGTGCACACACGGTCGGCACGTTGCTAGGCGCGTCTCGAATAGTGTGGTTAGAATCTGAGTGATCAGAGGCACGCGTACTGTGGCTCGTCCCGTACGCTTCCCAAATCATTCAGTCGGTTCGGTTACGGAGCTTTGGCATCCGCGCGAACTCGACTTATGATGGAACATAACCTATGCTATCGGTGGTACTTGTACTGAGGTTTGTCCCGTACACCTCCCTGATCGCCAGCCGTCGCGAAATTTTGACCCCGGATAACGGCGGACTAACTTGCCTCCAACTCGCGAATACGTTTCGGCAAATTTAAATATTTCTTGTAACGTGGAACCTCGGCCAGACTGAGTTTCATTCCCCGGCCAAAATCACTACTTTACAAATGGCGCCCGAGCAGGGACGTAAACGCGCAAGAGGAGTTGTGCAGTTTGGAGTTAAAAATCCGTAAAAAAGAATTAATAACAAGTGTTCGTGGAATGAGTATACCGAAAGCATTACTAACAAGTGTTCGTGGAACGAGTATACCCGGTCATATCCTGTTTTATCGCGCCTGCACAAAACGGGAAGAAAAAAAACGGATAGCGTCTAGTTTTCTTTTGCGCAATTGTCGTGGCGCAGCGAAAACGACGGTTGAAGCGGGTGCTTCGACTAAGCAAACGGGATCGCGAAAAGCAAACGTGCGATTCGAATCATTTGTGGCGCGGCGAAAGTGACGGTGGAAATGGACACACCGATCGAAAGAACAGAAAAGCGCACGAGCAAAGCGGCCGTGCAACAATAATAAACAATTTTTGAAAAAAACATATAAAAAAATTTTTCAAAAAATAATATATGAAAGAAAATAATAAAAAACGATTTTGGAAACAGATAATAAATAATTTTGGAACAAAATTATAAATAATTTTGGGAACATAATGAATAATTTTTGAAAAAAACTAATAAATAATTTTTGAAAAAATTTGTAAATAATCTTGAGAAATAATTTTTTTAAACATAATTAAACAAAATAGAGCAAAATTACAGCAGACATCAAGTAAACATAATAAAACAAAATTTGACTAAAAATTTAACTAACGTCACTCGAACGCAACCGACTGCGGTATACTCGTTACCAGTATTAAAACCGCTAAAAAGAGGCCTGATTGTAAAGGGGTACGGATGCGGCAGGGGTGTACTCTGCCTTAAAGATTCTCCGATGCAGATGGGGATGCAACCAGCTATCTTCCATCCAAATCTGGTGACTCTAGCTCAAAGTATGTAAAACAAAGGGATAGGGGCTGGGGGCGGATTGGGTGGGAGTGGCATCAAAATTTTGCTGCAGATCTTTGCGGAATATCAATTGCTATTTTCATACCAAATTAGGTGACTCTAGCTCATAGTTTGTAAAAGGTGGGAAAGGGAGGGCTGGGGGCGGTATGTAAGGGTGTGGCATCCAAATTTTTGATGCAGATCTTTGCGAAATGTCAATTGCTATCTTCATACCAAATTTGGTGACTCTAGCTTAAAGTTTATAAAAGTTGTGAAAGGGGGGCTGGGGGCGGTATAGATAGGCGTGGCATCCAAATGTTTGATGCAGATCTTTGTGGAATGTCTATTGCTAAGTTCATACCAAATTTGGTGACTCTAGCTCGAAGTTTGTACTAAGTGGGGAAAGGGGGCTAGGGGGCGGTATGGGTAAGCGTGGCATCCAAATTTTTGCTGCAGATCCATGTGGGAATTCAATTGCTATCAACATACCAAATTTGGTGACTCTACCTCAAAGTTTGAAATAAGTAGGATAAGGGGGCTGGGGGCGGTATGGGCTGGCGTCAAATGTCAGTTGCTATCTTCATACCAAATTTGGTGACTGTAGCTCAAAATTTGTAAAAGGTGGGGAAAAAGGGGCGAAATGGGTGGGCGTGGCTCCAAAACTTTGAAGCAGATTTTTGGGGGTCGTAACCAGCTATCTTCCCACCAAATTTGGAGGCTGTAGCTCCACAACTCTGGAAGATAACGCATTCCCGTTTTGCTCAAAAACTGTGGGAGATATAGGCTTTTTTGACTTTAAAATGCGGGGGGGGGGCTGTGGCAGAATGGGGGCTTGGCTCCAAAATTTTTGATGCAGTTTTTTGGGGGTTGCTAGTAGCTATCTTCTTACCAAATTTGGTACTTCTAGCTGTAAGGATGTGCGAAATATGCGGATTTATCGTTTTTGAGTTATCGAATTTATCGATTTGCCAGCCCCCCAGTTATCGTAGAACCCCAATTTTGACACTTTAATTTACTATCTCATAGATAAAGAGAATAGGAAAGTTTTAAGTCTCTAGCTTGAAGGGTGTGGAAAAAACTTGAACACATACGGACGGACAGACGGTCAGACGGACAGACACCATGACGGACATTGCACAAAACCATTTACTCTTTACCTTCGGTAACGAGTATAAAAAAAAAGGGGAAAAAAAATTGCAAACAGAAAATCGTAATAAAGTGAAGTAAAGTGCGCGTAGTGCCACTCACAACCTCGCCTGTGAATAGTACCCAGGTGAGGCAGGTGGACTACAAACCAGATGTGGGCATCGGTTACCGGGGATTCGAAAACTATAAGCATTGCGTGGTCGTCCTGGAACAAATTAGAAAGTGAGAAAACAGGTTCGATGGGTAAACAGACTCGTTTGTGTTTCTTAGAGTCCTTAGAAGAACAAGCGAGGACTTATGACATAGAATTAAATCGTATACGCAGCGCGATGAGTGAGAAGTTGACTGACATGGCGGCGTGCTGGTTCTCAACAAGTGAGCTTTGTGACGCGACCTGGGATACTTTCAAGAGAGAATTTTTCGATTTCCTTTTACACCCGCAGTATTTCAACCGACTGGAAAATCAGATTGGGGACCGTCGGCGGCAAGTAAGGGAGGGTTACAAAGAGTACCTGGTCGACTTGAAGAGAGTCATGCGCCAATGCCCGTTATAGACCCGACCAGCAGTTAGATAGGGTATACGACAATCTGGCTCGGGAGTACCGATTGTATATCCGTAGAAGGGACTTTTCGACGCTAGCAGTACTGACTCAAGCAGTGAGACGGGGTAAAGTCGGTCGAGAGGGCCAGGATACCCGAGTGGTATCTATTCCGGAGCCCGCCAACCCAGCCGCCGTTGGCGAGGAACGAACCCAATGCGCGCCGAACCCATAAAACGGAGGAAACTTCGAACGGAATGATATGGCACGAACAGCGTAGGCCACAAGAAGACGGCCGGTTATGCTATAACTGCTCACAAGGGGGCCACTTTGCCAGAGAATGCCCGAACCCTAGAGTGCTGTTTTGCAGGCAGTGTGGCAATTGGAGCTTGAGTAGTGGAGCATGTTGTGGGAAAAAATCGGGAAACGAGCAGCGGCGTCATCTGGGGCGGGATCGGATGTTAGATCACCCTCTTAAAGTCGAGAGGAATCATATAGTCGCCACGGTAAGGGTCGGGGACCTATTGGCGAAGGCGACGGTTGACACCAGGGCAACGAGGAGTTTTATAAGCAAGGAGTTTTTCAATAGGATAGAGTCAAAAGGGGAAGTGCTGTCAGCGACCGCGAACACACACCTTGCGGATGGGTCGACGATATCCATAAGAAAGGTGTTACGAACAAAGGTGAGCCTCATTGACAGGGAGATAGCGCTAGATCTGCTCGTCATGCCATCAATGCTAGATTGTTCAATCGTGGGTATGGACTTTCTATGTAAAATAGGGACGACCATGCAGTGCGGCGAAGCAACGCTGATGTTGCAAAGCGCCGAAGCACCAAACGAAGAGGCGGATAAAGCCGAGGCGGACCCGGCGAGAAAGAAAAAACGTGAAGCGTGTGGCTCAGGGAGTACACAACGAGACAATGTCCCGGGGACATTCCACGTTAAGGGCGCCGAGGTAGCCAAGCGAGGGGCATATGGAGACGCAGTTACAGTCGTCAAGGAGCCATCATTGGGTCAACTGGGAAATGCGGGAGTGGAAGCATATCAGATAGGAGACCCCAAATCAGACTCGAGATCAGAAGGGAGCACCGAAGAGAAGCTAGAATGGCCAGTAGATTTAGATCCAGCTATGCAGGAGTTTTTAAAATCGGAGCTATAACTCTTTGAGGGACTACAGGGCGTGTCCAATGTAGCCGAACACCGGATAGTCATGATGGACAACAAGCCAATAAAGCAGAGATATTATCCCAAGAACCCTGCGACACAAAGCGTGATCGACCAGCAAGTAGATGAGTTGATAGAGGCTGGAGCCATTGAACCGTCTCGGGGCCCGCACAGCGCCCCGATCGGAAGGAAACGAACGAATGGAGGATGAGCGTATACTATAGGCAGCTCAACGCGCGTGCCCAATTTCACAAATGTGGTACAGCCGATGACAGACTTGTTAAAGAATCCCCGAAAGTGGTCGTGGAGCGCAGAACAGCAGGCGGCGTTGGACAGTCTCAAACAATATCTTACGTCCGCCCCAGTCTTGGCATGTCCAGACTTCTAAAAAAGGTTCACACTACAGACAAGTCAAAAGTTAAACAAGGCAAAGGAGAGCTACTCGGCAACAGAAAAGGAGTGCCTGGCAATAGTGTGGTCGATCCGCAAGCTAAAGTGCTATCTGGAGAGATATCGCTTCGATGTTGTCACGGATCACATGGCTTTGAAGTGGTTAAATGCCATAGAAAGCCCGTCGGGAAGGATTGCACGTTGGGCGTTGGAGCTCCAACAATATCAATTCGACGTGCGATACAGGAAACGTGGTGGCGGACGCATTATCGCGAGACCCGTTAGAGAAACTCCAACAAGCCGTTGTTTAACAGTCACCCGGGAAATGGATTCAAGGAATTAGGGAGAAAATTGCCAAAGAACCGACCAAATACTCAGATAACGTCGAGGAGAACGGGCAGTTGTATCGCCACCTAGGCTACCGAGCAGACGATGAGGACTACATCCCATGGAAGCTCTGCGTCGACGAGGAACAAAGAAAGCGTGTGCCAGGAATGCCACGTTGAGCCAACGGCAGGACATCAAGGGATCCGCAAAACAGTCATGAGGCTGTCACTGCGCTACTATTGGCCAGGAATGTTCCGAGACGCAGCCAAATCAGTCAAGTGTTGTGGAAAATTCCAGATGTTCAAGACGGACGAAGGAAGCCAGCCGGACATATGCTGACCCGCCAAGTGTCAGAGCCGATGGAAATCCTTTCCAAGGAGTTTGTGGGCCGCTTACCGCATTCAAAGCAGGGCAACACGATGTTGTTGGTATTCCATGATGCATTTACCAAATTGGTGGAACTTTTCCCCTTAAGACGAGCAACGGCAGCAACGCTACAGAAGGCCTTCCGGGAACGAATCCTATGCCGATTTGGAGTACCCAAGAGATTCGTATGCGACAACGGAGTGCAATTCACCAGTCGGAATTTCAAAGCATTCTTGAATTCACTAGGCGTAGAGATGGAAAATACAGCCACGTACTGCCCACAAGAGAATCCAACGGAAAGAATAAATCTAACTGTGAAGACTATGATAGCACAATATATTTCTGGAAGACAAATTTCGTGGGACGAGTTGATTCCCGAAATCTCGTTGGCCGTCAATTCTAGCATTGAAGATTCGACAGGATTCTCCTCAGCGTTCCTAATGCAAGGAAGGGAACCACGCCTGCCAACAACTCTGTTCGATGAAAAGACGCCAGGTACACGAAGCATTCCGCAAACGCCGGGAGAGAAAGCTGACTGGCTGAAAGAGGTGTTTAAAATAGCGCAGAGCAACCAGCATCGAGCATCAGTAGAAAAAGGAAGGAACTACAACCTAAGGCGAACAGAATGGCACCCCAAAATTAACGAGTGGGTCCTACTGCGAACACACCAGCTATCCAAAGCGAGTGAATGATTCGCTGCGAAATTAGCCCCAAAACACGATGGATCATTCCTCGTCAAGAAATTTACATCGCCAAACGTAATACGCCTAACAAAGGAAGGAGAGCGGAAGGGCCGGATCGCCAGCAAATCGTAATTAAAACCGTTCCAACGTGAAAATGAGAATCTCGACCAGAGCCGCCGGCAGGAAATATGTACAAGCGAGAGCCGCTTGCCATTTCAAAGAAACAACGAATAAAGTTCCTCATCTCCGTCTCTCTCTCCCTCTGTTGCTAACATACAACCAACTATACCCACTATCAACAAAACACCACCGAAACAGCATCGTAATAATTTGTTTCCAATCTTTCTCAATAGTTGAGGAAACATGGACGACACAATTAACATTTGCAGCGATGACCAGTCGATTGAAACCATAGCAAGGGAACACGAGGACGGTGCCCACGAAGACGCCACGGAAGTTCGTGCGGAACACCCCGCACCGAGAGCGACGATGAGGAGGACACTAACCCCGAGCAGAGCGAAGCAAGTGCTCAGAGTTGTGACAATGAGGAGGACACCACCCCCGAGGAGAGCGTAAGAAGCGACTCCAATAGCGACGAGGAGAAGGAAGCCAGCTCGCAGAAAAGCGACCACGACGCGGAGTTTCGGGTCGAAGACGACGAGGGGAGCGACGATTCCGAAGAGGTCAGAGAGCAACAAGGAACGCAAAATCGGTCGCGAGACCCACGGCGGGACCACTCGCGCTACTGACACACCTGGGAGGCGTCACCCCCGAAATTCAAACACACGGTGTTTTGACTCACAGAGGTAATAGAGGTGACCACAATAGTAGTCAAGATGCCACACGCAAGGGCTTCACAACCGTGGGTCAAGGAACCGGCTTCACCACCGACCAAATGCCAGCCTCCCCACAATACATCTATTGAAAACAGTATTATTATTATTTTTTTATCATTACACATTATTATTTTTTCGATCATTTATATATTAACACAAATGCGAAATACTATGAAAGTAAATGAATATGTAGGGGGGCTTCACAGTAGAATTTAGAGTTGGTAGTCGAATTAGGAAACAAACACTTTGAGGATTTACTGATTAAATTAAGTACTTTATTTCTATATGACCTCTATTTGACACTTGTAAGTCATGACTCACTACTCCCGCCTCAGCTTCCAGTAGCTGAAGCCTCTGTTAAAGGCTGCCGTCGGCTAGCAGGCTCGGCTTGTGGTGAGTTTCTAGCGACGGCAGCAGTGCTGCGCATTTTCCGCTGTTTGGCATAAATATACTCCCCCCCTTTGCAAGGATTGCAAGAGTAGGACGGAAGGGGGGATCGGAAATTATGCTGGGAGTTAGGACTGGATTACGCTGGGGCTATGCCGGACACGATCCCGAGAGCATCCAACCAAATATGGTGTTCTGTACCACCGGAAGACCATTCTGGCCGGGAACTAGTCCTGGTACCAAGAGCTCCTGGTACAAATCAGCCCCAAGTACCAGGGACAAAAGCTTCGGACGAAACCAAGTTTCGTCAGAAGGCACAATGTCGGCGAATCGTGCCTGGACGCTCTCCGGGATCGTTTTGGCTGGCGTCCTCATATTGGTGCCCTCTTCCACCTTTAACACCACCTCCCTCATGAAGGTAGCCGCTTTGTTGTGGAGGAACACCGTGCAGGCCTCATCCGCACCGACGCTGGTGACGGAAAGACCGAAGCCTTTTGCCAGTGAAGTGCCGATGCGGCTTATCGGACTACACGGGTCCACGAGCGCAGCCACCTTGAACGATTTCTTTCCGTTATTCAGGAAGAGGGAGACGGTAGGCAGGAGCGTTATCCACTTGAACTCAAGCAGCGAGACCAACGAAGTTGACATCGCTGGCTGGGGACTCTCCGCTGGGGTTGTGGTTTCCTCCCTGGATACTTCCAATCGACGCTGGATTGTGGATGGGGTGCCGGACGTGGATGCTGCTGGTCGGGTTGTTTCCGAGAAGTGGAGCAGCGTGTGGTGGTCCTCTTTGCACTTGCGGCACTTGTCCTTGCTGCGGCAGGCGTCTCCCGAGTGCTGGTGGGCCAAGCAATTTGGGCGGTACTTGTTTATTAGTACCGCCCGAAGACGCTTGTCGCCCGGCAGCCGCAAGAACCTTTTGCATTTACGCAGTGGGTGGATGCCACTGCAAACACGGCAGCGGAAAGAATGTACTCCGCGTACCCGACGGGATTCCAGAGCTTGTGCCTTCCTTGGTGCCATTCTGTATAGCGAAAACAAAACAAGAAAAAATTTACTCAAGTTTGCACCATGGATATTGCAAATATTAGGAGTACGCGGAAAGTCGTTAGGATCTAGGAACGAAAGTGTCCATTTACGGATAGGAAAGCCAGAGCTTTCGAGAGCGGATTGTAGTTCCGCAATGGCTGCTACGGCTCGTGGCTTGGAATGCGCTCCGGCCAGAACATCATCGACATACATGAAACTTGTGATTATTTCACTTGCCAGCGGATATTCGGTCTTCACATCCCCAGCAAGCTGCTGTAAGACCCGAATAGCAAGGAATGGAGCACAAATGACACCGAAAGTGACTGTATTTAATTCATAATCACAGATATTCTCGTGGTTATCCCGGAAGAGAATTCTTTGGAACGGTGTGTGATCTGAATGGACCAGTATCTGCCGATACATTTTTGTTATGTCGGCATTGAAGACATATCGAAAGAAGCGCCACTTGAGAATTTGTACGGTCACGTCAGACTGCGAAATGGGCCCCGGATGAAGGATATCATTCAAGCTGCGACCGTTCGATGAGAGATTGGAAGCGTTGAACACGACGCGGACCTTTGTCGTGGTGCTGTCGGGTTTGAAAACTGCATGGTGGGGCAAATAGAAATTGGTCACTGCATCGTTCGGGCTTACTTGCCGCATGTGGCCTATATCCAAATATTCTTGAATAACGGAGTCATATTGCTCCTTGAGGGAAAGGTCTCTCTTTAGACGGCTCTCATTCTTCAGGAATTCAGCCAGTGCCATGGATCTGGAATGACCTACTTTGCAATGAACTTGGTCGCGAAATGGAAGCGTCACCACATATCTCCCCTTTGCGTCTCTCGTGGTCGTTTTGACAAAGTTTTTCTCACAAAAAGAGTCAGATTCTTTAACCGGTCTCGCCGGCAAATTCTCCACCTCCCAAAATTTTGTGAGAAGCTGCTCTAGTCGTGACTCGAAATTAACAGAAACGCGTGTGGAGAAGGACGAGATGGAATTGGGTGTGGTCTTTGAGATTGGGCCGGTTAGTATCCAGCCAAAGACCGTCTTTTGCCCCAACAGACTGCCACACACATTAGGACGAGAAGCACCCTGGAGAATGGACGGAAGGATATCCGCCCCTAAAAGCACATCAATTTGTGCACTTTGAAAGAATAATGGGTCTGCCAGTTGCAAGTCTGGTAGATCCTTTAGTAAGGTTTGAGGAATTGAATATGACGGGAGATTTCCCGACAGTTCTGGGAGCACATATGCCGAAACTTCAATTTGAAGTCTGGGCCTTATAGGAGACCCGATATGGAAATGGCTTAGCTTTCGGGGTTGGGCTGCAACCGCTTGATTGAGCCCTGAGACGTTGACTTCAACCCTTTGGAAAGGAAATTTGATTTTGTCAAACAATCTCTTCGAAATTAAAGTGGCTTCTGAGCCTGAATCTATCAGCGCTCTCGCCGTGAACTTAGTGCCCAGATGGATAACATTTATTAATGCGGTACTTAAGAGCACACCACGCGTATCAGTTGCAAAATAGTTTTGAACGCAGGGTTGGTTCGAAGTGGACTGTATTTGAACTGGATTATTAATTTGCGTTTGAGGAACTGAATTAGCGGTCACTGAAGGAGGGCTGCCCTTATGCAAAAGCGTGTTATGGCGGCCCTTGCACGTGAAGCAATTGTGAGCACTTGTGCAGTCTTTAAGTTGGTGGTTCTTTGCGAAACAATTCCAACATAGACTCCGCTGATTCACGAGGTTGGCTCTTTCGGTAACTGACATTTTAAGGAACTTCGGACATAAGCGGATTGGGTGGTTTTCTTTGGAACATACATTGCAAGAGTTTACCTTGGAATTTACCTTTGCTTCAAAGGTTTGTAGATTCCTCGAAGACGCTTGAGGCTTGGACGGCCTTGAATTGGATTGAACGTTGGAACTAGGCTTGACATCCTCGATAGCTTCCAGCGTCCTGTAGCGTTCACCCAGGAAACTATTTAAGTCCTCCCATTTTGGAATTGCAGCTTTATCTGAAAGGGACTGTTCCCACAGAGACAGTGTGCCCTTTGGTAATTTGGAAGAGCACAAGAACACAAGGAGGCAGTCCCAATTTTCAGTCGATGCCTCGGAATGCTCCAGAGCTGTGAGACAACTCTGGATAGTAGTCTGAATCTCTTTCAGGGCGGAACCGGTTTCTACATTAACAGTAGGCAAATTGAACAGGATTTTAAGTTGGCTATTAACCAGAAGCCGCTTATTTTGGAAACGCTCATACAACGCCTGCCACGCAGAGGCAAAACCGTCATGGGTGAGCGGAGACTTCGAAACAATTGCCTTAGCTTCACCCCCAGTTTTGGAATTGAAGTGAAACAATTTCTCGACCGGAGTGAGTCAAGAGTTATCAATGTAGATAGCCGTAAACAGGTCGCGGAAGGTTGGCCATTTCAAATAGTCTCCATGGAACACTTCTGTGTCTACAGGCGGGAGACTACAGCCCCGAGAAACAGACGCTATCGGAACTGCTGGTTGCCTGTTAATGGAGCTAAGCCTTTCTATTTGCTCGCATAATTGTGCCGTACACCGCTCGTATACGGAGTAGCAACGGTCGTATGTCATCGTTAACGACGTAGCATCGCTACTCCCACAACCTTGGCTAAGGGCCCTTGAGCTGGTCTCGTACTCTCTTTCAACTTTCTACCACAGAACCTTTACATGGTCGCGACGGACCTGTAGTGTGTAGAGGGATGGTTCTGTAGCTGACGGACCATTAATTCGTGACTCAAATTGGATCAGCTTATCGGAAGCGGAGATAAAATCGGCCATTGTCATATTTGCCTTGGAGGCTAGTTTGGTAGCGGCCCGAGTGGCTATCTGCTTCAAACTCGGAATGGGGGGTTTAGCAAGTGGTGTGACGGCGTTGGAAAGTTTGGCAATTGGCTTGGATTTGGGTGTAACAGAGGTTTTCTTCACCGGGAGATTTGGTGAAGAAAGCGAACTTCTTTTGTGCTCTTCACGGACGGAACGTTCAGCTGTTTTTTCTCTCCTTGACCTGGCCCTATCGGCATTATCTGTCCTCAACAAAAAATAATTAACTATTTTTTATGAGTTGGAACAGGTGACAAGCAAGGAAACAAATTCTGGGATTTGTGGGAATATTTATTGTAGTCAGGAATGACCTCAATAAAATACTATCGAAAAATATTTGTAAAAGAATATTTATAAATATAGCCCCGCTAGATGGACTTAAGAATAACTTGTAACAGAATATTTATAAATTATTCGGATATTCCACTCACTTGGAATGAAATGGAATCGAATCAGAGAATATTAAATTGTAAAAGAATATTTACAATTTTACCCGATAACAGACTTAAAATAATTTATAAAAGAATATTTATAAATTATTCTGGAATATTCCACTCGGAACGAAATGGAACACGGAACAAATAAATGAAAATTGTAAAAGGATATTTACAGCTTCCCCCCGTTAATGGAACTAAAATAATTTATAAAAGAATATATATAAATTATTTGGAATATTCCACCCGGAACAGAATGGAAACGGAATAGAAAAAAATAAAAATTGTAAAAGAATATTAACAATTTCCCCCGTTAACGGAACTAGAATAATTTATAAAAGAATATTTATAAATTATTTTGGAATATTTCACCCAGAACGGAATGGAATCGCAACAGAGAACAATTGCGAACGAAAAACATACAGAACGGAAAATAAGAAATTAATTATAGATTATAATTAATACTTTTAAATTAATTTAAGTGTCGGACTGTGGCGATCACGATGTATTGCATTACACACTTTAGCGCTTCAAGCGCTTCTATGACAAAGAAATCGTTGTTACCTTTACCAGTTCACCAGAGCGGAACTAGCAAAGCTTACATATGCATGTATTTGTTTATATTGAGCTGTTGTAGTTTATGCCGGCAAAAATAAATTTTTTATTAAATTTTAATCTCTTTGTGTGCTCGGCCAGTGTTTTGTTTTATGTTTTTCAGTAAATGTTATATAGCACTTGTATTTTGTTTAAGTTATGGAGTGCCGGCGACTTGACAGGTGCTGGAAATAATTCACCTGCAAGTGCGGCGCTTACTGCGTTTATGTGTATATTTAATTATTGTGTGTTATGTTTGCATATGTAATGTGGAACATATATATGGAATATATATGTGGGTGATGGAGTGATGTAATATGTAGATATATATGTGTAAAAGTAATACAGTGTACCAATAATGTCTTCGTACAGCAACTATATTTTTCTTTGCTATCGAAAAAAACATATATATAAATGTCATATAAAAAAGTTTTTATGCAGTTTTTTTTATTTATTATTTAACTTTATAAATCATAAACAAGTGGAAACGTTGCAGTCGGACGCAACCGACTGCGGCATACTCGATACCAGTATTAAAACCGGTAAAAAGAGGCCTGATTGCCCTAAAGATTATCCGCTGCAGATGGGGATGCCACCAGCTATATTCCTCCCAAATTTGGTGGCTCTAGCTCCACAACTCTGGAAGATACACGCATTCCCGTTTTTGACGAAGCGTTGGGGTGGATGGGGGCGGCTAGGGCATTATTGGTGGGCGTGGCATCCAAACTTTTGATTCAGTTTTTAGGGGGTCATCATCACCTATCTTGGCCCCAAGTTTGGTGGCTCTAGCTCAAAAACTGTGGGAGATATAGCCATTTCTGATTTCAAAATGCGGGGGGGCTGGGGGCGGAATGGGTGGAAGTGGCTCCAAAAGTTTGATGCAGTTTTTTGGGGGTCGTTAACAGCTAACTTCCCCCCAAATTTGGAGGCTTTAGCTCCACAACTCTGGAAGATACACTCATTCCCGTTTTTGACGGAGCGTTGGGGCACATGGGGGTGGCTAGGGCGGTATTGGTGGGCATCCAATCTTTTGATGCAGTTTTTGAGGGGTCATCATCACCTATCCTGGCACCAAATTTGGTGGCTATAGCTCAAAAACTGTGGGAGATATAGGCTTTTTTGACTTTAAAATTCGGGGGGGCTGGGGTCGGAATGTGGGAGCGTGGCTCCAAAATTTTTGATGCAGTTTTTTGGGGGTTTCTAGTAGCTATCTTCTTACCAAATTTGGTACTTATAGCTGTAAGGATGTGCGAAATATGTGGATTTATCGGTTTTGAGTTATCGAATTTATCGATTTGCCAGCCCCCCAGTTATCGTAGAACCCCCATCTTGACACTTTTTTATTTACTATCCCATAGATAAAGAGAATTGGAAAGTTTCAAGTCTCTAGCTTGAAGGGTGTGGAAAAAGTTGCGTTCATACAGACGGACAGACGGACAGACACCATGACGGACATTGCACAAACTCAATATACTCTTTACCTTCGGTATCGAGTATAAAAACCAATCCGATATGTTTGCTAACAAAAAAGTTATAAATAAAAAACAAAGAAAAGGCACGTTTTTGGCTCCAATAAAGTCTTCGTACACCGTACTTATTATGTTTTGCGAACTCCAATCGTTTATTTCGGTTGACGGCATTGACAAATGGTTTTCTTCTTGGCGTGCGCGACTTATACCCGGCATCTACTATAGCCTTTCGAACAGTCTCGGGGTGCACTTGCTTTTGACTTGATCGAAAAAGCTCTGCACTAATTTTATGCACGCTAATAAATGGATCCGAGGCCACCATTCGCTTAATAGCCAACTCATCCCTGCTCGTCAAACTTTTTGGCCGTCCAGATTTTGGCATATTCTCCACCCGTCCTTCGTATTTGAACCTCCCAATGACGGATTGGATAGTGGAACGACTGCGGCATAATATCTTAGCAATTTCTGAGTACGATTTTTGCTGCTTGACGTGCATGTTTAAAATATGCTGGCGCTCCTCAATACTTAAATATTTTCCAGGCATTTTGAAGCAAGATCTGCCTACTTTTAGCTTAATTAACACCAAAATCTATAAAATTTGCCACGAACGGTTGCCCAGACATGCCTCTGCATACATTCAAAAACAACCGTTATCATTTTCGCATTTGGTCTGCAGCTAAAGTCTGAGGCCAGTACGGTGTACGAAGACTTTATTGGAGCCAAAAACGTGCCTTTTCTTTGTTTTTTATTTATAACTTTTTTGTTAGCAAACATATCGGATTGGTATTTTAAGATTTATAAAGTTAAATAATAAATAAAAAAAACTGCATCAAAACTTTTTTTATATGACATTTATAAATATGTTTTTGTCGATAGCAAAGAAAAATATAGTTGCTGTACGAAGACATTATTGGTACACTGTATGTGTTCTGTATATGGATTTTCGTATGTACATACATACATAAGTATGTACATGTACGCTTGCGCGCTTAAAGGTGCCGATCAACTGGTGGTGGTTTCTTTAAGTATGTTGGCGTGTACATACTATGTATGTAAGTATGCACAAATATAAAATATTAATAAAAAACGTATTTGTATATTTAATTATTGTGTGTTGAATAAAGCAATTAATGTAGAAATGCTATGTGTTCTGTATGAATTTATGTACATACACACATACATGCACGTACGCTTGCGCGCATAAAGCAGAACGGATCTCAGCTATTCCTATATCATATGTACGTATGTACATACATATAGGAAATTATTTAAATAGCGCAGACAGACTTTTGCCTATTTTGTTCAGCCGCTCGGAATATTGTTTTATGCGGTCTAACGAAGACAGCGGACCACAAAAGGAATGCTTTTCCTTTTCACTTGACAAAAACTTTGGCGGACAGAACAAATATGTCGGATTATGGTTATGTACTTGTGTATGTTGTACTTAACTTTTGGTTTCTTCTACTGTTGCCGAAAACTATATCGAATTCCTTAAAAATCCGGGTCGAAGGACCATGAATATGTAGGGGGGCTTCACAGTAGAATTTAGAGTTGGTAGTCGAATTAGAAAACAAACACTTTGAGGATTTACTGATTAAATTAAGTACTTTATTTCTATATGACCTCTATTTGACACTTGTAAGTCATGACTCACTACTCCCGCCTCAGCTTCCAGTAGCTGAAGCCTCTGTTAAAGGCCGCCGTCGGCTAGAAGGCTCGGCTTGTGGTGAGTTTCTAGCAACGGCAGCAGTACTCCCCCCCTTTGCAAGGATTGCAAGAGTAGGACGGAAGGGGGATCGGAAATTATGCTGGGAGTTAGGACTGGATTACGCTGGGGCTATGCCGGACACGATCCCGAGAGCATCCAACCAAATATGGTGTTCTGTGCCACCGGAAGACCATTCTGGCCGGGAACTAGTCCTGGTACCAAGAGCTCCTGGTACAAATCAGCCCCAAGTACCAGGGACAAATGCTTCGGACGAAACCAAGTTTCGTCAGAAGGCACAATGTCGGCGAATCGTGCCTGGACGCTCTCCGGGATCGTTTTGGCTGGCGTCCTCATATTGGTGCCCTCTTCCACCTTTAACACCACCTCCCTCATGAAGGTAGCCGCTTTGTTGTGGAGGAACACCGTGCAGGCCTCATCCGCACCGACGCTGGTGACGGAAAGACCGAAGCCTTTTGCCAGTGAAGTGCCGATGCGGCTTATCGGACTACACGGGTCCACGAGCGCAGCCACCTTGAACGATTTATTTCCGTTATTCAGGAAGAGGGAGACGGTAGGCAGGAGCGTTATCCACTTGAACTCAAGCAGCGAGACCAACGAAGTTGACATTGCTGGCTGGGGACTCTCCGCTGGGGTTGTGGTTTCCTCCCTGGATACTTCCAATCGACGCTGGATTGTGGAAGGGGTGCCGGACGTGGATGCTGCTGGTCGGGTTGTTTCCGAGAAGTGGAGCAGCGTGTGGTGGTCCTCTTTGCACTTGCGGCACTTGTCCTTGCTGCGGCAGGCGTCTCCCGAGTGCTGGTGGGCCAAGCAATTTGGGCGGTACTTGTTTATTAGTACCGCCCGAAGACGCTTGTCGCCCGGCAGCCGCAAGAACCTTTTGCATTTACGCAGTGGGTGGATGCCACTGCAAACACGGCAGCGGAAAGAATGTACTCCGCGTACCCGACGGGATTCCAGAGCTTGTGCCTTCCTTGGTGCCATTCTGTATAGCGAAAACAAAACAAGAAAAAATGTACTCAAGTTTGCACCATGGATATTGCAAATATTAGGAGTACGCGGAAAGTCGTTAGGATCTAGGAACGAAAGTGTCCATTTACGGATAGGAAAGCCAGAGCTTTCGAGAGCGGATTGTAGTTCCGCAATGGCTGCTACGGCTCGTGGCTTGGAATGCGCTCCGGCCAGAACATCATCGACATACATGAAACTTGTGATTATTTCACTTGCCAGCGGATATTCGGTCTTCACATCCCCAGCAAGCTGCTGTAAGACACGAATAGCAAGGAATGGAGCACAAATGACACCGAAAGTGACTGTATTTAATTCATAATCACAGATATTCTCGTGGTTATCCCGGAAGAGAATTCTTTGGAACGGTGTGTGATCTGAATGGACCAGTATCTGCCGATACATTTTTGTTATGTCGGCATTGAAGACATATCGAAAGAAGCGCCACTTGAGAATTTGTACGGTCACGTCAGACTGCGAAATGGGCCCCGGATGAAGGATATCATTCAAGCTGCGACCGTTCGATGAGGGATTGGAAGCGTTGAACACGACGCGGACCTTTGTCGTGGTGCTGTCGGGTTTGAAAACTGCATGGTGGGGCAAATAGAAATTGGTCACTGCATCGTTCGGGCTTACTTGCCGCATGTGGCCTATATCCAAATATTCTTGAATAACGGAGTCATATTGCTCCTTGAGGGAAAGGTCTCTCTTTAGACGGCTCTCATTCTTCAGGAATTCAGCCAGTGCCATGGATCTGGAATGACCTACTTTGCAATGAACTTGGTCGCGAAATGGAAGCGTCACCACATATCTCTCCTTTGCGTCTCTCGTGGTCGTTTTGACAAAGTTTTTCTCACAAAAAGAGTCAGATTCTTTAACCGGTCTCGCCGGCAAATTCTCCACCTCCCAAAATTTTGTGAGAAGCTGCTCTAGTCGTGACTCGAAATTAACAGAAACGCGTGTGGAGAAGGACGAGATGGAATTGGGTGTGGTCTTTCTGCCGTCGGCTAGAAGGCTCGGCTTGTGGTGAGTTTCTAGCGACGGCAGCAGGGCTGCGCGGTTGGCGCATTTTCCGCTGTTTGGCATAAACAGTAAATATTAATGAAATTAATGTTTTCAAACTTGCTATTTTTTGACGTGAGTAAATATAATGGTTTCATTAGCTCGCAAAATCGAGGAACAAGTTGTCGAAAATACGACGCCAAGCCAATAAACTGCCTCAGTTGCGTAACTGTCTGTGGTGGCTACAATGCGGCCAATGCCTGAATCTTTAGCGGATTGGGTCTTACTTCGCCATTCTCGGTTTTTTACCTCAGGTATTCAACACTTGTTTTCAAAAACGAACACTTCTTTATGTTGCACTAGACAACCTTTGTAGTACGTCTTTAAGTCTGATGAAAGCCTCTCCATTTGTGCTAGCTACAATTAGCACATCATCTATATAGACAACGGCATATGAGTATGCCACTTCACCTAAAGCTTGCATTATAGCTCGCTGAAATATAGAAGCTGCATTCTTTAATCAAAAGGACATGGCAACAAACTCATATTGTTCTTCTGTTGTGACGAATGCAGTGCGTTCAATCGAATCGGGCATTATTGGTATTTGGCAGAACCCTCTTGCCATATCTAAGCTTGTAAAATACTTACTACCACATAATCTATCAATCTGATCAGATATTAGGGGCAGCAGATAATTGTCTGAGATTGTATTTGAATTTAACTCTCGAAAATCAATGCATAGACGGTCGCTACCATCCTTTTTATTTACTAGAAACGTGGGACTTGCAAAAGGGGAACTACTTGGCCGTATGACATTGGCAGTTAGCAGTTCCTGTATTTTACCCCTTACCAGCAACTTTTCTTTAACACTTAGTCTATAAGGACGCCTCATTAGGGTTATAGTGGGGTCAATAAGACGGATTTTTAGTTCACCTGTGGTAGCTCGGCTATTTGGTATACCATTTATAAATTTCAATTCAAATAATTTTAATTTGACTCAGATTGCTATAATTATTTATAGAATCTATAAAATTCAATTCAACATTGCTTTATAGTGTATTGACGGTATTGATCCTATACAGAACGAACTCGTTGGCATTTATCGTCACACCAAAGCCTTGGCCTTAAATTTCACGGCCAATTATTTATTATTATTTATTATTTAAATATTCCTAGTGCTACAAGTTTTACACTTTTAAATTAATGCACTATTCACCATCAGATTTTACACGAAACAGTTAAACTTAACTTAAGAAACTATAAAATTTAATTAAAACTTAAAATACTAAACAAATCACATTAAAAAGCAAATAATTTAAAACATTTATTCTTATAAATAAATTTGGAATTTTGGTAATACATGCCTATTAAAGTAGCAATGAGCACATCATACTTTAAATATTCGTCCATGACTATATGAAATAGAATTTCTAGAGAAAAATCACAAATCTTTACGGTGGCTAGAATTTGCATTGTGCATGTCACCGAGCTTTTACCTATGCCACTTATAAGTACGGTATTATTAAGTCTTTTTCCCATAAACTTATCAGTACCTGAATCAAAAAAATATAAAACAGGCTCACCCAGGTGGTACAATGTTCCCTTTGGATCGACGACAGTACCCATATCCACTCGCTTCTCGAACGTATTAGCCTTGTTGGACGATGTAGTGCTCACTAAAAATTTTGTTGCAATATGGCCTAGCTGACCACACTTGTAGCATGTCAATGTTGACATGTCCCTTTTTGCTGTAGAATTGCTGTGAGTTGAATTGTTTTTTTTGCGCATTACTCTCTCCAGATTTTCTACTTCAACACTCTGCAATCTTGTGGTCAGGTTTGCCACAAAGAGACACTTCACGTGCGAAGAGAATTTCCGCTTCTTCATTTCTATGCCACTGGTGTATTCTGGCGACTTTCGATCATTGCGTTTACCAAATGCATAAGCACGCAGTTGTTGCTCCATTTCACTTCGTTTCTTGATATTCGTTGTGAATAACAACCGTTGCAAACGGTCGTCTACTTGTGCAGCATGTACCAGCACAACCGCTGAACGAACAATTCTCTGAATTCTGGCCACTTTATCCCGCTATATCAAATCTGGGATAACTACTGTGAAGCTCCTACTTCTAAGGAGTTACTCAGTGCCATTACCAGAGCGCTACCTTCGAACATGTTTTGCAACACTCAGTAGCATCTGCGTTTGCAGTGTCGGGGCAAAACTTTGGTAGCGTCACTTTGTGGCTGGGTTGCGCCGTCATTTTGGAACTTTGCATGGACTTAATTGGTATTTGTATTTGGAAAAGTTGAAAAATTTTTGTCTGAAATATTACTCTAGTATGTGCTGAGTCAATAACATAATAGCGTTTTCGATTGAACCAAAAAATGTAGCATTTTTGATACATTCATTCAGGGTTGCACTTTTTTCATTTTCGATTGTAATATCCCTTTAACGGGCCGCGATGCATATCTGCAACATACCGGTTAAATACCAATAACTTTCAATATAAACATTGTATGTGTTAAGTCTTTGTTTGTTGTTTATCTACAATAAGCATTTTTTCATTTTGTGGTCTGGTCACTCTCTTCTGTATGTTGTACAAAACATATGTTCTGTTTTCCCGCCAATTTTGTGAAATGCGAAGTTGACTTTATTGCATGTTTTGAAATTAAAATTGTATCTTACAGTGAAGGTTATTTGACTAAAAAAACTAGACTATTTGAAAGGTAATTTTATCTATTTTTCATTTTATATTGACATTTTGTGTTTCTCATTGTATTTTTCTTGTGAATTGTGAATATTGGTGTGTTGCAGATATGCAACAAAATACATATCTGAGTAGAATTTTTCTTCTTAAATTTTTTTGCAGTTATGCAACAAACCGTAGTTTTCATGTTTTTTTTTCTGTCGTGTGCCGTCTTGGACGTATTTTTTGTGTATTGTCTTCTGTGTTTTGTGTTCAACTATGGATATCACATATATGTGTTTCAACAAAGGTATCCTTTACTTAGGAAAAATGTCAAGAAAAGTGTTAACACAGTCGCAAATCGCCAGTTTTTTTAATAATGTGGATAGCGAGGATGATCTTGACTTTTCTGCTGATGATGAAAGTGATTATTCGCCAGATGAGGAAGATCTGGATACCACAGACGATGGCGATGTCGAAAATCAATTCGAATCATTCAAGTAATGAAATTAACGATATCGCTACTTCTGACACATTGGAAGAAAACGGCGCTAGCAAAAGTGATATGAGGAGGAACTTGCTATGGAGAAAACGCAATTTGATATTGAATGAGAATCAACTGCAGCTCCTTGCGAGTACTACATTGCATCCAGAACTAATGGAACTTTCGGAGCCTATACAGTTTTTTTTATATCTCTTTCCGAGTCAAATATTTGATCACATTTCCAATGAAACCAACATATATATTCGTCAAAAAGATCCAAACTCAAATCTCAATTTCAATTCTGTGGATATTCGACAATTTGTTGGAGTTGCATTGTACATGTCCATTTCGCGTCTTCCAAATAGTGTTCAATACTGGTCCACAAATATTGGTATACCAGTCGTACAAAACATTATGTCTCAAAAAACTTTCACAACAATCAAACGCTCCATTCATTTCAACAACAACGATAATAATCTTCCGTCTTCTGATCCTCATCACGATAGGCTTTTCAAAATTCGACCACTTGTTAATGAATTAAATAATAGTTTTTCAAAAGTACCGAAGGAACAGTTTCTATGTGTCGATGAACAGATTTGTTCAACAAAAGCTCGAAGCCACTTGAAGCGGTACAATCCCAAGAAGCCTCATAAATGGGGATTTAAGATATATGTCCTAAGCGGTATTTCCGGTTTCTGCTACAAGTTTGAAATAGACTCTGGTAAAGAAAACGTTGTACTGCCTCACGAGCCAGATTTAGGTGCTGCATCAAATTGTGTTATCAGATTGGTTAAAGGAGTGCCTAGACATAAGAATTTTCGCATTTACTTTGACAACTATTTCAACTCATTGCCGCTTTTCAAGTACTTGGCCGACAGCGGAATCCTAGCTCTGGGTACCATAAGGAGAAACAGAATTCCCAATTTTAAAATCACCGACAACATGAGCCTTAAGAAAAATCCTCGTGGTACTTCTACAGAATATGTTGCTGACTTCTCTGGAGTGGATATATCAGTAACAACATGGGTTGACAACAAAATTGTAACATTGGCATCCAACTTTGCTGGTATAGTTCCCAAGGATACTGCACGCCGATACAACAAAGCCAAAAAAGAATATGTTGAAATTGATCGCCCATTCGCAGTACGGCAATACAACAGCTATATGGGAGGCGTTGATCTGATCGATAGTATAATCGGCAGATACAAAATTTTAATGAGAAGCAGACGTTGTCAGGTCAGAGTTTTTTTACCATTTACTAGACTTGACAGTCAGCAACGCTTGGCTGCTGTATAAAAGGGTCCAAAAAGCAAACGAATATTCTGGTAAAATGTTAGGATCATCCGACTTTCGACTTAACATCGCAGAAGGACTAACTAAACTAGAAACTAATAGCGTTTTCGATTGTAACAAAAAATGTAGCATTTTTGATACATTCATTGAGGGTTGCACTTTTTTCATTTTCGATTGTAATATCAGGCAGCCCTTCTGAAGTGTTATCGTGTTCGATTCTATTCAGTGTTGCCTTTTGACAGTGCAGAAGGCAACATTTTCAACACTGTCAAAATCGAGAGTGCTGCATTTGTTTACATTTTGTGAATTTTAAAACAAAACAAATAAAGTGAATTTTTATTAATAATGGATGTCAATAATTTGGTGGCTTGTGTTCAACTTTATGTGGACACTATATTTGAATCCAGTTCATCATCATCTGAAGATGAATTCGTTCAGGAACGAGAAAAACATCACCGAGTTGAAAATTTTTTGGATATTATTAATTCGTACTCGGAATTAGATGTGAGTTTGCATTTGTAAATCAAAAGCATATTATAAATATATTTTTATAACTAGTTTAAAAAAAACTTCCGATTAAACAAACATAGTGCTGACTATTTAATTGAAAGATATTCAATGAGCAACTTTTATAAGTTGCGGAGATATCAAGGTGGAAGATCCCAGTTGTCGCCGAGAGTTGAAATGCTTTCTTTTATTTGGTAACTATTATTTTTGAAGTAGTGCATAAAAATAATTGAAAGTACAAAAAATTCTTTTACAGGTTTGCTGCCTATAAAACAACTTTAAGGGAGGATTCCATTTTGTTTAACATCTCAATTTCAACTTTACAGGCTGTGGTTGGCAAAGTGGTTAATTTCATCGTGGAAACTATAGCAAAAGAAAATATTGTTTTTCCAAACGATGAGCAGAAGCCAGCTGTTGCACGAGAGTTTGAAAAGGTATATTCAATTTCTTAAAGTTTCTTAAGTCGTGGTTCTACAAAATATCATTGGTTTATTTTTTTGTATCAGATATCTGGATTTCCGAATGTTTTGGGATGCATTGATGGCTCCTACATTCCAATAATAAAACCAAAACATAAAATCCGTTCAACTTATGTCAATCGGCATGATGGCTTGTCAATCACATTACAGGCAATATGTGATGCAAATTTGAAATTCCTCGATGTTTACACCGGCATTCCAAGTAAAATCCATGATTCGCGTGTGCTTAAGCTATCCTTTATTAGTATGTAACGAGCTTCCGAGAAATTGTTTTCCCAACTACCACTTGCTTGGCGATTCTGCTTACCCACTTAGGGAGCATCTACTGACACCTTATAAGGATTGTGGCAATTTAACAGAGGCAGAAAAAGTATACAACACCAAATTTTGCGCAACGCGTGTAAAAATTGAAAACGCATTTGGAAAATTAAAAGGGCGTTTTCGACAGTTATTACGATTGGATTTCCACAATGTGGAATTGATGGCAAAATTTGTAATTGCATGCTGCGCAATGCATAATCTATGCATTGACCATAATGATTTTCAAGACGAAGAATTACAAGACCATGACGAAGAATTACAAGACCCTTCACATCAGATACTTGTAATAAACAGCTGTAGTGATAGCAACGATGCAGCTCTGCTACAATTGGGTAAAGCAAAGCGAGAAACCATTAAAAATCTTTTTTTTAATTCATAAATACAAACATCTTTTAACAATTCAACAAAATTATTTTATTCATTATATTAATTCTTATATTATTGACAAGCATCAATTCTTTGTGTTTTGTTCAACGATTTTCTCCAGCAAACTGTAGATTCTGTCAGCCGCCTTCATTTTTTCTTGGTGTCTACGCTCTTTGTTTTCTTCCTTTTCTTTTGCAATTTCTGCATGTTTTTGTGCCAAACTGACTGCACGGAACTTTTGTTTTTCAGGCTCTGCTTTGTTTTCTTTGAGTATAACTTTCTGGCTACTGAGCTGTACCTCCGGCTCGATGGAGTCGTCCAATGCGCATATAGCGTCTAGCTCCTTATGGAAATCAACGCGCTGTCTTTTTGCACCAGACGTTCCATTATTTTCTACGGCAGCTTTTTTTCGTTTCATCACGGTCTTGAAACGATCTTCACATTGCTTCATTGTTTTACCGCCAACGTCTTCCGCTAGTTGCTGCCACATTTCTTTTTTATTTTTAAAGCGCTTCATTGGACCAACCTGCGCTAAATAAATGGCGTAATTGTCCAACATAATGGTGGTCTCTCCTTCAGTCCAAACTATTATATTACATGCAAAAACACATTATTTATTAAAAAAATGTAATATTCTTCAAAATAACTTACCATTAATTTGTTTACAAATCGGCGATTTAACCTCCATGATGTTGCTTGGGATTATGAATATCAGCTGTTTCATACTGCACTTTTTTTGTTCGATTGTGCCAATTAAAAATGCAACACTAGGGCAGCACTGAAAAAATGTTTTGGCAGCATTTTTTAAGTGTAACATTATTATAGGGTTACATTATTGTTTACAATCGAAAACGCTATAAATATAAATTGGGCAAACGAAGTTTCCTCATTGAAAATGAATTACAAAAAAAAAAATTGAGAGGTCCAACGCAGCGCGTTCCAAACCAATTGGTACGGCAGGATCAGATTGGCCATTGGCCAATTTGGACAGAGAAGCGAATCAGGTGCAAGAAACCAAACTGTGTTGGGTTTACGCAAGTTATGTGCAACAAATGTGAAGTTGCTCTATGCAACAATTGCTTTAAGGATTTCCATTTAGATTAAGTTCTTATAATTATATATAAATTATAATCATTTCTATTTTATATGAATTTTAATTGTTTTTTTTTTTTAATTTTATATCATATAAACTTATAACTTTTAAAAAACGAATCCCAAGAATTACATTTGAAACATCACAATTCCGAATGTAATGAAGTTTGAATTTTCAGGATACAATAAGTTTAATTTTCCCCCAAAGGAAATTTGTTGCATATGTGCAACATACCTAATATCCTTAATAGAACTGTTTAAATTCGAAATTTGGCAGAACGAAAAAACAGTTTATTTTTTATTTTTGAATATCTACCCAATAAAAACAAGTGGAAACGTTGCAGTCGGACGCAACCGACTGCGGCATACTCGATACCAGTATTAAATCCGGTTAAAAGAGGCCTGATTGCAAAGGGGTACGGATGCGGCAGGGGTGTACGCTGCCTTAAAGATTATCCGATGCAGATGGGGATGCCACCAGCTATATTCCTTCCAAATTTGGTGACTCTAGCTCAAAGTTTGTAATATGTAGGGAAAGGGGAGGGGGGGGGGGGCTGGGGGCGGTATGGGTAGTTGTGGCATCAAAATTTTTGTTGCAGATCTTTGTGAAATGTCGACGATTTGCTATACGGAAGGTTCGGGAAGATGGCGTGGGGCGTGGGTAGCGTATACCTACGTCTCAAAAAGCGCCACCCCGACGACAAAAATACGAATACGCTGGAGGCGGGTGAGGTGGAGAAAGACCTGGCGGAGGTCACACTCGCAACCAAGAGCCTGGAAATAGAAGATGACGAGGATGCCGACAGTACCTTGGTGGAAGTCCCATCCGTGGAAGATGCCACAGCCAATTATGGAGCTGAGGGTCATCCAAATCAACTTACATAAGAGCAAGTTGGCATCGGCGGAGCTCCTGTTAACCCTGGAGACAGGGCTCGCCGATGTAGCCTTGGTCCAGGAGCCCTGGATAGCCTCAGGCAACAAGGTTTCTGGACTAAAGACTCCCAACTACAACGTATTCCACCCAACAACAGTGAGTAGAGCAAGGACCGCAATCCTAGTAAGGAAAGGTATCTATGCTTACTTATTGTCTAATTACAGCACTGACGACCTCACTGTGGTCGCACTAGAAGGTGGCAGAGATGAGCCAATCCTAATGGCATCCTGCTACATGGCGCACGACACCGAAGTGCCCCCTCAAGAGCTCACTCGACTGGTGACACAGGCCGACTCTAAGAAGCAGGCCCTCACCATC
This sequence comes from Scaptomyza montana, assembly GCA_018904305.1. Classification (NCBI taxonomy): domain Eukaryota; kingdom Metazoa; phylum Arthropoda; class Insecta; order Diptera; family Drosophilidae; genus Scaptomyza; species Scaptomyza montana. Next base: position 1,105,169 of record JAEIGR010000024.1, on the reverse strand, counting down.
GGAGCTGACGCCAACGCTCATCACACGGTATGGGGAAGCAGAGATATTAACGAAAGAGGTGAGTCACTGCTTGATTTCATATTACAGACTAATCTTAAGATAGTAAACGAGGGAGATGAACCAACATTTGTTGGCCCTACCTCATCTAACGTCTTAGATATAACTCTTGCGTCGGTAACGAATACCGTGGCTCAGGATTGGAGAGTCCTTAGTAGACATTCCTTCTCGGACCACAGGTACATTCAATTCCGGGTAAACTTTGAACGAATAGTGAAGAAAAATGTGTTTAGAAACCCGCGAAATACGGACTGGGAACAGTTCGTTAAAGAAGTTGAAGGAAATCTTCCACGACCACCCAATATAGTCTCCACAAAAAATTTAGAGAAGTCCCTAGAGACACTCAATAAAAATCTAGTGGCAGCCTACAATAAAACGTGCAGACCATCCCAAGAGAAGAAGAGACACACGCCCCCGTGGTGGACTCCAGAACTCAAAGGAATAAGGAAAGACGTACTAGAACTCTTCAAACTCGCAAAACAAGCGGAAGAAGAGCTAGTATGGATCGAATACAAAACACGGCTCCGTGACTTTAAGAAAAAAGTACGAGCAGCCAAAAGACACGCATGGCAAAACTTCTGCTCAGGCATTGAGAAGACAGCCGACACCGCAAGGTTAAGGAAACTGCTAGCTCGCCAACAGACGGTACAAAGCCAACTAAAAACCGAAGACGGCAGATGGACGGAAAGCAGTGAAGATGCGGCAAATGTGCTCCTGGAGGCGCATTTCCCTAACTGCACTGAATTCAACGCAAACACGCAATCGATACACCCAACCACAACAGTGGAAATTCCGGAAGGTATCACGACAACGCGACGGATAATGTGGGCGATAGACTCCTTTGAGAGCTACAAATCACCAGGTCCAGGACGGGATATTCCCGGCCATGATGCAGAAGGTCAAACATGTGATCACTCCATGGCTGAGGGAAATTTTCAGAGGTTGTCTTAGGTATAGCTATGTGCCGGAGGCGTGGAGGACAGCACGGGTAATTTTCCTGCCAAAAGCTGGAAAATGTAGCCACGTGCTGCCGAAGGACTTCAGACCCATTTGCCTGACTTCGTTCCTCCTGAAAACGCTAGAAAAGCTGATAGATCTCCACATCAGAGAGAATACAGAAATGACTCTAGAGCAGAACCAACACGCATACACAAAGGGCAAGTCGGTGGAAACAGCGCTACACTCCCTTGTAGCTACCATAGAGAAAGCACTACACCACAAAGAATACGCCCTAGGCGCATTTCTCGACATCTCAGGCGCATTCAACAATGTGTCGACGGAAGCAATAATGCACAGCCTAAGAGCTGTGACCCCAGCAGTAGCAGTATACTCTTGGGTTCAGAGCTTACTGAGCAGCAGGAGAATACTAGCGGAATGGGGAACCACTACCGCAATCAGGGAAGCCAAGTGTGGCACTCCCCAAGGAGGAGTGCTCTCACCCCTACTGTGGAACTTGGTGGTAAACGGACTTCTTAAAAAATTCAAACGGAAAGCCCCGAAGATAACTGCCTATGCAGACGACATAAGCATAATTATCACAGCCAAGTGTCCATCGACAATCAGCTCTGTCATGGATCACACACTTAAAGAGATACTAGAATGGGCCATGGAAGCCGGTCTAAGTATCAACGCGGACAAGACGGACCTCATTCTCTTCACAAAGAGATACAAGGTACCTCGCTGGACTCCACCAAAAATAAACGATAAGGCACTGATACCGAAAGAGAGTATCAAATACCTAGGGATAGTATTGGATAGCAAGTTGAGTTGGAAGCTCAATGTGGAGGAAAGGGTGAAGAAAGCCACCAATGCACTTTATACATCGCAAAAGATGTTGGGTAGCACTTGGGGACTCTCACCACGACTGACACACTGGATTCTCATCTCGATTGTGCGCCCCATACTACTCTACGGAATACTGGTATGGTGGGAAGCCACAGAGAAATCCACATACCTAAAACGAATGGAAAAAACTCAGCGACATGCACTTATATGCATCACAGGGGCGCTGAGGACAACACCAACCAAAGCACTACAGACAATACTTAATGTCAACCCCGTGGACATACAGGCACGCCTAACAGCAATAAAGACTGCTCAACGTCTTTGCACGATAGGCAACATGAAGACACTCAATTACGGGCATAGTATAATTGGAAGAGGGATCCAAGTCGAAACAGACTATATGATCCAAAGAAACAATTTTAACTATACGCCCACGCTCCTAGGAAAAGATGATTGGCGCTCAGGAGCTGAGCAGACGGCCATCAACGTATATACAGACGGCTCAAAAATGATGGAGGGAGTCGGCGCAGCAGTATACTGCGCCGAACCACCCATGAGCCTGTCTTACAAACTCCCGGACCACTGCAGCATATTCCAAGCGGAAATATTCGCAATCAGGAAAGCAGCAGAAGTAGTCTTAAAAACGAATGCAACGCAGGACATGGTGAACATATTCGTAGATAGCCAAGCGGCAATCAAAGCTGTACAGGCTCACCACATAAGCTCTCGGAATGTCCTGGCGTGCAGGGAAACGCTAGATGCACTCGGCACCGTTAAAAAAGTGCGCATCTACTGGATTCCAAGCCACCAGGGCTTCGAGGGCAACGAAACAGCGGACACTCTGGCTAAGCAAGGTGCAACGGGACTCAACAGTGACATTGTTGATGTCCCGATCTCCCTGCGAACGTTACACTCCTATATGGAGACACAGGCACGGGACACAGCAGTACGAAGGTGGACATACACCTCCGACTGCAGAATCTCAAGAATAATGTGCAAAACCTACGACGAGAAACTAACGAAATATGCACTAATGCTAAAAAGGCATGACTGCCGAAGGCTGGTAGGTCTCTTCACAGGCCACTGCCTAACCGCAGTACACGCGAAAAGGCTAGGCATAACTGACAACGACGAATGCCGGAAATGCAACGTTTCTGGTGTCAAAGAAACGCTTGAGCATCTCCTGTGCAGCTGCCCCGCACTGGCAGCACAAAGACTACGCTATCTACATGCTCCCCTTCTAGCTTCACTCGATGAAGCCAGTAAGCGGCTACCCAACAAGCTTCTGGCATTTGCCCGAAGTACGCTTACCCAGCTGGACACCACTTAGACACCATCGGGAAAGCCCTCAACACCTCTAAACACCGGCCTCACTAAGGACCCTTCAGCGGTCTATGTGTGGCGCTCCCCCTGGGAGTGCCAGCCGGCATAACCTAACCTAACCTTTGTGAAATGTCAATTGGTATCTTCATACCAAATTTTGTGACTCTAGCTCGAAATTTGTAATAAGTGGGGAAAGGGGGCTGGGGGTGGTATGGGTGGGCGAGGCATCCAAATTTTTGATGCAGATCTATGTGGAATGTCAATTGCTATCTACATACCAAATTTGGTGACTCTAGCTCGAAGTTTGTAAAAGGTGGGGCAAGGGGGGCTGGGGGCGTAATGGGTGGGCGTGGCTCCAAAACTTTGATTTTTTGGGGGTCGTTAACAGCTATCTTCCCACCAAATTTGGAGGCTCTAGCTCCACAACTCTGGAAGATACACGCATTCCCGATTTTGACGAAGCGTTGGGGTGGATGGGGGCGGCTTGGGCAGTATTGGTGGGCGTGGCATCCAAACTTTTGGTGCAGTTTTTAGGGGTCATCATCACCTATCTTGGCACCAAATTTGGTGGCTATAGCTCAAAAACTGTGGGCGATATAGGCTTTTCTGATTTCAAAATGCGGGGGGCTGGGGGCGGAATGGGGGGCGTGGCTCCAAAATTTTTGATGCAGTTTTTTGGGGGTTGCTTGTAGCTATACCAAATTAATAGCTTACCAAATTTGGTACTTCTAGCTGTAAGGATGTGCGAAATATGTGGATTTATCGGTATTGGGTTATCGATTTTATCGATTTGCCAGCCCCCCAGTTATCGTAGAACCCCCATCTTGACACTTTAATTTACTATCCCATAGATAAAGAGAATTGGAAAGTTTCAAGTCTCTAGCTTGAAGGGTGTGGAAAAAACTTGCATACATACGGACGGACAGACGGACAGACACCATGACGGTCATTGCACAAAACCAATATACTCTTTACCTTCGGTATCGAGTATAAAAACCGCATCAAAACCCGTTTTCATGCCCTTTAAAGGGATATCAGGCAGCCCTTCTGAAGTGTTATCGTTTTCGATTCTATTCAGTGTTGCCTTTTAACAGTGCAGAAGGCAACATTTTCAACACTGTCAAAATCGAGAGTGCTGCATTTGTTTCATACTGCACTTTTTTTGTTCGATTGTTTCCATTAAAAATGCAAAACCAGGGCAGCACTGAAAAAATGTTTTGGCAGCATTTTTTAATTGTAACATTATTATAGGGTTGTATTATTTTTTACAATCGAAAACGCTATAAGTAAACCAGTGAAGAAATTCGTATCGTTAATAAGCAATTATGATTTATTGAGATGATGACAGCTTTATAAAGAAAGGTGACAAAAAGTGATTGAAAAGCGTTTGCTTATATGTAACAAAAATTTTTACTGAATAATTATCACCATTGGTTTTTATTAGATAAACAATTAAAAAATAATAATAAAAGTAAGCTATCGATAGTTCTGACTATAAATAAGTTCGTCTTTACGCTGGCAGCTCTGATTTTTGCAGCTTATGAACAGAGTCTATGGCGACAGCACTAGTTAATAATGTCGTAGGTTCTAACATGAGCATAAGGACATTTTTATTTATTTATTTTTTTATATGTTTAACATATTTCAATTTCAAATCATATGAATACTGTGCTTACTTGTATAATGTTTATTGCACAAGGACAGACGTAATCTGCGGTTAAACTATTCGCCCGTGTGATCTGAGTCAGGCCAATAGCTCAAGGACGAGGCGAAGCCGAAGACGATGAGCGTCATTTTTTGGACCCTTCACACATGTGAAACAGGGTATATTGAGTTTGTCATGAATCTGTAACGCCTTAAAGGAATGATGGGAGACCCCATAAACTATATATCAAAATGATCAGGACGAGCTCAGGTATTGATTTCCGCGTTTCCGTCTGTCCCTTTGTTTCAAAACGATTTCCGGCCAAACCACTGAACCGATCTTGATGAAACTTTCACAGATTGCTTAGAGCATGTCGGGCTTGTTCACTATGAAATTTCATCCCGCTCGGACCATTCTTCGACATAGCCACCATACAAATTGACCAAATCGTACTATCAATTGTTGTTGCTGTCGTGCACTTTCAAGTACCTACATATAGCTCATTTGCTTCAAAAGTGGTATAACGCAAAAACTTGTCAAATTGTTGTTGTTGTTGTCGCAGACGAACAATAAAAAAACAAGTGGAAACGTTGCAGTCGGACGCAACAGATCTTTGTGGAATGTTAATTGCTATCTTCATACCAAATTTGGTGAATCTAGCTCAAAGTTAGTAAAATGTGTTGAAAGGGGGGCTGGGGACTTATGGGTGGGCGTGGCATTCAAATTTGTGATGCAGATCTTTGTGGAATGCCAATTGCTATCTTCATACCAAATTTGGTGACTGTAGCTCGAAGTTTGTAAAAGGTGTCGTAAAGGGGGCTGGGGGCGGTATGGGTGGGAATCTATGTGGGATGTCAATTGCTATCTTCATACTAAATTTGGTGACTCTAGCTAAAAGTTTGTAAAAGGTATGGAAAGGGGGGCGAAATGGGTGGGCGTGGCTCCAAAACTTTGATGCAGATTTTTGGGGGTCGTTACCAGCTATCTTCCTACCAAATTTGGTGGCTCTAGCTCCGCAATTCTGGAAGATACACGCATTCCCGTTTTTGACGAAGCGTTGGGCCGGATGGCAGTATTGGTGGGCCTGGCATCCAAACTTTTGATGCAGTTTTTGAGGGGTCATCATCACCTATCTTGGCACCAATTTTGGTGGCTCTAGCTCAAAAACTGTGGGAGATATAGCCATTTCTGATTTCAAAAAGCGGGGGGGGGTGGCTGGGGGCGGAATGGGTGGGCGTGGCTCCAAAAGTTTGATGCAGTTTTTGGGGGTCGTTACCAGCTATCTTCCCACCAAATTTGGAGGCTCTAGCTCCACAACTCTGGAAGATACACGCATTCCCGTTTTTGACGAAGCGTTGGGGTGGATCGGGGCGGCTAGGGCAGTATTGGTGAGCGTGGCATCCAAACTTTTGATGCAGTTTTTGGAGGGTCATCATCACCTATCTTGGCACCAAATTTGGTGGCTATAGCTCAAAAACTGTGGGAGATATAGGCGTTTTTGACTTTAAAATGCGGGGGCTGGGGGCGGAATGGGGGGCGTGGCTCCAAAATTTTTGATGCAGTTTTTTGGGGGTTGCTAGTAGCTATCTTCTTACCAAATTTGGTACTTCTAGCTGTAAGGATGTGCGAAATATGCGGATTTATCGGTTTTGAGTTATCGAATTTATCGATTTGCCAGCCCCCCAGTTATCGTAGAACCCCCATCTTGACACTTTAATTTACTATCCCATAGATAAAGAGATTTGGAATGTTTCAAGTCTCTAGCTTGAACGGTGTGGAAAAAAGTTGCGTTCATACAGACGGACAGACGGACAGACACCATGACGGACATTGCACAAACTCAATATACTCTTTACCTTCGGTATCGAGTATAGTACTTTCTTAAATTAATTGTCTAATTATGTGTGAAGGGTATTAAGTCTTGGCATAGCCAAAATTAACTATGCGGCACTTGTTTTTTTTTTCAATAAATCTATATGCTAAAATCTTAATTAGAATTGTATATTGTTATATTCGTTTATCAAGTTTCGGAAGCGAGCTTGCTATGCCCTTTGAGATTTCACGATGTCCAAAATACAAAACTGTTTACCAAAATTTGAGATATACTATTTTGACGATGATTTTAAGAACTGTTTTCTATAACTGATATACTTTGGGTTCCGAGTGAGATGTAGGCTTTCCTTTTAGCCAGCATTAAAAGTTAAAGATTAGGTATTGTAGTATACACATATATCGAGTGTTCACTGTACACACTTCAAATATATTAAATAGCAACACTTTTCCCAAATATTAACATTAAGTGGGTCACCCAGCTCGCTTACATTAAGTGGGTCACCCAGCTCACCTTCAAGCGCTGGTAAAATGATCGCGTAAGGTTGCAACGCGCACAAACGATGCAGCGTCAGCACTCTCACGCTGTTACCTCATACAGACTACATATGTGCATACTCACACTCTCTTTATATTATGTATTAGACTATGTATGGCTCGCGCGCTGACTTCTCTGCCGAAGCAGCGGTCTGCCTTATAATTAGAAGTAAGAACATTCAATTATTCAATAAAGAAACCTACTTGGAAATAGACGTGTTTTCTTTAAATGTCTGGAAAACTAAGCACACGTCTACATGGCGACCGTGACACATCCTGCAACAATTTACAAAAACAATAATTAATTCAATACAACAACTGCTGATCAACAACTCCTGTGGCTACAACGATGCGCTCGACTAACAACAAATTGCAACACAAGGCATACAATATCTGAGTGAGTAAAGTGTTTGGAGTATGGGCAAACGAGGTGGTGTAAAGAACAAAGTTACAAAAAGAATAGCACACATTAAGTGGTTATTATTCGCAAGCACAACACCACCCGCGTGGGCTACTGCCCAAAAGTTGCAAGAGGAACTTGACTTTTTAAAGTCACTTAACAAAAAAACCAAGACCAACTCCAGCACTCACTCAGATACAATAAGAAATATCAGCAAAGAAATAATCATAAAAAGTAATCCACAAAAACAGTTGCCGTTAAGGAAGAAATGTTGCCCATTGACTGCAAGGGGCCATTGGAGTCCCCATTCTGCAAGTATACCTGCGGAACAAAGAATAACCAAAGTGTGGAAGGCTAGAACCGCCGTTCACACCATCGAGGGAAAATTAGCAAATCAAGAAGATAAAATAACAGTGTGGAAGGCATAGGACCGCCGTCCACACCATCGAGGGAAATCAGCAAGTCGACAAGATAAATTAACAGTGAGGAAGGCACAGGACCGTCGTCTTCACCAACGATGGAGTCCAGTGAACCAAACGATGACAACAATTCCAGATATAAATATAAATAAAAAGAAATACTTTGTAAAATCGCGCGGAACCTTTTCCGCCTGATAGAGCATAGCCCGTAAAGCTATGCACAACAATAGGCAGGCAATTGTCAAACAAATCAATAAGTATCAGATATAAAAAAAATTAAAAAAAAAAAAAAAAAAACTATTTTTAAACTACTATTTTATATTCTTTAAAGAAAAACAATTTACTATGAAAATTATTAATAAGGACACTATTAAATAATATATGGAAAATAAATTCATTTGATTTAAATATAAAAAAATATATATATACAATCTTGATCTAGACTTTCATGTCAGTTTTTATTGAAGATAAAATAAACGTATTAAAAAAGGTTATCATTCACCCAAACAAATTATGGGTCTCGTAGACGTCAAATCTGTGGACTCGACAGCCAACATAATAAATAAAGTTGACGTGTCGTCCCCAGATTTGAAATACATGCTCATACTAGTATTGATTATCGTTATTCTCATGATATTGAACACAGTGTCCAAATTATATAAAATCCATAAGAGAACTATTAAAAAAAGTACATGAATCGAGCAAACGACTTAGACAAAGTAGACAAAATATAAATTTTTACCAAAAATTATTCATTATTTTAGAAGCAAAAATAGATACAATTGATAGTAAATACTCAGACTTCCGCATATAAGCTATAAAAAAAAAAAAATCGAACTTATAAAACAAAAATTCGACAAGTCATATAAATGTGTCAATTAACGACTGAATATAACATACTTAGCGAATTAGCATCTTCGCTAAAGAGCAAGCTAACGAATGCGCACAACGAATATTGTTTAAAAATATTACGACAATTAGCTCTAAAGTTAGAGACGATAAGTGTTCGTCGTGATATTAAACTAACTATTCCCAAAACCCTTATTTTCCAATTGAGTTTGACGAAAGTCAACTCCAGGATTTAAACGAGTCCAAGCCAACAATTGACTTTGATGAGTCAGAACAAGAGTGTTCTGATTCAGATAACACCGACAAAGAAATACAAAAACCAGACATGACAGACACAGCAAATGCCGATAGGGCATATATGAGGGAGATATCCTCCTCAATCCCAGAATTTGACGGGAAAAAGTTAAATTTACAAAGATTCTTAACTTCGTTAAGACTGATAAATTTAACAAAAGGCACTTTTGTAGGTATAGCCGTAGAAGTAATCAAGTCCAAAATAATTGGCTCGACCTTTTACAAAATACAGAACGAAATAACTATAGATGCAATAATAAAGAATTTCCAAGAATCTATTGTCGGCGAAACATCCGTCGTTGTAAAAGCAAAAATGGCCAACGTATACCAGAAGGGTAAAACTGCTACGCAATTTACCAATGAAATTGATAATCAACGAAGATTGCTTGAATCTGCATATATCGATGAGGGATTGCCAGCAGAGCTTGCTGATAAGTTCAGCACAAAAGAAGCAATTAAAGTAATGACTAAAAACTGTGACCATGGTAAACTCAAAACAATATTGGAAGCAGGGACATTCGCAACAATGAATGACGCTGTGAGTAAATACATAAACTGCAGTACTGAGATGACAGGATCTACCAATGCAATTTTATTTGCACAAAGAGGACACTCCAACCGAGGTAATTTCCGAGGAAATTATCGAGGTAGGAGCAACAACCAAGGATATAATTATAATAATTAAAACAATTACAGTAATAACAATAACCGAGGACACGGAAATTTCCGAGGAAATAACCGTGGCCGTGGTAACTCCAACAGGGGATATCACAACAACCAAAATAGTAATTACCAAAACAATAATTACGGAAATAATTCGAACAATAGGCAAAATGGCAATGTCCGATATACCCAAAAAAGTTCGGAAAACCAGCAAGCCCCCTTAAATACTCCAAACCAATAAATTCAACAGTTCACGTCATCAATCTTGGTCTTAATATTTTTATAAAATTACAAAATGAGTATACAAAAACAAAGTGGACGTTGCTCATTGATACTGGTGCAGACATTTCAATTTTAAAAGAACAGTCCGACATCTTTCATGACATAGATACCAATGTAACTACAAATATCAGCGGAATCGGAGAAGGTTCAACCAATTCCATTGGACTTACTTTCGTTGAATTAACAACAGGAAAATATATTATTCCACATCATTTTCATTTAGTAGATACAAATTTTCCTATTCCATGTGACGGAATAATTGGTATGGATTTCATAAAGAAATTCAATTGTCAGTTAGACTTCAAAGCAAGCGAAGACTTGTTTATACTAAGACCTCAGAATTTAAATTTTCCAATAACTATCCCTATAGTTCATACCACTGACAATAATACCACTATCTTACCATTACGATCTGAAGTTGTCCGACAAATAAAATTAGATACGAAAGATGATCATATTATGATCCCGTGTCAAGAAATCGAGAATGGAGTATTTATAGCAAGCTCCATATCCGATTCCAAAAACACATTTGTCCGCATTCTGAATACAACGGATTCAAATAAAATAATTGACCTAGACAAGGTACGATACGAACCACTAAATAATTACGAAATTTTCACTAAAGATCATCTATCAAGAGATGAAACAATTATTTCCAAGTTAAGAAAAAACTGTCCGTTACCATACAAAAAACTATTAACTGAACTCTGTGTCAAGTATACAGATATATTCGGACTAGAATCCGAAGCAATAAGCACAAATAATTTTTACAAACAAAAATTAAGATTGAAAGACGATGAACCAACGTACATAAAAATTATAGAATTCCTCAAAGTCAACAGACGGAAATAGTCAAGCAAGTCGAAAAGTTAATTACAGATAATATTATAGAACCTTCTGTATCTGAATACAATACCCCTCTGCTTTTAGTACCAAAAAAATCATTACCTAATTCAAATGATAAAAGGTGGCGTTAAGTAATTGATTACCGCCAAATAAATAAGAAACTGTTAGCTGACAAATTTCCACTTCCAAGAATAAATGATATTCTTAATCAATTAGGCCGAGCAAAATTTTTCTCGTGTTTAGATTTAATGTCAGGATTCCACCAAATAGAACTTGAAGAAAATTCAAGAAATATAACGTAATTTTCAACGAGCAATGGCTCATATCGCTTCACGCGATTACCTTATGGTTTAAAAAAAAGCGCCTAATTCTTTTCAAAGAATGATGACAATTGCATTTTCGGGTCTTGAACCATCACAGGCATTCCTTTACATGGATGACCTAATTGTCATCGGTTGTTCCGAACAACATATGATCAAAAACCTTAAAAACGTTTTCGATTTATGCAGAAAGAACAATCTAAAACTGCACCCAGACAAGTGCACATTTTTCATGCATGAAGTGACATTTCTAGGTCATAAGTGTACTGACAAAGGTATTCTCCCAGATGACAAAAAGTATGATGTCATTGAAAAATACCCAGTCCCTACGGACGCAGACAGTGCTAGACGATTTGTTGCATTTTGCAATTATTCAGGGGTGTGCCAGAAATCTCTAGAGATTTTGGCTCGAGCAGGTTTTCAAATCTCTAAAACAAAACCGTAGGTGTGCCAGAAGTTAGGGAGATTTCATTTTTCGGTAAATTTTTCGGAGAAAATACGTAAAACGAAAATGGTCTAAAAGAGTTTCTATCTTTTAAAATAAAAATTGCCTAAAATGTATTTGCTATTTTTGTCATTGTTTTCAAGGTTGGCCACAGGGCATTAGTGTTATATTTAATAAATGGTAAAATAAAAATATGTTAGGTCTTATCTCTTGTAATTCTTATACAAAATAAATATTTAATATTTTGCCCGCCAAGTAACTTATGTTGCTTGACAGCCCTGCCGTGATAGCTTGCTTGAATAGCTGTTCTACGTATTTCGTCCTGTTGTGGTGAACGGTGTTTTCCCCTATGGACCAAAAATAAAATAAATGCAATACAAAAATTAAATGCAATTTTTATTCAACTTACATTTTGGCGGCACAATGACTTTCCATAAATTAAATTCTTTTTCTTACTGTAGACATTCACACACCTAACAAACACCGCAAAAGCTGCCACCTTATAAAAAAAGGTTTGCTGCAATAACTTTGTTAAATTTACAACAAACTCTCCACTGCTCAACCATGCAATTTTGTTACCTAAAAGAAAGATTTTTTATGTTTATTTGCCACAAATAAGTGTCTTTTAAATTGACCTATTAAAGACTCCGAATAATAGTTTTTGTTAAACGAACAAGGTGGCACCTTGTTAGGGACGGTTTTGCACGCTTACATGGAACGGCAAATAGGCTTAGAGATTTGTTAGAGATTTATTAATATCTAAAATCATGAATTAAAATATTAATAAAATTCAAATGTATTTGCAATATGCAATTAAGCTTAAAATTACCTTTCGAAAAAGTAACACTTGTTATGCATTAGACATTTAATATTGCTTAAACTAACCAAATCTCTGACCAAATTTGTGGAGATTTCAAAACCATCTCGAACTCTGCTCTGGCACACCTAAAACCAGCTCGAGGTTGGTTTTAGGTTGGAATTCGGTTGGTTTTGATGGCTGGCACACCCCTGATTATAGACGTTTTATTAAAAATTTCGCTGAATATGCTCGCCCAATAACAAATTTAAGTAAAAAGGATGTCAAATTTGAATGGACTCTTGAATGTCAAAATGCCTTTGAATACTTAAAAAATAAATTAATGAGTCCTACATTATTACAGTATCCAGATTTTAGCAAAGAATTTTGCATAATCACAGATGTAAGCAAAGTAGCTTGTGGAGCAGTTTTAACTCAAAACTACAATGATATTCAGCTCCCAGTTGCATACGCATCTCGTCCGTTCACTAAAGGTGAAAGTAATAAAAACACAACCGAGCAGGAATTAGCAGCAATACACTGGGCAATTATTCATTTCAGACCATATATATATGGTAGACACTTCACTGTCAAAACAGATCACAGGCCCCTCACTTATTTATTTTCAATGGTAAATCCAAGTTCAAAATTAACTAGAATGCGACTTGACTTAGAAGAATATGAGTTTACAGTGGAATATCTTAAAGGGAAAGATAATTATGTAGCCGATGCGTTATCAAGAATAACCATCAAAGAGCTTAAAAACATGACAAAAAAAATTTTAAAAGTCACTACTAGACAAGAGAAAAGACAGAAAATTTCCTGCGCAGGAGATGAAAAAGATATAGAAATAGAGAATTTGCAAAACAAACCTCTAAATAAAGCTAAAATGTGGGGAAAGAAAGGGCTGGGGCGGTATGGGTGGGCGTGGCATCCAAATTTATGCTGCAGATCTTTGTGGAGTGTCAATCTCTATTTTCATACCAAATTTCGTGAGTCTAGCTCAAAGTTTGTAAAAAGTAGGGAAAGGGGGGCAGGGGGTGGTATGGGTAGGCGTGGCATCTAAATTTTTGATGCAGATCTATGTGGGATGTCAATTGCTATCAACATACCAAATTTGGTGACTCTAGTTCGAAATTTGTAAAAGGTGGAGAAAGGGGGGCGAAATGGGTGGGCGTGGCTCCAAAACTTTGATGCAGATTTTTGGGGGTCACTGCCAGCTATCTTCCTACCAAATTTGGTGGCTCTAGCTCCACAACTCTGGAAGATACACGCATTCCCGTTTTTGACGAAGCGTTGGGCCGGATGGCAGTATTGGTGAGCCTGGCATCCAAACTTTTGATGCAGTTTTTGAGGGGTCATCATCACTTATCTTGGCACCAAATTTGGTGGCTCTAGCTCAAAAACTGTGGCAGATATAGCCATTTCTGATTTCAAAATTCGGGGGGGCTGGGGGCGGAATGGGTGAGCGTGGCTCCAAAACTTTGATGCAGATTTTTGGGGGTCGTTGCCAGCTATCTTCCTACCAAATTTGGTGGCTCTAGCTCCACAACTCTGGAAGATACACGCATTCCCGTTTTTGACGAAGCGTTGGGGTGGATGGGGGCGGCTAGGGCAGTATTGGTGGGCGTGGCATCCAAACTTTTGATGCAGTTTTTGTGGGGTCATCATCACCTATCTGGGCACCAAATTTGGTGGATATAGCTCAAAAACTGTGGGAGATATAGGCTTTTTTGACTTCAAAATGCGGGGAGGCTGGGGGCGGAATGGGGGCGTGGCTCCAAAATTTTTGATGCAGTTTTTTGGGGGTTGCTAGTAGCTATCTTCTTACCAAATTTGGTACTTCTAGCTGTAAGGATGAGTGAAATATGTGGATTTATCGGTTTTGAGTTATCGAATTTATCGATTTGCCAGACCCCCAGTTATCGTAGAGCCCCCATCTTGACACTTTTATTTACTATCCCATAGATAAAGAGAATTGGAAAGTTTCAAGTCTCTAGCTTGAAGGGTGTGGAAAAAAGTTGCGAACATACGGACGGACAGACGGACGGACACCATGACGGACATTGCACAAAACCAATATACTCTTTACCTTCGGTATCGAGTATAATTATTCAATAGTTAATATTTTTCATGAAAGCACAGTCTGATCAACTGTTATATAAAAAAAAATAAAAAAAATAAAAAAAAAAAAAAAAAACAATTTTATTTTTCACAACACAAACACACATGTTTTACATATTATATTAATATAAAATACACGTACATAAAAAAAAAATTATTTTTTTCAAACATATAAACAATATAATTAATTAATATTAAGGCACTAAAATTAAAATACCTATGTATAAAATAGACTTAAAAAAAAAAAAAAAAAAAAAAATTTAAAATTTACTTCATAGTATTACGTTATTTTTCAAAAGGAGGGAGATGTAGTATACACATATATCGAGTGTACACTGTACACACTTCAAATATATTAAATAGCAACACTTTGCCCAAACATTAACATGAAGTGGGTCACCCAGCTCGCTTACATTAAGTGGGTCACCCAGCTCACCTTCAAGCGCTGGTAAAATGATCGCGTAAGGTTGCAACGCGCACAAACGATGCAGCGTCAGCACTCTCACGCTGTTACCTCATACAGACTACATATGTGCATACTCACACTCTCTTTATATTATGTATTAGACTATGTATGGCTCGCGCGCTGACTTCTCTGCCGAAGCAGCGGTCTGCCTTATAATTAGAAGTAAGAACATTCAATTATTCAATAAAGAAACCTACTTGGAAATAGACGTGTTTTCTTTAAATGTCTGGAAAACTAAGCACACGTCTACAGTATTTTAAAATGTATTCTTCTGATACTCACCGAAACTTGCGCGTCTTAATGGCTTTGTCATTATAAAACTGATTAATATAGGTACTCAGAAGGCGCTGATCCCAATCGTCGGTAACATGTCCGCCATAGTTTACTCCAGCAATCAGATACTTCAACGCATCAAATGGTGTATCTTCATATTGGTTTAAGTATAATAGTAACAATATTTCAGATACTTCAAAATCGGAATCATTAAAGCTGTATATGACATTCCAGCCTAACTGCTGAAATTTTTTACGCTCCAAGATAATAGTATGGAAAAAACATAATGAAAAAATCAGTTTTTTGTACTTAGTAGGTTCCTTACATGACTCCATATTAACAACATTTACAATATTTAAAAGCCTTTTCATATTTGCTTTAATTCCACGTGGAGGTTCAGTTGTCATTTTAATACTTGCTTCCAAAATCGAAATGGGAAAGTCTGGATGAGGGCTTGAACTTAACCAGAGCCGAAACTTTTTGTGCAACTTAATTGATTGCATTGTTGATATCATTTTATCGAGAGTTGGCATCCAACTCAGTGATAAATGACAATTGGCCAAGAACACCCAGTTGCCATCTCGTATTCCATCAATTATAAGCTTTGTTGCAATGGGTGCTTGTCCTTGCCCCAAGCTAAGTGAAAACATCCGGTGCGCCATTTTCGATGTTTCTGAAAGAGCTATTAAAGATTGAGTTGGATCAATACCTGGTGACAAAACAAATATCAATGGGGTTTGAGAAATGGATTCATCAAATGCAGCCTTTATATCAAGAGCTGGTGGCTCAACAAAACGTGGACCTAACTTGCAAATTATAAACTGGGTAAGACAAAAAGAAATCCGATCAGGTCGCAGTGATCGAACTACACAAATTTTTTGAAAATCAGTAAGTTTGTCATTCCATTCACCAACCAAGTTTTCTTGTTCTGGTAATTTGGTTGCGTACCATGCTAAGCGAAAAATACATTAATATATATGTCAAAGGACAATAAACAACATTTTTATCTTACCGTTCCATTGCTTAAAATATGACTCAAATGAATCTATGATTCCGTGAAAACCTGGAATTTTATCCAACTCAGTAATATTATCCCAATTTTGTTCACTTATCCACCCTGTTGAGATATGCATGCATTAATTTAAAGAATTTTTTTTGATTTTTTATCGGCATTCCGAACATTTGAAATGCGTATGCAGCAGGGTTGTTAGCTGCCTTCAAAGATTGTCTGGTACAGATCTTTGTGGGATGTCAACTGCAAGGGCGTTACCAGATGAGATGATTTTTTTCAATATATTCATACCAAACAAGTGGAAGCATTGCAGTCGGACGCAACCGACTGCGGTTTTCTCAATACTTGTATTATAAACCGGTAAATAAATCCTGATGGCATAACAGCACTGCCGCATCCGTACCCCTTAGCAATCAGGCCTCCGACTGCAACGTTTCCACTTGTTTTTGCAGTTTTTGGGGGGTCATCATCACCTATGTTGGCACCAAATTCGGTGGCTATAGCTCAAAAACTGTGGGAAATACAGGCTTTTAAACTTTAAAATGCGGGGGGACTGGGGGCGGAATGGGGGGCGTGGCTCCAAATTTTGGATGCAGTTTTTTGGGGGTTGCTAGTAGCTATCTTCTGACCAAATTTGGTAGGTTTAGCTGAAAGGACGAAATATTTGGATTTATCGGTTTTGAGTTATCGAATTTACCGATTTGCCAGCCCCCTAGTTATCGTAGAACCCCCATCTTGACATTTTAATATACTATCCCATAGATAAAGAGAATAGGAAAGTTTTCTAGTTTCTAGCTTGAAGGGTGTGGAAAAAATGCGAACATACTGACGGATCGACGGACGGACACCATGACGGACATTGCACAAACCCAATGTACTCTTTACCTTCGGTAACGAGTATTACAAGTGGAAACGTTGCAGTCGGACGCAACCGCCTGCGTTATACTCGTTAACAGATTAAAAACCGGTAAAATTAGTTTTGATTGCAAAGGTGTACGTACAGGGCTGAACGCTGCCTTAAAGATTCTCCGATGCAGATGTGGATGCCACCAGCTGTCTTCGATCCAAATATGGTGACTCTAGCACAAAGTTTATTACAGGTGTGGAAAGGGGGGCTGTGGGCAGATTGGCATCGATATTTTTTATGCAGTTTATGTGGAATTTAATTGCTATCTTCATACAAAATTTGGTGACTCTTGCTTGAAGGTTTGAATAAGTGGAGAAAGGGGGCTGGGGACGGTATGAATGGGCAGGCCCACCAATACTAGCCTAGCCGCCCCATCCGCCCTAACGCTTCGTCAAAAACGGAAATGCGTGTATCTTCCAGAGTTGTGGAGCTAGAGTCACCAAATTTGCTAGGAAGATAGCTGGCAACGTCCCCCAAAAATCTGCATCAAAGTTTTGGAGCCACGCCCACCCATTTCACGCCCCCTTTCCTCACCATTTACAAACTTCGAGCTAGAGTCACCAAATTTGGTATGAAGATAGCAATTGATATTTCACAAAGATCTGCATCAAAAATTTTGATACCACCCCCAGCCCCCCTTTCCACACTTTTTACAAATTTCGTGCTAGAGTCACCAAATTTGGTATGAAGATAGCAATTGACATTCCACATAGATCTGCATCAAATATTTGGATGCCATGCCCACCCATGCCACCCCCAGCCCCCTTTCCCAATTTTTTACAAACTTCGAGCTAGAGTCACCAAATTGGGTATGATTCTAGCAATTGACATCCAACAAAGATCTGCATCAAAAATCTGGATGCCATGCCTACCCTTACCGCCCCCAGCCACCCTCTCCCAACTTATTACAAATGTCGAGCTAGAGTCACCAAATTTGGTATGAAGATAGCAATTGACATTCCACATAGATCTGCATCAAATATTTGGATGCCATGCCCACCCATACCACCCCCAGCCCCCTTTCCCAATTTTTTACAAACTTCGAGCTAGAGTCACCAAATTGGGTATGATTCTAGCAATTGACATCCAACAAAGATCTGCATCAAAAATTTGGATGCCACACCCACCCAGTGGCATCCCCACCTGCATCGTAGAATCTTTAAGGCAGCGTACACCACTGCCACTATTAAAGAGTCAAGATTGGGGTTCTACGATAACTGGGGGCTGGCAAATCGATAAATTCGATAACTCAAAACCGATAAATCCACATATTTCGCACATCCTTACAGCTAAAACTACCAAATTTGGTAAGAAGATAGCTACTAGCAACCCCCCAAAAACTGCATCAAAAGTTTGGAGCCACGCCTACCGATACTGCCCTAGCCGCCCCCATCCAC
The DNA here is from genome assembly GCA_018904305.1 of Scaptomyza montana. Lineage (NCBI taxonomy): Eukaryota > Metazoa > Arthropoda > Insecta > Diptera > Drosophilidae > Scaptomyza > Scaptomyza montana. The sequence continues at coordinate 1,086,499 of JAEIGR010000024.1, read as the reverse complement.
CCCAACGCTTCGTCAAAAATGGGAACGCGTGTATCTTCCAGAGTCGTGGAGCTAGAACCAGCAAATTTGGTAAGAAGATAGCTGGCAACGACCCCCAAAAATCTGCATCAAAGTTTTGGAGCCACGGCACCCATTTCGCCCCCTTTCCCCACCTTTTACAAACTTCGAGCTAGATTCACCAAATTTGGTATGAAGATAGCAATTGACCTTTCACAAAGATCTGCATCAAAAATTTGGATTCCACGCCCACCCATTCCGCCCCCAGCCCCCCTTTCCCACTTATTACAAATGTCGAGCTAGAGTCACCAAATTTGGTATGAAGATAGCAATTGACATTCCACATAGATCTGAATCAAATATTTGGATGCCACGCCCACCCATACCACCCCAAGCCCCCCTCTCCCTACTTTTTACAAATTTCGAGCTAGAGTCACCAAATTTGGTATGAAGATAGCAATTGACACAAAGATCTGCATCAAAAAATTGGATGCCACGCCCATTAATACCGCCCCCAGCCCCCCTTTCCCCACTTTTTCAATTTTCGAGCTAGAGTCATAAAATTTGGTATGAAGATAGCGATTGACATTCCACAACGATCTGCATCAAAAATTTGGATGCCACGCCCACACATACCACCCCTAGCCCCCCCTCTTTCAAAACCTTTTACAAACTTTGAGCTAGAGTCACCAAATTTGTAAGGAAGATAGCTTGTGGCATCCCCATCTGCATCGGAAAATCTTATAGGCAGCGTAAGCTCCTGCCGCATCCGTACCCCTCGGCAATCAGGCCTCTTTTTACCGGTTTTAATACTGGTATCGAGTATGCCGCAGTCGGTTGCGTCCGACAGCAACGTTTCCACTTGATTTCATACATGTTTTTGCGTAAAAGATAGGAATAATAATGTAAATTTGAGAAAATATTTCATAACAAGTGGATATGTTGCAGTCGGACGCAACCGATTACGGTTTACTCTTTACCAGTTTTAAAACTTGCTAAAAGCAGGGGGCAAACCGAAACGAATTTCGGTTCCGGTTCTGGTTGTGGTCCGGACCGAAACGATCGTTTCAGTACAAGGTTCTGTTTTGGTTCTCATTTAAATAGGTTTCCGGTTCGGGTTCTGGTTCCAGTTTATATCAGTTCTGTACCGGTTCCGTACCGTTTCCGTACCGGTACACAACTTTTTTTCATAAATTTATGACATATTTATTTTAAAGGCCTAGTTGTTATATATTTTTGGTATGACTTGTTAGCATAGAAACAGATGAACAAACAGACTGTCGGACATGGCTTTTAAAAGTTAATTTCCCGTTTTGTAAATTCTGCATTTTGGAAATCTTTAAACATATTGAAGGCAATCAGAATCTTGGGCGGAATAAAACCATCCAACATGCGGTGTTTGATGCAAAATGATACAGAATGTGTACACAAGAAGAATGGTAACAGTCCCTTTTTATACTCGTTACCGAAGGTTAAGAGTATATTGGGTTTTTGCAATGTCCGTCGTGGTGTCCGTCCGTCCGTCTGTATGTTCGCAACTTTTTTCCACACCCTTCAAGCTAGAGACTTGAAACTTTCCAATTCTCTTTATCTATGGGATAGTAAATTAAAGTTTCAAGATGGGGGTCCTACGATAACCAGGGGGCTGGCAAATCGATAAATTCGATAGCCCAAAACCGATAAATCCACATATTTCGCACATCCTTACAGCTAGAACTACCAAATTTGGTAAGATGATAGCTACTAGCAACCTCCAATAAACTGCATCAAAAATTTTGCATCCACGCCCCCCCATTCCGTCCCAACCAGCCTGCATTTTGAAGTCAAAAAAGGCTATATCTCCCAAAGTTTTTGAGCTATAGCCACCAAATTTGGTGACAAGATAGGTGATGATGACCCCCCAAAAACTGCATCAAAAGTTTGGATGCCACGCCCAAAAATACCGCCCAAGCCGTCCCCATCCGCCACAACGCTTCGTCAAAAACGGGAATGCGTGTATCTTCCACAGTTGTGGAGCTAGAGCCACCAAATTTGGTAGGAAGATAGCTGGTATCAACCCTCAAAGAACTGCATCAAAGTTTTGGAGCCACGCCCACTCATTTCGCCCCCAGCCCCCCTGCATTTTGAAATCAGAAAAGCCTATATCGCCCACAGTTTTTGAGCTAAAGCCACCAAATTTGGTGCCAAGATTGGTGATGATGACACCCAAAAACAAAAGCTTGGATGCCACGCCCACCAATACTGCCCTAGCCGCCCCCATCCGCCCCAACGCTTCGTCAAAAACGGGAATGCGTGTATCTTCCAGAGTTGAGAAGCTAGAGCCACCAAATTTGTTCGGAAGATAGCTGGCAACGACCCCCAAAAATCTGCATCAAAGTTTTGGAGCAACGCCCACCCATTTCGCCCCCCTTACCACACCTTTTACAAACTTTGAGCTAGAGTCACCAAATTTGGTATGAATATAGCAATTGACATTCCACATAGATCTGCATCAAAAATTTGGATTCCACACTCACCGATACCGCCCCCAGCCCCCTTTACGACTTCTTTTACAAACTTCGAGCTAGAGTCACCAAATTTGGTATGAAGATAGCAATTGACATTCCACAAAGATCTGCATCAAAAATTTCGATGCCAAACCCACCCAATCTGCCCCCAGCCCCCCCCTTTCCCCACCTTTTACAATTTTTGAGCTACAGTCACCAAATTCGGAAGGAAGATAGCTGGTAGCATCCCCATCTGCTACGGAAAATCTTTAAGGCAGCGTACATCCCTGCCGCATCCGTACCCCTTTGCAATCAGGCTTCTATTTACCGGGTTTAATACTGGTAACGAGTATACCGCAGTCAGTTGTGTCCGACTGCAACGTTTCCACTTGTTAATAGTTGATGATGATGATCACAAAATTGTTAACTCAGGAAGAGAAATTCATTTTGAAGGGATGGATGAACTTGTCATAAATGAATTTTTTTTCTTTTCGTAACCAATAAATGTCTAACGAGGAATTGATGCAACTGGATTTGGAAATCGCTAACGATAGAGACAGTCCGCTAGATATAGGAAGCGTCAAAATTTAACTACACAGCAAATGGAAATTTTTTCAAAAAAACTATCCTGATAACGAAAGAAGTTCAAAAGTTTCACGTGCGGTAGCAAATGGTATTACTTGTTACAAGGAACTTTACCTCAACATACAAAAACAAGCTGTTCAGCAAACTTTGGACACATTTCTAAAAAAAAGAGTTTTCAATGTCCAAGCTCGTCTTTAAATTTTTGTATACTCGATACCGAAGGTAAAGAGTATATTGGTATATGTCCGTCCGTATGTATTCAAGTTTTTTCTACATGTCGCTCTTAAAGCAAGATTTTCGGTCTTAAAAATTCCGTTCTTAATTTAAGAAAACCGTTCTCATATCAAGAAAATCCGTGCTTAGGCAGTTATTGTCAACGGAGGTCCTTGGTTTTGCACTAGCAAGAACGGATTTTTATACTCGATACCGAAGGTAAAGAGTATATTGTATTTGTGCAATGTCCGTCATGGTGTCCGTCCGTCTGTCCGTCCGTATGTTCGCAACTTTTTTCCACACCCTTCAAGCTAGAGACTTGAAACTTTCCAATTCTCTTTATCTATGGGATAGTAAATTACGGTGTCAAGATGGGGGTTGTACGATAACTGGGGGGCTGGCAAATCGATAAATTCGATAACTTTAAACCGATAAATCCACATATTTAACACATCCCTACAGCTAGAACTACCAAATTCGGTAAGCAGATAGCTACTAGCAACCCCCAAAAAACTGCATCAAAAATTTTCGAGCCACGCCCCCCATTCCGCCCCCAGCCCCACCGCAATTCGAAATCAGAAATGGCTATATCTCCCACAGTTTTTGAGCTAGAGCCACCAAATATAGTGCCAAGATAGGTGATGATGACCCCCCAAAAACTGCATCAAAAGTTTGGATGCCACGCCCAAAAATACCGCACAAACCGCCCCAAGCGGCCCCAACGCTTCGTCAAAAACGGGAATGCGTGTATCTTCCAGAATTGCGGAGCTAGAGCCACCAAATTTGGTAGGAAGATAGCTGGTAACGACCCCCAAAAATCTTCATCAAAGTTTTGGAGCCACGCCCACCCACTTCGCCCCCCTTTCCATACCTTTTACAAACTTTTAGCTAGTGTCACCAAATTTATTATGAAGATAGCAATTGACATCCCACATAGATCTTCAGCAAAAATTTGAATGCCACACCCACCCATACCGCCCCCAGCCCCCTTTACGACACCTTTTACAAACTTCGAGCTAGAGTCACCAAATTTGGTATGAAGATAGCAATTGGCATTCCACAAAGATCTGCATCACAAATTTGAATGCCACGCCCACCCATAAGTCCCCAGCCCCCTTTCAACACATTTTACTAACTTTGAGCTAGAGTCACCAAATTTGGTATGAAGATAGCAATTAACATTCCACAAAGATCTGCAGCAAAAATTTGGATGCCACGCCCACCTAAACCACCCCCAGCCCCCTTTTCCCTTCTTTTTACAAATTTCGAGCTAGAATCACCAAATTTGGTATGAAGATAGCTATTGACATTCCACAAAGATCTGCATCACAAATTTGGATGCCACGCCCACCCATACCGCCCCCAGCCCCCCTTTCCAATAAACTTACAAACTTTGAGCTAGAGTCATCAAATTTGTAAGGAAGATAGCTCGTGGCATCCCCATCTGCATCGGAAAATCTTTTAGGCAGTGTACTCTCTGTCGCATCCGTACCCCTCTGCAGTCAGGCCTCTTTTAACCGGTTTGAATACTGGTAACGATTATACCGCAGTCGGTTGCGTTCGACTGCAACGTTTCCACTTGTTTTTCTCTGTGTATACTTACTGAACGACACCTTCTGGACGACAGGAAGTCTAATTGTTTAGAAACAGTGAAATCTATATTACCGACGCGATTTACAAAGAATTTAAGTACTTTACTTGACCTAATATTTGTAAACAAAAAAGAATGCAAACTATTTTATGACCAGATTCCCATCCCGGCCTTCTCCAAACATGATCTTATATTTCTGACCTATGACATTCTACCCAATTATTGCAATCTTAAAATAACATACCGTGACTTAATGAACATAGACTTCGCTGGATTACATGCAGATTGCTGTACAGCTGAACAAGACCTCATATATTCTCTCCCTACAGTTGACTCCCAAATAAATCATGTGCAATACTATATGAAGTATATGTACAATAAATATGTGCCAATTAAAAGCAAACTGGTCAGGCCATCTATATAATCCTGGTTGAATCAAGATATAAAGTGTGCAATAAATTTGAGAGACACGGCCTATCGGAGATGGAAAAGATATGGGACTTCATAAGCAATTCATAATTACCTGATCCAAAGAGCCAAACGCGAATATTTTAGTGATAGGCTTAAAAATGCCATATCCGTCAGTCAAACGTGGAAAGAAATTAATAACATGGGAATCGGCAAAGAACGTGTTGAAGTTAGTGAAGATGTTGATGTTAATAATCTCAACAATAAATTTTTATACTCGATACCGAAGGTAAAGAGTATATTGGTTTTGTGCAATGTCCGTCATGGTGTCTGTCTGTCTGTCCGTCCGTATGGTTGCAAGTTTTTTCCCCACCCTTCAAGCTAGATACTTGAAACATTCCAATTCTCTTTATTAATGGGATAGTAAATTAAAGTGTCAAGATGGGTGTTCTACGATAACTGGGGGGCTGGCAAATCGATAAATTCGATAACTCAAAACCGATAAATCCACATATTTCGCACATCCTTACAGCTAGAACTACCAAATTTGGTTAGAAGATAGCTACTAGCAACCCCCAAAAAACTGCATAAAAATTTTGGAGCCACGCCCCTCCATTCCGCCCCAGCCCCCCGCATTTTAAAGTCAAAAAAGACTATATCTCCCACAGTTTTGAGCTATAGCCACCAAATTTGGTGCCAAGATAGGTGATGATGACCCCCTAAAAAGTGCATCAAAAGTATGGATGCCACGCCCACCGATACTGCCTTATTCGCCCCCATCCGCCCAAGCACTTCGTCAAAATCGGGAATGCGTGTATCTTCCAGAGCTGTGGAGCTAGAGCCTCCAAATTTAGTAGGAAGATAGCTGACAACGACTCCCAAAAATCTGCATCAAAGTTTTGGAGCCACGCCCTCCATTTCACCCACCTTTCCCAACTTATTACAAATGTCGAGCTAGAGTCACCAAATTTGGTATGAAGATAGCAATTGACATTTTACATAGATCTGTATCAAAAATTTGGATGCCACGCCCACCCATACCGCCTCAGCCCTCCCTCTTACAAACCTTGAGCTAGAGTCACCAAATTTGGCAGGAACATAGCTGGTGGCATCCCCATCTGCATCGGAGAATCTTTAAGGCAGCGTACACTCCTGCCGCATCCGTACCCCTTTGCAATAAGGCCGCTTTTTACCGGTTTTAAAACTGGTATCGAGTAAGCCGCAGTCAGTTGCGTCCGACTGCAACGTTTCCACTTGTTTTTTTCTAAATTTTTGATTTTTCGTTGAATTTCTATTATGTTTTGGTTGGCAAAAATCCTCAACTTCACCCTGCACGAGGGTGCGGCTGGGCAATGGGAATCGTGATACCTCAAAACATACGAGGGGTACTTGATGTAATATGCCTTGCGGAGGGACAGGGTGGCACTATGAGGGTGTGGGGCAAGCCGAGGCAACAGGCTTCGATGCCCAGCTAAGGGGAGCTCTATACCAGTCAAAGGCTTCGGCACTGCGAGGGTAAACCAAGGCAAGGACATCGCTGCCTGGCGGAGGGGAGCTCCATACCACGCAAAGGCTTCGGCACTGCGAGGGCGAAGAGCAAACCAAAGCAACAGATGTCATCCTGCCCCAAAACAAACGAAGCTAATGCGGATCTACTCGCCTGCAGAGAGGCAGTACAATGTCTAGCTAAGGTGAGCTCAACGGCACTCAAAAACTTCGGCAATGCGAGGAGGTGGAGCAAGCCTTGGTTTGAGGTCCTTGGCAGTACGATTAAAATGCTATGGAAAGACTCCACAGAAGAAAAAATCATATGGAGATGACGGACGGTCAAGCACGGTTTGGGATGTCAACCCAAACGTCGGTGGGGAGAAATCATCTCTGCGTGTCGCCAGCAACCCGGTCTTAGTACTGGTTGGAGCAGGCCAGGACGATTGCAAAGATACTGCAAAAACACAACAACAACTTAAACCCAATATGTGGCCGTATTCCATAGAGACTCGGATTGCGAATCACATGGAGGGTCTCATACCTCAGAGGCCGAGAATCTGCCATCTACCTCAAGTCCGAAGAGTTCCAGTACACCCAGTAGGGTCGAGCTCAAAAGGTCAAAGGAGGACATGAGAGCCAAGGCCCAATTCAAGGCAGCCCTTAAGAGGTGCCAGCTAGAAAGCGACCCCGCAAAAATCCAATGTCGTGGGCAAAGCCGACGGGCAGTGATGTGGCGAGACGGCATCTTGTCGTCACGATCATTGACCGAAGCAACCCAAACGGCAAGATGAAGCCCGAACAGTGGAAGTAGGTGCAGACCACACTGAATGTCAACCCCTTGGACATTCAGTCACGCCGAATGGCAAAAAAGACTGCCCAACGTCTTTGCACGATAGGCAACATGAAGATACAAAACTACGGGCATAGTACAATTGGAAGAGGGATCCAAGTCGAAACAGACTATATGACCCCAAGAAACAATTTTAACTTTACGCCCATGCTCCTAGGAAAAGACGAATGGCACTCAGGAGCAGAGCAGACGGCCATCAACATATATACAGTCAGCTCAAAAATGAAGGAGAGAGTCGGAGCAACACCGAACCTTCCATGAGCAGGTCATAAAAACCCTGGACCACTGCAGCATATTCCAAGCGGAGATATTCGCAATTAGGAAAGCAGCAGAAGCAGTCTTACAAACAAACACAACGCAGGACAAAGTAAACATATTCGTGGATAGTCAGAAGGCAATCAAAGCCTTGCAGGCCAACCACATAAGCTTTCGGAACTTCCTGGCGAGCAGAGAAACTTTAGATGCACTCAGCATCTTTAAAAAAGGGCGTATCTACTGGATTCCAAGCCACTAGGGCTTCGAGGCAACGAAACAGCAGACATTCTAGCTAAGCAAGGTGCGACGGGACTCAACAGTGACACTGTGGAAGTTCCGATCTTCCTGCGAACGATATACTCCAACATAGAAACACTGGCACGGGACTCAGCAGTACTAAGGTGGAAAATAATGTGCAAAACCTACGACGACAAACTTTCGAAATATATGCTAAAGCTACAAATGCATGACTGCCGAAAGCTTGTGGGCCTCCTGACAGGCCACTGCCTAGTGGCAGTGCACGCAAAAAAGATAAGCATAACAGACAACGACGAATGCAGGAAGTGCAAGGAACCAGGTGTCAAGGAAACGCTTGAGCACCTCCTTCGCAGCTGCCCCGCACTGGCAGCATGAAGACTACGCTACTTCCAAACTCCCTTTCTGGCTTCGTTCGTAGAAGCCAGCAAGCAGGAGCCCAAAAAGCTTCTGGCGTTTGCCCGAAGCCAACATACTCTACCGGACCACACACAGAGACAGTCCTACCCATCTCCGATCACTGGCCTCACTAGGGACCCTTTAGCGGTCTATGTGTGACACTCCCCTGGGAGGGTCAGCCGGTTCAACCTAACCTAACCTAGTATTTTTTATGTTTTTAAGTGAATTAATAGAGTTTTACTTTTGTTTTGTTATGTAAATATTCTTTTTTATACCCTTAACCCATAAAATGGGTAAATAAGGGTATAATGGTTTTGTGCAAAAGTGTGTAACAGGCAGAAGGATGCTTCTCCGACCCTATAAAGTGAATATATTCTTGATCAGCATCAACAGCCGAGATGATATAGCCATGTCCGTCTGTCTGTCTGTATGAACGCGTGGATCTCAGAGACTACAAGAGCTAGAGACTTCAGATTTTGTATATAAGCTCTCCTATACCATGAGCAGAACAAGTTTGCTTCAAATTATCGATAACTATTCAGGCTTCCGATATACACATGGAATCGATAACAAAAAATATCGAATTTGGAAAATGTAAAATGAGGGTTGAAATAATGGGTAACGATAAAAACTTCTGAAAATTTCGTCCAATGCAATTGGGTTCAGGGTATCTTCTAGTCGGGCCCTCCTGACTAGAGCCTTCTTACTTGCTTAATACTTAGGGACTGAATGAAAAATACGGGAACCTATTTTGATGTTTACATGAGATCCAATGGAAACTAGCGATTCACTTTGCGATATTTCACTTTGCGTCGCAAGTTTTTTGGAACGTATCTACGATGCAAAAAGAGGTCTGATAGTATAGTTCGCCAAGGTACTTATTTTTTTTATTTATTATGATTCATTTGATTTTCGCCAGTGGCGGTTGAATTTTCAAATCCTCTTAGCAATTTATTGTTAATATACATATGGTCGCAGGCAAGAATTCCCACTAAAAACCTAACCCCCGTCATGCCATACCAGAAACAGGGCTGCCAATTTGGCTTTTTTCCCGTCAAAACTGTCTTTTTTGAAGGCCAATTGCGGGAAAAATTTGTCAATTGCGGGAAGCGGGAATTCTGGCTTTTTTAGAAATTCACTTGGCTTTTTCACGATTTTTTTATGTTGTTAGCACTTAAGTACAAAATTTGAAAAAGTCGCAGCTTTACGATAGTTACAAACAAAACAAAAAATGTGGTGCGTATCGATTGTTTTTCTCGATATACGCTATTGTCATCACTTGCTAACTGTTCCATCTTTATATCAAAAGTGCGCGTAAATTGTGAGCAAGTTTTGATATGCCTAAAGAATATAAGCAAAAATGCCGCGATGTGTGGCTTAAAAGTGATGAATTCAAGGCGTGGATTCGCAGAGACGAAATAGACCAGCAGAGGGTTTATTGCAGGTATTGCAAAACCACTATCACTGCCAAATTAAGTGATCTGCGTGCTCATACTGCAACAAAGAAGCTCACAAGTGCAATGAGTGGCTTTACCCAGGCGAACAAGCTCAACTTTGCAAGTACAACAAACAATTATAATGTGCAAATTAAGGAAGCATCACAGTGCCTTTTTATTGCACAGCATACAGCAATGGCGCAAATTGACCACTTGGGGAGCCTGTGCAAAAAACGGTTCAACGAGGAGAATATAAATCTGCACCGGACAAAATGCACCAACATTTTAAAAAATGTATTAGGACCACACTTTTCTGAAAGACTTACGCGAAGATATCGGAGAATCAAAATTCAGCCTCCTCCTCGACGAGTCCACAGACATAAGCGTTACAAAACTTCTAGGTATTTATTATTGACATAATTTTTAATAAGAATAACTTTTATTGAATTAAATATTTTTATACTCGATACCGAAGGTAAAGAGTATATTGAGTTTGTGCAATGTCCGTCATGGTGTCTGTCCGTCTGTCCGTCTGTATGAACGCAACTTTTTCCACACCCTTCAAGCTAGAGACTTGAAACTTTCCAATTCTCTTTATCTATGGGATAGTAAATTAAAGTGTCAAGATGGGGGTTATACGATTACTGGGGGGCTGGCAAATCGATAAATTCGATAACTCAAAACCGATAAAGCCACATATTTCGCACATCCTTACAGCTAGAAGTACCAAATTTGGTAAGAAGATAGCTACTAGCAACCCCCAAAAAACTGCATCAAAAATTTTGGAGCCACGCCCTCCCATTCCATCCCCAGAACCCCCGAATTTTAAAGTCAAAAAAGCCTATATCTCCCACAGTTTTTGAGCTATAGCCATTAAATTTGGTGCCAAGATAGGTGATGATGACCCCCTAAAAACTGCATCAAAAGTTTGGATGCCACGCCCACCAATACTGCCCTAGCCGCCCCCATCCACCCCAACGCTTCGTCAAAAACGGGAATGCGTGTATCTTCCAGAGATGTGGAGCTAGAGCCACCAAATTTGGTAGGAAGATAGCTGGCAACGACCCCCAAAAGTCTGCATCAAAGTTTTGGGACCACGCCCTCAATTTCGCCCCCCTTTCCATACCTTTTACAAATTTTGAGCTAGAGTCACCAAATTTGGTATGAAGATAACAATTGACATTCCACAACGATCTGCATCAAAAATTTGGATGCCACGCCCATCCAAACTGCCCCCAGCCCCCCCTTTCCCAACCTTTAACAAATTTTGAGCTAGAGTCACCAAATTTGGTAGGAAGATAGCAATTGACATTTCATAAAGATCTGCAACAAAAATTTTGATGCCACAACTACCCATACCGCCCCAGCCCCCCCCCCGCTTTCCATACCTTTTACAAACTTTGAGCTAGAGTCACCAAATTTGGTATGAAGATAGCCGGTGGCATCCCCATCTGCATCGGAGAATCTGTAAGGCAGCGTAAGCCCCTGCCGCATCCGTACCCCTTTGCATTCAGGCCTCTTTTTAACGGTTTTAATTATGGTATCGAGTATGCCGCAGTCGGTTGCGTCCGACTGCAACGTTTCCACTTGCTTAAATTTATTTTGTGAATGTATATATATTTATGTAGGTGTGGTCATCAATTATTTTTCGTTGCGACGGGGTGTATTCGTCTCTACGTTGTTAACAATTGTAGCTTTAGAAAGTGGAAATGCCGAAGCCATTGTCGACAGCGTCAAAAATGTATTATCATTCTGTAAATTAGATATAAACAAGTGGAAACGTTGCAGTCGGACGCAACCGACTGCGGCATACTCGATACCAGTATTAAATCCGGTAAAAAGAGGCCTGATTGCAAAGGGGTACGGATGCGGCAGGGGTGTACGCTGCCTTAAAGATTATCCGATGCAGATGGGGATGCCACCAGCTATATTTGTTTGTAAAATGTAGCGAAAGGGGAGCTGAAGGCAGTATGGGTGGGCGTGGCATCAAAACTGTTCATGCAGTTTTTGGGGGGTCACCATCACCTATCTTCGCACCAAATTTGGTGGCTGTAGCTCAAAAACTGTTGGAGATATATGATTTGGGGGTCGTTGCCAGCTATCTTCCTACCAAATTTGGAGGCTCTAGCTCCACAACTCTGGAAGATGCACGCATTCCCGTTTTTGACGAAGTGTTGGGGTGGATGGGGGCGGCTAGGGCAGTATTGGTGGGCGTGGCATCCAAACTTTTGGTGCAGTTTTTAGGGGGTCATCATCACCTATCTTGGCACCAAATTTGGTGGCTCTAGCTCAAAAACTGTGGGAGATATAGCCATTTCTGATTTCAAAATGCGGGGGGGGCTGGGGGCGGAATGGGGGGGCGTGGCTCCAAAATTTTTGATGCAGTTTTTTGGGGGTTGCTAATAGCTATATTCTTACCAAATTTGGTACTTCTAGCTGTAAGGATGTGCGAAATATGTGGATTTATCGGTATTGGGTTATCGAATTTATCGATTTGCCAGCCCCCCGTTATCGTAGAACCCCCATCTTGACACTTTAATTTACTATCCCATAGATAAAGAGAATTGGAAAGTTTCAAGTCTCTAGCTTGAAGGGTGTGGAAAAAACTTGCATACATACGGACGGACAGACTGACAGACGGACAGACGGACAGACACCATGACGGACATTGCACAAATACAATATACTCTTTACCTTCGGTATCGAGTATAAAAATCTGATTGGTATTGGGACAGACAATGCCAATGTCATGACAGGCCGAAACCATAGTGTTTTCACAGAGTTGAAAAAGGAAACTCCAACGCTAATTTTGATAAGATGTGTGTGCCATTCTGTGCAGTTGGCTATTAGTCAAATATGTTAACATCACCTCCCAGAGAATTTGGAATTTTTAATCTATGAAACGTTTAACTGGTTTTCAAAGAGTTCAAGGCGTCAAACAGAATATCAGAAAATTTATAAATATTTAAACGATGATAAGGTATTTCAAACTATTGTTACAGAGACTTGAATTTCTGTCTTAACATTTATGTATTTTTTTTTAAGTGTTCGTGTATATGCCGTTTATTGTGCCAATTATGTACTGTTTGTCCTGTGTGAATTGTCCTGAATTTTGTTTTTAACAGCGTGAATTATTGTTTCAATAACATTTTTATTGTATAAATTAAATTTATGTAACTATTTTAATTATGTATATTTTTTTTAAAAGGTTCCTTTGAAAATACCCAGAGTCAGCGACACAAGGTGGTTGTCGATTGAATTGGCAGTGTCGAGAATATTGGATCAGTGGGAAGAGCTGAAATTGCACTTTGGCTTTGCTGCAACTAATGAAAAGTGCTTTAAAGCGCAAATGCTGCACCAGCAATTCAGCGATGACGTTAATTATCTGTACCTGATTTTTTAAAGCCAATTCTTTGCGACTTGCAAAAGGTGAACAAGTCATTTCAAAGCAACAACACCAACGCAACAGAATTGCTAAATGATTTGGAGCTTGCCATAAATTCCCTAAAGAATAGAGTTATACCACCAAGAGTTGAATTTGATTTATTTGAAACTGACGATATTGAGAAGTATGCGGACACAACTCTCCACAAGGACTATAATGTCGAAAAAGAGATAAAGTCCCTGAATATTGATCAAAATAATGAAAAAGAAATTCGGGACCGCTGCACAGATGTTACAATTGAATTGATTAAACAATTAAAACAGAGGTAAGCAATTTTGTGTTATTTTTTATAAGCGACTAATTAGTTTGGTTATTACTTTTAGGCTACCGGATAACTTTAAAATTTTAAAGCAAATTGATGCTTTTTCCGTAACAAAGATATTGTGCGCGGTGAAGAAAAATATCACAGAAATTTTGGAGTTCCTGGAAGTTGAGAATATTTCTGAATGTATACGCCAATACAACAACATCAATTTAGTCAAGTGGGACAACATCAGCGACACAAACAAATTTTGGTTTGAGGTTTAAAGATTCTGGTGGTAACCGCAGATTTTTGAGTTGGCAACTGTGGCCATCCAAATGTTGTGTTTGCCCTGGTCAAACGCAGAAATAGAAAGGGCTTTTAGCCGGGTTAACTTAATTAAATCCAAATTAAGGAATTCGATGGACCTCAGCATGTCTAACAGTATTCTATGCATAAGGTAAAGTGTTAATTTTAAACAAAAGATATAATACTGTTTTCATTATTATTTTAATATACAGATACGGTTTGCGAAGGATCGGAAAATGCTGCGTCGACTATGAAGTGCCTACAAAATATCTGCGTATAATAGGCACAAATATGTCATACGCAAATGAAGTGGAAGAAAATATTGATAATATAAAGGAAATTTTGTAAAAAAAAAAGAAAATAAACATAGTAAACTGTTATTTTTTTTTTTTAAATTTTTCGCATTTTTGATCAAATTTATTCAGCTTTTTTTAGATTTTTAGATATTTTTGGCTTTTTTTTCATTCTTCCAGTCAAAAACAGCTTTTATTTCTGGTCAAAAGTTGGCAGCACTGACCAGAAATGAGCCCTCCGGATAAAAAGAAAATATACCTATTGACCTTGCGGTAGTCACAGCTGGGGCACACAATCCTCTTATTAATTTATTTATTTTCAGCTATGAGCAGCTGATATAAAATGAATTCAAAAATAATTTTAATTAAAATGTAGTAAAAAAAGTGCGGCATAGTTAATTTTGGCTATGCCAAGACTATGATACCCTTCACACATGGATTAATTTTTTTTTTCGCTCCTATATTTACTCTTGAGCGTCATTAACTTGTTCGTGTGCGACAACAACAATTTGACAATTTTTTGCGTTATACCAGTTTTGAAGCAAATGAGCTATATGTAGGTACTTGAAAGTACACGACAGCAACAACAATTGATAGTACGATTTGGTCAATTTGTATGGTGGCTTTGTCGAAGAATGGTCCGAGTGGGATGAAATTTCATAGTGAACAAACCCGACATGATCTAAGCAATCTGTGAAAGTTTCATCCAGATCGGTTCAGCAGTTTTGCCGGATATCGTGTTGAAACAGTACAATATGGTCAATTTGTATGGTGGCTATGTCGTAGAATGATCCGAGCGAGATGAAGTTTCATAGTGAATAAACCCGACATGATCTAAGCAATCTGTGAAAGTTTTATCAAGATCGGTTCAGCAGTTTGGCCGGAAATCGTGTTGAAACAGACAGACGGCCAGACAGACAGACGGACGGAAATCAATTCCTGAGCTCGTCCTGATCATTTTGATATATAGTTTATGGGGTCTCCCATCTTTCATTTAAGGCGTTACAGATTCATGACAAACTCAATATACCCTGTTTCACATGTGTGAAGGGTATAAAGATATCTGCGTTAAGCGTTTACAGTTTTAAAATAATGATTCGTCAATCTGAGACAAAATAAAGACTTCCAAAGACTTGCAGCAACAGGCGCACAGCAAAATAAAGAAGCGTCAAGCGGCAAGCAAATTTTGTTTGCAAGTCTTTGGAAGTCTTTATTTTGTCTCTTGGCGAACGCTGGCGAACGCTGGCGTTCTATGGCGATCTATGGCGATCTATGGCGATCTATGGCGATCGGTAACGATCGGTGGCAATCGATGGCGATCGGCTATGCAGCAACAGCGTCTGCTGAGCAAAGCGAGAAGTCTTTGCTAATATTTTCCTGGCGTTCTCGCATAGGCATAGCATAGGCGAACGCATATTCATATATACTTATATATTTTTATATGTATGTTGATATTGATAAGTTCATGTGTTTTGTTATTTTACAGCTAGGACAACCAAAAGCGAAAAAGAAGCAAAATAAAAACAAATGAAGACGTATAAAGAAATACGCTCATATGAATAAGCTTACATTGACGCTTGTTCATTTTGCTGTTCGCCTGTTACTCAAATGCTCGACCAGCAGCAAAAATGATATTTTACTTGCTTGGAAGGTCTTGGTTTTAAGTTTTTGTATGCAAAATACAAATTCTACACCAAATTGAATTGATAATATAGTAGAGAAAGGTCAATGAATTGCCTAAAAAATGCTACGCATACAATTAAATATGTCATGTAGAAATACAAAATCACTAACACACTAACACTAGCCAGCCCAAACAAAATAGCAAAATTAGTAGAAAGCCTACATATATTCCAGCAAAACTGCAAACATATATGTATGTGGGTATAGTGCATAGCTTCACTATAGCAACGTCGCAAAAAGTGATAAGAAATAAACATAACATATGATCGTGTGACGTATACACGCTCATATGCTTATACAAGGAAAAGAAGGGCGAACAGCAAGCGAAGAAGCGACTGCGCGCTGCAAAATCGCTGGCTATGGGCATATACACAGAGAATGGCTGGCTGGCTGTGCTATGGGGAAAAATAAGCGTAGCACAGTCGACAAGCCGAGTGGCTTGAATATCGGGCACGAAATGCGCTGGCAGAGAAAAAAGCAGCGAAAGAGAGAGGTGTCGCCACGACAACAAGAATGGAACTTATATAGAGTCGTCATGAGGCCAAATTCTGACTGCCAGCAAGGCGTATTAAACAAGGTGGCAGCGACGTCGACGTCGCGTTGCCTTACGAAAACGAAATTTGTTCTCGCACGCACATGTATACACACACACATATGCATTTTTCTTTTTTGCTGCTAAATGTGCCTTGCGTAAGGCAACAGCAAAGAGGGCGACGTCGACGTCGCTGCCACCTTGTTTAATACGCCTTGGCGACACCTCTCTCTTTCGCTGCTTTTTTCTCTGCCAGCGCATTTCGTGCCCGAATATCAAGCCATTCGGCTGGTCGACTGTGCTACGCTTATTTTCTCTCATAGCACAGCCCAAGGCATACTTAACCAGGTAGCCGCATTCGCTCTCTCGTCTTGCCTTAAAAAGTGTACACAAAATGAGAACGAAAGAGAGCGAGAGCGAGAGAGCGTTGAATTTCTGGCTTGCGTCAACACAATAAAATGTGTGCGTGCATGCATATACATATTCATAGATGTGTACATTTTTTTTCTTGCAGCTAAGACCAAAATGATTGATTAAATGTTACAAAAGAAATGCAAATTTTTATTAATATTTTTATTTGTTATTTTTGCTTATAATATAATTTTTAACATTTTTTTGTTGCCAACAATTTTCTGTTTTTTCTTCTTTCTTCTGTGTACATATATTCATTTTCAATTTTTTGGGAACTGCACCTGCTCGCAGTCGTCTACGCTTATTTGTCTTTTCAAAATAAAAATCATCCCGCTTAAAATGGTTTTCACATACTCTACTATGTGGATGGAAATCAACTCCTGCGGACTCATTCCACAATTTCCTTTTTAAACCATTATTTGGCACGTGCACACACTTCACACCAATGTCACATGTTTTTTTGCACAAAAAACAATATGGAGGAGGCATATCGAAAAGTCTCGAACAAACTCACTAAGCAGAACGCAAAATAATCGTCCGCGAAGATGCGTCGCACACAACGCTCGGCTCGAGACTGTAATATAAGGCAAAAGAACGAGGGCGACGCGACGCATAAGGCTACCTGGTTAAGTATGCCTTGGCACAGCCAGCCAGCCATTCTCTGTGTATACGCCCATAGCCAGCGATTTTGCAGCGCACAGCTGCTTGTTATATTGCCTGTGTATGCATATGAGCGTCATATGATCATATGGTTTGCCTATTCCTTATCGCTTTTTGCGACGTTGCTATAGTGAAGCTATGAACTATACCCACATACATATATGTTTGCAGTTTTGCTGGAATATATGTAGGCTTTCTACACATTTTGTTTGGGCTGGCTAGTGTTAGTGATTTTGTATTTCTACATGACATATTTAATTGTATGCGTAGCATTTTTTAGGCAATTCATTGACCTTTCTCTACTATATTATCAATTCAATTTGGTGCAGAATTTGTATTTTGCCTACAAAAACTTAAAACCAAGCAAGTAAAATATCATTTTCGCTGCTGGTCGAGCATTTGAGTAACAGGCGAACAGCAAAAGAAACAAGCGTCTAGTAAAATAGGCAGGCAAATATCAGTTTTGCATTGCTGGTCATTCATACTCTTTCATGTTTTTAGCTCTATGACACTTTCCAACAATTTTGCCATCGCAACTATCACACAGTTATGCAGCGATGCGCACAAATTGCGTAAGTGTATTCAGCTGTGCATATGTCGATTTCATTTGCCGAAAACTCGGAATATAAGAAAATAAAGAATGAAAGAAAATAAACTAAGAACTAAAATAAAGGGTCGGCCAATGTTTCACATACATTTGCATAGTCATATATATATATACACTTTGCTGCATACACTTATATCATTTTGCTGCTTATCGCCAATGTTCACCAAAAACCTAGACTTAGTGCATAGCTTACATTGACGCTTGTTTCTTTTGCTGTTCGCCTGTTACTCAAATGGTCGATCAGCACAAAATATGATATTTTACTTGCTTGGAAGGTCTTGGTTTTAAGTTTTTGAAGGCAAAATACAAATTCTGCACCAAATTGAATTGATAATATAGTAGAGAAAGGTCAATGAATTGCCTAAAAAATGCTACGCATACAATTAAATATGTCATGTAGATATACAAAATCACTAACACACTAACACTAGCCAGCCCAAACAAAATAGCAAAATTAGTAGAAAGCCTACATATATTCCAGCAAAACTACAAACATATATGTATGTGGGTATAGTGCATAGCTTCACTATAGCAACGTCGCAAAAAGCGATAAGGAATAGGCAAACCATATGATCATATGACGCTCATATGCATACACAGGCAATATAACAAGCAGCTGTGCGCTGCAAAATCGCTGGCTATGGGCGTATACACAGAGAATGGCTGGCTGGCTGTGCTATGAGAGAAAATAAGCGTAGCACAGTCGACCAGCCGAATGGCTTGATAATCGGGCACGAAATGCGCTGGCAGAGAAAAAAGCAGCGAAAGAGAGAGGTGTCGCCACGATTCCATATTCCAACTGGCAGTCAGAATTTGGCCTCATGAAGACTCTATATAAGTTCCATTCTCGTTGCTATATAAGTTCCATTCTTGTTGCGCCACGATTCCATATTCCAACTGGCAGTCAGAATTTGGCCTCATGACGACTCTATATAAGTTCCATTATTGTTGGTTGAAACACCCCAGCCTTTGTATACAAAAAGTGTTTCAAGTTTGAACAAAGTAAAGATGGGAAGAGCACGATATTTATTCGATATTTGCTATCGATGTTCAGTACTTTTTAGTATATTTGGTGTATTTTTGTGCAAAATAGTAAAAAACACATGTGATTAATGGCCACCAAATTTTAAAAGCATGTAATTGAGCAACTAATTCAAACAGCGAGCTCTTCTCACCTTCAAAATCCTCTATTTCTCTAATAACTTGCTTAGCTAATGCATCGCATAGCATATCTTTAGCACTTTAAAAATGCATTTTTTATAAATAAAGTATAACCGCGGTAAACAGCAACAGTGACAAAAATTGAAATATAAGAAATGTAAACAAACAACAGCTGACTGCACAAACTTGAAACGCATTGACACCCAAATGCCGTTCACGAGCTAATCGTTTCAATCGATCGTTTACAGGGGTGTGCCAGAAATCTCTAGAGATTTTGGCTCGAGCAGGTTTTCAAATCTCTAAAACAAAACCGTAGGTGTGCCAGAAGTTAGGGAGATTTCAATTTTCGGTAAAATTTTTCGGAGCAAATACGTAAAACGAAAATGGCCAAAAAGAGTTGCTACCTTTGAAAAAGAAAAATTGACTAAAATGTATATGCTATTTTAGACATTGTTTTCAAGGTTGGCCACAGGGCATTAGTGTTAAGTTTAATAAATAGTGAAATAAAAATATGTTAGGTCTTATCTCTTGTAATTCTTATACAAAATACATATTTAATATTTTGCAATTATGCAATTTTTTTACCTAAAAGTAAGATTTTTTATGTTTATTTGCCACAAATAAGTGTCTTTTAAATTGACCTATTAAAGACTCCGAATAATAGTTTTTGTTAAACGAACAAGGTGGCACCTCTCTTGTTAGGGACGGTTACAGGGGTGTGCCAGCCATCAAAACCAACCGAATTCCAACCTAAAACCAACCTCAAGCTGGTTTTAGGTGTGCCAGAGCAGAGTTCGAGATGGTTTTGAAATCTCAACAAATTTGGTCAGAGATTTGGTTAGTTTAAGCAATATTAAATGTCTAATGCATAACAAGTGTTACTTTTTCGAATGGTAATTTTAAGCTAAATTGCATATTGCATATACATTCGAATTTTATAAATATTTTTATTCCTGATTTTCGATATTAATAAATCTCTAACAAATGGTTTGCTTGCGTCATACGCATCCATATACAAGTGGTTGGCTCTGGTGTACCGTTTACAGCACTGAACCAAACCACCCCTAATACCATTCTGAATAAATCTATACATATCAATATCAGTAAGCAGATCTAACTCTACTTCGGTTGTTTTGAGCATAGCATCCCATGAGAGACCGGGTGTGGTATAATAATGGGCAGGATCAAGAGAATAAATTTTCTTGCATATTGCGCGAAAATTTTGAAAAACGTCAGTCAATAAAAGAACATCTGTTTTGAGATAGAGCATCATATATTCTTTGAATGTCTGACAGTTGCAAACTTTCCATACATGCTGTGCATGTAAATAGTCCTCAGGCGAACATTCTTTATTAGATAAACTATTAAAGAACTTCTCCTTGGAGGTAGACAGGTTTCAGCTAGTCGGCTTTCTGAGTCCAAAAACTCGTATGGAAAGACTCCCTTTCTACGCAATAAATTAAACTCCTTCTCACAGGGATAAAAACGCTTAACGCTATCGAAACATTCAGTACTTAGATTACTACTTAAAGCATCTAAGCTGGTTGCCATAAAGCGAAACGTGTCTAAAAATCTAAAAAATCTAAAAAGAAAACGGGAACAAAAGGTGCAATTTGAAAATTAATATTGCAAACATTATGGGCTGGACCCCTGTACTGGCCCGTTAAATGACAATGGTCACGCACTCGGTCGGTCCCCAGAATTTTCTTGCAGATATGGCAATTAACTGCTTTTCGAAAACTGGTTTCCTCTTCTGCACTCATTGTCATTGGTTTAATATTAGAGAGGTAGGTCGTGTAAATTTCATTTACATCTCTAACGAGAGATGTGACAAATATGACACCTGCATCCTTACCAGTCTCTAAAGCAATTATATCTTAGGATGGTTCAAACGAGCACTTAATATAATACGAGAATGCTATAGGCACATGCAATGATATAGCTGTAACATTCTCACTCACTTTCAAATTGAGGGGGGTTAGTATGCACTCGAAGTCTGCATACACTACAAACGGAACATCTAAACTACGATTAAAATTCTTAAATTTAAGACTTGCTTTTTCCAATGAGGGTAACGTCGAAACCATCTTGCCGCAATTAACTTCTCGCTGTGGGAGAATTTGAGGCAGGTGTTGCAAAAGAAAAGCTGATGCGCGTTACCGGTCACCTGTGAGCTAACCAGTCCGTAAATTTCAAAACAAAAGAAAATGTATTAAAAGTATTATATAAATTTTTACATACCTTGATAAACTTTTTATCCACACAAAATGCGCCCGTCCATCGCTCTCCAAAAAGCAATAAACTTATATGCCGTTCCCTTTCGACCTCCGTTAAATACAGCGGGCCAACCACTTTTCCTTTTTCTTCGTCGAACCCAAACACGTTGATACTAATAGTGGAGTTCCGTCTTTCGAACACTTTAATTTGTGTAAGCGGAAGCGGAAACTCCAACTCCTCAAAATCTAATGTAAGTGTTTCACTTACATAGATTTTTGAGTTGTCAATATTCACATTATAGCTCGAACACCTCTCAGTATTTTTGTCTAATGCTTTAAGGGCCGATATTAAAGCCCATTTAAAACAATATTCGTCCCTGTTGTGCACATTCACAATCGCCTTTTTCACTCTCAACACCTTTGGAGTTTCAATATAATTTGAAACTTTTAAAGGAGTGTATTTATTAATATTGCACTCCAATCTTATAATTTGGGACATTGTCCATCCGCTGTCCCTTTCTTGAAAATCATCCATTTTTTGTCGGATGATTTAAGCATGTTGATTATAGACTTCTTCTTTCCAGCTGTAAGAACACACATAGGTGTTTGATGCGACTTGACTTGCATCACCATCTCATCTTGATGGAATTTTATGTATTCCGCAAATAACTCAAAGTTTATCTTCCACGATGTGTGTAAGGACAAAACATTGGTTATTATGGGAATGAGCTCCGATGAGGCATCAGTGAGGAATTCCTGGGGATCAAGAATTTCCTCACGCCTATTCTCAAACGATAACGTAAGAATGCGGTTTTTAAATCCACCTGAAATCTGCTTCACAGCACTATTCAGGGGTATGAAAACGCGCATTTTATGTGTACTGGACCTTAAATGTCCATTCCACTTTGAAAAAAGTACATTAACCTTACATGTGTTGCACCACTTTGTCGTCGTATTGGGGGTTGCGGCCAAGATGTTGGTGGCGGTGTAGGGTATATTATTGCAGGTTGTGGTGTAGGCTGTGTTGTTGTAGGTGGTTCCGTATGCTGTGTTGTTGTATGTGGCTGTGGAGTGTGTGTTGGTGGAGGTGGTGGCGATGGGTGTGTTGGTGTATGTGGCGTTGGTGGGCGTGTTGACGTATGTGCTGTTGAAGGGTGTGTTGGGGAAGGTAGCGTTAAACATCTTCATGAGGGTAATGGCTTTGTTAGTGATCGTGGAGGTGGCGGAAGTGGTTTGCGATCCTGGAGTGCGGAGTCTCGTTTCGGTACCGAAAATCTCGGCTAAGTCGTTCGCTGCGGCGGTCGTGTACACAGCGTTGTAGTTTCCGTATGCAGCCATTTTATTTTTTTTTAACTTATTTTTTATTTTTCAAAAATTTAAAAACACAAACGTTTTAAAACACTTAAGAAAAATTTTCAAAATTACACTTGTAAATTTTGAGAGCTACTGATGGTTTTTCAGTCAAAGCTCTTTTATGCGTTTTGAAGTCAATGCAGGATATAATATTTTCCTTGCACTTGACCAAAATAAAAGCAGGTATATATATATATATATATATATATATATAATATCAAAGGTTAGAAAGGGATGGCGCTAAATATTTAAATATCAATCCCAAAGGATTGGAAAATAGTTTTCATCTTAAGGACGGTAGGAACCAATCAAAATCGTATAAGGGGCGTGGCTTATTAAATTAATATAAGCAGGATCACTTTCCCTCTCTAACACACATTCTCCTCCTTACACTTTCCCCCTATAACTCTTTCCCCCTCTAACACACACTCTCCTTCTAGCACTTTCCCCCTCTAGCTCTTTCCCCCTCTAACATACATTCTCCTTCTAACACTTTCTCTCCCTAACTCTTTCCCCCTCTAACACATTTGAATCTTAAGCTACAAGCATCAATACTCTTGATTAGAAGCAATGTATTGATCCTGCAGCTGCTGCTGCTGCTGCGTAGGAAAATTCCAATCTCTTGTTCACAGAACCCCAGTACATCGAACAAGCGTTCGCTTTTCTCTATTCTCTTTCCTTACTTCCTTTGATCACTGGTTATCACAACCATAAACGTTCATTTTTTGACGTGTGTTGCAGGTTTATAATGCCACGCACGTCAAAGAGGCGCCCTCTCGACTCTCTCTTATCTATCCTTTCTTCCTGTGCACACTGCACCTCATGACCATAAACAGGTTTACAATGCCACGCACGTCAAAGAGGCGCACAATTGACTCTCTCTTATCTATCCTTTCTTCCTGTGTACACTGCACCTCATGACCATAAACAGGTTTACAATGCCACGCACGTCAAAGAGGTGCACAATTGACTCTAACACTAGTTAGGTAAATAACCAAATCTGTTCCTCTGATCACTGCTTTCACAGATGCTGCTGGTAAAGTGGTGGGCTAGGAATGTTAATCCTTTGTTCTCCACCTTAGTCTAATTAAAGCGGGCACGATCATGAAAAAAAGGGTCATATATTATCATATTGAAGGGGGCGATAAAAGGGTCATAAAATATAATGGGGTCATAAATTGTCGGCATCCTTTTGAGTTAGAACCGGCAATTCCCTACTACGGTGGCATAAAATTTTTGATGCAGATCTATGTGGAATGTCAATTGCTATCTTCATACCAAATTTGGTGAATCTAGCTCGAAGTTTATAAAAAGTGGTGTATGGTGGCTGGGGGTGGTATGGGTGGGCGCGGCATCCAAATATTTGATGCAGATCTGTGTGGAATGTCAGTTGCTATATTCATACCAAATTTGGTGACTCTAGCTCTAAATTTGTAAAAAGTGGGGATTTGGGGGCTGGGGGTGGTATGGGTGGGCGCGGCATCCAAATATTTGATGCAGATCTATGTGGAATGTCAGTTGCTATATTCATACCAAATTTGGTGACTCTAGCTCTAAATTTGTAATAAGTGTGGAAAGGGGGTTGGAGGCAGTATATGTAGGCGTGGCGTCCAAATTTGTGATGCAGATCTGTGTGGAAAGTCAATTGCTATCTTCGTACCAAATTTGGTGACTCATGCTAAAAGTTTGTAAAAGGTGGGGAAAGGGGAGCGAAATGGAGGGCGTGGCTTCAAAACCTTGATGCAGATTTTTTGGGGTCGTTGCCAGATATCTTCCCACCAAATTTGGAGGCTCTAGCTCCACAACTCTGGAAGATACATGCATTTCCGTTTTTGACGAAGCGTTGGGGTGGATGGGGGCGGCTAGGGCAGTATCGGTGGGCGTGGATCCAAACTTTTGGTGCGGTTTTTAGGGGGTCATCATCACCTATCTTGGCACCAAATTTGGTGGCTATAGCTCAAAAACTGTGAGAGATATATGATTTTTTGACCTTAAAATGCGAGGGGGCTGGGGCGGAATGGGTGGGTGTGGCTCCAAAATTTAAGATGCAGTTTTTTGGGGGTTGCTAGTAGCTATCTTCTTACCAAATTTGGTACTTCTAGCTGTAAGGATGTGCGAAATATGTGGATTTATCGGTTTTGAGTTATCGAATTTATCGATTTGCCAGCCCCCTAGTTATCGTAGAGCCCCAATCTTGACACTTTAATTTACTATCCCATAGATAAAGAGAATTGGAAAGTTTCAAGTCTCTAGCTTGAAGGGTTTGGAAAAACTTGCATACATACGGACTGATAGACGGACAGACACCATGACGGACATTGCACAAAACCAATATACTCTTTACCTTCGGTATCGAGTATAAAAATACAACCACGGGCTGTGTAAAAAGTTGAAATTTATGAAACAACTACCCGCCGCGGCGATCAGCTTGTACACGTCACAGCTTATTCGCGGGTGCGTTACAATTGTCTAAAATTCACAATTTATGTACTTACAAGCTGTGTGTTGAATAATGGAAAAGAGAAAAAAAACGAGAAGTTAAGCAATTGCCTGATGCAGCGATTCGTTTGTACACGTCACAACTTATTCACTGGCGCAAAAAAATTGTATAAGCTTCACATTTCCCCTTTCAAAGCCACGACGGTCCCAGCGTAGACGAAAGCTACAACGAGAACGGCCATAACAGAATCGGCGAACGTTGAAAAATTTACGCATTACAATTGTCTTAAATTCAATGTCAAAAAAAAAAAAAAAATTTTGTTTTTTGTGCAACTTATTCGCGGGCGCAATAAAAGAATAATTTAAATCAAAATAAAAATATACAATTACACACTGCGGCAGTTTGCCCACGCTCGTCGTGCGTCAATATTTGCGAGTGTAAAATATTGTATTATTTAGAATAACAAAAAATAAAAATGTTAAACACAATCAAAAACAACTACACACTGTAAGATAAAATAAAAAACGCACGATGACAGCGCGGCCGACACAAAAATATTTTTTCGTATATTCAACAAATATTCTAAAAAAAAAATCATTACTAATATTTCTTTTTCCCCTTTCCAATAGAACACGGCTCTCAAAATTTAGCAACTAAAAACAATAAACACAAAAATCTACAGCACATTCCTACACTAAATAAGGAAAGGGTAAGTGAAGCGTTTTCATTTGTTTTTACAAAAAAAGAGGAAGACCTCAATTCTGATTTAATGAAGTTTAAAAAAAAGAGGAAAAATAATTTAAACTTTTTCAAAATCTTTTAGGCCTAAACTACAGTTATAGTATGACCACGCAAATATACTCAAATTTAAATAAAATTCGTTCTAGATCAATTATTGCACAGATCAATTAAACTACCAAGGCTTAGCAAATTTTAAACTGTTCATAAATCTGATTTGAGGAATTGATCTTGGAAGACGTTTCACTAACCTGCATTAGCCATTTATTCTCTTGCCTTGTATATTAAAACCATATCTTAAAAAAATTATTATTATAAAAATATTAAAATTATACAAAATATAATATTTAAATTTTATCCACAAAAAATATATTAAAACAAGTGGAAACGTTGCAGTCGGACGCAACCGACTGCGGTATACTCGATACCAGTATTAAAACCAGTAAAAAGAGGCCTCATTTCAAAGGGGGTACGGATGCGGCAGGGGTGTACGCTGCCTTAAAAATTCTCCGATGCAGATGGGGATGGCACCAGCAGTCTTCGTTGCAAATTTGGTGACTCTAGCTCAAAGTTTGTAATAGGTGGAGAAAGAGGAGCTGGGGGCAGTATGGGTGGGCGTGGCATCAAAATTTTTCATGCAGTTTTGGGGGGTCATCATCACCTATCTTCGCACCAAATTTGGTGGCTGTAGCTCAAAAACTGTTGGAGATATATGATTTTTTAATTTTAAAATGCGGGGGGAGCTGGGGGCGGAATGGGTGGGCGTGGCTCCAAAACTTTGATGCAATTTTTTGGGGGTCGTTGCCAGCTATCTTCCTACCAAATTTGGAGGCTCTAGCTCCACAACTCTGGAAGATACACGCATTCCCGTTTTTGACGAAGCTTTGGGGTGGATGGGGGCGGCTAGGGCAGTATCGGTGAGCGTGGCATCCAAACTTTTGGTGCGGTTTTTAGGGGGTTGCTAGTAGCTATCTTCTTACCAAATTTGGTACTTCTAGCTGTAAGGATGTGCGAAATATGTGGATTTATCGGTTTTGAGTTATCGAATTTATCGATTTGCGAGGCCCCCAGTTATCGTAGAACCCCCATCTTGACACTTTAATTTACTATCCCATAGATTAAGAGAATTGAAAAGTTTCAAGTCTCTAGCTTGAAGGGTGTGGAAAAAAGTTGCGAACATACAGACGGACGGACGGACGGACGGACGGAAGGACGGACGGACGGACGGAAGGACGGACGGACGGACGGACGGACACCATGACGGACATTGCACAAACCCAATATACTCTTAACCTTCGGTATCGAGTATAAAAATAAAAACCCTTGTACACTATTTCATAAGCATGCTCCTGATTCTCACTGTGGCCGCCGTGTACATTTTAAATACGAGACAATGTTGCTCCCCAACAACAACGCTTTGTCTGGCACAATAAAAGAATGTTCGAATTGGCCCATGTCATCGATTTGGCTAAAATGCAGGATATCATTAGAGATTGGCGGAATCAGAGCATTAGCATACCATTTTCTTCAAGATGCATTGCAGGGGATTTCCAGGATGACAAGAGCACCATCGCGGCAACAGCGTTAAATTGACTGGTTGGGGTCGGCGTGAAATGAAAACTCCCAGGAGTCCTTTTTTATACGACGATAAACAAATGAAAATAAACGGGTCCATAGGGAATACATCAGCTCGCAAGGACAAGGATTTACAGCAGTTAGACCTCAGCAAATCCGATGGGTAGGCCGCCTGCCCCAACGAATGCGACTGCATCCGGCTACGAGTTGTTGTTAGAGTACGTCCACAACTTCAGCCTACAAAACCTCAGGAACCTTCGACCATGTCTGAGGATAACATAGAAGCTGACGTCAACGAAAGACATCCCAGATGCATCAAACGTTGCCTTGGGGTTTTCGTCACAGACAACGTCTGCAGAAGTCAAACTTTTATCATCTGCGGGACGCAGATCTTGTAGTAGGGAGGAATTAACACCCGGTTCCAGCGATACTCTTCGACCACCTCTTGCTATCGCCAACAACCATTAACAACATTCCACAGAGTCAGCGACGTTGTGCAACGACAAACGTCACAACTCGGCTACCACATCGCACGCCGATGTATCGACACGAAACGGTACAAAATGCCGGCCGACCGAGAGTCTTCGCAGAGAGTGAAATCACTTTAATAGCCTATTTCCACTGCTCAGTTATTAATTTAACAGTGAGTTAACAGTAGCTGAGGTTCAGTTAACTTAGGGCAATGCAAAGAAACTCCCACATTTATGCAAAAATAACGGAGAAGTTGAAGGAGGCGGGAATGAAGGAAGTGGATGGCGCAGTGCGGGATAAAGTGGAAAACTTGACGCGCAAATATAAGTAAGATATATAATAATTATTGTTGTTTCCTTCTGGACGAGAATTGAAAGATCAGGAGCCGTCGGATGGTGCAACATCCAAAATAAAGATGTTCAGTGGAGCGGTCTGCTTCAGAGCACTCATCGCCGGCGTCTGGAGAGTAGCCGGCAAAGCGGCGAAGAACCAACGAGAATGGAACTTATATAGAGTCTTCATGAGGCCAAATTCTGACTGCCAGTTGGAATATGGAATCGTGGCGACACCTCTCTCTTTCGCTGCTTTTTTCTCTGCCAGCGCATTTCGTGCCCGAATATCAAGCCATTCGGCTGGTCGACTGTGCTACGCTTATTTTCTCTCATAGCACAGCCAGCCAGCCATTCTCTGTGTATACGCCCATAGCCAGCGATTTTGCAGCGCACAGCTGCTTGTTATATTGCCTGTGTATGCATATGAGCGTCATATGATCATATGGTTTGCCTATTCCTTATCGCTTTTTGCGACGTTGCTATAGTGAAGCTATGCACTATACCCACATACATATATGTTTGTAGTTTTGCTGGAATATATGTAGGCTTTCTACTAATTTTGCTATTTTGTTTGGGCTGGCTAGTGTTAGTGTGTTAGTGATTTTGTATTTCTACATGACATATTTAATTGTATGCGTAGCATTTGTTAGGCAATTCATTGACCTTTCTCAACTATATTATCAATTCAATTTGGTGCAGAATTTGTATTTTGCCTACAAAAACTTAAAACCAAGACCTTCCAAGCAAGTAAAATATCATTTTCGCTGCTGGTCGAGCATTTGAGTAACAGGCGAACAGCAAAAGAAACAAGCGTCTAGTAAAATAGGCAGGCAAATATCAGTTTTGCATTGCTGATCATTCATACTCTTTCATGTTTTTAGCTCTATGACACTTTCCAACAATTTTGCCATCGCAACTATCACACAGTTATGCAGCGATGCGCACAAATTGCGTAAGTGTATTCAGCTGTGCATATGTCGATTTCATTTGCCGAAAACTCGGAATATAAGAAAATAAAGAATGAAAGAAAATAAACTAAGAACTAAAATAAAGGGTCGGCCAATGTTTCACATACATTTGCATAGTCATGTATATATATACATTTTGCTGCATACACTTATATCATTTTGCTGCTTATCGCCAATGTTCACCAAAAACCTAGACTTAGTGCATAGCTTACATTGACGCTTGTTTCTTTTGCTGTTTGCCTGTTACTCAAATGGTCGATCAGCACAAAATATGATATTTTACTTGCTTGGAAGGTCTTGGTTTTAAGTTTTTGAAGGCAAAATACAAATTCTGCACCAAATTGAATTGATAATATAGTAGAGAAAGGTCAATGAATTGCCTAAAAATGCTACGCATACAATTAAATATGTCATGTAGATATACAAAATCACTAACACACTAACACTAGCCAGCCCAAACAAAATAGCAAAATTAGTAGAAAGCCTACATATATTCCAGCAAAACTACAAACATATATGTATGTGGGTATAGTGCATAGCTTCACTATAGCAACGTCGCAAAAAGCGATAAGGAATAGGCAAACCATATGATCATATGACGCTCATATGCATACACAGGCAATATAACAAGCAGCTGTGCGCTGCAAAATCGCTGGCTATGGGCGTATACACAGAGAATGGCTGGCTGGCTGTGCTATGAGAGAAAATAAGCGTAGCACAGTCGACCAGCCGAATGGCTTGATAATCGGGCACGAAATGCGCTGGCAGAGAAAAAGCAGCGAAAGAGAGGTGTCGCCACGATTCCATATTCCAACTGGCAGTCAGAATTTGGCCTCATGAAGACTCTATATAAGTTCCATTCTCGTTGCGAAGAACAGCAAGTGGTTCTGTCACGCCCAACAAGAATGGAACTTATATAGAGTCGTCATGAGGCCAAATTCTGACTGCCAGTTGGAATATGGAATCGTGGCGACACCTCTCTCTTTCGCTGCTTTTTTCTCTGCCAGCGCATTTCGTGCCCGATAATCAAGCCACTCGGCTTGTCGACTGTGCTACGCTTATTTTTCCTATAGCACAGCCAGCTAGCCATTCTCTGTGTATATGCCCATAGCCAGCGATTTTGCAGCGCGCAGTCGCTTCTTCGCTTGCTGTTCGCCCTTCTTTTCCTTGTATAAGCATATGAGCGTGTATACGTCACACGATCATATGTTATGTTTATTTCTTATCACTTTTTGCGACGTTGCTATAGTGAAGCTATGCACTATACCCACATACATATATGTTTGCAGTTTTGCTGGAATATATGTAGGCTTTCTACTAATTTTGCTATTTTGTTTGGGCTGGCTAGTGTTAGTGTGTTAGTGATTTTGTATTTCTACATGACATATTTAATTGTATGCGTAGCATTTTTTAGGCAATTCATTGACCTTTCTCTACTATATTATCAATTCAATTTGGTGTAGAATTTGTATTTTGCCTACAAAAACTTAAAACCAAGACCTTCCAAGCAAGTAATATATCATTTTTGCTGCTGGTCGAGCATTTGAGTAACAGGCGAACAGCAAAATGAACAAGCGCCAGCGTTCGCCAAGAGACAAAATAAAGACTTCCAAAGACTAGCAAACAAAATTTGCTTGCCGCTTGACGCTTCTTTATTTTGCTGTGCGCCTGTTGCTGCAAGTCTTTGGAAGTCTTTATTTTGTCTCTTGGCGAACGCTGGCGAACGCTGGCGTTCTATGGCGATCTATGGCGATCTATGGCGATCGGTAACGATCGGTGGCGATCGATGGCGATCGGCTATGCAGCAACAGCGTCTGCTGAGCAAAGCGAGAAGTCTTTGCTAACATTTTCCTGGCGTTCTCGCATAGGCATAGCATAGGCGAACGCATATTCATATATACTTATATATTTTTATATGTATGTTGATATTGATAAGTTCATGTGTTTTGTTATTTTACAGCTAGGACAACCAAAAGCGAAAAAGAAGCAAAATAAAAACAAATGAAGACGTATAAAGAAATACGCTCATATGAATAAGCTTACATTGACGCTTGTTCATTTTGCTGTTCGCCTGTTACTCAAATGCTCGACCAGCAGCAAAATGATATTTTACTTGCTTGGAAGGTCTTGGTTTTAAGTTTTTGTAGGCAAAATACAAATTCTACACCAAATTGAATTGATAATATAGTAGAGAAAGGTCAATGAATTGCCTAAAAAATGCTACGCATACAATTAAATATGTCATGTAGAAATACAAAATCACTAACACACTAACACTAGCCAGCCCAAACAAAATAGCAAAATTAGTAGAAAGCCTACATATATTCCAGCAAAACTGCAAACATATATGTATGTGGGTATAGTGCATAGCTTCACTATAGAAACGTCGCAAAAAGTGATAAGAAATAAACATAACATATGATCGTGTGACGTATACACGCTCATATGCTTATACAAGGAAAAGAAGGGCGAACAGCAAGCGAAGAAGCGACTGCGCGCTGCAAAATCGCTGGCTATGGGCATATACACAGAGAATGGCTGGCTGGCTGTGCTATAGGAAAAATAAGCGTAGCACAGTCGTAGCACACAGTTCCATTCTTGTTGAGCAAAACATATGAACGTACCAATAATAACAACATATATATATGCATATGATTAATAAAATTTTAATAAACATTATTAATTATAATAAACAACTTTATTACGTATACTTTACTTTTTAATATATTTATTACTAATTATGGAGTTTTATAATAAATATTATTCTCGCTTAAAACTAACTATAATACAAGCGACATAGAAAAATGACGTAGACACGTAGACAAGCTGTTAGATGTTGTTTGTTAACTGCAGCAGTGGCAGCTCTAATCGGGCCAAATATAATAAAGGCGCGCGCGAGTTATGTATGATCCAACCAGTAAAAATGTCGAAAATAAGAACATAAGTATGAAAGTGCAAGATTTATTGAAGTCTTTAAATTCCCAATAAGTCATAAGTCCAATCAGAACAATAACAGGAAATGCAAGCATTGCATATTTGGCAATAACAGGAAATGTACCTGCACACGCCAATGAGTAGGTCAATGGCCAGACATTTGTATCAACAATTATTTTAAGATAGAATTAAGCTTTCATGTAAACCAATTTAAATAAAGAAGTTCAGTTGATTCTCGATACACAGAACATACAGTCGTGTTTTTATTCGCGAGGTCTTTTTTTTATGTAACACGCCTTCCTTTGTACGAAATTGGCGCAGCCGGTAGGATCTTGTTTTCAAATAAGATCCAGTGATCCGAACCAAATAAATAAATTGAGGCAAAGGACAACGGTAGAAAAATTTAGCACGAACAAACAAAGGAACTAAAAATCAGTTTCCAGTTTTACAAAGTGTAAAGTGCAAATACAACACAAGACTAATAAAGTGCAAATACAAAAGTAAACTTATAAAGTAAAAATACAAACCAAGGATTAACTAAAAATCAGTTAATATCTTGTATTAAAAACTTTAAAGGATTAACTAAAAATCAGTTTATTACTTGTATTCAAAACTTTAAAAGATTAACTTAAAATCAGTTAATAAAGTGTATCAAAAACAATAAGTCGAGCGCAAATCGATTAAAAACAGAACAACTCAAACTGGCCTCTAGAAAGCAGAAAAGATCTGCTTACTACGACGAAAACAGGATGGCACAAGAAAACCAAAATATGCCACAGGCGGACATTTTAGAGCAACTGGCCCTTAGAGAAAGTCAACTAGAACAATTACGGAAGCATATCTGCAGTTGCAAGGCACCAGTAATAACATGGCCCAGCAAGAGCGCATACTTAAAAATGTGAACCACCTAGCAACGTTTACGGGGACAGGAGATATATCAATCAACTCATTCTTCAGCAACGTGGTGTACCTTCTACAAGGAGTACAGGATCTACAATTGAATCGAGAGGCAACCCGGACAATATTCTACAAAACCATCCAAGGACAAGCCAAGGATGTCATCATCAACGTACCGGAACCGGATAATTGGGAATTAATAAAAGCAACATTCAAACTACGGTACCGGCCGGACACAGAACCACACCACATATACAGGAGAATATGCGATCTGAAGGTTAACTCGGTAAGCGAGCTAGCAGTAGAACTGCAAAATATTAAATATAAGACAGACGAGCTTATTGTATACCATAAAAATGATAATTTTATAGATTTAAGCAATGTAGAAAGTTTGTTAGTTAATGCAGCTAAAGAGATGACGCAAGGGACATTACTAGATAAAATAAACGAAGAAAAGGATCTAAACAGAATATTAAGAATAATGATGTTACGTAGGTACGAAAATAGTTGCATCAGATTTCAATATAAAAAACCAAGACCCAACAGAAATAATACGGAAGTAGGATTATACAATAGAAACCAAGGGGTTAATAACAATAGCTATAACCCAAACGCCCAACAGCAAAATCATAAGAATAATTATCAAAATAAAAATACGAATCAACAATACGATCAACAAGTCAACCAGCAGTTTAACGCAAATCAGAATTTAAACCAAAATATAAGGAACCATCAGCAGATTTATAAAAACAATAACTCTGGACAATACAGACAGAATATAAGAAGTAACAACTCGGGACAGAGTACGAATTACCAGAATAATCAACAAACGAACTCACAACAAACAAGACAATATAGGTCTGGAAACCCAGAACCTATGGAAGTAGACAATGTAGAAGCAGAACGAAATAGGAGTAACTACACATGCCACAATGAATCGTATGATAACAATCACCATGAAAACGACAACAACTCAAACGAACAGAACGACCAGAATCAGGGAGACTATTACGAAGAGGCAGAGGTAAACAATTCTGTTTTTTTTACGAAGCAGCCTCGGAATGCCTACCATTAATGGAACTTAACATTGAAGGACAGAAATATGTAGCATTAATAGATACAGGTGCCACATTAAGTTTAGTGAATAATCAAATAAACAGTTACAGAAAAATAAAATTAAACAGACCCTTACATTACAGCACAATAAACGGCAGAGATACAATAGAGTACGAAATACATACAAATGCACCTAGGGAATTCAATTTACCAAATAACGCTAGGGTACGCTGGAAGTTGGCCCCGTTAAAAGGAAGAAAATACAATTTTATAATAGGAATAGACCTTTTAAACTTTTTGAACGCTTTCATCAACATTGAAAAGAAAATCTTAACTTTGAATAATAAAGAAAATATTATAATAAATAATTCATACCGATACAAAGAAATTTGTACACTCGAATGTAATAACGAAAAATTTGATAGCTTGGAATTGGGACATTTAAATGCAGAAGAACTTAAAGAACTTAAAAAAATAGTTAATCGATACAGTGAACTATTCTTTAAAAAAGGGGAACAATTGACTAGCACAACCGAGATCGAACATGAAAAACGGACGACTACAGATGATTCAAAATTATATAGATACCCACCTCAACATGAGGAAGAAGTTAGAAGACAGATACAAAATGGAAGAACAAGGAATAATTAGAAAAAGCAACTCAAGGTATTCAAGCCCACTAGTAGTAATACAAAAGAAATTAGACAATTCAGGAAAGAAAAAATTTCGATTAGTAGAAGATTACAGAAAGTTAAACGAAATAACTATTGACGATTAATTTCCTATTCCCAATATCGAATCAATTCTTGACAAACTCGGAAGAGCACAATACTTCACGACAATAGATTTAGCTAAGGGCTACCATCAGATTTTAGTAAGGGAAGAAGATAGAAAGAAAACGGCATTCGTAACGCCATACGGGTTATACGAATTTATAAGAATGCCTTTTGGTCTAAAAAACGCACCTGCCACGTTTCAAAGGCTTATGAATGAAATTTTAAGAGATCACATTAACAAAAAGTGTGTGGTATATTTAGACGATATACTTATTTTTAGCACATCGTTGCAAGAACATATTCAATCTATTATAGAAATATTTGAAATTTTAGAGAAAAAAATTTAAAAATACAAATTGACAAGTGTAACTTTATCAGGGGTGTGCCAGCCATCAAAACCAACCGAATTCCAACCTAAAACCAACCTCGAGCTGGTTTTAGGTGTGCCAGAGTAGAGTTCGAGATGGTTTTGAAATCTCCACAAATTTGGTCAGAGATTTGGTTAGTTTAAGCAATATTAAATGTCTAATGCATAACAAGTGTTACTTTTTCGAAAGGTAATTTTAAGCTTAATTGCATATTGCAAATAGATATTAATAAATCTCTAACAAATCTCTAAGCCTATTTGCCGTTCCATGTAAGCGTGCAAAACCGTCCCTAACAAGAGAGGTGCCACCTTGTTCGTTTAACAAAAACTATTATTCGGAGTCTTTAATAGGTCAATTTAAAAGACACTTATTTGTGGCAAATAAACATAAAAAATCTTACTTTTAGGTAACAAAATTGCATGGTTGAGCAGTGGAGAGTTTGTTGTAAATTTAACAAAGTTATTGCAGCAAACCTTTTTTTATAAGGTGGCAGCTTTTGCGGTGTTTGTTAGGTGTGGGAATGTCTACAGTAAGAAAAAGAATTTAATTTATGGAAAGTCATTGTGCCGCCAAAATGTAAGTTGAATAAAAATTGCATTTAATTTTTTGTATTGCATTTATTTTATTTTTGGTCCATAGGGGAAAACACCGTTCACCACAACAGGACGAAATACGTAGAACAGCTATTCAAGCAAGCTATCACGGCAGGGCTGTCAAGCAACATAAGTTACTTGGCGGGCAAAATATTAAATATTTATTTTTTATAAGAATTACAAGAGATAAGACCTAACATATTTTTATTTTACCATTTATTAAATATAACACTAATGCCCTGTGGCCAACCTTGAAAACAATGACAAAAATAGCAAATACACTTTAGGCAATTTTTATTTTAAAAGGTAGAAACTCTTTTTGGCCATTTTCGTTTTACGTATTTTCTCCGAAAAAATTTACCGAAAAATGAAATCTCCCAAACTTCTGGCACACCTACGGTTTTGTTTTAGAGATTTGAAAACCTGCTCGAGCCAAAATCTCTAGAGATTTCTGGCACACCCCTGTATGAGAAGAGAAACAGAATTTTTAGGACACATTTTAACAAATGAAGGTACCAAGCCAAACCCTAACAAAATAATTGTAATAGAGTAGTTATTATTACCAAAAACAGTAAAACAAATTCAAAAATTCCTAGGCATAACAGGATATTACAGAAAATTTATTAAAGACTACGCTAAAGTAGCACAACCAATGACAAAATACCTCAGGAAAGACGCAAAAGTAAATACAAAAGATCCAACTTACATCGAAGCATTCGAAAAACATAAAAATCTCAACAGCTCACACCCAATATTAAGATACCCAAATTTTGAAAAAACATTCACACTTACGACCGACGCGTCGCGACGCATCAAATTACGCGATCGGTGCGGTCCTCTCCTAAGAAGGGCATCCAATTTGTTTCGCATCAAGAATGCTAAACAAACACGAGAGAAATTATTCAGCCACAGATATGGAATTTTTGGCAATACTTTGGAGTGTAAACTACTTCGGACCTTACTTGTATGGAAGAAAGTTTAAAATATTAACCGACCATCAACCAATAAAATTTTTACATTCAAAGTATAAAGGGGAAAGACATTTCACCCAGACATCAAAGGTGGTTACTGAAACTGGGAGAATATCAATTCGAAATAGATTATTTAAAAGGAAAAGAAAATAGAGTAGCCGATTACCTAAGTAGGTTAGAAAAAAATGATTACGAATGTGACAGCAATAATAAGGAAGAAGAATATGACATTAATGACAATATATCAGACATAAATATAATAGCAAACGTAGAAGACGACACATCAATAGCGACAGTTCATTCAGCAGAGGAAAATTTACAAGATCATTTTTCAATAAAAGAAGAGATAGTAAACAAATACAAAACACAGATAGTGATCACAAACGAAAAAACAGAAGAATTGAAAATAATTCATGGGAAAAGAATAATTTTCATAGCAGAATACGACTTCCCGAATATGGAAGAGATTTTCGTAATATATATAAAAAAGGATAAATAGGCATTTTCTCAGAATTATCCTACCACAAATACAATATAGTACAGGAGAAATTAATTCAACTATACTCAAATGACAAACAATTAGAATTCATTAAATGCACGTTTAGGGCACAAGACATTGAACACGAAACTGAAGCAGTGAAACAAATATCGTTTTACCATGTAAGAGAGAGTATGCATTCAGGTATTCAGGAAACCTACAACCAAATGAAGAATAAAATTTATTACCCAAAACTGTTAGAATTAATACAGGTGGTCATTAACCAATGCGACTTTTGTAAGGAAATAAAGTACGATAGAACCCCGGTAAAAAATAAATTCAGTAAAACAGAAACTCCAACGGAAAAAAATCAGGTTATACATATAGACACGTATGTAGTAAAATATACACATTTTCTGACGATAATAGATAAATTTTCCAAATTCGCAGCAGTATACCTTTTAAACGACAGAAACCATACGACAATAATCGAACAGTTAGAGGAACATTTTACAAAAATAGGAAAACCAAAAAAGATTGTAGCTGATAATGAGTTCAATTCAATTAGAATGAAAGAACTGTTAAATCAAGAAAACATTGAATTACATTTGACTAAACCAAACAGTCACACGGGTAATGCAGATGTAGAAAGATTACACAATTCATTAGTAGAAAAATTCAGAACAATATACAAGACAGAAGCAGGAAAGATTTCAGTGAAACAGATGTTGCAAAGAGCAGTAAGAAATTATAACGACAGATATCACTCTACTATTAAATGTACACCGAATGAAGCCAAAAATAATAAAGTAGAAGTAGAGAAAATCAGAGAAAATATAGAATACGCTAAAGGAAAAATGTTGAAAATTCGGAACAAAAATAGAGAAAATTATGTTGAGAATCGTGAAGAAGGATTCATAAAAAACTATAAAGCAGTCAGACACAAGGAAATGGCGAAATTTAAAAAAGCAAAACTCAAAGATGTTGACCCCTCAAATATAAAACGAGCCTATAAATTTACAGAAAACACTAATGATGACGATGCTAATACTAATGATGACGACAACAATATCAGGAACACTGACGACGCAACAAATACTTGACGAAGACGGTTACGCACAAATACCGATGAAACAACAAGACATAGTTATAGCAACAGACATTATAAAACATATAATAAACTTAAAAGACATTGACAATATTTGGAAAAATATAGAGAAGAACATAGAAATGATTAAGAACGATAACAAACATATACTACAATTACAAGTAACAGAGGCTAGACATAAATTAAACACATTATACGGCAATCGGACTCGTACAAAAAGAGGACTGGTTAATGCAGTAGGTAGCGCAGCAAAATGGCTGTTCGGAACAATGGACGAAGAAGACAGAAAAATTATAGAAACACATCTATCAACTTTTAAAGAAACAAGTGGAAACGTTGCAGTCGGACGCAACCGACTGCGGCATACTCGATACCAGTATTAAAACCGGTAAAAAGAGGCCTGATTGCAAAGGGGTACGGATGCGGCAGGGGTGTACGCTGCCTTAAAGATTCTCCGATGCAGATGGGGATGCCACCAGCTATATTCCTTCCAAATTTGGTGACTCTAGCTCAAAGTTTGTAAAATGTAGGGAAAGGGGGGCTGGGGGCAGTATGGGTAGTTGTGGCATCAAAATTTTTGTTGCAGATCTTTGTGAAATGTCAATTGCTATCTTCATACCAAATTTGGTGGCTCTAGCTCGAAATTTGTAATAATTGGGGAGAGGGGGCTGGGGGCGGTATGGGTGGGCGAGGCATCCAAATTTTTGATGCAGATCTATGTGGAATGTCAATTGCTATCTACATACCAAATTTGGTGACTCTAGCTCGAAGTTTGTAAAAAGTAGGGCAAGGGGGGCTGGGGGCGGTATGGGTGGGCGTGGCATCCAAATTTTTGATGCAGATCTTTGTGAAATATCAATTGCTATCTTCATAAAAAAATTGGTGACTCTAGCTCGAATTTTGTAAAAAGTGGGGAAAGGGGGGGCTGGGGGCGGTTTGGGTGGGCGTGGCATCCAAATTTTTGATGCAGATCTTTGTGGAATGTCAAATGTTATCTTCATACCAAATTTTGTGACTCTAGCTCAAAATTTGTAAAAGGTGAGGAAAGGGGGGCTGGGGGCGGTTTGGGTGGGCGTGGCATCCAAATTTTTGTTGCAGATCTTTCTGAAATGTCAATTGCTATCTTCATACCAAATTTGGTGACTCTTGCTCGAAATTTGTAATAAGTGGGGAAAGGGGGGCTGGGGGCGGTATGGGTCTGCGAGGCATCCAAATTTTTGATGCAGATCTTTCTGAAATGTCAATTGCTATCTTCATACCAAATTTGGTGACTCTAGCTCGAAATTTGTAAAATGTGGGGAAAGGGGGGGCTGGGGGCGGTATGGGTGGGCGTGGCATCCAAATTTTTGAGGCAGATCTTTGTGAAATATCAATTGCTATCTTCATACCAAGTTTGGTGACTCTAGCTCGAAGTTTGTTAAAGTTGGGGAAAAGGGGGCTGGGGCTGGAAAGGGTGGGCGTGACATCCAAATTTGTGATGCAAATCTTTGTGGAATGTCACCCACCAATAATTGCTATCTTCATACCAAATTTGGTGACTCTAGCTCAAAGTTTGTAAAAGGTGTGGAAAGGGGGGGGACTGGGGCGGTATGGGTGGGCGTGGCATCAAAATTTTTGTTGCAGATCTTTCTGAAATGTCAATTGCTATTTTCATACCAAATTTGGTGACTCTAGCTCGAAGTTTGTAAAAGGTGGGGAAAAAAGGGCTGGGGCTGGTAAGGGTGGGCGTGACATCCAAATTTGTGATGCAGATCTTTGTGGAATGTCCATTGCTATCTTCATACCAAATTTGGTGACTCTAGCTCGAAATTTGTAAAAGGTCGGGCAAGGGTGACTGGGGGCGGTAAGGGTGTGCGTGGCATCCAAATTTTTGATGCAGATCTTTGTAAAATGTCAATTGCTATCTTCATACCAAATTTTGTGACTCTAGCTCGAAATTTGTAAAAAGTGGGAAAGGGGGGCTGGGGGCAGTATGGGTGGGCGTGGAATCAAAACTTTTGATGCAGATCTTTCTGAAATGTCAATTGCTATCTTCATACCAAATTTGGTGTTTCTAGCTCGAAAATTGTAAAAAGTGGGGAAAGGGGGGCGAAATGGAGGGCGTGGCTCCAAAACTTTGATGCAAATTTTTGGGGGTCGTTGCCAGCTATCTTCCTACCAAATTTGGTGGCTCTAGCTCCACAACTCTGGAAGATACACGCAAGAAGAAGAAGACAGAAGACAAAACTTTGATGCAAATTTTTGGGGGTCGTTGCCAGCTATCTTCCTACCAAATTTGGTGGCTCTAGCTCCACAACTCTGGAAGATACACGCATTCCCGTTTTTGACGAAGCGTTGGGGTGGATGGGGGCGGCTAGGGCAGTATTGGTGGGCGTGGCATCCAAACTTTTGATGCAGTTTTTAGGGGGTCATCATCACCTATCTTGGCACCAAATTTGGTGGCTCTAGCTCAAAAACTGAAACAGAATTTTTAGGACACATTTTAACAAATGAAGGTACCAAGCCAAACCCTAACAAAATAATTGTAATAGAGTAGTTATTATTACCAAAAACAGTAAAACAAATTCAAAAATTCCTAGGCATAACAGGATATTACAGAAAATTTATTAAAGACTACGCTAAAGTAGCACAACCAATGACAAAATACCTCAGGAAAGACGCAAAAGTAAATACAAAAGATCCAACTTACATCGAAGCATTCGAAAAACATAAAAATCTCAACAGCTCACACCCAATATTAAGATACCCAAATTTTGAAAAAAACATTCACACTTACGACCGACGCGTCGCGACGCATCAAATTACGCGATCGGTGCGGTCCTCTCCTAAGAAGGGCATCCAATTTGTTTCGCATCAAGAATGCTAAACAAACACGAGAGAAATTATTCAGCCACAGATATGGAATTTTTGGCAATACTTTGGAGTGTAAACTACTTCGGACCTTACTTGTATGGAAGAAAGTTTAAAATATTAACCGACCATCAACCAATAAAATTTTTACATTCAAAGTATAAAGGGAAAGACATTTCACCCAGACATCAAAGGTGGTTACTGAAACTAGGAGAATATCAATTCGAAATAGATTATTTAAAAGGAAAAGAAAATAGAGTAGCCGATTACCTAAGTAGGTTAGAAAAAAATGATTACGAATGTGACAGCAATAATAAGGAAGAAGAATATGACATTAATGACAATATATCAGACATAAATATAATAGCAAACGTAGAAGACGACACATCAATAGCGACAGTTCATTCAGCAGAGGAAAATTTACAAGATCATTTTTCAATAAAAGAAGAGATAGTAAACAAATACAAAACACAGATAGTGATCACAAACGAAAAAACAGAAGAATTGAAAATAATTCATGGGAAAAGAATAATTTTCATAGCAGAATACGACTTCCCGAATATGGAAGAGATTTTCGTAATATATATAAAAAAAGGATAAATAGGCATTTTCTCAGAATTATCCTACCACAAATACAATATAGTACAGGAGAAATTAATTCAACTATACTCAAATGACAAACAATTAGAATTCATTAAATGCACGTTTAGGGCACAAGACATTGAACACGAAACTGAAGCAGTGAAACAAATATCGTTTTACCATGTAAGAGAGAGTATGCATTCAGGTATTCAGGAAACCTACAACCAAATGAAGAATAAAATTTATTACCCAAAACTGTTAGAATTAATACAGGTGGTCATTAACCAATGCGACTTTTGTAAGGAAATAAAGTACGATAGAACCCCGGTAAAAAATAAATTCAGTAAAACAGAAACTCCAACGGAAAAAAATCAGGTTATACATATAGACACGTATGTAGTAAAATATACACATTTTCTGACGATAATAGATAAATTTTCCAAATTCGCAGCAGTATACCTTTTAAACGACAGAAACCATACGACAATAATCGAACAGTTAGAGGAACATTTTACAAAAATAGGAAAACCAAAAAAGATTGTAGCTGATAATGAGTTCAATTCAATTAGAATGAAAGAACTGTTAAATCAAGAAAACATTGAATTACATTTGACTAAACCAAACAGTCACACGGGTAATGCAGATGTAGAAAGATTACACAATTCATTAGTAGAAAAATTCAGAACAATATACAAGACAGAAGCAGGAAAGATTTCAGTGAAACAGATGTTGCAAAGAGCAGTAAGAAATTATAACGACAGATATCACTCTACTATTAAATGTACACCGAATGAAGCCAAAAATAATAAAGTAGAAGTAGAGAAAATCAGAGAAAATATAGAATACGCTAAAGGAAAAATGTTGAAAATTCGGAACAAAAATAGAGAAAATTATGTTGAGAATCGTGAAGAAGGATTCATAAAAAACTATAAAGCAGTCAGACACAAGGAAATGGCGAAATTTAAAAAAGCAAAACTCAAAGATGTTGACCCCTCAAATATAAAACGAGCCTATAAATTTACAGAAAACACTAATGATGACGATGCTAATACTAATGATGACGACAACAATATCAGGAACACTGACGACGCAACAAATACTTGACGAAGACGGTTACGCACAAATACCGATGAAACAACAAGACATAGTTATAGCAACAGACATTATAAAACATATAATAAACTTAAAAGACATTGACAATATTTTGAAAAATATAGAGAAAAACATAGAAATGATTAAGAACGATAACAAACATATACTACAATTACAAGTAACAGAGGCTAGACATAAATTAAACACATTATACGGCAATCGGACTCGTACAAAAAGAGGACTGGTTAATGCAGTAGGTAGCGCAGCAAAATGGCTGTTCGGAACAATGGACGAAGAAGACAGAAAAATTATAGAAACACATCTATCAACTTTTAAAGAAACAAGTGGAAACGTTGCAGTCGGACGCAACCGACTGCGGCATACTCGATACCAGTATTAAAACCGGTAAAAAGAGGCCTGATTGCAAGGGGTACGGATGCGGCAGGGGTGTACGCTGCCTTAAAGATTCTCCGATGCAGATGGGGATGCCACCAGCTATATTCCTTCCAAATTTGGTGACTCTAGCTCAAAGTTTGTAAAATGTAGGGAAAGGGGGGCTGGGGGCAGTATGGGTAGTTGTGGCATCAAAATTTTTGTTGCAGATCTTTGTGAAATGTCAATTGCTATCTTCATACCAAATTTGGTGGCTCTAGCTCGAAATTTGTAATACTTGGGGAGAGGGGGGCTGGGGGCGGTATGGGTGGGCGAGGCATCCAAATTTTTGATGCAGATCTATGTGGAATGTCAATTGATATCTTCATACCAAATTTGGTGACTCTAGCTCGAAGTTTGTAAAAAGTAGGGCAAGGGGGGCTGGGGGCGTTATGGGTGGGCGTGGCATCCAAATTTTTGATGCAGATCTTTGTGAAATATCAATTGCTATCTTCATAAAAAAAATTGGTGACTCTAGCTCGAAATTTGTAAAAAGTGGGGAAAGGGGGGCTGGGGGCGGTTTGGGTGGGCGTGGCATCCAAATTTTTGATGCAGATCTTTGTGGAATGTCAAATGTTATCTTCATACCAAATTTTGTGACTCTAGCTCAAAATTTGTAAAAGGTGAGGAAAGGGGGGGCTGGGGGCGGTTTGGGTGGGCGTGGCATCCAAATTTTTGTTGCAGATCTTTCTGAAATGTCAATTGCTATCTTCATACCAAATTTGGTGACTCTTGCTCGAAATTTGTAATAAGTGGGGAAAGGGGGGCTGGGGGCGGTTTGGGTGGGCGTGGCATCCAAATTTTTGATGCAGATCTTTCTGAAATGTCAATTGCTATCTTCATACCAAATTTGGTGACTCTAGCTCGAAATTTGTAAAATGTGGGGAAAGGGGGGGCTGGGGGCGGTATGGGTGGGCGTGGCATCCAAATTTTTGAGGCAGATCTTTGTGAAATATCAATTGCTATCTTCATACCAAGTTTGGTGACTCTAGCTCGAAGTTTGTTAAAGTTGGGGAAAAGGGGGCTGGGGCTGGAAAGGGTGGG
Source organism: Scaptomyza montana (assembly GCA_018904305.1). Lineage (NCBI taxonomy): Eukaryota > Metazoa > Arthropoda > Insecta > Diptera > Drosophilidae > Scaptomyza > Scaptomyza montana. The sequence goes on along the minus strand of JAEIGR010000024.1, from coordinate 1,041,920 downwards.
CGTGACATCCAAATTTGTGATGCAAATCTTTGTGGAATGTCACCCACCAATAATTGCTATCTTCATACCAAATTTGGTGACTCTAGCTCAAAGTTTGTAAAAGGTGTGGACAGGGGGGGGACTGGGGCGGTATGGGTGGGCGTGGCATCAAAATTTTTGTTGCAGATCTTTCTGAAATGTCAATTGCTATTTTCATACCAAATTTGGTGACTCTAGCTCGAAGTTTGTAAAAGGTGGGGAAAAAAGGGCTGGGGCTGGTAAGGGTGGGCGTGACATCCAAATTTGTGATGCAGATCTTTGTGGAATGTCCATTGCTATCTTCATACCAAATTTGGTGACTCTAGCTCGAAATTTGTAAAAGGTCGGGCAAGGGTGACTGGGGGCGGTAAGGGTGTGCGTGGCATCCAAATTTTTGATGCAGATCTTTGTAAAATGTCAATTGCTATCTTCATACCAAATTTTGTGACTCTAGCTCGAAATTTGTAAAAAGTGGGAAAGGGGGGCTGGGGGCAGTATGGGTGGGCGTGGAATCAAAACTTTTGATGCAGATCTTTCTGAAATGTCAATTGCTATCTTCATACCAAATTTGGTGTTTCTAGCTCGAAAATTGTAAAAAGTGGGGAAAGGGGGGGCGAAATGGAGGGCGTGGCTCCAAAACTTTGATGCAAATTTTTGGGGGTCGTTGCCAGCTATCTTCCTACCAAATTTGGTGGCTCTAGCTCCACAACTCTGGAAGATACACGCAAGAAGAAGAAGACAGAAGACAAAACTTTGATGCAAATTTTTGGGGGTCGTTGCCAGCTATCTTCCTACCAAATTTGGTGGCTCTAGCTCCACAACTCTGGAAGATACACGCATTCCCGTTTTTGACGAAGCGTTGGGGTGGATGGGGGCGGCTAGGGCAGTATTGGTGGGCGTGGCATCCAAACTTTTGATGCAGTTTTTAGGGGGTCATCATCACCTATCTTGGCACCAAATTTGGTGGCTCTAGCTCAAAAACTGTGGGAGATATAGCCATTTCTGATTTCAAAATGCGGGGGGGCTGGGGGCGGAATGGGTGGGTGTGACTCCAAAACTTTGATGCAGTTTTTTGGGGGTCGTTACCAGCTATTTTCCCACCAAATTTGGAGGCTCTAGCTCCACAACTCTGGAAGATACACGCATTCCCGTTTTTGACGAAGCGTTGTGGTGGATGGGGGCGGCTAAGGCAGTATCGGTGGGCGTGTCATCCAAACTTTTGATGCAGATTTTGGGAGGTCATCATCACCTATCTTGGCACCAAATTTGGTGGCTATAGCTCAAAAACTGTGGGATATATAGGCTTTTTTGACTTTAAAATGCGGGGGGGCTGGGGGCGGAATGTGGGGGCGTGGCTCCAAAATTTTTGATGCAGTTTTTGGGGGTTGCTAGTAGCTATCTTCTTACCAAATTTGGTACTTCTAGCTGTAAGGATGTGCGAAATATGTGTATTTATCGATTTTGAGTTATCGAATTTATCGATTTGCCAGCCCCCCAGTTATCGTAGAACCCCCATCTTGACACTTTAATTTACTATCCCATAGATTAAGAGATTTGGAAAGTTTCAAGTCTCTAGCTTGAAGGGTGTGGAAAAAAGTTGCGTTCATACAGACGGACAGACGGACAGACACCATGACGGACATTGCACAAACTCAATATACTCTTTACCTTCGGTATCGAGTATAAAAATACAAGAAACGGACGAATCACTAAATAAACAGGTTTACATAAACACTTATTTTAATGACACAATTAGATATATGGAACACATAATTAAGTCAGATAGAATAGCAATCGAAAATCAATTAAATGCAATTGACAAATACGAGAACAGCAGATACCAAGAAAATTTATATTACGACCAACAGATAAAAATTCAAATGATATAAGATAAAATAGATCACTTACAGGACAATGTTGTCGCAGCTAAATATAACATTTTACATCCAAGCATATTAACGAATAACGAAATTACAAAGTATAATATAAATTTCAGCAAACTAAATCATATAAAATTAGCTACAGCAATGTTTAAAAATAATTTTTTAATTTTTGCAATAGAAATACCTAAGAATTTTTTAACAACTAAAATATTACAAATAATACCAATACCGAATAAAGAAAAATTTGAAATAGAGCAGAAATCAGAAGTAATATTCACCCACAAAAACATAACATATACATACGAAAAGAATAAAAAATTAAAAGAAATGAAAATAAGTACACATGGTATATTCAAGAATAACTGCAAATTAATTAAAAAAACAAGAAATGGAAATAATAGAACTAGACGAAGAAACTTTAGTTATTAAGAACGCAAATAACGAAACACTACATCAAAACTGTAATAGTTTTTTTTTTTTTTTTTTTTTTTTTTTTGGGAGGGGAAATGCCTGTGCGCATCTCTCAATCTGCCGCTGCAGAGAGGTATGTGGGGCTTGCACCCACGAAAACCCCTCTCCTGCCGTCGACCAAATCGACTCACATCGGACACTAGCCTGGAACCGTTTAACACATTACTTCAGGCTAGATCCTTCCTGTGGCCCTTATCGCCATCTTTTCTTTCTCATATTACATTTTTGTTCGCCTAAGCGGGTAGTTCCGGGTTGTGCTCACGGCGTGTTCAAGCTCGCTGCAAGCTCAATTTCCTCCTGAGCTCGGTCCATATCGGCCTTCTTTGTCCTTAGCACCCTCTGTACGTATTGTGCCTCTCTTCTCCAATTCGTCTCACTCTGGAGCATCACTGCTACTATAGTGTCCGGTGATATTTGGCTCTCTGCTTGCTGAGCTAGCATCACTCGCTGCCTTTCCCATTTTTTACACACAAAGAAAGCATGTTCGGCGTTGTCTCTGCTTCTAGGACAGTACAGACAATCATCTGATTCTGCCTTTCCCATTCGATGAAGATAGTGGCGAAAGTAGTCGTGTCCCGAGAGTAGCTGTGTCAGGTAGAAATCTACCTCGCCATGCTTCCTCGTTATCCACTGCTCCACGTCTGGGATGAGACGTGCCGTCCATCTTCCTCGACTTTCCCTCTGCCAGAGACTCTACCATTCGCGGATTGTGTGGGATTTCTCGTCTTCTTGGGGCGCTATTTCACCGTTGGACGCAGTTTTCCTTAAGAAGATAGCACGCCGCTCCTTAGCAAGGAGGTGTATTGGTGTCACTCCAGCGATCACCAATACCGCAGGCTCCGACACCGTGCGATAAGCCGAGGCCACTCTCAAAGCCCCCCTTCGTTGGACCTGTGCGAGCCTCATCCGGTACATTTATTTTTCCATAGAGTTGGCCCAGATCTCTGCTCCATACAGCGAGACCGACTGAACCGCGCTCATCAGCAAGCGGCGCTTGCTGGAAGACGGGCCCCCAACATTGGCCATTAGCCTACTGAGTGCAGCCACGCCCCCCGCGGCCTTGTCAGCCGCTTGCTTGATCTGTTGGTAGAAACTCAGTTTTGTGTCTATTAGCATTCCAAGATATTTTACTGCAGGTTTCGACATGATTGTAGCATCTCCGACTCTCACTGGGATGATCGTCTGTATTCTCTTCTTTGTAAGGACTACAACTTCCGTCTTGTGTAATGCAAGTGATAGTCCATGCTTTGTCATCCAATTCCAACAATTCTCATCACTTGGTTGAGCTTAAGTTGGGCTCGTTCTAGATCCCGCGCTGCAACCAGTGCAGCAACGTCGTCAGCATACCCAATAAGGCAAGACTCCTCTGGCATTTCCTCTCTCAGTAGTCCGTCGTAGGTGGCGTTCCATAGATCCGGTCCTAGGATAGATCCCTGAGCCGCCCCCGATGTGATCGCCTTTCTCTTAACTCTCTCTTTGGTCTCGTAGAGGAGTCCTCGATCCGAAAGGTAGGAGTCGATCATACGGAGCAAGTACGCCGGCACTCCGAAGCTGTGTTCCAGAGCCTCCATCATGTCTGTCCAACTGGCCGAGTTGAACGCATTCTTAACGTCAAGAGTTACTAATAGAACCACTCGTCGAGAGAAGTGGTTATGGTCCTCGGCTCTTTTGACCGCTGCAACTACCTCAAGAACCGGATCCCTCGTAGACCTGCCCGACCTAAGCCCGTACTGCCTCGTCGAGAGCCCACCGGCGTTACAAATTGCTGTTTTTAGCCTAGACTTCCTCAGCTTTTCCATCACCTTTCCCGCTGTGTCTAGCATACACAACGGACGGTAGGACGATGGAGAGTCCGGATTGCCTTTTCCTTTGCTGATCAGTGCCAGCCTTGCGGTTTTCCAGCCTGTGTAGAATACGCCCTCTACCAAGCATGCATTATACATGCGCAGTAGGAGTCCTGGGTTCTGTCGGTACACTAGCTTCAGAACCTCACTTGGTATCCCATCCGGGCCTGGTGCCTTTTTATCCTTCATCGTGGGGACCGCCTGCTCCAGTTCTTCCAGAGTAAACAGAGGGATTTCTTCAATTTGGCCCCAATGCCTCTGCGGCCTTATCGTGTGCTGGGGAAACAGAGTATCAACAATGCTCTCCATCAACACGGCTTCTTTGGGTTCCACAGGTTTCAGAGCCCCCAGCTTCTGTGTCACGAGTTTGTAGCCCATTCCCCAGGGATCCCTGTCTACATCTTCCACCAACTCCCTCGAACAACGGGCCTTGCTCTGATTGATGGCTCGACGCAGTTCCTTTTTCGCAGCCTTATGGTCAGCCGGTCTTTTATTAGCTTCGACTCGGTTCCTAACGCGTTGCGCGGCACGTCGAAGCCTGTGGCGTCTCCTGCGCAGTTCCGCTATCTCCGGTGTCCACCAATAAACAGGTCTTTTACCGTGTCGGGGCCTCCTGCGGGGCATGGATGCCTCACACGCCGTCCTTATGACACTCATTGTCGAACCCGTCAGTGTCTCCGCTGTTACGCCCCCATTCCGATTAACCTCCTCCATCAATGCAGCGCCGCCATCAATTTTCCTCTGGAAAGCCTCGGTCATCATCCTCGCCAGATTCCATCTAGTGAATTGCCTTCGCGTCTCCCTGCGCTGGGAGCCACCGTTTCTTACATCAAATGTTATGTATTGGTGGTCACTACCAGTGTAGTCCTCAATGACCCTCCAGCCCTGGACGAGTGGTCCGAGGCCCTCTGAGCCGAACGAGACATCTGGGATTGTTTCCCCATATCCCGGCCTCCGAAAGGTCGTCGCGTCTCCTATATTCAGAACTATAAGCCCCGCTCTTGCAGCCATTTCCAGCACGAGCTTACCCCGGCCATCAGGGTGGGGCATACCCCATTCCAGGGCTTTCGCGTTGAAGTCTCCGGCCACCACCTTGTGTCCAGAAAACCCCATCACTGCATCTTCCAGTCCGTCCAGCTGTCTTCTGTAGCTTTCGATCGTCTGGTTAGGCGTTAAACAGCAGCTAAAGAAGGTCACCGCACCACATTTCACCCAGACATATCCATCACCTCGACCATGACTGGCGACATGAACCTTTCCAGGATCCAGCACCCAGATAGCTGCAGTACCGAGGTTATCGGAGAACCAAGAGGTGGACTCCGCATTCCGATACTGCTCACTCAGCAGTAGCAGGTCGGTCATCTTCTCTATTGCCAACTGGTGAAGTAGGTCGTTGGCTGTTCGGCACCTATTCATGTTTGCCTGGAGAACGCGAATCATGGCGTTTTCTCTCTAGCCTTCTGGAGCGCTTCTCTAAATGTTCTGCAGTTTCCGGACCCAGGTTTGTGTCCAATCGCGTCTTCGCTAATGCCTTTGTTGGCACATATGAAGCAGCGTACCGCCGCGTTACACGTCTTGCCTCTATGCCCAGCTGCCCCACATTTATAGCCCATGGAGCTTCGATCGGGCCCCTTGCACCCCTTGGCAACATGTCCATATCCAAGGCATCTGTAGCAGCGCGTCACAGTTATTCTTTCCCGCAGTCGACAGCTTACCCAGCCAATGCGGATCTTACCACGCTCCAGGAAGTGAGATGCATCGGACTGATCCATCTCAACCACCGCCATCCTTTGTCCCCTCATCGTTCCGGGGATGAATCCAACCTTAACATCCCCAAGATTGGGCACATCCCGTTTAAGAGCTGCTTTAATATCGGCCACCTCTGTTAGACAGTCGATGTCCCGGATCTCCATAGAGCACCTAGGTTTCAAGGAGGAAACAGCTGCCTGTCCACCGAGCGCCGCCGCAATTGAGTGGCGAAAGGCAACACTGTTCTTGAAGCCTGGTCCAATTTTGAGTAAGACTCCCCCAGTTCGGGTCTCTCGGATAGTCCTTATTTGGACGCCTGTGCTTTCTGGGTTCACCTTGTCTTTCAACTTCTTGAGTATGTCGGCATAAGACTGACCTCCCTCGGGTCGAATCAAGATCGCCTCCGTTCTAAAACTAGACGAAGAAACTTTAGTTATTAAGAACGCAAATAACGAAACACTACATCAAAACTGTAATAGTAAAGAAATTAAAATTGAAAACAATATGTTAATACAATTTGCAAATTGTACAATCAATATAGAAAATAATTATTTTACGAACATTTACGAAAAAGAAAATGAAATAACATTATATGAAAAAAAGAAAACAAATGCAAAACTTTACGAAACAAATTACATTCGAAAAAATAATTGAGAATAACAAAATTAACTGGCTAAACATAAAAAATTTAAATACACATATAGACATAACATATTTTTGCAATGCAGCTATATTAATACTAATAATTATATTGATTGCAATTATTATACTGAAACACAAGAAAATTATAATTCATTTAAATAACAGTAGAATTCAGGAGAATTCTTATCTAAAATGGGGAGAAGTTATGTATGATCCCACCAGTAAAAATGTCGAAAATAAGAACATAAGTATGAAAGTGCAAGAGTTATTGAACTCTTTAAATTCCTAATAAGTCATAAGTCCAATCAGAATAATAACAGGAAATGCAAGCATTGCATATTTGGCAATAACAGGAAATGTACCTGCACACGCCAATGAGTAGGTCAATAGCCAGACATTTGTATCAACAATTATTTTAAGATAGAATTAAGCTTTCATGTAAACCAATTTAAATAAAGAAGTTCAGTTGATTCTCGATACACAGAACATACAGTCGTGTTTTTATTCGCGAGGTCTTTTTTTTATATAAAACGCCTTCCTTTGTACAAAATTCGCGCGCATAATAAGAAAGGCAATATCGGGCCCAAATTGCATATATATATATGTGTGTTATTGTTATTGATGCGCGCATATGTTTTGCTGGTGTAGCGAAAGAGGATTACATAACAATAAAATGTAACACACACACACACACATGTCATTTTGGTGCTGGGCAAAGCAAAAAAGTAAACATAGTGTCTACGTCATTTTTCTATGTCGCTTGTATTATAGTTAGTTTTCAGCGAGCATAATATTTATTATAAAGCTCCATAATTAGTAATAAATATATTAAAAAGTAAAGTATACGTAACAAAGTTGTTTATTATAATTAATAATGTTTATTAAAATTTTATTAATCATATGCATATATATATGTTGTTATTGTTGGTTCGCTCATATGTTTTGCTGGTGTAGCGATGTTACACACACATTGCAGTATTTACATTTATGCGTGCAGTGCGTGGACGTATACTTATGTCTCTTTTGCACTTGTTAATTTGGCTATGCAGAGCGTTTTCTTGTGTTGCTTCTGCTTTAGCAATGCAAAACTGACAATTGCCTATTTTGCTAGACGCTTGCTTTTAGTGCTGTGCACCTGATCAGCAAATTATCGACCAGCACCAAAAATGCCTTGGAAGTATTAATTTTCTGATTTTTCTTAGGTTTTTGTAGGCAAATACAAAATATGCACCAAATTTAATCAAATATTGTCTGTTTAGCGTTTGCCGAAATTCATATTTGTTGAGAAAGGTCAATGAATTGCCTGGCAAGTTGTACGCATACATTAAAAAATGGACATGCATAGAGACAGGGACACACACACATGCTTATACATAGGAGCTTGCCGAAACAAAAATAAAAAATCAAGCAAAATACAAAAAATGAAGAAATAAATTTGCCAAATCATGCAAGCATACATTTTTGTTCTATTTCATTATTCTGCCTTCATCAGCTGGCCGGGTCTTGGCGAGCAGAAACACAGCTGCACGACAACGAGTAAGAAACATCGAACATTGCTTTGTGTATCGATCCGCTTTGCCATCGTGCTTTTGCAAAGTCAATTCTCGTTTTCGCACCCAATGTTGCCCGCATATATTTTTCAGACGAGTTTCACTCAAGAGAGAGTTGTCCAGTCTATAGATATACTTCGTCTATGGTCTAATCTACTACCTGATAGATACCGTTTCGATCAAGGGTTCAAGAAAAGAGTTAGCCTTCATGCCTGCAAAATTTACCTAATATTTGTTATATATTTGGGCTTAGGTCAATTTATGCAATTTGGGTACTTCGCACGTGTCCGAATAAAATTTATGCCTACCTGTATGGGATGTTACTACTTGTACACCAGGGCAATTTCTATATATGGTGCGTATCAGGTAGTTTAATTGTATATCCTGTAACTGCACCTGAGTTTAGGGACCAGGATTTAAAAAAGGGTTTCAGGAAAGCATAGCTGAATGAAAAACAAAAATCATGCATCTTAACAATAAGGAACGAAACAATAACGATAAGAATGGGTTTTCACGGTTATGTGTCATAAATGGCCCAGAAGACATTTTTCACTTTTTTACATTTAACAAGTGGAAACGTTGCAGTCGGACGCAACCGACTGCGGCATACTCGATACCAGTATTAAAACCGGTAAAAAGTGGGTTGATTGCAGAAGGGTACAGATGCGGCAGGGGTGTACGCTGCCTTAAAGATTTTCCGATGCAGATGGGGATGCCACGAGCTATCTTCCTTTCAAATTTTGTGACTCTAGCTCAAAGTTTGTAAAAGGTGGTGATAGAGGGGGGGCTGGGGGCGGTATAGGTGGGCGTGGCATCAAATTTTTGATGCAGATCTATGTGGAATGTCAATTGCTATCTTCATACCAAATTTGGTGGCTCTAGCTCGAAATTTGTAATAAGAGGGGAGAGGGGGGCTGGGGGTGGTATGGGAGGGCGCGGCATCCAAATATTTGATGCAGATCTATGTGGAATGTCAGTTGCTATATTCATACCAAATTTGGTGACTCTAGCTCTAAATTTGTAAAAAGTGGGGATTTGGGGGCTGGGGGCGGTATGGGTGGGCGTGGCATCCAAATTTTTGATGCAGATCTTTGTGGAATGTCAATTGCTATTTTCATACCAAATTTGGTGACTCTAGCTCGAAATTTGTAAAAAAAAGTGGCAAGGGGGGCTGGAGGCAGTATTTGTGGGCGTGGCATCCAAATTTGTGATGCAGATCTTTGTGGAAAGTCAATTGCTATCTTCGTACCAAATTTGGTGACTCAAGCTAAAAGTTTGTAAAAGGTGGGGAAAGGGGAGCGAAATGGGTGGGCGTGACTCCAAAACCTTGATGCAGATTTTTTGGGGTCGTTGCAAGATATCTTCCTACCAAGTTTGGAGGCTCTAGCTCCACAACTCTGGAAGATACACTTATTCCTGTTTTTGATGAAGCGTTAGGGTGGATGGGGGCGGCTAGGGCAGTAACGGTGGGAGTGGCATCCAAACTTTTGATGCAGTTTTTGGGGGGTCATCATCACCTATCTTGGCACCAAATTTGGTGGCTCTAGCTCAAAAACTGTGGGAGATATATATGATTTTTTGACCTTAAAATGCGGGGGGCTGGGGCGGAATGGGTGGGCGTGGCTCCAAAATTTAAGATGCAGTTTTTTGGGGGTTGCTAGTAGCTATCTCCTTACCAAATTTGGTACTTCTAGCTGTAAGGATGTGCGAAATATGTGGATTTATCGGTTTTGAGTTATCGAAGAAGAAGAAGAACTTTCGTTGCACTAAGTCGCGTTCAAATTGAGCTCCGCAAAAAAGTAATTAAATCAGAGTGTTTTGCCGAGTATTGGTTCATAAAAATACTAAATAAACACAAAAAGTTAAACAGATTTTATAATTCTAATTTTTTTGTGCGCAAAAATCGCAATATTAGTATTTATAATTGTTCAAGCGCGGGCAAAGCTAACGAAAACAAGCAACAACAAACAACAGTGTAGTTATCGCCAAAACTCTTAAGGCTGCTGTTTTCAACAACAATAACTGCACACAGCTGCTGTTTTACACTCAAAAACTCTCAAACAAACACTCAACAAAAAAACACTCAAATGGCACCGACAGCAAAGCGAGTACGTGAAAACTCTACGGCGGAGCTAAAGCCCAGCATGCTCAAGGATTCTGCAGCTATCATCAAGCTCATAAATGAGCGCTTTGAGGAGCAGGCGAACATGATCACAGCCAAGATGGGTGAGACCGAGGAACGCATTTTACATGTGCTCCACGAGAGGCTGGATAGCATGAATGCGGATCTGAAGGGATTGCTGCAGCGGGTACAGAAGTTAGAACTGGAGTCCGTAGATGTTCAGGCTTTAAAGGCACAAGTATCGGAGCTTGATGCAAAGTCGGCTGCACAGGCGAGTACTAGTGTGGCCAATGACTTGAGACTGCATGGAGTGCCGTATGTTGAGGGTGAGCAGTTGCGAACGATTTTCAACAGCTTATCGTTCTCATTGGGGATCACTCCAGCGCCCAGGCTAAGGGAAATTTATAGGGTCAAACCACAACAGGCCATTAATACCGTGGTTGACCCGGTAATTTTAATAAAATTTGACAGCCTACATGACAAAATTACAGTTCTGCGCGCGGCAGCTGTTTACCGGCGAACAAAAAAACGCAACTACTCTTAGATTTGCTGGGCTTTGACACACGTGCTAATGCTAATGTTCCCTTTTACCTCAACGAACAGCTCACAAAAGATAATTACCAAATATTTAAACAGGCGATGCAAATGAAGAGAAGCAAGACGCTTACAGCAGTTTTCTGTCGTCGTGGGCTCGTGCACGTGAAGATAAGAGAGTCGGATGAAATTATTATTTGCATTGACAGCAAACAAAAACTCTCTCGACTGCAAGCCGAAAGCTCAACTGTAAATTCACCTGATCTTTTTCGCTCTTAGTAATGTAAGCTTCATATATAATTCTCTTTTCTCTTTTATCTGTATTGTTAAGTGTTTTCTCTTCTACTTGTGTTTAAATGTTTTATTGTGCTTTAGATTTAAAATTAGATTAACAGATGTGCGCTTGATGATGTTTATTCCTTTTCAACTCAACTCCGTTAGGAAATAACAATTCCATAACGAACAGCCATGCGATGGTTAGGGTCTTATGCAAGAAGGATGGGCTGAAGATATGTCATATTAATGCTCAGAGCTTAGTTAATAAGATAGAGGAGTTTCGTTATTTGTTTGTAAATTCCAATGTTGATGTTATTTGCGTGTCTGAAACATGGTTTGTCCCTGATCTTGGTGATTTGTCAATTGAATGTAGTGGTTATAGTGTGTATCGTTCTGATCGTGGTGGTCATGCTGGAGGAGTTGCAATATTTGTGAATCAAAAACTGAAATGCAAAGTCGTCCTTAAGCAGTTAAACGATAGCTTAATTGAATATCTTTTCATTGAACTTCTACATACGAATTGTGATACAAAAATGCTTATTGGTTGCTTGTATCGACCCAATAGACATACTGAATACTCCAGCATAATTGACATAATTGCTCATTTATCACTGATTTATACTGACATCATACTGACTGGGCACTTTAATAGTAATATAATTAAGGAGAAACATCTTTCGAATGAAATGGAGTCACTTGGCTTAATGCTTGTTAACTCCTCCACACCGACACACTATACAGCTACATCGAATACCTTATTAGACTTATTTTTTGTTAATAATTGTGAACGTGTCATATTCTTTGACCAATTTTCTGTTCCTTCGTTTTCCAAGCATGACCTTATTTTTCTAGCCTACAACATCTCTCCCAATTACAATGACCAAACCGTGACGTATCGTGACTTCAAAAATATAGACTACACTAGCCTTTACGAAGAGTGCCAAGGCTCTTCGTTAAATTTAAATTTAATTTACTCATTTCCCTCAGTCGACACCCAAATTAGTCATGTGCAACATAGTATCGGTTACCTATACAATAAATATGTACCATTTAGGTCTAAAAAAGTTAGGCCTAAAATTAAGTCATGGTTTAATAATGACATCAAGTTTGCCATACAAATTAGGGACGAGGCCTACGAAAGATGGAAACGTTACAAGACTGATAGACTGTACACTACATTTAAGTTACATAGACGTATTATAAACCAAATGATCAGCAGAGCCAAAAGCCTGTATTTTAACTCAAAATTTAAGAATGCGCTGACCACTAGTAGCAATTGGAAAGATATAAAAAGAATGGGGATTGGTAAGGTGACTTCTGTTTTAGATAGTAATGTAGATGTTAATGTTCTAAACAAAAAATTTGTAAACCTTAATGTTCCGGTAACAGTGTGTAATCCGTATGTGTGCTCCCAGTCTCTTAGTAACTGTAGTAATAGTTTTGATTTTAGTATTGTCAACCAATGTGATGTTTTGCAGTCTATTGGAAAAATAAAATCCAATGCTACTGTCTTGGATCACATAGATCCGAAATTTATAAAAATAATTCTACCACTTATAATTGGTCACATTACTCATATTTTTAACACAGCGATCACAACATCCCATTTTCCTGACCAATGGAAAGTGGCCAAAGTATTGCCTATCCCTAAGGTAAATCAAGATTTTAGGCCCATATCAATTCTGCCTTACATTTCAAAAATTTTCGAACACATACTGGCTTTGCAAATAAATTTCTTCCTAAATGCAAATAGACTTCTCAATCAAAAGCAATCTGGGTTCCGAATGGGTAGAAGCTGTACAACGGCGCTAGTAAAAGTTATTGAAGACATTCGACACCACATGGACAATAGTGAAGTTACTTTCTTGACACTCCTTGACTTTAGTAAAGCATTCGACAAGGTTAACCACGATATATTACTGACGAAGCTAAGAAGGATGTATAATTTTAGTCAAACCGCAACCAAATTATTGTCCACATATTTATGTAATCGCAGACAAGCCGTTGTTGCCCATAACAAAATCTCTGATCTTTTATCAGTCTCTCGTGGTGTCCCACAAGGCTCTATTTTGGGACCTCTCCTCTTCACGATATATATAAATGACCTGCCTAGTGTATTGTCAAACTGTAATGTTCACTTATATGCTGATGATGTCCAAATGTATGTCAGTCGTCCTGTAAGTCTAATCAATGAATGTATCCGTATCTGTAACGATGATTTGTTATGTGTCAGTAAATGGGCGTCTCGTAATGGTCTGTGTATCAACCCGTCAAAGTCTAAGTGTATAGTGATATACAAAAAATACCTGAATATGGACAGTTTTATTAAGCTTAGTATTGACAATGTAGAAATAAGTTATGTAGATAAAGCCGAAAACCTAGGACCATTTAACAGGACACTATCATGGAGTGACCATATAAATAAAGTTGTGGGTAAATGCTAGGGTGTTCTTAGACAACTGTCCTTAACCCAACAATTTTTAACTATAGAGATCAGGTCGATGATAGCAAAGGCGCTAGCTATACCAGTACTATTTTATGGAATAGAGATTTTTGCAAAGTGTGATGCAAGCAGCTACAACAAACTACAAGTTGCATTTAATAGTATAGCTCGATATGTGTTTGGTCTGAAAAGGGGCGACCATATAACTAGCTTTGCTAAGCAACTATTTGGCCTAGACCTGTTGTCTTTAATAAATGTCAGAGTCCTCCTCTTCTTACATAAAGTAATTTACACGAAAAAGCCTGAGTACTTGTTTGATCAACTTAAATTCGCTACATCACCCCGAGTCCTTAACCTTACTTGTATGAGAACCAAGCTAGCATGCTTCGATAGGCAATTTTACATCTACGCTGTTCGGCTATGGAATAACCTGCCGTCAGATTTAAAATCCATCTCCAGCGCACATCAATTTAATAATAAGTTAAAAGCACATTTTGGTAATTAAAAACTTAAAAACTTAAATGTAATAATCGTATAATTAATTTAATAGAAATAAAATAACAAATCATGTTAAAATTATTCCTTAAGAATTAAATGTATAGCCTAAGTTTGATTTCAAGAATGTTGACATATAGTGATTAGTGCATTAATTTATAGTAGCGATACTGTAGCACTAAGAATCGTACATGAATAAATAAATAAATAAATAAATAAATTTATCGATTTGCCAGCCCCCCAGTTATCGTAGAGCCCCAATCTTGACACTTTAATTTACTATCCCATAGATAAAGAGAATTGGAAAGTTTCAAGTCTCTAGCTTGAAGGGTGTGGAAAAAACTTGCATACATACGGACTGATAGACGGACAGACACCATGACGGACATTGCACAAATCCAATATACTCTTTACCTTCGGTATCGAGTATAAAAATACAACCACGGGCTGTGTAAAAAGTTGAAATTTATGAAACAACTACCCGCCGCGGCGATCAGCTTGTAGACGTCACAGCTTATTCGCGGGTGCATTACAATTGTCTAAAATTCACAATTTATGTACTTACAAGCTGTGTGTTGAATAATGGAAAAGAGAAAAAAAACGAGAAGTTAAGCAATTGCCTGATGCAGCGATTCGTTTGTACACGTCACAACTTATTCACTGGCGCAAAAAAATTGTATAAGCTTCACATTTCCCCTTTCAAAGCCACGACGGTCACAGCGTAGACGAAAGCTACAACGAGAACGGCCATAACAGAATCGGCGAACGTCGACAAAAGCTACAACGGCGACAAGCCGAAATTGGCAGCAGCAGCGAACGTTGAAAAATTTACGCATTACAATTGTCTTAAATTCAATGTCAAAAAAAAAAAAAAAAATTTTGTTTTTTGTGCAACTTATTCGCGGGCGCAATAAAAGAATAATTTAAATCAAAATAAAAATATACAATTACACACTGCGGCAGTTTGCCCACGCTCGTCGTGCGTCAATATTTGCGAGTGTAAAATATTGTATTATTTAGAATAACAAAAAATAAAAATGTTAAACACAATCAAAAACAACTACACACTGTAAGATAAAATAAAAACGCACGATGACAGCGCGGCCGACACAAAAATATTTTTTCGTATATTCAACAAATATTCTAAAAAAAAAAATCATTACTAATATTTCTTTTCCCCTTTCCAATAGAACACGGCTCTCAAAATTTAGCAACTAAAAACAATAAACACAAAAATCTACAGCACATTCCTACACTAAATTAGGAATGGGTAAGTGAAGCGTTTTCATTTGTTTTTACAAAAAAGAGGAAGACCTCAATTCTGATTTAATGAAGTTAAAAAAAAGAGGAAAAATAATTTAAACTTTTTCAAAATCTTTTAGGCCTAAACTACAGTTATAGTATGACCACGCAAATATAATCAAATTTAAATAAAATTCGCTCTAGATCAATTATTGCACAGATCAATTAAACTACCAAGGCTTAGCAAATTTTAAACTGTTCATAAATCAGATTTGAGGAATTGATCTTGGAAGACGTTTCACTAACCTGCATTAGCCATTTATTCTCTTACCTTGTATATTAAAACCATATCTTAAAAAAATTATTATTATAAAAATATTAAAATTATACAAAAAATAATATTTAAATTTTATCCACAAAAAATATATTAAAACAAGTGGAAACGTTGCAGTCGGACGCAACCGACTGCGGTATACTCGATACCAGTATTAAAACCAGTCAAAAGAGGCCTCATTTCAAAGGGGTACGGATGCGGCAGGGGTGTACGCTGCCTTAAAAATTCTCCGACGCAGATGGGGATGGCACCAGCAGTCTTCGTTGCAAATTTGGTGACTCTAGCTCAAAGTTTGTAATAGGTGGAGAGAGAGGAGCTGGGGGCAGAATGGGTGGGCGTGGCATCAAAATTTTTCATGCAGATCTTTGTGGAATGTCAATTGCTATCTTCATACTAAATTTGGTGACTCTAGCTCGAAGTTTGTAAAATACGTGGGAAGGGGGCATGGGGGCGTTATGGGTGGGCGTGGCATCAAAAATTTTGATGCAGTTCATGTGGAATGTCAATTGCTACCTGAATACCAAATTTGTTGACTCTAGCTCGAAGTTTGTAAAATGTAGCGAAAGGGGAGCTGGGGGCAGTATGGGTGGGCGTGGCATCAAAATTTTTCATGCAGTTTTTGGGGGTCATCATCACCTATATTTGCACCAAATTTGGTGGCTCCAGCTCAAAAACTGTTGGAGATATATGATTTTTTAACTTTAAAATGCGGGGGAGCTGGGGGCGGAATGGGTGAACGTGGCTCCAAAACTTTGATGCAATTTTTTGGGGGTCGTTGCCAGCTATCTTCCTACCAAATTTGGAGGCTCTAGCTCCACAACTCTGGAAGATACACGCATTCCCGTTTTTGACGGAGCGCTGGGGCGGATGGGTTTGGCTAGGGCATTATTAGTGGGCGTGGCATCGAAACTTTTGATGCAGTTTTTGGGGAGTCATCATCATCCATCTTGGCACCAAATTTGGTGGCTAAAGCTCAAAAACTGTGGGAGTTATAGGCTTTTTTTTTACTTTAAATTGCGGGGGGCTGGGGGCGGAATATGTGGGCGTGGCTCCAAAATGTTTGATGCAGTTTTTTGGGGGTTGCTAGTAGCTATCTTCTTACCAAATTTGGTACTTCTAGCTGTAAGGATGTGCGAAATATGTGGATTGATCGGTTTTGAGTTATCGAATTTATCGATTTGCCAGCCCCCCAGTTATCGTAGAACCCCCATCTTGACACTTTAATTGACTATCCCATAGATAAAGAGAATTGGAAAGTTTGAAGTCTCTAGCTTGAAGGGTGTGGAAAAAACTTGCAACCATACGGACGGACGGACGGACGGACGGACGGACACCATGACGGACATTGCACAAACCCAATATACTCTTTACCTTCGGTATCGAGTATAATCATACCTAGAAAATAAGTATATATTCAAAAACACACAAAAACATATTAAACACAAGTGGAAACGTTGCAGTCGGACGCAGCCGACTGCGGCATACTCGATACCAGTATTAAAACCGGTAAAAAGAGGCCTGACTGCAGAGGGGTACGGATGCGGCAGAGGTGTACACTGCCTAAAAGATTTTCCGATGCAGATGGGGATGCCACAAGCTATTTTCCTTACTAATTTGATGACTCTAGCTCAAAGTTTGTAAGTTTGTTGTGAAATGGGGGTTGGGGGTGGTATGGGTGGGCGTGGCATCCAGATTTGTGATGCAGAACTATGTGGAATGTCAATTGCTATCTTCATACCAAATTTGGTGACTCTAGCTTGAAATTTGTAAAAAGTGTGGCAAGGGGGGCTGGGGGCGGTATGGGTGGGCGTGGCATCCAAATTTGTGATGCAGATCTTTGTGGAATGTCAATTGCTATCTTCATACCAAATTTGGTGACTCTAGCTCGAAAATTGTAAAAAGTTGGGAAAGGGGGGCTGGGGGCAGTATGGGTGGGTGTGGCATCCAAATTTTTGCTGCAGATCTATGTGGGATGTCAATTGCTATCTTCATACCAAATTTGGTGACTCTAGCTCAAAGTTTGTAAAAGGTGTGGAAAGGAGGGCGAAAAGGGTGGGCGTGGCTCCAAAACTTTGATGCAGTTTTTTGGGGGTCGTTACCAGCTATCTTCCTACCAAATTTGGAGGCTCTAGCTCCACAGCTCTGGAAGATACACGCATTCCCGTTTTTGACGAAGCGTTGGGGTGGATGGGGGCGGCTAGGGCAGTATCGGTGGGCGTGGCATCCATACTTTTGATGCAGTTTTTTGGGGGTCATCATCACCTATTTTGCCACCAAATATGGTGGCTCTAGCTCAAAAACTGTGGGAGATATAGCCATTTCTGATTTCAAACTGCGGGGGGCTGGGGGCGGAATGGGTGGTCGTGGCTCCAAAACTTTGATGCAGTTTTTGGGGATCGTTACCAGCTATCTTCCTACCAAATTTGGAGGCTCTAGCTCCACAACTCTGGAAGATACACGCATTCCCGTTTTTGACGAAGCGTTGGGATGGATGGTGGCGGCTAGGGCAGTATCGGTTGGCGTGGCACCAAATTTGGTGGCTCTAGCTCAAAAACTGTGGGAGATATAGCCATTTCTGATTTCAAATTGCGGTGGGGCTGGGGGCGGAATGGGGGGTGTGGCTCCAAAATTTTTGATGCAGTTTTTTGGGGGTTGCTAGTAGCTATCTGCTTACCGAATTTGGTAGTTCTACCTGTAAAAATGTGCGAAATATGTGGATTTATCGGTTTTGAGTTATCGAATTTATCGATTTGCCAGCCCCCCAGTTATCGTAGAACCCCCATCTTGAAACTTTAATTTACTATCCCATAGATAAAAAGAATTGGAAAGTTTGAAGTCTCTAGCTTGAAGGGTGTGGAAAAAAGTTGAGAACATACGGACAGACGGACGGACACCATGACGGACATTGCACAAACTCAATATACTCTTTACCTTCGGTATCGAGTATAAAAATAAAAGGGGCAAAAACGGGCAGCTGAAACTTTTTGCATTAGATAAAGGATTAATCAAAGAAATAATTTTGAAAATATGGCAGATGTAACATGTGATAATATGTTTTTATTTTCCATCAAAGTTCAAAAACTGTGAAACAATTGATAGTATGTAAATCTCGATTTACCTGGGCAACCGCAAACCAAACATTACAATTTTTTTATTCTTTTTTAATAAAAAGATTTACTGATAGAATCAACAATAATGATGATCCGTTTCTTAGTTTTTTTAGTTATTGTATCTCAAAGCCGACAAAATCACATTAAAATTGCGACACAAAAAATCTGTCAACTTTGCAGGGCTATATCTTCTAAACAAAAAATCTGGTTTTATTAAGGATTGCAGATTTGAAATCGTAAGAAAATTTCCTATAAAGTTCGTTAAATCACTATTTTTAGAGGCACATGCATTTTTTATTTTTGCCACTTGACTTGTTCTACGGGCGCCACTGTGCGCCATTAGAGGAAACTATTCAAGCTTCCATAGTTACTCAGTTCTTTAATAAAATGGAAGAAACCCTTGCTGAAATGAGAAGTTATATACAGGAAACATTGGCTATAGTAAATGAAACATTGAGAAAAATTTATAAATTTAATTAAATAAATGAAGTCAAATTATAAAATACAATTTCGATTTATTTAGTATTTATATATTAAGGTGCTTGCTTAAAGATATTCTTATATTACAAGCAGCTCAGATGGCCGCTTCCGTTTTCTGCTATTTGCAATGTTCGAGGCCGATGTTTTTATAAAATTACATTGCTCCTTTATAACAAGCAAAACAGCTTGTAGACATTGCATGTAAGTTAATAAAACTGACAATAATAACGGAGGCTCAGTTACTGAGCAATGGAAACAGATTTCGTAACTGACTGTTAAAATTTACAGTAACTGAGCAGTGGAAATAGGCTAAGTTGAGCGGCCGAAACTTGTACTTCCAAATATTATAATAAACAGAACACGTTTGGAAAGTAGCATTACGTCGATGTGCTTATCTAGTAGGAATTGAGCTAATTCAAGTTAAAGAATATCTAAAAGACGCCATTATCGTTCCACGTATTCGTATCGCAGCCATTGATTATTTTGACTGTTGTGATACAAGCATTTGTATCAAGAGATTTTGATTACGCATAAGTTCTTGCAAAGTTGTTTTGCTTTGTTGCTGTTCCTGTGCATCGTTTGTGCTCGCTTGTTTTAAATGGTTAAATGGTTGTAAATACGGTGTGTTAGAGGCAGGAAGAGCCAGTCCAGATCTTAGATAAGTTGCGTTATTGGTTGCGAATTCAGGGCCAAGTGAGGATGTGGCTGCAGACGAAAAGAAGACGTCTGCGTTGTGTTTCGATGGAGTGAAGGGAATCGGTGCGTGTTGCGAGCGTACAGTGGTAACGCGCTGATGGATACGGTTTTTAAGCTCCTTGTAGACATGGCAGCCTCTGTAGTTGGCTGTGTGCTTGCTTTCGCAGTTGTTGCAAAATTTTTTGCTTGTCTTCTTTACTTGCTGGGCAATTTGCGGAGTTATGCAGTTCCCCACAGTATACGCATACTGAGTGCAGTGTACAGTAGGCTTTTTGTATGGCCGTACTCTTGGCAGTTCATACATTGTACGGGACCGTTTCGTTTTTTGCGGTTCTTCTACGGTGATTCAGCGGTGAAGTAAAAGCTGAAGTTTGTATATTTGGTGCATCTCGTTTTTTTTAAGCATCTTCGTTTCTGGTTCAAGTTCTATTTTAAAGAGTGGTTGCGGCATCCTGTTCCTGTTTAAGATGTTAATGACTATTTTTCTCGAAATATTTTCTACTGCAGCGCCTGTTTTATTTCTCCAGATTTTTAATGAATACGTATAATAATTAATTTTTTTTCGTTTAGATGCTTTATTAGAACTCTGTTTTTTTCTGCCAAGATGTGAAATCTATTGGTATTGATTGTAGTATCGTTCGAGGGTATATTTAAATTGCTACGGGTAATTTTTGGTTTATTCGTAGAATTTTGCGGACTTAGCTTTCTTTTGATATAAATGTAACGATCCATACCAGTCTGCGTAGCCGACTTAACATTTTTGCTGTTTGCAGTTTGATTTGCTGACGGCGCAGCAGTCGTTGTGATTGTTGAACGGGAAGTAGGTATCGGTGCAGTTGTGGTTGTAGTCGCTGTTGCGGTACCTAGAGAGGGCGCAGCACTTGCAGTCGTTGCTAAGAGAGACGGGGAGCACGAAAACTTTCGGGCGCGTGCTGTGTGCAAGACTTCATTTGTCGGGTTGGGTGTTGCCGACTGCGCGCGGTCGGATTGCGTTGACTCGATAGATAGCAGGGACGGAGACGGTGAGCAAGAACGTTCGCTGACACGCGCTGTGTAAGAGCGTTCGATTTGCGGGTTGGGGGTAATTGACCGCTCGGGCTGCTCTGATACTACAGAGAAGTACGCGTTGCTCTGCCGACGACGCTCGTCTTGCTTGCCACAATTCTCACTTTGACTCATTGTCTTAAGCGAGGTGACGAATTTGTTATTGCCTTTTGTTTTATATGTTATTATTTGTTAAAAGTCAATTGTTATGTTAAAACTGCAGATTTTTAAAAACGCCGCTTGTGCAGATGCATTGCACTTAGCGTCTTTCGTATTAAATATATATATTTTTTGTCCCAATTAGATCTTCACGTAACTTTTTACCCTTAGCCTTGATCGTTACTTCAGCAACTATTTAATTCATGAACCATTTCGTGTTATATGTTCTGACTATAACAAACTTTATTCTCTTGTCTCCTTGGAGGCCTCATCTCCAGTACTAAAAAGATCGATCCTTTTTGCTTTATCTAATCGTAACCACTAACTACTAATCTAATGCTGGTCTGATTGGGTTTTTCTGGGTTTTTCCCAATCCTCGCAACAAATGTTGGACTACTCAATTTTTATTGAATTTCCCAGAGCTTTAACGTTAACTTTTGATTATATTTTCAGATTTATATATTAATCTTTATTTTTATTTTAAATTATTTTAACTATTTTTTAATTTAAATTAATTTTGATTTCATTTTAATGTCAGCTGCTCTTAGCTGACAATACATAAATAAATAAATAAATAAATAAATAAATAAATTAGCTTCTTTATCCAAGCACTTTTGCGTTTGGGAATTAATTAACCGGACAACGATAAGAAAACACGTCTGCATTCGACGACAGTTGAACATAGAACTGAAATGAAATTGGCAGAGGGATTTATCTTGCTGTTTTGTAATGAGATGTTTTGAACAATGGAATCTCGATGTTAAGTACAATGTTTTCTTTGTGACTTATTGTGTTCATTTTAAGTAGGTTAGACATTTGTTGTTCTGTTTTAATAGGATTTTTCTGGTTTTCAGCTGGTGGCATCCCCATCTGCATCGGATCTTTTATTTTGCCATTGCTTAATGTCAACAACACTCATGCCAAATCACATGCTTTTAATGTTAAATGAATCCTTATTGCTCTGTCTATGAACAATTTAAACCTTTAAATATTCATCTTTAAATTTGTAATAGAAAATTAAAAAAAATTATCCATCTAATTTACCTAAACGAATATACTAACTGTATCCGTAACCTCAATAATACCATTGCAAATCTCGAATATGACGAAAATTTAAAAGACTCTACTTTCGTGCAAAATGCAAAACTCTCACAAGCACAATCTAAAATCGATACACTTACACCATTAGAAAGACATAAAAAGGCCTCATTAATGGCCTAGGCTACTTAGTAAAAGTCGTCACCGACAACATGGATGCCACCGACGCACAAAACAGTATCTATAAGGAAATTTACGAAAATAACAACTAAAAACAGCTGTGGGCACCCAATAAATGATTTGGCAAAATTGATTGGCAAATTATAATAACGTATAAACCCAGTGAACAACAACAACAGCAGCAGCGAGAAGGCTACCCACACACACAGGCGGATATACACGCGCCGGTATCCACGTGCACCCAAGCTGCGCACGCACTGGAATTTACACACACACACACGGCTTTGACCCCAGCACGCGCTAGGGCATACGCACACTACACACATACGGCATTAACCCCAGCACACACACAGGCCTACAGAATAACCACTTCAGCATGCCATAGCTTGTCGTAAGAGGCGACTAAATGGCTCTAAGGCAGAGTCCAGTTATGCCTTAGGTAGGACTTCTGGAACCCCTTCTGGAATAGACGAAACCAGGGCTGAAGGTTAGCAGTATTCTATCACCTGAGTAAGCGGAGTGAAATCTTGCTGAAATGGCTGATAGGCTATTGCTGTTACCGCCTCCGTCTCGTTAAAACATAGCAAGTCTCCAGGATACGATCTCGGGCTCGTAGTCATTAAGTTGACAGTACCGGTTCAGATGTTATATTCCTGATTAACGGGGATCTGGCTCTGTATGCCCGACCCCATGAAGGCGGGTGTCAACCCTAGCGTGGCCTCACTGCTTGCATAGATAACGACGGGATTACAACGCGACAGTACAACGACCTCAGACAACGGCCCAGGAGTTGGGACCCAATAGCATGAATACACAAACAACCCCCCAAAATGAAGGAGAGAGAGAGGCTTTTAGAATTCTTTCACAGAACCCCTGTACTGGATTTGCTAGAAGCAGTAAGGTGTTAAGGTTGCCGACCAAAATTTCGACGCCAGCCGTTCAAGAGTTACACCAGGGCGCGAGGGAGCCTGTGGAGCAACACAACAGAACAGCGCTCAGCGACCTTGGAGAAGAAACCTCGAAGCTGGTCGAGATGATGGAAGATGGTAAGAGACGGTCGATTCACCAGCCGATGCGTGACTCGATCGAGAGCATCAGGGCCCTATACGAGCCAAGCTTCCCAGACGTTGCCAATCTTCGGAAAGGCCATCGATAGCAAGAGAAAGCAGAATCCTGGAGCGGGTGCACCCTCCACCAAGAGGAGTAAGGGAGTGGTGACGACGCAGGTTTCGACCTGCACTCAAGCCACGGATGAACCAGGGCCGGAGCCAAAGAGAGTGAAGGAGAAAAATGGACCACGGTACGGAAGAAGAAAAATAAGGAGAGCAAACCTGGCAAGAGACGCATGGCTGAGAAAAGCAGACCAGACGCCATAGTCATATCTGCTATAGGAGAGGCAAGTTACTCCGAAATACTTCGAAAAGTGAAGTCAGATGGAACGCTAAGCGGTGTTGGCCAGGTGGTTTCCAAAATCAGGAGAACCCAAAAAGGTGAGCTCCTGATCCAGCTGAGCAAATCTGGAGAGGGCACATCGGCGATTAGGAACCTTCTTGGTGAGTCCCTCGGGGAGCAAGCGGAAGTCCGGGCGCTCTCACAGCGAGTCACAGTGGAGTGCAGGGATTTGGACGAAATCACCACTAAGGAGGACATATGCGAGGCCTTGAAAAAGCAGCTGCATATAGAAGCTATCTTGGTTGAAGATATCCATTTAAGAAAGGCTTACGGTTCGACGCAGACGGCTTCCATCAAGCTGCCTGTGGATGAAGCTAGGAAGGCTCTTGCCGCTGGAGTCGTGAAGGTCGGTTGGGCTGTTTCCCGAATAAGGGAATGGATTACAGTCAAGAGTTGCTTCAAATACATGGAGTTCGGCCACTTTGCAAGGGAATGCAAGGGCACGGTGGACAGGTCTAAGCAATGCCGTAGATGCGGACAAGAAAACCACATTGCAAAGGACTGCACAACAAAGCCACAGTGCATGCTGTGCATGAGTAATAAAACAAGGGCTGACCATGTGGCTGGCAGTTGAAAATGTCCAGTATTTCGGAGAGCACTTGAACAGCGAAGATGAAGATTAAACAGCTTAATCTTAACCATTGTGAGGCCGCACTGGCGCTTCTGATGCAGTCGGCAAGGGAGAAGCATACTGACATAGCTCTTATCTGCGAGCCATTCAAAAGGATACCAGGTTGAAGTCTCTAGCTTGAAGGGTGTGGAAAAAAGTTGAGAACATACGGACAGACGGACGGACACCATGACGGACATTGCACAAACTCAATATACTCTTTACCTTCGGTATCGAGTATAAAAATAAAAGGGGCAAAAACGGGCAGCTGAAACTTTTTGCATTAGATAAAGGATTAATCAAAGAAATAATTTTGAAAATATGGCAGATGTAACATGTGATAATATGTTTTTATTTTCCATCAAAGTTCAAAAACTGTGAAACAATTGATAGTATGTAAATCTCGATTTACCTGGGCAACCGCAAACCAAACATTACAATTTTTTTTATTCTTTTTTTAATAAAAAGATTTACTGATAGAATCAACAATAATGATGATCCGTTTCTTAGTTTTTTTAGTTATTGTATCTCAAAGCCGACAAAATCACATTAAAATTGCGACACAAAAAATCTGTCAACTTTGCAGGGCTATATCTTCTAAACAAAAAATCTGGTTTTATTAAGGATTGCAGATTTGAAATCGTAAGAAAATTTCCTATAAAGTTCGTTAAATCACTATTTTTTAGAGGCACATGCATTTTTTTATTTTTGCCACTTGACTTGTTCTACGGGCGCCACTGTGCGCCATTAGAGGAAACTATTCAAGCTTCCATAGTTACTCAGTTCTTTAATAAAATGGAAGAAACCCTTGCTGAAATGAGAAGTTATATACAGGAAACATTGGCTATAGTAAATGAAACATTGAGAAAAAATTTATAAATTTAATTAAATAAATGAAGTCAAATTATAAAATACAATTTCGATTTATTTAGTATTTATATATTAAGGTGCTTGCTTAAAGATATTCTTATATTACAAGCAGCTCAGATGGCCGCTTCCGTTTTCTGCTATTTGCAATGTTCGAGGCCGATGTTTTTATAAAATTACATTGCTCCTTTATAACAAGCAAAACAGCTTGTAGACATTGCATGTAAGTTAATAAAACTGACAATAATAACGGAGGCTCAGTTACTGAGCAATGGAAACAGATTTCGTAACTGACTGTTAAAATTTACAGTAACTGAGCAGTGGAAATAGGCTAAGTTGAGCGGCCGAAACTTGTACTTCCAAATATTATAATAAACAGAACACGTTTGGAAAGTAGCATTACGTCGATGTGCTTATCTAGTAGGAATTGAGCTAATTCAAGTTAAAGAATATCTAAAAGACGCCATTATCGTTCCACGTATTCGTATCGCAGCCATTGATTATTTTGACTGTTGTGATACAAGCATTTGTATCAAGAGATTTTGATTACGCATAAGTTCTTGCAAAGTTGTTTTGCTTTGTTGCTGTTCCTGTGCATCGTTTGTGCTCGCTTGTTTTAAATGGTTAAATGGTTGTAAATACGGTGTGTTAGAGGCAGGAAGAGCCAGTCCAGATCTTAGATAAGTTGCGTTATTGGTTGCGAATTCAGGGCCAAGTGAGGATGTGGCTGCAGACGAAAAGAAGACGTCTGCGTTGTGTTTCGATGGAGTGAAGGGAATCGGTGCGTGTTGCGAGCGTACAGTGGTAACGCGCTGATGGATACGGTTTTTAAGCTCCTTGTAGACATGGCAGCCTCTGTAGTTGGCTGTGTGCTTGCTTTCGCAGTTGTTGCAAAATTTTTTGCTTGTCTTCTTTACTTGCTGGGCAATTTGCGGAGTTATGCAGTTCCCCACAGTATACGCATACTGAGTGCAGTGTACAGTAGGCTTTTGTATGGCCGTACTCTTGGCAGTTCATACATTGTACGGGACCGTTTCGTTTTTGCGGTTCTTCTACGGTGATTCAGCGGTGAAGTAAAAGCTGAAGTTTGTATATTTGGTGCATCTCGTTTTTTTTAAGCATCTTCGTTTCTGGTTCAAGTTCTATTTTAAAGAGTGGTTGCGGCATCCTGTTCCTGTTTAAGATGTTAATGACTATTTTTCTCGAAATATTTTCTACTGCAGCGCCTGTTTTATTTCTCCAGATTTTTAATGAATACGTATAATAATTAATTTTTTTTTCGTTTAGATGCTTTATTAGAACTCTGTTTTTTTTTCTGCCAAGATGTGAAATCTATTGGTATTGATTGTAGTATCGTTCGAGGGTATATTTAAATTGCTACGGGTAATTTTTGGTTTATTCGTAGAATTTTGCGGACTTAGCTTTCTTTTGATATAAATGTAACGATCCATACCAGTCTGCGTAGCCGACTTAACATTTTTGCTGTTTGCAGTTTGATTTGCTGACGGCGCAGCAGTCGTTGTGATTGTTGAACGGGAAGTAGGTATCGGTGCAGTTGTGGTTGTAGTCGCTGTTGCGGTACCTAGAGAGGGCGCAGCACTTGCAGTCGTTGCTAAGAGAGACGGGGAGCACGAAAACTTTCGGTCGCGTGCTGTGTGCAAGACTTCATTTGTCGGGTTGGGTGTTGCCGACTGCGCGCGGTCGGATTGCGTTGACTCGATAGATAGCAGGGACGGAGACGGTGAGCAAGAACGTTCGCTGACACGCGCTGTGTAAGAGCGTTCGATTTGCGGGTTGGGGGTAATTGACCGCTCGGGCTGCTCTGATACTACAGAGAAGTACGCGTTGCTCTGCCGACGACGCTCGTCTTGCTTGCCACAATTCTCACTTTGACTCATTGTCTTAAGCGAGGTGACGAATTTGTTATTGCCTTTTGTTTTATATGTTATTATTTGTTAAAAGTCAATTGTTATGTTAAAACTGCAGATTTTTAAAAACGCCGCTTGTGCAGATGCATTGCACTTAGCGTCTTTTCGTATTAAATATATATATTTTTTGTCCCAATTAGATCTTCACGTAACTTTTTACCCCTTAGCCTTGATCGTTACTTCAGCAACTATTTAATTCATGAACCATTTCGTGTTATATGTTCTGACTATAACAAATTTTATTCTCTTGTCTCCTTGGAGGCCTCATCTCCAGTACTAAAAAGATCGATCCTTTTTGCTTTATCTAATCGTAACCACTAACTACTAATCTAATGCTGGTCTGATTGGGTTTTTCTGGGTTTTTCCCAATCCTCGCAACAAATGTTGGACTACTCAATTTTTATTGAATTTCCCAGAGCTTTAACGTTAACTTTTGATTATATTTTCAGATTTATATATTAATCTTTATTTTTATTTTAAATTATTTTAACTATTTTTTAATTTAAATTAATTTTGATTTCATTTTAATGTCAGCTGCTCTTAGCTGACAATACATAAATAAATAAATAAATAAATAAATAAATAAATTAGCTTCTTTATCCAAGCACTTTTGCGTTTGGGAATTAATTAACCGGACAACGATAAGAAAACACGTCTGCATTCGACGACAGTTGAACATAGAACTGAAATGAAATTGGCAGAGGGATTTATCTTGCTGTTTTGTAATGAGATGTTTTGAACAATGGAATCTCGATGTTAAGTACAATGTTTTCTTTGTGACTTATTGTGTTCATTTTAAGTAGGTTAGACATTTGTTGTTCTGTTTTAATAGGATTTTTCTGGTTTTCAGCTGGTGGCATCCCCATCTGCATCGGATCTTTATTTTGCCATTGCTTAATGTCAACAACACTCATGCCAAATCACATGCTTTTAATGTTAAATGAATCCTTATTGCTCTGTCTATGAACAATTTAAACCTTTAAATATTCATCTTTAAATTTGTAATAGAAAATTAAAAAAAAATTATCCATCTAATTTACCTAAACGAATATACTAACTGTATCCGTAACCTCAATAATACCATTGCAAATCTCGAATATGACGAAAATTTAAAAGACTCTACTTTCGTGCAAAATGCAAAACTCTCACAAGCACAATCTAAAATCGATACACTTACACCATTAGAAAGACATAAAAAGGCCTCATTAATGGCCTAGGCTACTTAGTAAAAGTCGTCACCGACAACATGGATGCCACCGACGCACAAAACAGTATCTATAAGGAAATTTACGAAAATAACAACTAAAAACAGCTGTGGGCACCCAATAAATGATTTGGCAAAATTGATTGGCAAATTATAATAACGTATAAAACCCAGTGAACAACAACAACAGCAGCAGCGAGAAGGCTACCCACACACACAGGCGGATATACACGCGCCGGTATCCACGTGCACCCAAGCTGCGCACGCACTGGAATTTACACACACACACACGGCTTTGACCCCAGCACGCGCTAGGGCATACGCACACTACACACATACGGCATTAACCCCAGCACACACACAGGCCTACAGAATAACCACTTCAGCATGCCATAGCTTGTCGTAAGAGGCGACTAAATGGCTCTAAGGCAGAGTCCAGTTATGCCTTAGGTAGGACTTCTGGAACCCCTTCTGGAATAGACGAAACCAGGGCTGAAGGTTAGCAGTATTCTATCACCTGAGTAAGCGGAGTGAAATCTTGCTGAAATGGCTGATAGGCTATTGCTGTTACCGCCTCCGTCTCGTTAAAACATAGCAAGTCTCCAGGATACGATCTCGGGCTCGTAGTCATTAAGTTGACAGTACCGGTTCAGATGTTATATTCCTGATTAACGGGGATCTGGCTCTGTATGCCCGACCCCATGAAGGCGGGTGTCAACCCTAGCGTGGCCTCACTGCTTGCATAGATAACGACGGGATTACAACGCGACAGTACAACGACCTCAGACAACGGCCCAGGAGTTGGGACCCAATAGCATGAATACACAAACAACCCCCCAAAATGAAGGAGAGAGAGAGGCTTTTAGAATTCTTTCACAGAACCCCTGTACTGGATTTGCTAGAAGCAGTAAGGTGTTAAGGTTGCCGACCAAAATTTCGACGCCAGCCGTTCAAGAGTTACACCAGGGCGCGAGGGAGCCTGTGGAGCAACACAACAGAACAGCGCTCAGCGACCTTGGAGAAGAAACCTCGAAGCTGGTCGAGATGATGGAAGATGGTAAGAGACGGTCGATTCACCAGCCGATGCGTGACTCGATCGAGAGCATCAGGGCCCTATACGAGCCAAGCTTCCCAGACGTTGCCAATCTTCGGAAAGGCCATCGATAACAAGAGAAAGCAGAATCCTGGAGCGGGTGCACCCTCCACCAAGAGGAGTAAGGGAGTGGTGACGACGCAGGTTTCGACCTGCACTCAAGCCACGGATGAACCAGGGACGGAGCCAAAGAGAGTGAAGGAGAAAAATGGACCACGGTACGGAAGAAGAAAAATAAGGAGAGCAAACCTGGCAAGAGACGCATGGCTGAGAAAAGCAGACCAGACGCCATAGTCATATCTGCTATAGGAGAGGCAAGTTACTCCGAAATACTTCGAAAAGTGAAGTCAGATGGAACGCTAAGCGGTGTTGGCCAGGTGGTTTCCAAAATCAGGAGAACCCAAAAAGGTGAGCTCCTGATCCAGCTGAGCAAATCTGGAGAGGGCACATCGGCGATTAGGAACCTTCTTGGTGAGTCCCTCGGGGAGCAAGCGGAAGTCCGGGCGCTCTCACAGCGAGTCACAGTGGAGTGCAGGGATTTGGACGAAATCACCACTAAGGAGGACATATGCGAGGCCTTGAAAAAGCAGCTGCATATAGAAGCTATCTTGGTTGAAGATATCCATTTAAGAAAGGCTTACGGTTCGACGCAGACGGCTTCCATCAAGCTGCCTGTGGATGAAGCTAGGAAGGCTCTTGCCGCTGGAGTCGTGAAGGTCGGTTGGGCTGTTTCCCGAATAAGGGAATGGATTACAGTCAAGAGTTGCTTCAAATACATGGAGTTCGGCCACTTTGCAAGGGAATGCAAGGGCACGGTGGACAGGTCTAAGCAATGCCGTAGATGCGGACAAGAAAACCACATTGCAAAGGACTGCACAACAAAGCCACAGTGCATGCTGTGCATGAGTAATAAAACAAGGGCTGACCATGTGGCTGGCAGTTGAAAATGTCCAGTATTTCGGAGAGCACTTGAACAGCGAAGATGAAGATTAAACAGCTTAATCTTAACCATTGTGAGGCCGCACTGGCGCTTCTGATGCAGTCGGCAAGGGAGAAGCATACTGACATAGCTCTTATCTGCGAGCCATTCAAAAGGATACCAGGGACCGGATGGGTAGCCAGCAGAGACGGTAAGGCGGCCATTTGGTCCATAAACACGACACCCTGAGAAGTCAATACAGACCACAACGGATTTGTTAGGGCACGGATAAGCAGCGTTACATTCTACAGCTGTTACGCACCTCCAAGCTGGGGACTGGGAGAGTTCAAAAACATGCTGGAAGAAATCGTGGATGATGCACGCGGACGATCCCCGATAGTTATAGCTGGCGACTTCAACGCATGGGCAGTAGAATGGGGCAGCAGAGAAACAAACACCAGGGGCTTCTGCTTTTTGGAAGTGTTCTCTGCACTGGATGTAACTCTCATGAATGATGGGAAATCACTTACCTACCGAAAAGCCGGTTGTGGCTCTATAATTGACCTAACCCTGATGAGCTGCTCGTTAGGAAGGGGGGTCAAATGGAAAGTAAGTGAAGAGTTCACCTTCAGTGACCACCAGGCCATTTACTATGAACTGCGCAGAAGCTCGGCAAAGATGCCACCCAAGCTAACAGGACCGAAGTGGAAAGATAGCTGTCTGGACGAGCAAACTTTTGTGGACCTGCTAAACTATCTGGAATGGGAAAGTGGCCCTGCAGAGGTTATGGCAAACCAACTAGGAAGAAACCTAGCTGATGCTTGCGACGCATCCATGCCTAGGCGGAAACAAAGCAGGCGTGGATCACCTTGCTACTGGTGGAATGACGAGATTAGCCAGCTGAGGAATAAGTGCATACGTGCAAGGCGACTCTTCCAAAGAGCCAGAGATCGCCCGGACTTTGACCGCAGAGCCGAGGACTTCCGGAGGGCTAAGCGGGATTTGAAGCACAGCATCAAGCGCAGTAAAGCCAACTGCTTTCGCCAGATATGTGAAGAGGCCGACATCAACCCCTGGGGAACGGCCTATAAGGTGTTAGCCAAGAAAGTAAAGAGCCAAACCACGCCAAGGACCACATGCCCAGTGGAGCTACGGAAAATCGTAGTGGCCTTGTTTCCACAGAACCCCCGGGTGCAAACGGAAAGCCCCACACTTGACTCGGAGCACATAAGTCCAGTGACGACCGACGAGGTGACTGCGGCAGTTAGACAGATTGGTGACCGAAAGACCCCAGGGCCTGACGGTATACCAAACAAAGTGCTAAAGATTGCAATCGCCGTGAAGTCCCAGGAATTTGCCGGCACCTACACTCACTGCTTTCAGGAGAGAGTATTCCCAAGAGTATGGAAAGTCCAGTGACTCATCCTGCTGCCAAAAGGAGACAAACCAGTCGAAGAACCCTCGGGCTTTAGACCGATTTGTCTGCTTGACACGGCGGGAAAGATTCTGGAGAAAATTATCTACGCAAGACTGCTAACGATACTGGACGCCAGACATGCACTTTTGGAGTCCCAATTCGGATTCCGCAAGGCACGGTCAACGGTGGACGCGATCAAGGCAGTGGTCGACATCGCAACAAAAGCGATAGAAGGGACACGATGGAGATGGGGCGACAAGGAGTATTGCGCAGTAGTTACGCTGGATATTCGGAACGCGTTCAACACGGCGAGCTGGACGCGCATCCTAAATGCCCTTAGAATAATTGGAATACCGCCCTATCTAATGAGAATTCTAACGAGTTATCTTTCAGATAGGACTTTGGAATACGACACAGAGGATGGAATTAAGCGATTTAACGTCACTGCAGGTGTTCCACAGGGCTCAGTATTGGGACCCCTCCTGTGGAACGTGATGCACGACGAAGTACTCAGACTGCGCCTGCCACAGGGATGTAAGCTTATTGGATTCGCAGATGACCTGGCCCTCGTAGTTGTAGCAAAACACATACGAGAAGTAGAAGAAGCAGCTAATGAAGCTATTAAGATAATAGCATCATGGATGCGGGCTGCAAGCCTGGAACTAGCAGAGCACAAGACAGAGGCAGTTCTGATAACGAGCAGGAAAAAGACTGAATTTATGGAGGTGGAGGTTGGTAATGTTACCATCAAATCC
Source organism: Scaptomyza montana (assembly GCA_018904305.1). Classification (NCBI taxonomy): domain Eukaryota; kingdom Metazoa; phylum Arthropoda; class Insecta; order Diptera; family Drosophilidae; genus Scaptomyza; species Scaptomyza montana. The sequence continues at coordinate 1,009,365 of JAEIGR010000024.1, read as the reverse complement.
AAGCCATACATCAAGTACTTAGGAGTTATACTGGATAACAGGCTGGGTTACCGGCCTCACATCGAGTATGTCGGTATGAAGGCAGCAAAATAACAGGCAGCTCTCTTTCGGATGCTGCCAAACCTAGGAGGACCCAAGGGTTGGTAAATTCACTATTTTTTTGAGGCACATGCAATTTTTGATTTTTGCCACTTGACTTGTTCTACGGGCGCCACTGTGCGCCGTTAGAGGAAGCTATTCAAGCTTCCATAGTTACTCAGTTCTTTAATAAAATGGAAGAAAACCTTGCTGAAATGAGAAGTTATATACAGGAAACATTGGCTATAGTAAATGAAACATTGAGAAAAAATTTATAAATTTAATTAAATAAATGAAGTCAAATTATAAAATACAATTTCGATTTATTTAGTATTTATATATTAAGGTGCTTGCTTAAAGATATTCTTATATTACAAGCAGCTCAGATGGCCGCTTCCGTTTTCTGCTATTTGCAATGTTCGAGGCCGATGTTTTTATAAAATTACATTGCTCCTTTATAACAAGCAAAACAGCTTGTAGACATTGCATGTAAGTTAATAAAACTGACAATAATAACGGAGGCTCAGTTACTGAGCAATGGAAACAGATTTCGTAACTGACTGTTAAAATTTACAGTAACTGAGCAGTGGAAATAGGCTAAGTTGAGCGGCCGAAACTTGTACTTCCAAATATTATAATAAACAGAACACGTTTGGAAAGTAGCATTACGTCGATGTGCTTATCTAGTAGGAATTGAGCTAATTCAAGTTAAAGAATATCTAAAAGACGCCATTATCGTTCCACGTATTCGTATCGCAGCCATTGATTATTTTGACTGTTGTGATACAAGCATTTGTATCAAGAGATTTTGATTACGCATAAGTTCTTGCAAAGTTGTTTTCATAAATGACATAAACTCGTTCATGCTTTGCTGCAGGGTACATATGAGTGCTTCGAGGTTGCTTTGTTGCTGTTCCTGTGCATCGTTTGTGCTCGCTTGTTTTAAATGGTTAAATGGTTGTAAATACGGTGTGTTAGAGGCAGGAAGAGCCAGTCCAGATCTTAGATAAGTTGCGTTATTGGTTGCGAATTCAGGGCCAAGTGAGGATGTGGCTGCAGACGAAAAGAAGACGTCTGCGTTGTGTTTCGATGGAGTGAAGGGAATCGGTGCGTGTTGCGAGCGTACAGTGGTAACGCGCTGATGGATACAGTTTTTAAGCTCCTTGTAGACATGGCAGCCTCTGTAGTTGGCTGTGTGCTTGCTTTCGCAGTTGTTGCAAAATTTTTTGCTTGTCTTCTTTACTTGCTGGGCAACTTGCGGAGTTATGCAGTTCCCCACAGTATACGCATACTGAGTGCAGTGTACAGTAGGCTTTTGTATGGCCGTACTCTTGGCAGTTCATACATTGTACGGGACCATTTCGTTTGTGCGGTTCTTCTACGGTGATTCAGCGGTGAAGTAAAAGCTGAAGTTTGTATATTTGGTGCACCTCGTTTTTTTTAAGCATCTTCGTTTCTGGTTCTGAGGAAAAAGTGCATACGTGCAAGGCGACTCTTCTAAAAAGCCAGAGATCGCCCGGACTTTGACCGCAGAGCCGAGGACTTCCGGTGGGCTAAGCGGGATTTGAAGCACAGCATCAAGCGCAGTAAAGCCAACTGCTTTCGCCAGATATGTGAAGAGGCCGACATCAACCCCTGGGGAACGGCCTATAAGGTGTTAGCCAAGAAAGTAAAGAGCCAAACCACGCCAAGGACCACATGCCCAGTGGAGCTACGGAAAATCGTAGTGGCCTTGTTTCCACAGAACCCCCGGGTGCAAACGGAAAGCCCCACACTTGACTCGGAGCACATAAGTCCAGTGACGACCGACGAGGTGACTGCGGCAGTTAGACAGATTGGTGACCGAAAAACCCCAGGGCCTGACGGTATACCAAACAAAGTGCTAAAGATTGCAATCGCCGCGAAGTCCCAGGAATTTGCCGGCACCTACACTCACTGCTTTCAGAAGAGAGTATTCCCAAGAGTATGGAAAGTCCAGTGACTCATCCTGCTGCCAAAAGGAGACAAACCAGTCGAAGAACCCTCGGGCTTTAGACCGATTTGTCTGCTTGACACGGCGGGAAAGATTCTGGAGAAAATTATCTACGCAAGACTGCTAACGATACTGGACGCCAGACATGCACTTTTGGAGTCCCAATTCGGATTCCACAAGGCACGGTCAACGGTGGACGCGATCAAGGCAGTGGTCGACATCGCAACAAAAGCGATAGAAGGGACACGATGGAGATGGGGCGACAAGGAATATTGCGCAGTAGTTACGCTGGATATTCGGAACGCGTTCAACTCGGCGAGCTGGACGCGCATCCTAAATGCCCTTAGAATAATTGGAATACCGCCCTATCTAATGAGAATTCTAACGAGTTATCTTTCAGATAGGACTTTGGAATACGACACAGAGGATGGAATTAAGCGATTTAACGTCACTGCAGGTGTTCCACAGGGCTCAGTATTGGGACCCCTCCTGTGGAACGTGATGTACGACGAAGTACTCAGACTGCGCCTGCCACAGGGATGTAAGCTTATTGGATTCGCAGATGACCTGGCCCTCCTAGTTGTGGCAAAACACATACGAGAAGTAGAAGAAGCAGCTAATGAAGCTATTAAGATAATAGCATCATGGATGCGGGCTGCAAGCCTGGAACTAGCAGAGCACAAGACAGAGGCAGTTCTGATAACGAGCGGGAAAAAGACTGAATTTATGGAGGTGGAGGTTGGTAATGTTACCATCAAATCCAAGCCATACATCAAGTACTTAGGAGTTATACTGGATAACAGGCTGGGTTACCGGCCTCCCATCGAGTATGTCGGTATGAAGGCAGCAAAATAACAGGCAGCTCTCTTTCGGATGCTGCCAAACCTAGGAGGACCCAAGGGTTGGTTAATTCACTATTTTTTTGAGGCACATGCAATTTTTGATTTTTGCCACTTGACTTGTTCTACGGGCGCCACTGTGCGCCGTTAGAGGAAGCTATTCAAGCTTCCATAGTTACTCAGTTCTTTAATAAAATGGAAGAAACCCTTGCTGAAATGAGAAGTTATATACAGGAAACATTGGCTATAGTAAATGAAACATTGAGAAAAAATTTATAAATTTAATTAAATAAATGAAGTCAAATTATAAAATACAATTTCGATTTATTTAGTATTTATATATTAAGGTGCTTGCTTAAAGATATTCTTATATTACAAGCAGCTCAGATGGCCGCTTCCGTTTTCTGCTATTTGCAATGTTCGAGGCCGATGTTTTTATAAAATTACATTGCTCCTTTATAACAAGCAAAACAGCTTGTAGACATTGCATGTAAGTTAATAAAACTGACAATAATAACGGAGGCTCAGTTACTGAGCAATGGAAACACTTTTCGTAACTGACTGTTAAAATTTACAGTAACTGAGCAGTGGAAATAGGCTAAGTTGAGCGGCCGAAACTTGTACTTCCAAATATTATAATAAACAGAACACGTTTGGAAAGTAGCATTACGTCGATGTGCTTATCTAGTAGGAATTAAGCTAATTCAAGTTAAAGAATATCTAAAAGACGCCATTATCGTTCCACGTATTCGTATCGCAGCCATTGATTATTTTGACTGTTGTGATACAAGCATTTGTATCAAGAGATTTTGATTACGCATAAGTTCTTGCAAAGTTGTTTTCATAAATGACATAAACTCGTTCATGCTTTGCTGCAGGGTACATATGAGTGCTTCGAGGTTGCTTTGTTGCTGTTCCTGTGCATCGTTTGTGCTCGCTTGTTTTAAATGGTTAAATGGTTGTAAATACGGTGTGTTAGAGGCAGGAAGAGCCAGTCCAGATCTTAGATAAGTTGCGTTATTGGTTGCGAATTCAGGGCCAAGTGAGGATGTGGCTGCAGACGAAAAGAAGACGTCTGCGTTGTGTTTCAATGGAGTGAAGGGAATCGGTGCGTGTTGCGAGCGTACAGTGGTAACGCGCTGATGGATACGGTTTTTAAGCTCCTTGTAGACATGGCAGCCTCTGTAGTTGGCTGTGTGCTTGCTTTCGCAGTTGTTGCAAAATTTTTGCTTGTCTTCTTTACTTGCTGGGCAACTTGCGGAGTTATGCAGTTCCCCACAGTATACGCATACTGAGTGCAGTGTACAGTAGGCTTTTGTATGGCCGTACTCTTGGCAGTTCATACATTGTACGGGACCGTTTCGTTTGTGCGGTTCTTCTACGGTGATTCAGCGGTGAAGTAAAAGCTGAAGTTTGTATATTTGGTGCACCTCGTTTTTTTTAAGCATCTTCGTTTCTGGTTCAAGTTCTATTTTAAAGAGTGGTTGCGGCATCCTGTTCCTGTTTAAGATGTTAATGACTATTTTTGCTCGAAATATTTTCTACTGCAGCGCCTGTTTTATTTCTCCAGATTTTTAATGAATACGTATAATAATTAATTTTTTTTCGTTTAGATGCTTTATTAGAACTCTGTAATTATCTTCCGACTTTGTCTGGACTTTAATTTCTTGAATTTTACCCTGTACGAGAGGTAGTATGTAGAAATTATATTTGCCTATGAGCTTTGTTAACAAAAGCACTGGAGCTTTTTTTCGCGTATTTATATTGGGGGTGGCTTTGGCTTTTTCGTGACAACCCCAACGGCTTCAGAAGGCAGATCATCAGTGTTTTCTGCCAAGATGTGAAATCTATTGGTATTGATTGTAGTATCGTTCGAGGGTATATTTAAATTGCTACGGGTAATTTTTGGTTTATTCGTAGAATTTTGCGGACTTAGCTTTCTTTTGATATAAATGTAACGATCCATACCAGTCTGCGTAGCCGACTTAACATTTTTGCTGTTTGCAGTTTGATTTGCTGACGGCGCAGCAGTCGTTGTGATTGTTGAACGGGAAGTAGGTATCGGTGCAGTTGTGGTTGTAGTCGCTGTTGCGGTACCTAGAGAGGGCGCAGCACTTGCAGTCGTTGCTAAGAGAGACGGGGAGCACGAAAACTTTCGGTCGCGTGCTGTGTGCAAGACTTCATTTGTCGGGTTGGGTGTTGCCGACTGCGCGCGGTCGGATTGCGTTGACTCGATAGATAGCAGGGACGGAGACGGTGAGCAAGAACGTTCTCTGACACGCGCTGTGTAAAAGAGTTCGATTTGCGGGTTTGGGGTAATTGACCGCTCGGGCTGCTCTGATACTACAGAGAAGTACGCGTTGCTCTGCCGACAACGCTCGTCTTGCTTGCCACAATTCTCACTTTGACTCATTGTCTTAAGCGAGGTGACGAATTTGTTATTGCCTTTTGTTTTATATGTTATTATTTCTTAAAAGTCAATTGTTATGTTTAAACTGCAGATTTTTAAAAACGCCGCTTGTGCAGATGCATTGCACTTAGCGTCTTTTCGTATTAAATATATATTTTATTAGCTTCTTTATCCAAGCACTTTTGCGTTTGGGAATTAATTAACCGGACAACGATAAGAAAACACGTCTGCATTCGACGACAGTTGAACATAGAACTGAAATGAAATTGGCAGAGGGATTAATCTTGCTGTTTATACTCGATACCGAAGGTCAAGAGTATATTGGGTTTGTGCAATGTCCGTCCGTCCGTCCGTCCGTCCGTCCGTCTGTATGTTCGCAACTTTTTTCCACACCCTTCAAGCTAGAGACTTGAAACTTTCCAATTCTCTTTATCTATGGGATAGTAAATTAAAGTTTCAAGATGGGGGTCCTACGATAACCAGGGGGCTGGCAAACCGATAAATTCGATAACTCAAAACCGATAAATCCACATATTTCGCACATCCTTACAGCTAGAACTACCAAATTCGGTAAAAGATAGCTATTAGCAACCCCCAAAAATCTGCATCAAAAATTTTGGAGCCACGCCCACCCATTCCGCCCCCAGCCCCCACCAATTTAAAGTAAAAAAAGCCTATAACTCCCACAGTTTTTGAGCTAGAGCCACCAAATTTGGTTCCAAGATAGGTGATGATGACCCCCCAAAAATTGCATCAAAAGTTTGGATGCCACGCCCACCGACACTGCCCTAGCCGCCCCCATGCACCCCAACGCTTCGTCAAAAACGGGAATGCGTGTATCTTCCAGAGTTGTGGAGCTAGAGCCTCCAAATTTGGTGGGAAGATAGCTGGCAACGACCCCCAAAAGTTTTGGAGCCACGCCCTCCATTTCGCCCCCCTTTCCCCACCATTTACAAACTTTGAGCTAGAGTCACCAAATTTGGTATATATATATAAGATAGCAATTGACATTTCACAAAGATCTGCATCAAAAATTGGGATGCCACGCACACCCATACCGCCCCCAGACCCCCTTTCCACAATATTTACAAATTTCCAGCTAGAGTCACCAAATATGGTATGGAGATAGCAATTGTCATTTCACAAAGATTTGCATCAAAAACTTGGATGCCACGCCCACCCATACCGCCCTTTCCCCACGATTTACAAGCTTTGAGCTAGAGTCACCAAATTTGCAACGAAGACAGCTGGTGGCATCCCCATCTGCATCGGAGAATCTTTAAGGCAACGTACACCCCTGCCTCATCCGTACCCCTTTGCAATGAGGCCTCTTTTTACCGGTTTTAATACTGGTATCGAGTATACCGCAGTCGGTTGCGTCCGACTGCAACGTTTCAACTTGTTTGTAATTAGAATTTTTGAACAATGGAATCTCGATGTTAAGTACAATGTTTTCTTTGTGACTTATTGTGTTCATTTTAAGTAGGTTATACATTTGTTGTTCTGTTTTAATAGGATTTTTCTGGTTTTCAGCTGGTGGCATCCCCATCTGCATCGGAAAATCTTTAAGGCAGCGTACACCCCTGCCGCATCCATACCCCTCTGCAATCAGACCTCTTTTTACCTGTTTTACTGATATCGAGTATGCCGCAGTCGGTTGCGTCCGACTGCTATGTTTCCACTTGTTTTATATATGTTTGTATGCATACATATAAATTTTCGTTTTGTATTTCATCTTAAAAATACTACGTCAACAGCTCGAGTAAATTCTGTATTATTATATTATTATCACTTATCACTACATGTATATAGTATCTTTATTTTGCCATTGCTTAATGTCAACAACACTCATGCCAAATCACATGCACTTAATGTTAAATGAATCCTTATTGCTCTGTCTATGAACAATTTAAACCTTTAAATATTCATCTTTAAATTTGTAAAAGAAAACAAGAAAAAACGTTGCAGTCGGACGCAACCGACTGCGGCATACTCGATAACAATATTAAAACCGGTAAAAAGAGCCTGATTGCAAAGGGGTACGGATGCGGCAAGGGTGTACGCTACCTTAAGGATTCTCCGATGCAGATGGGGATGCCACCAGCAAATTCCTTCCAAATTTGGTGACTCTAGCTCAAAGTTTGTAGAATGTATAGAAAGGGGGGGCTGGGGGCAGTATGGGTAGTTTAGGCATCCAAATTTTTGATGCAGATTTTTGAGAAATATCAATTGCTATCTTCATACCAAATTTAGTGACTGTAGCTCGAAATTTGTAAAAATTGGGGAAAGGGGGTTGGGGGTGGTATGGAAGGGCGTGGCATCCAAATTTTTGATGCAGATCTTTGTTGAATATCAATTGCTATCTTCATACAAAATTTGGTGACTCTAGCTCGAAAATTGTAAAAATTTGGGAAAGGGGGCGAAATGGGTGGGCGTGGCTCCAAAACTTTGATGCAGATTTTTGGGGGTCGTTGCCAGCTATCTTCTTACCAAATTTGGTGGCTTTAGCTCCACAACTCTGCAAGATACACTCATTCCCGTTTTTGACGAAGCGTTGGGGTGGATGGGGAGGCTAGGGCAGTATCGGTGGGCGTGGTATCCAAACTTTTGGTGCGGTTTTTGGGGGTCATCATCACCTATCTTGGTACCACATTTGGTGGGTATAGCTCAAAAACTGTGGGAGATATATGATTTTTTGACTTTAAAATGCGGGGGGGGGCTGGGGACGGAATGGGGGGCGTGGCTCCAAAATTTTGATGCAGTTTTTGGGGGTTGCTAGTAGCTATCTTCTTACCAAATTTGGTACTTATAGCTGTAAGGATGTGCGAAATATGTGGATTTATCGGTTTTGAGTTATCGAATTTATCGATTTGCCAGCCCCCAGTTATCGTAGAACCCCCATCTTGACACTTTAATTTACTATCCCATAAATAAAGAGAATTGGAAAATTTCAAGTCTCTAGCTCGAAGGGTGTGGAAAAAACTTGCAACCATACGGACGGACAGACGGACAGACACCATGACGGACATTGCAGAAAACCAATATACTCTTTACCTTCGGTATCGAGTATAATTAAAAAAACTTATCCATCTTATTTACCTAAACGAATATACTAACTGTATCCGTAAAATCACTAATACCATTGCAAATCTCGAATATGACGAAAACTGCAAAATGCAAAACTCTCACAAGCACAATCTAAAATCGATACACTCACACCATTAGAAAGACATAAAAAGGCCTCATTAATGGCCTAGGCAGCTTAGTAAAAGTCGTCACGGACAACATGGATGCCACCGACGCACAAAACAGTATCTATAAGGAAATTAACGAAAATAACAACTAAAAACAGCTGTTTGCACCCAATAAATGATTTGGCAAAATTGATTGGCAAATTAGATTTCGGGCGGACTGACAACGAAGTGGGACATTGAGAATAACGTATAAAACCCAGTGAACAACAACAACAGCAGCAGCGAGAAGACTACCCACACACACAGGCGGATATACACGCGCCGGTATCCACGTGCACCCAAGCTGCGCACGCACTGGAATTTACACACACACACACGGCTTTGACCCCAGCATGCGCTAAGGCATACGCACACTACACACACACGGCATTAACCCCAGCACACACACAGGCCTACAGAATAACCACTTCAGCATGCCATAGCTTGTCGTAAGAGGCGACTAAATGGCTCTAAGGCAGAGTCCAGTTATGCCTTAGGTAGGACTTCTGGAACCCCTTCTGGAATAGACGAAACCAGGGCTGACGGTTAGCAGTATTCTATCACCTGAGTAAGCGGAGTGAAATCTTGCTGAAATGGCTGATAGGCTAATGCTGTTACCGCCTCCGTTCCGTTAAAACATAGCAAGTCTCCAGGATACGATCTCGGGCTCGTAGTCATTAAGTTGACAGTACCGGTTCAGATGTTATATTCCTGATTAACGCGGATCTGGCTCTGTATGCCCGACCCCATGAAGGCGGGTGTCAACCCTAGCGTGGCCTCACTGCTTGCATAGATAACGACGGGATTACAACGCGACAGTACAACGACCTCAGACAACGGCCCAGGAGTTGGGACCCAAGAGCATGAATACACAAACAACCCCCAAAATGAAGGAGAGAGAGAGGCTTTTAGAATTCTTTCACAGAACCCCTGTACTGGATTTGCTAGAAGCAGTAAGGTGTTAAAGTCGCCGACCAAAATTTCGACGCCAGCCGTTCAAGAGTTACACCAGGGCGCGAGGGAGCCTGTGGAGCAACACAACAGAACAGCGCTCAGCGACCTTGGAGAAGAAACCTCGAAGCTGGTCGAGATGATGGAAGATGGTAAGAGACGGTCGATTCACCAGCCGATGCGTGACTCGATCGAGAGCATCAGGGCCCTATACGAGCCAAGCTTCCCAGACGTTGCCAATCTTCGGAAAGGCCATCGATAGCAAGAGAAAGCAGAATCCTGGAGCGGGTGCACCCTCCACCAAGAGGAGTAAGGGAGTGGTGACGACGCAGGTTTCGACCTGCACTCAAGCCACGGATGAACCAGGGCCGGAGCCAAAGAGAGTGAAGGAGAAAAATGGACCACGGTACGGAAGAAGAAAAATAAGGAGAGCAAACCTGGCAAGAGACGCATGGCTGAGAAAAGCAGACCAGACGCCATAGTCATATCTGCTATAGGAGAGGCAAGTTACTCCGAAATACTTCGAAAAGTGAAGTCAGATGGAACGCTAAGCGGTGTTGGCTAGGTGGTTTCCAAAATCAGGAGAACCCAAAAAGGTGAGCTCCTGATCCAGCTGAGCAAATCTGGAGAGGGCACATCGGCGATTAGGAACCTTCTTGGTGAGTCCCTCGGGGAGCAAGCGGAAGTCCGGGCGCTCTCACAGCGAGTCACAGTCGAGTGCAGGGATTTGGACGAAATCACCACTAAGGAGGACATATGCGAGGCCTTGAAAAAGCAGCTGCATATAGAAGCTATCTTGGTTGAAGATATCCATTTAAGAAAGGCTTACGGTTCGACGCAGACGGCTTCCATCAAGCTGCCTGTGGATGAAGCTAGGAAGGCTCTTGCCGCTGGAGTCGTGAAGGTCGGTTGGGCTGTTTCCCGAATAAGGGAATGGATTACAGTCAAGAGTTGCTTCAAATACATGGAGTTCGGCCACTTTGCAAGGGAATGCAAGGGCACGGTGGACAGGTCTAAGCAATGCCGTAGATGCGGACAAGAAAACCACATTGCAAAGGACTGCACAACAAAGCCACAGTGCATGCTGTGCATGAGTAATAAAACAAGGGATGACCATGTGGCTGGCAGTTGAAAATGTCCAGTATTTCGGAGAGCACTTGAACAGCGAAGATGAAGATTAAACAGCTTAATCTTAACCATTGTGAGGCCGCACTGGCGCTTCTGATGCAGTCGGCAAGGGAGAAGCATACTGACATAGCTCTTATCTGCGAGCCATTCAAAGGATACCAGGGACCGGATGGGTAGCCAGCAGAGACGGTAAGGCGGCCATTTGGTCCATAAACACGACACCCTGAGAAGTCAATACAGACCACAACGGATTTGTTAGGGCACGGATAAGCAGCGTTACATTCTACAGCTGTTACGCACCTCCAAGCTGGGGACTGGGAGAGTTCAAAAAACATGCTGGAGGAAATCGTGGATGATGCACGCGGACGATCCCCGATAGTTATAGCTGTCGACTTCAACGCATGGGCAGTAGAATGGGGCAGCAGAGAAACAAACACCAGGGGCTTCTGCTTTTGGAAGTGTTCTCTGCACTGGATGTAACTCTCATGAATGATGGGAAATCACTTACCTACCGAAAAGCCGGTTGTGGCTCTATAATTGACCTAACCCTGATGAGCTGCTCGTTAGGAAGGGGGGTCAAATGGAAAGTAAGTGAAGAGTTCACCTTCAGTGACCACCAGGCCATTTACTATGAACTGCGCAGAAGCTCGGCAAAGATGCCACCCAAGCTAACAGGACCGAAGTGGAAAGATAGCTGTCTGGACGAGCAAACTTTTGTGGACCTGCAAAACTATCTGGAATGGGAAAGTGGCCCTGCAGAGGTTATGGCAAACCAACTAGGAAGAAACCTAGCTGATGCTTGCGACGCATCCATGCCTAGGCGGAAACAAAGCAGGCGTGGATCACCTTGCTACTGGTGGAATGACGAGATTAGCCAGCTGAGGAAAAAGTGCATACGTGCAAGGCGACTCTTCCAAAGAGCCGAGGACTTCCGGAGGGCTAAGCGGGATTTGAAGCACAACATCAAGCGCAGTAAAGCCAACTGCTTTCGCCAGATATGTGAAGAGGCCGACATCAACCCCTGGGGAACGGCCTATAAGGTGTTAGCCAAGAAAGTAAAGAGCCAAACCACGCCAAGGACCACATGCCCAGTGGAGCTACGGAAAATCGTAGTGGCCTTGTTTCCACAGAACCCCCGGGTGCAAACGGAAAGCCCCACACTTGACTCGGAGCACATAAGTCCAGTGACGACCGACGAGGTGACTGCGGCAGTTAGACAGATTGGTGACCGAAAGACCCCAGGGCCTGACGGTATACCAAACAAAGTGCTAAAGATTGCAATCACCGCGAAGTCCCAGGAATTTTCCGAAACCTACACTCACTGCTTTCAGGAGGGAGTATTCCCAAGAGTATGGAAAGTCCAGCGACTCATCCTGCTGCCAAAAGGAGACAAACCAGTCGAAGTACCCTCGGGCTTTAGACCGATTTGTCTGCTTGACACGGCGGAAAAGATTATGGAGAAAATTATTTACGCAAGACTGCTAACGATACTGGACGCCAGACATGCACTTTCGGAGTCCCGATTCGGATTCCGCAAGGCACGGTCAACGGTGGACGCGATCAAGGCAGTGGTCGACATCGCAACAAAAGCGATAGAAGGGACACGATGGAGATGGGGCGACAAGGAATATTGCGCAGTAGTTAGGCTGGATATTCGGAACGCGTTCAACTCGGCGAGCTGGACGCGCATCCTAAATGCCCTTAGAATAATTGGAATACCACCCTATCTAATGAGAATTCTAACGAGTTATCTTTCAGATAGGACTTTGGAATACGACACAGAGGATGGAATTAAGCGATTTAACGTCACTGCAGGTGTTCCACAGGGCTCAGTATTGGGACCCCTCCTGTGGAACGTGATGTACGACGAAGTACTCAGACTGCGCCTGCCACAGGTATGTAAGCTTATTGGATTCGCAGATGACCTGGCCCTCGTAGTTGTGGCAAAACACATACGAGAAGTAGAAGAAGCAGCTAATGAAGCTATTAAGATAATAGCATCATGGATGCGGGCTGCAAGCCTGGAACTAGCAGAGCACAAGACAGAGGCAGTTCTGATAACGAGCAGGAAAAAGACTGAATTTATGGAGGTGGAGGTTGGTAATGTTACCATCAAATCCAAGCCATACATCAAGTACTTAGGAGTTATACTGGATAACGGGCTGGGTTACCAGCCTCACATCGAGTATGTCGGTATGAAGGCAGCAAAATAACAGGCAGCTCTCTTTCGGATGCTGCCAAACCTAGGAGGACCCAAGGGTGGAAGGCGACTACTTCTTGGAAAATTAGTGGCGTCAGTTGCTTTGTACGCTGGACCGATTTGGGCGGCAGCCCTGGAGCCTTCGGAGGAAGCTGGCAGCGCCGTACCGGCTAAGCGCACTAAGAGTGATCTCAGGATTCCGTACCCAAGCTGCGCACGCACTGGAATTTACACACACCTACACGGCTTTGACCCCAACACGCGCTAAGGCAAACGCACACTACACACATACGGCATTAACCCCAGCACACACACAGGCCTACAGAATACCCACCTCAGCATGCCATAGCTTGTCGTAAGAGGCGACTAAATGGCTCTAAGGCAGAGTCCAGTTATGCCTTAGGTAGGACTTCTGGAACCCCTACTGGAATAGACGAAACCAGGGCTGACGGTTAGCAGTATTCTATCACCTGAGTAAGCGGAGTGAAATCTTGCTGAAATGGCTGATAGGCTAATGCTGTTACCGCCTCCGTTCCGTTAAAACATAGCAAGTCTCCAGGATACGATCTCGGGCTCGTAGTCATTAAGTTGACAGTACCGGTTCAGATGTTATATTCCTGATTAACGCGGATCTGGCTCTGTATGCCCGACCCCATGAAGGTGGGTGTCAACCCTAGCGTGGCCTCACTGCTTGCATAGATAACGACGGGATTACAACGCGACAGTACAACGACCTCAGACAACGGCCCAGGAGTTGGGACCCAATAGCATGAATACACAAACAACCCCCCAAAATGAAGGAGAGAGAGAGGCTTTTAGAATTCTTTCACAGAACCCCTGTACTGGATTTGCTAGAAGCAGTAAGGTGTTAAGGTTGCCGACCAAAATTTCGACGCCAGCCGTTCAAGAGTTACACCAGGGCGCGAGGGAGCCTGTGGAGCAACACAACAGAACAGCGCTCAGCGACCTTGGAGAAGAAACCTCGAAGCTGGTCGAGATGATGGAAGATGGTAAGAGACGGTCGATTCACCAGCCGATGCGTGACTCGATCGAGAGCATCAGGGCCCTATACGAGCCAAGCTTCCCAGACGTTGCCAATCTTCGGAAAGGCCATCGATAGCAAGAGAAAGCAGAATCCTGGAGCGGGTGCACCCTCCACCAAGAGGAGTAAGGGAGTGGTGACGACGCAGGTTTCGACCTGCACTCAAGCCACGGATGAACCAGGGCCGGAGCCAAAGAGAGTGAAGGAGAAAAATGGACCACGGTACGGAAGAAGAAAAATAAGGAGAGCAAACCTGGCAAGAGACGCATGGCTGAGAAAAAGCAGACCAGACGCCATAGTCATATCTGCTATAGGAGAGGCAAGTTACTCCGAAATACTTCGAAAAGTGAAGTCAGATGGAACGCTAAGCGGTGTTGGCTAGGTGGTTTCCAAAATCAGGAGAACCCAAAAAGGTGAGCTCCTGATCCAGCTGAGCAAATCTGGAGAGGGCACATCGGCGATTAGGAACCTTCTTGGTGAGTCCCTCGGGGAGCAAGCGGAAGTCCGGGCGCTCTCACAGCGAGTCACAGTCGAGTGCAGGGATTTGGACGAAATCACCACTAAGGAGGACATATGCGAGGCCTTGAAAAAGCAGCTGCATATAGAAGCTATCTTGGTTGAAGATATCCATTTAAGAAAGGCTTACGGTTCGACGCAGACGGCTTCCATCAAGCTGCCTGTGGATGAAGCTAGGAAGGCTCTTGCCGCTGGAGTCGTGAAGGTCGGTTGGGCTGTTTCCCGAATAAGGGAATGGATTACAGTCAAGAGTTGCTTCAAATACATGGAGTTCGGCCACTTTGCAAGGGAATGCAAGGGCACGGTGGACAGGTCTAAGCAATGCCGTAGATGCGGACAAGAAAACCACATTGCAAAGGACTGCACAACAAAGCCACAGTGCATGCTGTGCATGAGTAATAAAACAAGGGCTGACCATGCGGCTGGCAGTTGAAAATGTCCAGTATTTCGGAGAGCACTTGAACAGCGAAGATGAAGATTAAACAGCTTAATCTTAACCATTGTGAGGCCGCACTGGCGCTTCTGATGCAGTCGGCAAGGGAGAAGCATACTGACATAGCTCTTATCTGCGAGCCATTCAAAAGGATACCAGGGACCGGATGGGTAGCCAGCAGAGACGGTAAGACGGCCATTTGGTCCATAAACACGACACCCTGAGAAGTCAATACAGACCACAACGGATTTGTTAGGGCATGGATAAGCAGCGTTACATTCTACAGCTGTTACGCACCTCCAAGCTGGGGACTGGGAGAGTTCAAAAACATGCTGGAGGAAATCGTGGATGATGCACGCGGACGATCCCCGATAGTTATAGCTGGCGACTTCAACGCATGGGCAGTAGAATGGGGCAGCAGAGAAACAAACACCAGGGGCTTCTGCTTTTTGGAAGTGTTCTCTGCACTGGATGTAACTCTCATGAATGATGGGAAATCACTTACCTACCGAAAAGCCGGTTGTGGCTCTATAATTGACCTAACCCTGATGAGCTGCTCGTTAGGAAGGGGGGGTCAAATGGAAAGTAAGTGAAGAGTTCACCTTCAGTGACCACCAGGCCATTTACTATGAACTGCGCAGAAGCTCGGCAAAGATGCCACCCAAGCTAACAGGACCGAAGTGGAAAGATAGCTGTCTGGACGAGCAAACTTTTTTAGACCTGCTAAACTATCTGGAATGGGAAAGTGGCCCTGCAGAGGTTATGGCAAACCAACTAGGAAGAAACCTAGCTGATGCTTGCGACGCATCCATGCCTAGGCGGAAACAAAGCAGGCGTGGATCACCTTGCTACTGGTGGAATGACGAGATTAGCCAGCTGAGGAAAAAGTGCATACGTGCAAGGCGACTCTTCCAAAGAGCCAGAGATCGCCCGGACTTTGACCGCAGAGCTGAGGACTTCCGGAGGGCTAAGCGGGATTTGAAGCATAGCATCGAGCGCAGTAAAGCCAACTGCTTTCGCCAGATATGTGAAGAGGCCGACATCAACCCCTGGGGAACGGCCTATAAGGTGTTAACCTAGAAAGTAAAGAGCCAAACCACGCCAAGGACCACATGCCCAGTGGAGCTACGGAAAATCATAGTGGCCTTGTTTCCACAGCACCCCCGGGTGCAAACGGAAAGCCCCACACTTGACTCGGAGCACATAAGTCCAGTGACGACCGACGAGGTGACTGCGGCAGTTAGACAGATTGGTGACCGAAAGACCCCAGGGCCTGACGGTATACCAAACAAAGTGCTAAAGATTGCAATCGCCGCGAAGTCCCAGGAATTTGCCGACACCTACACTCACTGCTTTCAGGAGGGAGTATTCCCAAGAGTATGGAAAGTCCAGCGACTCATCCTGCTGCCAAAAGGAGACAAACCAGTCGAAGAACCCTCGGGCTTCAGACCGATTTGTCTGCTTGACACGGCGGGAAAGATTCTGGACGCCAGACATGCACTTTCGGAGTCCCAATTCGGATTCCGCAAGGCACGGTCAACGGTGGACGCGATCAAGGCAGTGGTCAACATCGCAACAAAAGCGATAGAAGGGACACGATGGAGATGGGGCGACAAGGAATATTGCGCAGTAGTTAGGCTGGATATTCGGAACGCGTTCAACTCGGCGAGCTGGACGCGCATCCTAAATGCCCTTAGAATAATTGGAATACCGCCCTATCTAATGAGAATTCTAACGAGTTATCTTTCAGACAGGACTTTGGAATACGACACAGAGGATGGAATTAAGCGATTTAACGTCACTGCAGGTGTTCCACAGGGCTCAGTATTGGGACCCCTCCTGTGGAACGTGATGTACGACGAAGTACTCAGACTGCGCCTGCCACAGGGATGTAAGCTTATTGGATTCGCAGATGACCTGGCCCTCGTAGTTGTGGCAAAACACATACGAGAAGTAGAAGAAGCAGCTAATGAAGCTATTAAGATAATAGCATCATGGATGCGGGCTGCAAGTCTGGAACTAGCAGAGCACAAGACAGAGGCAGTTCTGATAACGAGCAGGAAAAATACTGAATTTATGGAGGTGGAGGTTGGTAATGTTACCATCAAATCCAAGCCATACATCAAGTACTTAGGAGTTATACTGGATAACAGGCTGGGTTACCGGCCTCACATCGAGTATGTCGGTATGAAGGCAGCAAAATAACAGGCAGCTCTCTTTCGGATGCTGCCAAACCTAGGAGGACCCAAGGGTGGAAGGCGACTACTTCTTGGAAAAGTAGTGGCGTCAGTTGCTTTGTATGCTGGACCGATTTGGGCGGCAGCCCTGGAGCCTTCGGAGGAAGCTGGCAGCGCCGTACCGGCTAAGCGCACTAAGAGTGATCTCAGGATTCCGTACGGTTTCGGATGACGCAGCACTTGTGCTAGCGAACATGATGCCTGTGGACCTACTAGCCCGCGAGATGACGGAAATTCACGCCTGGCGGAAGTCTATGGGAGGCATCGCACCGCCCGAATCTGTAAGGAGGTCGGAGAGACAGGCTTCCCTGGCCATGTGGCAGGGACCTTCTCAACCAAAGGTAGATGGACGCATAGGCTCATCCCAAGAATCCAGGAGTGGATAGAACGACGAGAAGGATCTACTAACTTCCATCTGACGCAGTTCCTTACCGGCCACGGAGAGTATAGGAAATACTTGTTTAAGTACAGACACGAGGAGAGGCCGCAATGTCCGGTCTGTCTGGGCTGCGCGGAAGACCCTGAGCATGTCCTGTACCACTGCCCGAGATATCTAGCAGGAGCAACACCTCTACCATCAGTGGAAGAGCTGGTGTCATACATTTTGGAATCCGACTCGAACCGGAATGCTGTACTCCAGAGGATCGTTTGCATCCAGAAGGATCTCCGTAGGTGCGAAAGAGACCGACGCGAAGCACTGAGCGATACTTTTGCAGAAAAAAGGATGGTCCAAGAAATGGATGAATAAGAAGACGGCCTTTTAAGGCATCCCATCCCCGAGAAGTAATACTTAAGCGTGATCCCTTGGGGATGAGGCGCGTTGTTGTGTAGGGTGTGTTTAGTACGTGGAAATTGTGCATGCTTAGTGGTACGGGCCACCAGTATCTTTGAAAGATTCACTTCCTTCATGGCGTTAAAAGAGAAAAAAAAAAAAACACCCCAAACACACACACGGCACCGACACCAGCACGGACGCACTAAGGCATACGCACACTACACACACACGGCATTGACCCCAGCACACACACAGGCCTACGCACACACCACACATACACACGGCTTCGACACCAGCACACACACAGGCCTACGCACACACCACACATACACACGGCTTCGACACCAGCGCTCACCCAGGCATACGCACACACTCTACACACACACACGGCACCGACACCAGCGCTCACACAAGCATACGCACACACCACACACACACACAGCATTGTCACCCGCACTCACACAGGCACACACACACACCACACACACCCGGCATTGACCCCAGCACGGACTAAGGCATACGCCCACACTCCACATGCACACGGTATCGACACCCAGCGCTCGCACAAGCATACGTACACACCACACACACACACGGCATTGACACCAGCGCTCCCACAGGCATACACACACACCCCCACACACCCAGCATTGGCACCAGCACACACACAACAGGTATACACACACGCCCCACACACATATGAGCTTGGTAGAGCGGGGTAAGTTGGCCAACGGCCAAGAATGTAGTGTTGCAATTCAATACCTTTCCCCCACTCCCTAAGTGAGAAACAATAAATGATTTAAATGTATCCACGTTAGTGTTTTGTCGTTTTATTACTCTTCTTCCCTTTTCAGCGGGTAGTCGAAGCCTCTGGCTTCGGGTCACCTCACCCTACGGCCCACATTGAATCGGCATGTGTGACAACATACGCAAAGTACGGTCGAGTTTTTCCTGTCGCTCCGTCCTTTTAGTGTTTTCGCAGTGCTAAACCTAAAGTGAAAACCAATTTTCCAAATTAATAAGCGCGTCAATAGGCTGGGCAACTCACCTGTTGTTCTCATTCGCCTTTGCCAATTGCGTTCCTCTACCGGGTTGCTGTGGAGTCTCCCTTAAGCCGCGCGCAATCTAGGGCACTCCAACTGGTGGGAAATACTACACGTTAACATTACACGCATTGCACACCCCAGCTTCGTGGTGTGCTGCTTGTGCTTACAAGTGTTTTAGGAATACCACAGTGTCAGCTGATCGCGAGTACCAGGGCTGTGTTTGGCTGTGCCAGCTGAGCGAGAAGCGCTAAACTACCCTCGCTTGCTAATCATAGGTGGCGCCAACACGAAAAGAGGTGTCTCAGCTGTGAGTGGTTCGTGGACAGGGTGCAAGTGCAATCAAAATTTTTGTTGCATACGCGCAAGGAATTTGCGATAAGCGCTGCATAGCCAACAGGCGCACCACTTGGCGATTTCTCCAGTAGGAAACTCCAAGCTGATTAAGCAGAAGGCCACGGTACCGGCTATTACCAACCCCCTCCGTTGCGGCGGTGCTCAGTGGGGCTCTGGTGACCGAGTCGGGGCGGTATAACCTCCACCGGTTTAAAACCTTAGGGAAACCTTTGGTCAACGCGGGACTGCCTGTAGATCTACAAGTGAGTGAAGACAAGTGGTAATAGTGGAAGGTTTTGTGCGCCGCTCGGCATTGCCGAGGTCTCCCCCCCCCCCCAGGGGAGTGCGCTACCCCCGGTGCGCAGCCTGGTACCTCCAGGTGACATACCTGCACCTGCGGCGGCCAGTCCACCCCAGGGGAAGAAGCCAGAGGAGGAAGATGTCTTTGTGCAGCTGGGTGCCATCCTGAACGGCCTTAATGCTTTTTTGTTCGGGCAGCGGCACGTAAACCAGCTGATGAGGGACCAAGCAGCGAAGGCACTTAAGCTATACAAAGTCTGCTCTGGCAGAAGCAAGACAGCTTCCATTGATAGCGCGGATATGGCCACACAGACGTCGCCGATTGCAAAGCTGCCTACTAGAGTAGCCGATAAAGTGCAACAGCAGAGTTGCGGTGCTGCGAGGAGTACACTGACTCCCAATAGGCGGTGCGAGCTCGAGCCAGGGCAGCGAGCTACGCCCTCAAAGAGGAACAAAACTGGCAATGCAAGTCCTGCGGCTTCGGAGTCGGTTCCACGGAATACGTGGCAAACGGCTCAGCGAAAGAAGTCTAGCAAGCTAGCCGGTAAGGCATCTGGCAAGCCACATACGAAGAGCAGATCGGATGCACTGGTAATAAGTACCAGCGAGCTTTCCTACAGCGAAGTTCTGTCGCTAGTTACGCGCAGAAGCGTCGGAAAACTCAACGGAGTCCGCGACAAGGTCTCCAAAGCTCGTCGCACAGCAAAAGGTGACCTGCTACTTGAGTTGAATGGAGTAGGCCTGGAGTGTACAAAGCAGATTAAGGACGAAGTGGAGCTTGTGCTGGGCAAGAGTGCAGTGGTTCGCTCATTTACCGAGCAGACTCACTTCGCCATTCGGGACTTGGACGAGTTAGCCACTAAAGAGGAGATAGTGACTGCGCTGTCAGTGCAGGCAAACATACCAGCCGATGTCTGTATCTTTAAGAGCATTCGACCTGGATATGGTAACACACAGGTGGCTCAGTTTTCAGTACCAGCAAATCTGGCAAGCAGCATTACTGCCCTGCGCACAGTTCGAATTGGCTGGACCAGCTGCGTCATTCGCCAGCGAGTTGCAAGAGCGAGGTGGTGAAGTGCTTCATCTGTGTTGCAAAGGGCAGTGCCTCATTCAGCCACCAGGCGGGCAGTAATAGATGTCCACTCAGTGGAAGCGTACTTGGTCATGCAAGATGAAGTTCATACAGCTAAACCTTAACCATTGTGCAGCGGCCCAGGACCTGTTGTCGCAAACAGTGCGTGAACGCTCTGCAGACCTTGCGGTGCTAAGCGAGCCATACCGGCTTTCTGAGAGCCCTAGATGCTCTTCGGACATAACTGGAAGAGCGGCTCTATGGTCCTGCGGGGTTGACGGGACTCTTCTGGTAAATGAACATCGGGATGAAAACTACGTGCGCGCGTCGGTGGGCGGCATGTGGTTTTACGCAGTCTACCTACCCCCTAGTCTACAGCTATCGGAGTTCGCTAACACCCTGGACTCCCTGGTATCAGACGCAAGAGGCCGTCACCCGATCTGGACTGGGTTTGGTCGTTGACATAACATTTGTCAGTAGCTCGCTCTTCAGTTCGTCCACCTGGTGCATCGACGACTCCTTCAATGCAAGTGATCACGTTGCCATATGGTGCACTGTTGGAATATGCCCGGAACACTGTAATACGCCAGCTCACCACTGGCCCAGGTATCGTGTCGAGACGCTAGATATGCGGACTTTCAGTGCCCATCTGGAGTCTGCTGTGACCTCTGATACTACTGATAGCACCGAGAACGTGGTGGACAAAACGATGCAGATGCTAAGCCGTGCCTGCGATGATTGCATGACTAGGAGCAGAAGATACCAGAGGCACCATGCCCCAGTATACTGGTGGGACGAGGAGATCGCTGAATCGAAATCGAAGCGAATGCAACTATGCTAGACGCCGCTACCAGCGCTCACGCGTATCGCTGCTGTTCCATGAACGCCAGGCGGAATTCCTCGCCAGAAGGAGAAGCTTCCAGAAGCTTATTAAAGACAGCAAGCGTAGCAATTGCGCTCTGCCCAGATGTCTTTTCGAGCATGTACAACAGCTGCCTACGAAGCGGAAAGTTTCCAAACCGCTGGAAAATTCAGCGCCTGGTCCTCATACCGAAGCCTGGCAAAAAGCTCGAAGATCCAGCTGCATATCGTCCAATATGCCTGATCAATACTGCGGGCAAGCTACTGGAGCATTTGATTTGCACCCGGCTCAATAGCGCCATTGCTGCTGCTGGTGGAGTTTCACCGCAGCAGTATGGCTTTCGCAAAGCGCGATCTACGCTGGATGCTATCGGCAAGGTAGTCGAGATAGCTTCGGGAGCTAAAGCTGGATGTAGATGGAAAGGCGGCGCCAAGAAGTACTGCCTAGTGACAACGTTGGACGTCAAAAATGCCTTCAATACGGCTAAATGGGGCTGCATCCTGGAGGCTCCTGAGGCGCTAAACGTGCCGGAGTACCCACTAAGGATAACAAGGAGCTACTTCAAGGATAGAATCCTAAGGTATGATACCTGCCACAAGGGTCGGTACTGGGACCTCTTCTGTGGAACGTCATGTATACGGCGTTTTTCGGCTGTCAATGCCAGACGATGTTCAGCTGGTGGGCTTTGCTGACGATGTTGCATTAGTGGTTGTCGCCAAGGATCTCAAGGTATTGGAGGAAAAGTGCAACCTAGCCATCTCGAAAGCCATACAGTGGCTCTCCTCAGTAGGACTACAGATAGCACCCCAAAAAACAGAGGCAGTGCTCATTAGCAGCCGAAAAACGGTGGAGACAGCAAACATAATCGTAGCTAACACTGCAGTCAGGTCTAAGAGGGCGATTAAATATCTGGGCATTATGCTGGATACCAGGCTATGCTTCAAGGAGCATTTGGAGTACGCTAGCACAAAGGCCGCCTTAGCAAATCGTACGATCTCGCGTATCATGCCAAATACGAGAGGTCCGAAGCAATTCAAGAGACTCCTTTTATCCAGCGTTATAAGAGCGACGATGCTGTATGGGGCGCCGATATGGCAATCAGCTTGCCGCTTTGAGAGCTACACCCGCGGACTGAGAGCCACTCACCGTCTTGGAGCGATCAGAGTTTGAAGCGGCTTCATAACCATCTCTGATGACGCATGTCTGGTCCTGGCTGGAATAGCTCCCATAGCCGAGCTGGCTAGGGAAATCTCGGAGATCTACGAGGGAACTCATGGCAAGGAACTTTCGGATCCCCAGAAACATGAAGTGCGCACAGCGGCCAAAACGCGCACTTTGGATAACTGGCAGAGGCAATGGGATGCGTCTAGCAAAGGGCGTTGGACGCATCGCCTCATCCCGAGCATTTCAGCGTGGCAAAACCGGTGGCATGGGCAGCTCAACTACTACACCACCCAACTCCTAAGTGGTCATGGCTGCTTCCGTGAGTACCTGCACCGACTTGGGCATGAGAGTGCAGCTTTCTGCGTTCTAGGTTCGTAGAGGATGCCGAACGTTTTACCGGGCTCCGAGATGAACTGGAGAGGGCTTTCGGCTGTAGCATCGAGTTGGACAACCTGGTGACATTGATACTGGCCAGCAGCGTCAATTGGGAAGCATTCAGCGCGTTCGCGGCGGCAGTCATGAAAAATCTGCGTAAGGCTGAGCGCGAGCGAAGAGAGCAAGAGGATTAGGTGGAACATAGGCATTGGTGACGCATTACCTAACGGCCGTACCGCCAATGTTATGTTTCGCTTTTATTACCTAATAATAAGCCATTGTATATATAGGATAAGCAATAAAGGATAAAAAAAAAAAACACCCCATACACACAAACGGCACCGACACCAGCGCTCCCACAGGCATACGCATACACACTACACACACACGGCATTGACACCAGCGCTCCCACAGGCATACGCATACACCCTACACACACACGGCTTTGACCCCACCACGCACTAAGGCATATGCACAATCTACACACACACGGCTTTGACCCCCAGCACACACACAGGCCTACGCACACACCACACATACACACGGCTTCGACACCAGCGCTCACCCAGGCATACGCACACACTCTACACACACACACACGGCACCGACACCAGCGCTCACAGGCATACGCACACACCACACACACACACACACACACACACAGCATTGTCACCCGCACTCACACAGGCATACACACACCACACACACCCGGCATTGACCCCAGCACGCACTAAGGCATACGCACACACTCCACACGCACACGGTATCGACACCCAGCGCTCGCACAAGCATATTCGACCTCGGTGCGGCTCATTCCAGGGTCCCAGCATTATTACAAATAATCTGTAAAATACCCCGGATGCGATTGAGACGCTGACCTCGGCCTAGAAAACATCCTTACAGATGGCGCCCGAGCAGGGACTCTGGAAGACTTTGTTGACAAGGAGCCCCACCCCTTTTTTGTGGCCTAAAGAACCACTGGTGCATTGGTAGTACAGAAAGGGGGGTCCAGGACCAACACCATTGTGCAGGGTTGTGTCTGTTATTGTCCTTTCCATGTCCTTACGTTTTGTATTGTTTCTCTGTAGTCACCAAAAGAAACCCTTGTAACCCCCTTCTTCCCACGCAACGTCGTGGATTTGAGAGCGTCGCGGCAGCCGGCGGTTGAAGGCTGCGTCGCCGCGCTGCCGACGGTTTCTTCGCTGCCGACGACAGCAGAGCACTGCTGCTGGTGCTGGCAGAGCGGCCGCTTGTGTATATAAGGCCGGCTGCTAGCACCAGAAAAGTCAGTCATACTCCAGCCTCCAAGCTGACACAAACAGTAGTCAATACAAAGCCGCGAAGATATCCTAGAAGGATAATAATAATAAACCAACCATCCTCCTCGAAGGATATTAATAATAAAACCTATAATCCTCCCCGAAGGATAATAAAAATTAACCAAATATCCTCATCGAAGGTTATTAATAATAAAATCTATAATCATCTTTGAAGGATCTTAATAATATAACTACAATCCTCCTCGGAGGATAATAATCATAAATCCAAAGATCCTCCTCGAAGGATAACAATAATTCAACAATCCTCCTCAAAGGATAATAATAATTTGAGCCCCAAATAATCAACCACCATTAGGCAACCATGGTGGCAGTGAGCTGGGTCTACTACCGCAAAAAGGACGAGCTGGTATCCCTGGCAAGCGAATTCGGGCTCGACGTAGAGGGAACCGTGACCGAACTACGGAGCAGGGTGGCAAGCTTCATAAGCCGCAGCGAGCACCCAGAAACACTGATAGCCCGCTTCGAAGAGTTGGCGGCCAGATACCAGGATCCACCACAATCCGACACCAAGGCAAGGTCCCGGTCGCCAAGCCCCACTCCGCAAGAGATGAGCCGGAGTCCTCGCACGGCATGTTGGCCGAAAAGATACAACGCTGGGGCCTAACCTTCGATGGGACTAACGACCCACTTAGCTTCATCGAAAGGGTAGAGGAGCGAGCCGCGGTCCATCAGATCGACGCATACAGCCTACCTCTACTGATCTCGGAGCTGTTGGCCGGAGAAGCCGAAAGCTGGTACAGGGTTAACCGGATGCACGACGAGACCTGGACGCGGTTCCGGAGAGAGTTCTTGGAATTCTACTTGCCCCCCAGATATTTCGAGCGGTTGGACGACGAAATACGGAGCGACCTGCAGCGTGACGGTGAACCATTTAAACGCTTCATGGTGCAACTGCGACTTATGATGCAAAGGGCAGGGTATTCTGGCGAGCGAGAGCTGGAACGGCTCTACGAAAACCTACTGCCAGAATACCAACTATACATCCGAAGACACGAGGTAACCAGCCTGAGCCAGCTGACGCAGTTGGCCACGCATTGCGAAGTGGTCAGAGAGAGGGAGACGCAGCAGCAGATCCGAAAGAAGCCGACGACTGGCCATCGACCCCCTGCGCCTAGCCCAGAGAAGACCCCATCGGCTCCGAGACCGCAAAACCCCTTCCGGGACAACACGCCTCAAGCTCAAGGAGCACACCCAGTAGCGACCGACGAGACCCCGGTAGACGTTATCAACGCTTGTCGAAGATGCGGACAGTCGGGACACCCCGCCCGAACGTGCCGGAACCCGCAGATGATACACTGCTGGCAGTGTGGACTGCGAGGGGTTCGGACGATGGAGTGCTGCACACGGCCGACGGGAAACGAAGTAGCTCCCTCCTAGATTCCGGACCGGGGGGGGGAGTGGCGACCAGAGAGCATCGGAAACCAACGGAGCTATTCGGCTCGAGAACGCAAGGATAGTAGCCAGGGTCAGCGTGGAAGGCAAACCCTTCCTGGCTACTATCGACACCGGAGCCACGCGTAGCTTTGCCAGCGAAAAGGTCGCCCAGCAGCTGTCGGCGGAGGACTCAGGGAAGTCCAGGTAGGGGTAAGTTTGTTGGACGGTACGCCCATGACCATTACCAAAGCCTGCACCACGGAAATCCAGCTCGGGGAAAAGCACGTCCGCCTACCACTGCTGGTGATGCCGACTGTCCTCGATGAGCTCATCCTAGGCATTGATTTCCAGTGTGCGATGCAAGCGACACTAACATTTGGGTCATCTGAGCTGCAGATGACCAATGAATTGTTCCTAAGCCCTGCCGGACGCCGGAAGCCCAGGAGCACAAAACAAGAACCTGCGCCATCCACAGAACTGATACCACCCCCAGTCGTGAGGTGACCTTTGGACAGTCCCAAGCTGTGGCAGTAGCCCAGGTGCCAGAAGACGACAAGGAAAAACCGAGCGACACCGACGAGGAGACCGATCCCAGGGTACAAGCATTTCTGGAGCGAGAACTGGCGATGTTTGATGGATTAAAGGGGGTCTCTCACGTCGCGGAGCATGTGATCACTATGCGGGACGAGAGACCCATCAAGCAACGTTACTACCCGAAGAATCCCGCCATGCAGAAGGTTATTTACGAGCAAGTGGACGAACTGCTGAAGAACGGATGCATAGAGCCTTCGAAGTCCCCCCCATAGCGCCCCCATCGTGCTGGTAGGGAAGAAGACGGGTGACATCAGGATGTGCATCGACTTCCGGCAGCTGAACGCACGTTCCATCCCCGACGCCTATCCGTTACCCCGTATACAACACATCCTGGAGCGGCTGCGAAACGCCAAATACATCAGCACACTGGATTTGAAGAGCGGATATTGGCAAATTCCAATGGCTTGCGACAGCCGTCAATATACCGCTTTTACGGTACCGGGACGAGGATTGTTCCATTGGAAGGTTATGCCCTTTGGCCTTCACTCCGCTCCAGCCACCTTCCAACGGGCACTTGATGGCGTCATTGGACCAGACCTAGAACCGTACGCCTTCGCCTACCTGGATGACATTATCATCACTGGGTCGGACCTCGATGACCACCTACGAAAACTACAAGAGGTTTTTCGACGGCTGCGGGAGGCGAACTTAAGGCTGAACAAGCCCAAGTGCAAGTTTTTCAAGCGCAGCCTCTCGTGTTTGGGTCACGTCGTCAGCGAGCTGGGCATCCACACCGACCCAGACAAGATCGCCGCCGTCCGGAAGCTGACACCACCGACCAATATCCGCGAACTACGACGATGTCTGGGTATCGCGTCGTGGTATCAGAGGTTTGTGGCCAACTTCGCAGAGATAGTGCAGCCGATGTCACTATTGCTGAGGAAAAACAAGCGCTGGGAATGGGGAGAACAGCAGCAAGCCGCATTTGACGAACTCAAGCGACGACTTACGGAGGCACCTGTCCTGGCATGCCCCGACTTTGAGGAAAAGTTCGTGTTGCAGACCGACACCAGCGACTTCGGTATAGGAGCGGTACTGACGCAGGAATTAGACGGAACGGAACGAGTCATAGCGTACGTGAGCCAGAGACTGTCCAAACCCGAAGAGAACTACTCGGCGACAGAAAAGGAGTGCCTCGCAATCGTTTGGGCCATCCGTAAGTTGCGATGCTTCCTCGAGGGCTTCCGCTTTGATGTACCCTCTAGTACGGCCGAGTAACGCAAAATAAACGTAGTGTCGACGGCTCTGTGACAGTCGTTGCCGCTCGCTTGAGCCCTTCACAATGTGTTCGACTGCCGTATTTTGCAAGGGCATGTCAACTCAGTACGTTAATGTTTTTCTTGGCGCTCAAGTGGTTGAACAGCATCGACAACCCAACTGGTCGGATCGCAAGGTGGGCGCTAGAACTACAACAGTACCAGTTCGACATCCACTATCGACGGGGGAAGCTGAACGTGGTCGCAGACGCGTTATCTCGGCAACCGCTGGATGAGGTGCTGCAGACTTTGCAGGTCGTCACCACCAACTGTCCGTGGCTCTGCAAATTGGTCCAGCAGATCAAGGACCACTCGGACCAATACCCAAATTATGTGCTGGAAAGTCTGCGTGCCTACGGAACAACGCCCCCGCGTCCTAGGTGAATGTCACGACAATCCTACAGCTGGACATCTTGGGATCCGGAAGACCATCGGACTAGTGATGCAGAGGCACTACTGGCCCGGCCTGTTTCGGGACGTAACCAAGTACGTCCGGCGGTGTACCAAGTGCCAGGTGTTCAAGGTAAGCCAACTCAAGCCGGCTGGGAAAATGTTAACGAGACAAGTTGCGGAACCATTTGCGACGGTCTGCGCGGACTTCATCGGACCCCTACCTAGGTTGAAGCACGGCAATACCATGCTACTGGTTTTCTTCGATCATTTCTCCAAGTGCGTGGAACTCGCCCCACTGCGCAAAGCCACGACGGCCCACCTGGAGAAAGCGTTCCAGGAGAGGATATTGTGCCGGTTCGGGACACCGTGCTGCTTCGTATGCGACAACGGAACACAGTTCACGAGCCGGTCGTTTACTCGTTACTGCAAACAGCTCGGAATGGAGCTTCAACACTCCGCCCCCTATAGCCCCCAGCAGAACCCAACCGAGAGGGCAAACCGGACCATTAAAACTATGCTGGCGCAGTATGTGGATGGTCATCAAAATACGTGGGATGAACTTCTGCCAGACATAATGCTGGCCATCAATACAAGCATCTCCGACACGACCAAGTTTAGCCCAGCCTACTTGGTGCAAGGACGTGAGCCTAGGCTACCCAACGCCTTATACGACCAAGTCACCCCTGGGAGTGGTCGGCAGGAGCGTTAGCGAGTATATTACGACACTGGACTTTCTTGTGAGCGATACCAGATCCCGGAGCAATGTCATCATTGCTGGCGACTTCAACGCGTGGGCCCTGGAATGGGGCAGACAAAAGACCAACACACGGGGCAGATTGCTTCTTGAAGCATTTGCCACCCTAGACATGGAGCTACTCAACACCGGTAGCCAGAACACCTTCAGCAGGGCAGGCGCGGGATCAGTGATCGACTTAACTTTTGTCTCGAGCTCGCTTGTGTCGCTTTGCAGATGGCAAATTAGCGAGGAGTACACAGCGAGTGACCACATGGCAATATACTGCGAAATAAAACAACGCAACAGTGAATATCGCCTGAACACGCCTGATCGGGTCATGTTCCGCGCCGAGACGCTGAATACACAGTCGTTTTCAGCATCGCTGGAAGGGCTGCAAATGTCAGGCACTGCAGAGGAGATGGCGAAGAGCATGGACTCACGATTGACGGAAGCGTGTAAGGCAAGCATGAGAATCTGGAAAGCATATAGACGCCACCATGAGCCCGTGCCCTGGTGGAACGATCGTATTGCTGAACTGAGGAGGACATGCATACAAGCTAGGCGCCAATATTTCCGGTCACGCGGAACAGAGCAGTTTGCGGATCTCCAAAGGCGATACAGAGGAGCGAGGAGAGCACTGAAACGACAAATAAAGAACAGCAAGAGAGACTACTTTCTCCAGTTAATAGACTCGGCGGAACACGATCCTTGGGGCAAAGCCTACAAGCTCACGGTCAAACGGCTTGCAGCGGATAGGTCTGACGCGCCAACAGACGCCTCATCGCTAAAGCGTATCGTGGAAACCCTGTTCCCTGTAAGAAGTGTCACTCTTGGCCCCCCTGACGGCATTCCAACAGACGCAGTAAAGCTGGTAACAGGGTCGGAGGTGCTGCATATCTCGAAGAGCCTTAAACTCGGCAAGGCGCCCGGCCCGGATGCGGTCCCTAACAGAGCGCTACGACTGGCTATGAACCTGCATCCCGAGCAATTTGCAGCGCCAGTGCCTAACGGCAGGCTGGTGCTCATTCCCAAACCAGGAAAGCCGTTGGAAGAGCCATCGTCCTACAGACCAATCTGTCTGCTGAACACGATAGGCAAGGCCTTCGAAAAGCTCATTTGCTCAAGGCTGGAGGAGCAAATAAACATCTCCGGAGGACTTTCACCCCGACAATACGGTTTCCGGAAGGCTAAATCTACTGTGGATGCCATCAAGGATGTGGTTAGCATCGCCTCTGACGCTATTGAGGGCAAGCGATGAAAAGAAATACTGCCCTGTCGTCACCCTTGACATCAAGAATGCCTTCAACTCAGCGGACTGGAGCTGGATTATGAGTGCATTTGCCGGCTTTGGAGCGCCTCGCTACCTCTTAGCGATGGTAGAGAGCTATTTCCGCAATAGGGTGCTCGAGTATAGCACAGACATCTCACAACGGCAGGAGTCCCCCAGGGCTCTGCCATGGGTCCACTCCTATGGAATGTGATGTATGACGGGATCCTCAGGCTCAGATTTGATGGCGACGTCAGAGCCATTGGCTTCGCAGACGACGTTGCACTCGTCGCAGTGGCCAAGGAACTTGGCGAGGTGGAAGCAGCATGCAACTCTGCAATACAGCGTGTTGCGGCGTGGCTTAGCGCAGCAAACCTACAGCTCGCCCCGAGCAAAACCGAGGCTCTGCTGATCAGTAGTCGGAAAGTTGTCGAGACGACCAGCATTAAAGTGGGGGAGACCACTATACGATCGAAACGTGCCATACGCTACCTTGGTGTTCTGCTCGATACGAGACTTTGCTTCCGTGAACACCTGGAGGAGATATCCAGAAAGGCAGCCACGACAGGAAGAGCTCTCGCACGAATCATGCTGAACACGAGAGGCCCAAAGCACAAGCGCCGATTGCTTTTGAACAGTGTCTTAAGGTCCACAATACTGTACGCAGCCCCGATTTGGGCCGGTGCAATGAAGATCCGAAGCTACAGACGGAGCATCGAGTCCACAAACCGTCTTAGTGCGATCCGTGCCTGCAGCGCATTCAGAACGGTCTCAGACGACGCAGCATTAGTCATCTCCGGAGTGATTCCTATCGATGAAATGGCACGTGAGGCATTGTAGCTTCACAATGCACTCAACGGCAATGACGATGAGACAAGGCCCAGGCGATCACAATCCAGGAGGGAAGCCAGAGAAAGGAGTATTGAGCGATGGCAAGACCGATGGCGCAATTCGGCAAAAGGTAGATGGACGTTCCGGCTCATACCTGAGCTAACAGTATGGCTGGGGCGCAAACACGGAGAGGTAAATTTTTACCTTACGCAGCTGCTTAGTGGCCATGGACGCTTCAGGAGCTACCTCTACAGGCTTGGGCATGAGCCTAGCCCAATGTGCACATTGTGTGTGGGTAGCTCAGAGGAGAATGCCGAGCACGTCTTTTTCGAGTGCCCTCGCCTTAACGAGGAAAGATCCCGACTAAATAAGGTCATGGGAGAGTGCATCGCGGTGGAAAATATTATCAATCTCATGGTTGGTAATATACAGCGATGGGAGGCCACCAGCAACTTTGCAGCGGTCGTTATGTGCGAGCTCAGGCGGATAGAGAGAAATAGGAACAAAGGATGATGAAACTTCCAGCTCGGGCGAAGCAATGCCTCACGGTAGTCCCACCCGAGCAGTGAAAACATAATCCTAGGTTTACTAGATTAGCTAAGTTACATATTAGTCATAGCCTAAAGCCTAGTTCTATTTCCTAGTTTAAGGTTGTATCTAATAAATGAATTTAAAAAAAAAAACATCACACACACCATTGTCACCCGCACTCACACAGGCATACACACACACTCCACACGCACACGGTATCGACACCCAGCGCTCGCACAGGCATACGTACACACCACACACACACACGGCATTGACACCAGTGCTCCCACAGGCATACACACACACCCCCACACACCCAGCATTGGCACCAGCACACACACAACAGGTATACACACACGCCCCACACACATATGAGCTTGGTAGAGCGGGGTAAGTTGGCCAACGGCCAAGAATGTAGTGTTGCAATTCAATACCTTTCCCCCACTCCCTAAGTGAGAAACAATAAATGATTTAAATGTATCCACGTTAGTGTTTTGTCGTTTTATTACTCTTCTTCCCTTTTCAGCGGATATTCGAAGCCTCTGGCTTCGGGTCACCTCACCCTACGGCCCACATTGAATCGTAGGGGAGTCTGGGACACATTCCTTTGTCTTACTCTGTGCGCCCTAGATCCCTGCCTGGGTCCATCACATGCGTTCCAAAAGGCGCGGCTGGTGAGTGAAAGTGGGTCGAACGGGATGAGGTAAATGCCTACTCCCGATTATTTTCGCGTCCCCGAAGTCAAAGGTTTACGCCTGTTTGGCGTCGGGGAGTGGTCTGAGGCAGGGAGTGGAAGGGTCTTCCGGGTGATCACCCTGGACTCCCTACTCCTCCCCTTAGCAAACTCAGCCGATGTCGATCTAGGCGACCATACTACCCCTCAATCCCCCTTTATGTTTGCGCATTGGTGTTCGACCTCGGTGCGGCTCATTCCAGGGTCCCAGCATTATTACAAATAATCTGTAAAAAACCCCGGATGCGATTGAGACGCCGACCTAAAATTAAAATGTCAATCTCTATTTTCATACCAAATTTCGTGAGTCTAGCTCAAAGTTTGTAATAAGTGGGGAAAGGGGGGCGAAATGGGTGGGCGTGGCTCCAAAACTTTGATGCAGGTTTTTGGAGGTCGTTGCCCGCTATCTTCCTACCAAATTTGGAGGCTCTAGCTCTACAACTCTGGAAGATACACGCATTCCCGTTTTTGACGAAGCGTTGGGGTGGATGGGGGCGGCTAGGGCAGCATCGGTGGGCGTGGCATCCAAACTTTTGATGCAGTTTTTTGGGGGTCATTATCACCTATCTTGGCACCAAATTTGGTGACTCTAGCTCAAAAACTGTGGGAGATATAGGCTTTTTTGACTTTAAAATGCGGGGGGGCTGGGGCCGGAATGGGTAAGCGTGGCTCCAAAATTTTGGATGCAGTTTTTTGGGGGTTGCTAGTAGCTATCTGCTTACCAAATTTGGTAGTTCTAGCTGTAAGGATGTGCGAAATATGTGGATTTATCGGTTTTGAGTTATCGAATTTATCGATTTGCCAGCCCCCCAGTTATCGTAGAACACCCATCTTGACTTTTTAATTTACTATCCCATAGATAAAGAGAATTGGAAAGTTTCAAGTCTCTAGCTTGAAGGGTGTGGAATAAAGTTACCAACATACGGACGGACACCATGACGGACATTGCACAAAACCAATATACTCTTTACCTTCGGTATCGAGTATAAAAATTACACATATTATTTCAATTTGTTAATATCATAGACATTGTAATAAGTAACATCTTGTTACTTTGAGGTTCGTTTATTGAATGTCTTTATTGGAATTGAAATATATTCTTAGCTTATGGTTAACATTTATAAACTTATGCTGTTATCAGTTAACAGCTACAAAGAGAGGGAGAGCGATTGTACTCATACGTTTGGCTAAAGTGCAAGCGCGGCGTTTCCCGTAGGGCAACGGTCTCACGCTTGCGTGGCCTTCTAAAGAGGCTTCGTATTACTTACACGCGCAGACCATATGTATGTATGTGCTTTGGTATGCGCATACATATATATGTTTATGCTGAGCGTGTTTAGGTTAATTTATACTTGCAACAAAGTGTTACAAGTTACGTTTTATATATATTTCAAATACCATATATGAATACACTACACCTCCCTTTTTTAAAAAATAACGTAATATTATGAATATGTAGTTATTTATAGTATACATGATTGTTATTTTTAGAAATATAAAAATTGAATAATATAAAACTATAAAAGTATAAAAATTTAGTGTTATAATTAGCTGCTTTTTTTTTTTTTTAAATGATTTATTTGTTTTTTTTTTTTTTTTTTTTTTTAAGTTTTATATGTATACGGCTGATCAGACCGTTTTAAAATAATTTTTTTCTTAAATTATTTTATTTTTTTTTTTCGTATGTATTAATTTTATATTATTTTCGTTTTGTTTTTTGAAATATATTTTCATTTTTTTTTTTTTATTATATTATCATTTTATTTTTTTTATTTATTTATTTTTTTATTTTGAGATTATGATGTTATCTCTTTCTCCTATGTTTTTTTTTCCTGTCTGGTGGGTGTGTAGAAGACGTTTTACTGTCAATCTATGCACGAGTAAGTCAAGGTGTAATTTTTATTTTTAGTTTCTATGTCCGTAATGAACGTCTTCATTGGACTGAACTAGAATATAAAGGATTCCTTTAGTTGGAATATTACTTATTAATTGTAGACTTTATTGCTTCTTGTACTTTTATTTATTTGGGTCACCGGCTTGAGTAGCTACTCTTTTATACATTATTGCCCATATATTTGAAATTATCTATTGAAATTGATTCAATGATATTTCTGCTCGGTGCCACTTGAGTTTGCTGATTGTAAGTATACCGGCCCCCGTTTCGAGCCTTTGGAAAAATTGACCTAAGTCGATAACTCCATTAGTATACAAATCGCTAACTTCTTGCGATAACTTTATTTCCTTGTTTTAATAAACAATTTGGAGTTTGTTATACGCAAGGTCACTACTTTTCTTATTCCGTCATTTGTGATGACGTTGGGCTTAGAAGCTTTTCAAGATTTTGCCTAAGCAAAGATTCTTGTTATATTCATGCGCATGATTATTTTGTCTACTGTGGTGCCTGGTAGCGACTTCAGGACTTTATTTCGTAAGTCTTTTGATTTGGATATAATTAGGATAACAATATCATAGAATGGGCATCTGCCACAAAATTTTGTTTTCTACTTGATGTGCCTGGAGAGGCTTTATTTGGGACAAATAATAAATGTTTTATTGCAATCAATTATTTTATTTAATACAATTTTATTTGTCGAACTGGACATTTCATTGTGTAAAGTGAATAGAAAACACGGAAGGTGTTTGTCGGGAGATTAACTTTATTGTAAGTTTTTACTAAAGCACCTATCTTTTGGCTCGAAAACTATTTTGCAAATTTACTTCGGGTTTCAAGTGTCATAGTCGGTACTTAATGTGAGTATGTCAGTTATGTTTTTAAAGAATGGTCAGAATCCATTACTTGGACGTTACACGCTTCTTTTGCGCTTACACCTCAAGCTACGCATTCTCTTTTTATGCCATTTTTGTTTGAAAACGGTCAGTTAATGTATATATGTATTATGATTCCGCATATTTTGTATTAATTTTTTTTTCCTTTTTTTTTATTAAGTATAGGTATTTATTTTTTAAAAGGTTAAATTAGTCATTATATAATAAAAAATAAATTTATTATATTTTATTTTTTTATTTTTTTTTTTTTGTACTTTCTTTCTTTTTTTTTTTTAATGCGTTGTTCATATTTTCATTTTATTTAATTTATTTATATCTGGCGTAACTAGCGCAATGCGCAAGATGGTTACTTTTGGTAATAGTTTTTTTGTTATATGTGTATAAGTTGTGTATTTTAATTTTAAGAATATCGGCATCTAAAATGCACGCTCCTAGTACACCGCGTAGGTGGCGAGAAGTTCCTATCATTTACAGATTCCTACCTAGTTGTGTTCAGCTTTATGGGCCGTACGCTACCGTGCTAATTAAAGCCCAGTTTAACAATATTTTTATGTTATATATATATGTGTATATTATGTATGTGTGTATTAATATATTTAGTTTATTTCTGCATTCTGCTCCATTTGGGGGTCATCCTTTGCTGATGTTTTGTTCTATATGTTCCAGCGGTGGCACAAAAGGCGGTCCTTTGCCTTTCGTACTTGTGATCCAGCGTTGGCACAAAAGGCGGTCCTTTGCCTTTCGTACTTGTGATCCAGCGTTGGCACAAAAGGCGGTCCTTTGCCTTTCGTACTTGTGATCCAGCGTTGGCACAAAAGGCGGTCCTTGCCTTTCGCACTTGCTGCTCCTTGGTTGTACACGTGTATACGCAGAACACGGATTCCAGTGGTCCCGCGCAGTCCTTGGTGCAGCTCTTCTTAAGTTGGGGTAATGTTTTTGTTGTTCCATGGTGTCTTCATTATTTCGGTTTCGCTCGCTATGATTTCCAAGTGGGTTTCGGAGTTTCCGTTGTTAGAAATTTGGTTATCCCACGTTGTCTCGTTCAGTTGCCGGTGCTGGCTGCGCAGGCATATAACTTTTATTTTTATTTTATTTTAACACTTTGAGCGGCCACTTAAAAGTCATACTGATTTCATAGTTTTTTTATCAATCATTTTTATTTTCACTATTTTCTCAATTTTTTTTTTTTTTTTATGATACATTTGAGATCACAATCGTTACACTTTTTTTTTTTGTGTCAATGTTCACTTGCACTTCCGCTATGTTGTTGTTCTTGTTGTTTTATTTCTTTTATATTATATATTTTTGTTTTTAGACAGCAGAGTCCTGTCACGGTCGCCATGTAATAAGTAACATCTTGTTACTTTGAGGTTCGTTTATTGAATGTCTTTATTGGAATTGAAATATATTCTTAGCTTATGGTTAACATTTATAAACTTATGCTGTTATCAGTTAACAGCTACAAAGAGAGGGAGAGCGATTGTACTCATACGTTTGGCTAAAGTGCAAGCGCGGCGTTTCCCGTAGGGCAACGGTCTCACGCTTGCGTGGCCTTCTAAAGAGGCTTCGTATTACTTACACGCGCAGACCATATGTATGTATGTGCTTTGGTATGCGCATACATATATATGTTTATGCTGAGCGTGTTTAGGTTAATTTATACTTGCAACAAAGTGTTACAAGTTACGTTTTATATATATTTCAAATACCATATATGAATACACTATTAGGGTATTAGGGTATTCAGTAGCTATGCTATGTGCGTAAAGTGTTATATATAATACAGTGTAGCTAGTGAGTGCACTTTTTACGTTTCTTTTGTCGTATTTGTGCTAAGTCAGCTGTTTGCCAGTTCGATGACAATACAATCGATAGTTAAATTGAGTTGAGCAATTGTTGCTGAAAGTAATAAAATTTAAGAAAAAGTTGTTTATATTAAATATTATTATATTTTTTCATTCTCCCGCACTCTTTTTTTGCTTTTGTCGCTTCTGCCACTGTTAAAAGCATCAGTTTAGTCTTTTAAATTAACCCTCTAAAGGGGCTTACGCAGATGACAATTCAGCTCTCGTACCGTACTGCACCAATTTAACGAGCCGTATCGACCAGTTCTAAACAACGCACATATTGTGGCGGTCGGTTGACTACTTTCTCGAAATAAATCGGAAGTGCAACTGTGTTTTGGTGTTTTGTTTACATTTGGTGAAAATAACTAAATTGATTGAAATGGATTAAGAAAAGCTGAAACTACTCGCAATATCAACCAACACCTTGCTGTTGGTGTTATTGAAAAAAAAGGGACGGTGGGAAAGCAAAGCGTCAGAGACGTTGTTGGGTGAATCCATATTTGATGGGCAGGGCTGAGCATGGTCGATTTACAAGAGATGTAAGTATTTTTAATACATGTACAAACAATGCAAATATATTGATTTCGCCTCCTTATTTTAGTTTGATAATTTATGCAAGGAGCCGGCTGCATTTCATGAAAATTTTCATATGTCGTCCAACAATTTTACGGATTTGTTTGGACTGGTGGAACAGTACTTGGTACCGAACCGGCTCACACGGCCAGATTCGATACCGATTAAAGCCAAGTTTGCAATTGTGCTGGAGTAAGTATATTGAAATATGCTTTGCATTATTGTATTTAATTTAAATTAATTTATTATTTGCCTTACAGATATTTAGCTTCAGGCGATCTGCAACGGCACATAGGGTCAACCTACCGTGTGAGCAAGCAGCACATGGGGACAACCATTGATTTGGTTTGCAATGCAATTGTGCAGGCCTTATCTGGCGAGATTCATAAATGGAACAAGGGAGATATGCTGCTGTTTGCTCACGATTTTGAAGAGAAATGGAATCTTCCAAACTGCATTGGAGCAATAGATGGCAAGCATGTTGCACTTCGCGCACCTCCCAATAGTGGCAGCGCCTTTTATAATTACAAGGTATGCATATGTTAATAGTGTTGCCCTTTGCTAAACTAATTTAATTATTTCTGTTTTGTTTTGTAGGCCTTTTTTCACTCATCCTTCTCGGCATATGCGATGCATCATATGCGTTTACGTATATTGATGTTGGCGCTTATGGAAGCGAAGGCGACATGAATGCGTTCTCACATTCGAAGTTTGGAAAGCTCTGTTCGCCGACACGTTCCAATTTCCCAACGACAGCATGTTAAATGGTGTGCTCACTCCATACTACCTAGTTGGAGATGACGCATTCCCTTTACATGAACATGTCATGAAGCCGTTCGGGTCGCGGACTTTGACTAGGGAGGAAAGAATATTCAACTATCGGTTGAGTAGAGCCCGCCGGTGCATCGAAAATGCGTTTGGCATACTAACGGCTAGGTGGATAGCGGTGCAACGGACGCTCTTGTGCTCCCCTAGCAGAGCTCAAAAAATTGTGTATGCATGCTGCCTGCTGCACAATTTTTTAATCAAGAGAAGTCCACATGTACATGGCAACACAGCGGACATAATCATAACGGAGAGTGCTTTTGACGTAAGTGCGTCGTCCACACGTGGAAGACGCAGGGACTACGCAAAGCAGATAAGGAACCACTTGAAATATTATGTCAATTCATCAAGTGGATCTGTACCCTGGCAGTACGAGGCAGCCGGTGTTCCTGAATAAAAGCATATAATATAAAAAAAATCCAATGTGTAATTTTTTCATGTTTTTTTATTTATTTGCATCTTTATATTCTTGATGCTCTTGCAACAAAATGTTTGTCAGTTTTGCCACAGCTTTTTCACTTGCTTCCCTGAACACAAAGTGCGGTTCTAATGGGTCCAATGGCTCAACTGGAGTAGGCTTCGAAATATTATCGAGCAAGTTTTGATGCGACACCATTATGTTGTGCAACAGTTGGTCGTCATCCGAATTCTTCCTTTTCTTTCCTCTCTTTTGTTGCTATAAAAATATATGCTTTAGTATGCTGTAGTAGTTGCTTTGTTCTATTACTTACATATGAATACTGCGGTTGTTGAGTAGCCGAGCTTGTGGACGCATTCAAATCTACATCACCATCCAAATCCACATCGACACCCACCTCGAACAGCACCGGCTCCATAACAGTATCATTGTTGCAGCTTTCAGCACCACTGCAAGACGATGCCATCGATCTGAAATATAAATACTTAAATTGTTAATAATATGTAATTAAAATTATATAAATTTAAAATTACTTACGTTCTCAACTCGGACATATCGTTTAAAAAACTCATATGCGGGGTCAACTCCCAATCCCCAATTAATGGGCCACTAAGCGCACAGCCGCCAGCACTCCCGCTCTTTGACCGTTTGGCACGCTGTTTGAGATTTTGTCTATATTTGTCGCGTAGACCCGCCCATGCCGTCTTGCAATCATTTGCTGCAATATAAATAAGCATATATAGTATGCATATACATTATATATGGTTATGTTGGCTATTTTTTTCAAGTTACTCACAACTTTTTCCCAATTCGGCGCCAATTTCATCCCACGCGCATTTTATTACGATTATATTTTTATTTATTTATTTATTTGATTAACATCCTAGTGCTACAAGTTCCAAGAAACTTAAATTTAAGGCACTAGTCACTAAAACAAAATTATTAATTGATTAATTAAAAGTAACAAAGCAGAGAAAAGAAAAAGAAGAAAATAGAGAGAAGTAATTTAAATTATTCAGATAATTTAAATAATACAAATAATTTAAATTATACAAAACAAGAAAAGAAGGAAATTGGAAGAACAGTCTTCCCCTTAAGAAGATTAGCATTAGTAAGCTTAGTTTTATATATATTAGAATTGTTTCAGTTAGATATTATTTTGTAAATGCAGCAGAAGGCTGCTTTTAAATTGTGGTGCGCTTCTAATTATCTTTAGGTCGTGTGGTAGGTTGTTCCACAGGCGAACAGTGTGTATATAGTACTGGTGTTCAGAGACAGATAATCGATGACGTACAGTTGTTAAATTATTTGTCCGACGTGAAGTTAAAAAAATCAATCTATTATAAAGATAACTGGGCTCTTTTGTATTTATAATTTTGTGTAACAATATTAATGCTCTAAGCTGAATCCAGTTTTTCAAGCTAAGGTTATATATTTTGAATGCATATGGTGTAACATGGTCTCTTCTTCCTAAATTAAACACATAACGCGTAATACTATTGAACACAACATTGAGCCTGTGCTTACTAGCAGCGTTGGTATAAGGTATGTCTTAGCAACAATGAGTTTAATATTAATTGGCAGGAGATGCTGTGTCAGGTATAGAGTTCTTAAGGCTGAATAAGTTCTACCTATGGATTTAATTATGTGGTCACTCCAAGTCAGTGTCTTATTAAACGTTATGCCTAGGTTAGCTACCCTGTCTACGTAGTCAATAGAATTATGGTCAATTTTAATTTTTCCCAAGTTTAGGGTGTCTATGGACTTTTTGTATATTACTATACACTTAGTTTTGGACGTGTTTATACCAAGGCCATTACTTCGTGACCCCTCGCTCAACTTGACCAGTTCTCTGTTAGTTACACTTACACATTCATCAATTCTGGACAATGGACTACAGCAATACAACTGAACATCATCAGCATACATATGGACATTACATTCAGAAAAGACATTTGGCAAATCATTAACATAACACGAGTATAGTAACGGCCCAAGAACCGATCCTTGTGGCACTCCACGGCTCAGAGACAGAAATGACGACGAACTTGACGGTGTGACAACAGATTGAAGACGGTTTACTAGGTATGAGCGTAATAAGGAATCGGCTGTGGCTGTAAAACTATACAGCTTCTTCATTTTGGTGCATAGTATGTCATGGTTGACAGTATCAAAAGCTTTGCTATAGTCAAGCAGTGTCAAGAACGTTACATTGCCATCATCCATGCTTCTACGTATATCCTCAACAATATTAAGGATTGCTGTAGTGCAGCTTCTGTTTTTCCTAAAGCCGGATTGGTCATTGCTGAGAAGACTGTTGGTAACCATATATTCATTTATTTGGTTTGCTAGTAAATTTTCAAACACTTTGGATAGAAAAGGTAGAACTGAGATTGGTCTGAAATCTCCATTACCCTTAGGGACAGGGATAATCTTAGCAAGTTTCCATTTTTCTGGAAATGCGGAAGTAGTGATTGCTGTATTCATAATATGTGTAACCTGATTTAAGATAGACGGAATTATAATTTTGAAAAATTTAGGATTTATATCATCCAGTCCAACTGCATTTGATTTGACATTTAACATAGATTCAAGGACTTCATAATTTCTGACACACCTAAAACTAAAGCTAATATCACGGTTAGGAGGATCACAGTTAAGGTATTCATTGGCTGGGGCCTCAGGTACAGCGCAGTTGACGAACTTTTGGTTAAGCTCTTCAGCATTAACTTCGACACTGGTTCTAACATTTTGCTTTCCCACTCCAATTTCATTTATAATTCTCCATTTATCTCTTGACGAGATGGATTGTTGGAATTTCTGGGAATAGAATCGCTTCTTACCATTATTAATCAATTTAACAACTGCACGTCGTAAACTTTTGAAGGTATCATACAAAAAGTCAGTCTTAAATCTCTTCCATTTGTTGTAGGCTTCATTTCTTTTTAGTATAGCTCTTTTAACAAAATGTGTTAGCCAGGGCTTCTCACGAGGCTGGGGAAGTTTAGATTTTAATGGGACACAAGTATTATACAGATCTATTATTTGACCCTGCAGATATTCAACCTGTTCGTCAGCTGTGGTCATGTTGTATATTAAGGTCCAGTCATATTTATTAAATTCGTCAGATAAAAAGTTCATATCTATATTTCTAAAGTCTCTATATGTATATGTCAGGTCCAACTTATTAATACAAACATCGTTCGACACAAAGAAAAGATCATGTTTGGAGAAGCAAGGGACAGAAATTTGGTCATACATAAGGGCTTTTAATGAATTACTAACAAAGATCAAATCCAAGAGTGTACTGCAAGTAGAAGTAAAATGGGTTGGATTAGTTGTATTGACTAGGTGTAATCCAAGTGATTCCATATTGTTGGTAAGATCATTGTGGTACAACACATTGCTATTAAAATCTCCGAGGATCGCAATGTCAATATATGAAACAGTTAACATAGAAATCGACGAAATTATATTAGAGTATGACGCTGCACGATTCGGACGATAAACACAACTAATAAGCATTTTACGAAAATACTGTGGACAGCTTATTTCAACAAATATGAACTCCGTTGTACTTCCTTCTTCATTTTACACATCAGCTTGGATCGCAGCTTATTATTAACAAAAATTGCCACGCCCCCTCCATGTCCAACACGATCTGCACGAAAAACAGTAAAACCTTCACATGAAACTAACAGATCACACATTTGAGTCATAAACCATGTCTCCGATACACAAACTACATCAACATTTGACTTAACAAACATATATCTAAACTCATCCATCTTTCTGACTAAACTTTGAGCATTAATATGGCAAATGTTAAGCCCACGGTGTTGCTTAGCTAGAATTCTAAGCATAACATTACTGTTCGCCATTGGATCAATCATAATATCCAACATATAAGATGAGACCTAATTTTAGAAACGCACCAAAGAGAATTAAAGCTAATACCTAACTCACTAAAATGTAAATGTTGACAAATAAGAGTTTTTGGGATACAAAAATAATTAAAAATACAAATAATTACAAAATACAGATGTTTATTGGGAACGAAATAAGTTCCCCACAGATGAAGAGGCCAGATCTGAAGAGCTAGTGTTGTCCACCACGCCGGTATTAGAAAGAGATAAAAGCTCTTCCATGCTCTTAATGCAAATGCACTCGCTGCCTCCGCCTTGCCTGACGTACACCTGAGCGGAGCGCGTAAAGACCGCTGAGAAAGCTTAATGCTTTTTAAGCTTAAGCGCCTCTTTAAAAATTTGATAGTTGAGCTTTGACAGCTGCTCATTAATGTAAAAGGGCGCTTGAGAGTTCAGTCCCAAGAGATTTAGAGTCAGTGGCATCTTAGAGCTCCGTCGGTGTGCTCCCGCGGCGCGTAGTAGTACCATTTTATCTCGGAAGCTGACAAACGTTACGATCACAATCGGATCTAAAACGGTATGTGTCGGGCCACGCGTTTTTATTCTAAACACCTCACTTATTCTCGGCGGCGGGGAAGTGAGATTGAGTGAGAAGAATAAGTTGTGCATGATGGTTTTCAGGTTTTCATTCTCACTCATTGGGATACCATGAATGCGAATATCATTTGCAATTTTGGCATTCTCCTCTGCCAACTGACAAGCTCCCAGTTTTGCTTCAAGATCCGACACCCTTTCCCGCAGTGCCTGAATGTTTTCATCCTCAAGATGCTGGACTCTCTTGGCTAGTAGCTCAAGCTCACCTGC
Organism: Scaptomyza montana; assembly: GCA_018904305.1. Taxonomy (NCBI): domain Eukaryota; kingdom Metazoa; phylum Arthropoda; class Insecta; order Diptera; family Drosophilidae; genus Scaptomyza; species Scaptomyza montana. The sequence continues at coordinate 966,164 of JAEIGR010000024.1, read as the reverse complement.
AATGCCATTGAGCTTGGTGTCGAGCTCCTTCAAAATTCTCCCCGCAGCTTCACGAATGTTCATACTGATGAGCTTCGCCTGTTCAGAGAACCGTGCATTGATCAGCTCAACCAGCAGTGGAGAAAGTGCATCAGAGGTGCGGCCAGCAATATCAGCGGTCGACTCGCTTCGCACACGTTTCGCGGCTGTTTTCGACATTGCGTTCTCACTCACTCGCGATTATTTTTTGTGCTTATGCTTATGCAGTTTTTTTTTTTTTTTTTTTGTATGTGTGTTTTGTGTTTCGAGTGTTTCGGCTTACAGCTTATTAGAGTAACTCTCACAGATTGTTATTGTTGTTTTGATGTTAACTTTTGCCGCGCTAAGCCAGGAAAGAAGTTTTTATACTTTTTCGTATTATTTATTTATATATATGGAACAGATATGCTGCCACTTTGTGAACCAATATGAAAAGTTTTTTATTAGGGTTCGTTAACCAATTTATATACGTAAAATTAGTCGGGATAAGTGAAAATAACGCAGCGCACTAACAAACACGTCTATTCGCTATCATTGCACCAAATTTGAAGTGCAACTTGCTGGTCAAATCCCACAGGACTGGCCGACGCTCCACAGCCTTTATAAGCTCGATCTTCTCAAAATCGTTTACAAAATTTGCGAATCGACGCTTTCGTGCCGACATGTTGTTTACTTTTTTGCAACATTTAACGAGCCGTGAAGATATGCTCAGCATTGTTCACTGGCCGTACACAGCCACACTGTTAATTAACATTTTCATTGTTCAACACTTATTAAAGGCCAGTACTTAACATACTGCGTACCATGCTTTCGTAGAACTGAACGGGAGCTGTACGAGACCATTTTTATACTCGATACCGAAGGTAAAGAGTATATTGGTTTTGTGCAATGTCCGTCATGGTGTCTGTCCGTCTGTCCGTCTGTCCGTCTGTCCGTCTGTCCGTCCGTATGTGTGCAAGTTTTTTCCACACCCTTCAAGCTAGAGACTTGAAACTTTCCAATTCTCTTTATCTATGGGATAGTAAATTAAAGTGTCAAGATGGGGGTTCTACGATAACTGGGGGGCTGGCAAATCGATAAATTCGATAACCCAATACCGATAAATCCACATATTTCGCACATCCTTACAGCTAGAAGTACCAAATTTGGTAAGAAGATAGCTATTAGCAACCCCCAAAAAACTGCATCAATAATTTTGGAGCCACGCCCCCCATTCCGCCCCCAGCCCACCCGCATTTTAAAGTCAAAAAAGACTATATCTCCCACAGTTTTTGAGCTATATCCACCAAATTTGGTGCCAAGATAAGTGATGATGACCCCCTAAAAACTGCACCAAAAGTTTGGATGCCACGCCCACCGATACTGCCCTAGCCGCCCCCATCCACCCCAACGCTTCGTCAAAAACGGGAATGCGTGTATCTTCCACAGTTGTGGAGCTAGAGCCTCCAAATTTGGTGGGAAGATAGCTGTTAACGACCCCCAAAAAACTGCATCAAAGTTTTGGAGCCACGCCCACCCATTACGCCCCCAGCCCCCCCGCATTTTGAAATCAGAAATGGCTATATCTCCCTCAGTTTTTGAGCTATAGCCACCAAATTTGGTGCCAAGATAAGTGATGATGACCCCCTAAAAACTGCACCAAAAGTTTGGATGCCACGCCCACCGATACTGCCCTAGCCGCCCCCATCCACCCCAACGCTTCGTCAAAAACGGGAATGCGTGTATCTTCCAGAGTTGTGGAGCTAGAGCCACCAAATTTGGTAGGAAGATAGCTGGCAACGACCCCCAAAAATTTGCATCAAAGTTTTGGAGCCACGCCCTCCATTTCGCCCCCCTTTCCCCACTTTTTACAATTTTCGAGCTAGAGTCACCAAATTTGGTATGAAGATAGGAATTGACATTCCACAAAGATCTGCATCACAAATTTGGATGCCACGCCCACCCATACCGCCCCCAGTCCCCCTTTCCCCACTTTTTACAAATTTCGAGCTAGAGTCACCAAATTTTTTTATGAAGATAGCAATTGATATTTCACAAAGATCTGCATCAAAAATTTTGATGCCACGCCCACCCATACCGCCCCCAGCCCCCCTTGCCCCACTTTTTACAAACTTCGAGCTAGAGTCACCAAATTTGGTATGTAGATAGCAATTGACATTCCACATAGATCTGCATCAAAAATTTAGATGCCTCGCCCATCCATACCGCCCCCAGCCCCCTTTCCCCACTTATTACAAATTTCGAGCTACAGTCACCAAATTTGGTATGAAAATAGCAATTGACATTTCACAAAGATCTGCAACAAAAATGTTGATGCCACAACTACCCCTACCGCCCCCAGCCCCCTCCCTTTCCCTACATTTTACAAACTTTGAGCTAGAGTCACCAAATTTGGAAGGAATATAGCTGGTGGCATCCCCATCTGCATCGGAGAATCTTTAAGGCAGCGTACACCCCTGCCGCATCCGTACCCTTTTGCAATCAGGCCTCTTTTTACCGGTTTTAATACTGGTATCGAGTATGCCGCAGTCGGTTGCGTCCGACTGCAACGTTTCCACTTGTTTTTATATGAAGTTTCTACGGTACGAGAGCTTAACGGCCGTCTGCATATGGGGCTTAAGGCTACTTTCTAAAATAATTGAACAAATGTTGTCGAATAATTTTTATACTCGATACCGAAGGTAAAGAGTATATTGGTTTTGTGCAATGTCCGTCATGGTGTCTGTCCGTCTGTCCGTCCGTATGTGTGCAAGTTTTTTCCACACCCTTCAAGCTACACTCTTGAAACTTTCCAATTCTCTTTATAAGGGATAGTAAATTAAAGTGTCAAGATAGGGGGTTCTACGATAACGGGTGGGCTGGTAAATCGATAAATTCGATAACTCAATACCGATAAATCCACATATTTCGCACATCCTTACAGCTAGAAGTACCAAATTTGGTAAGAAGATAGCTATTAGCAACCCCCAAAAAACTGCCTCAATAATTTTGGAGCCACGCCCCCATTCCGCCCCCAGCCCCACCGCATTTTAAAGTCAAAATAGCCCATATCTCCCACAGTTTTTGAGCTATAGCCACCAAATTTGGTGCCAAGATAGAAGATGATGACCCCCCAAAAACTGCACCAAAAGTTTGGATGCCACGCCCACCAATACCGCCCTAGCCACCACCATGTGCCCCAACGCTTCGTCAAAAACGGGAATGAGTGAATCTTCCAGAGTTGTGGAGCTAAAGCCACCAAATTTGGTAAGAAGATAGCTGGCAACGACCCCCAAAAATCTGCATCAAAGTTTTGGAGCCACGCCCTCCATTTCGCCCCCCTTTCCCCTTTTTTTTACAATTTTCGAGCTAAAGCCACCAAATTTGGTAAGAAGATAGCTGGCAACGACCCCCAAAAATCTGCATCAAAGTTTTGGAGCCACGCCCTCCATTTCGCCCCCCTTTCCCCACTTTTTACAAACTTCGAGCTAGAGTCACCAAATTTGGTATGTAGATAGCAATTGACATTCCACATAGATCTGCATCAAGAATTTGGATGCCTCGCCCATCCATACCGCCCCCAGCCCCCCTTTCCACACTTATTACAAATTTCGAGCTAGAGTCACCAAATTTGATATGAAGATAGCAATTGACATTTTACAAAGATCTGCAACAAAAATTTTGATGCCACAACTACCCATACCGCCCCCAGCCCCCCCCCACCCTTTCCCTACATTTTACATTTTTGAGCTAGAGTCACCAAATTTGGAAGGAATATAGCTGGTGGCATCCCCATCTGCATCGGAAAATCTTTAAGGCAGCGTACACCCCTGCCGCATCCGTACCCCTTTGCAATCAGGCCTCTTATTACCGGTTTTAATACTGGTATCGAGTATGCCGCAGTCGGTTGCGTCCGACTGCAACGTTTCCACTTGTTTTAAGAAATATTGTTGTCACTGAGTTAAAAAATTACTTAAGAAATGGTGTAGAAGCTTTCGTTTACCTGTAAGTTGAGAAAGAATGAATAAGTGCCTTAAGGCACTTTTGGGGCTTCAAGCGAAAAAAATCGATATTGCGTAACTGAGAACGAAATTATATTTATACTCGAAACCGAAGGTAAAGAGTATATTGGTTTTGTGCAATGTCCGTCATGGTGTCTGTCCGTCTGTCCGTCCGTATGGTTGCAAGTTTTTTCCACACCCTTCAAGCTAGAGACTTGAAACTTTCCAATTCTCTTTATTTATGGGATTGTAAATTAAAGTGTCAAGATGGGGGTTCTACGATAACTGGGGGACTGACAAATCGATAATTTCGATAACTCAAAACCGATAAACCCACATATTTCGCCCATCCTTACAGCTAGAAGTACCAAATTTGGTAAGAAGATAGCTACTAGCAACCCCCAAAACACTGCATCAAAAATTTTGGAGCCACGCCCCCCCATTCCGCACCCAGCCCCCTCGCATTTTAAAGTCAAAAAAGCCTATATCTCCCACAGTTTTTGAGCTATAGCCACCAAATTTGGTGCCAAGATAGGTGATGATGACCCCCTAAAAAACGCACCAAAAGTTTGGATACCACGCCCACCGATACTGCCCTAGCCGCCTCCATCCACTCCAACGCTTCGTCAAAAACGGGAATGAGTGTATCTTCCAGAGTTGTGGAGCTAAAGCCACCAAATTTGGTAAGAAGATAGCTGGCAACGACCCCCAAAAATCTGCATCAAAGTTTTGGAGCCACGCCCACCCATTTCGCCCCCTTTCCCCAATTTTTACAATTTTCGAGCTAGAGTCACCAAATTTGGTATGAAGATAGCAATTGACATTCCACAAAGATCTCCATCAAAAATTTGGATGCCACGCCCACCCATACCATCCCCTCACCCCCCCTTCCCCAATTTTTACAAATTTCGAGCTAGAGTCACTAAATTTGGTATGAAGATAGCAATTGATATTTCTCAAAGATCTGCATCAATAATTTGGATGCCACGCCCACCCATACCGCCCCCAGCCCCCTTTTCCCCTTTTTTTACAAACTTCGAGCTAGAGTCACCAAATTTGGTATGTATATAGCAATTGATATTCCACATAGATCTGCATCAAAAATTTGGATGCCTCAACTACCCATACTGCCCCCAGCCCCCCCTCCACCCCTCTCCATACATTCTACAAACTTTGAGCTAGAGTCACCAAATTTGGAAGGAATATAGCTGGTGGCATCCCCATCTGCATCGGAGAATCCTTAAGGTAGCGTACACCCTTGCCGCATCCGTACCCCTTTGCAATCAGGCCTCTTTTTACCGGTTTTAATATTGTTATCGAGAATGCCGCAGTCGGTTGCATCCGACTGCAACGTTTTTTCTTGTTTAATGTGATATTCGTAAAAACTATATTTGTTAGCTGTGCAGCATAAGTGCAAATTACATTTTGAGCTTATACACTGAGTTTGTGAAGTTTTGCAGTGTTTGCACTACTTTCACCCACTATCTCGACCCAACCAACGAGGAAAATGATTAGGCTGGTCATGCCGCAAATCTGAAATGGGATGTTTACATTTTTCACCACGCTTTAAAGCTGGTTGGAAGGGTTGGTGAGATAATGGAGATCGACCCGGTGAAGGTCGCTGACAGGATGGAGACCGTGTTGTCCATTGAGCACTGCGTGGGCGACCTTGCATTTGCTTGTTTTTAAGTGCTATCAATCCAGCTGCAATCGCTTCCCGAAATTCGGGGAGTTCGAGTGTCTTGCTCGTTTTTCCAGTTTCCTGTTTTTCTTTGAATATACGCTTATATAAAATAAAAGCGTTTGTTGCTGCCATATCAATGCAATGATAAAATATTCGAGTGGCGCAATCCTGAGTTTTGGCTCTAATGTGGTAACGGCCTATAAGTCCATCCATTAGATCTACGCCGCCCATATGGACGTTGTATTCGCGAATAACTTGCGGACAATCAATGTCTAAGTACTGCTTAGATTTTCTTTCGTATCTAGCAATCTTTGATACTCCATCATGCGAACTGTTCGTTATAAATGGCTTGACTCCAACATAGGTGGACAGCAAGCGGACGGCTTTGTTGTCTTTCCACAACACATTGCTTAATTGGACACCATAAGATGTGCCCACATACTCATCCGAAAATCCTCTAGTCTCCTTTTTCATGGAATTATCATTGGGCAGCTTACAATTCGGGATACAATTTTCACGCACAGTGCCAAGGCTATAAAAACTTTTGGCACGCAGATAGACCATCAAAGGTAATGACGTGTTAAAAATGTCGAAATAAATTATGTGGTGCTTGAAAGTATTTACCATATTTGTTAAACGTACAACAATGTTAGCCGCAGCACCAAGATCTGGGTGACCAGGCAGGATTACATTATCACCTGCGCTAGTGTAGACCTCAAAGCTGTAAGCATATCCAAAAGAATCGCACAGTACGAATATTTTGCCGCAGGTGGTGCTTCATTTTCGTGCTACACATCTGTTCGTCGACACAAAGACGTGCTTACTTTGGGATGGAGTCAAACCTTTGGTTAAGATAGTCTACAAAGTCACGTATACGGAACAGGGGATCATATCCAGGTTCGGCCTTTTTGATACGTTTGCTATCATCACGCATTGAGAAATATTGTTTAATCAGTTCGAATTTGCTTCGTGTAATGCAGTATCGTATTGGTTCAAAAACATTTCTTCCCCAGTAGATTTTCAAATTCGGGTAACGATAGATTGACATATATATCAATATCCCAATGTAATTATACATTTCGTCAATGGTCGTTTTGAATTGATTAGCAATGTTTGCTGTGAAAGCTGCGCGAATAGTCTCCTCCACAATCATATCCATGATATTTGTATCGAAAAAGTAACAAAAGATCTTTAATGGAGTTTCGAGATCCATTACATAAGCTGGCAGCTTTGAGTCTCCCTGAAAGGCTATGTCATTGATATGCATCTGCATCGATTGCTTTCGCCATGTAATTTTGATTCGATCTTTCAAAATTGATTCAATGCCTATACAAAAAAATAAATAAGTTGAATATCATTTTACGGCTTAGCGCCGCTTACCCAAACCATTGAAGCCACCAGAAGACGGCAAAAGTATAGGTGCTCCATGTTCAAATGATGGCAAGAACGATCGAGTTCTTTTTAATGTTTTCTGAGTAGGCTCCTCAAGCGTAGTTTCAACATTTTCGACAGTGTCCAAGTTAATGTCAAGGTCAAGTCCACAGCCGAAGCGTCGTTCAGTGCTGCGTTTAGTGCATTTTCCAAATTTAAGTTGTCACCATCCTCGTCACTTGAAACGTTTGACAATTCATCGTCGGTATTGACAGAATCGAACATGTCCAAAAGTTGTTCATCCGTCAAATCCAACAATTTGTAGCGTTTTCGCATTGGTTGAGACATTTTTTCTTTTCAAACTCAATTTCTGTGAAGAAAAATTGTGCACTAAACAAAACTTGCCATGTAAAAACGCCTTGTCGATGTGAAATATTTTCGGCAAAAAAGTATGCCCAACGGCCCAAGAGTGTCTCAAGGCACTTATCGCTATTTCACTGCTCCAACGCACAACTTTTATAGATTCACAAATGTGAAACTTGATTTTGACTAAGAATAAACATACCTTTAACGGAAAAAAATACAGGTTACTTATATATTAGTCTTAACACTTTAATAAAACCAGCAATCTGCGGCACGTTCCACGTACAATTTTGCGCGCGGAATAACATATGTTCTGTGCAAGTCAAAGTAAAAGTACCGTTAAAGCTTCAAAAAGCTCTGAAAGCTTTTAAAAATATGATTGCCACGATCTTAGGGACCCACCAAAAGTATTTAGCTTAAATCAAACCCAACCACTTTTTTTTAAAGAATATAATGTGATAAGTGTCTTGAGACACTCTTAAGTGCTAGGGGGTTAATAAATAATATAATTTACTTACTTTTACAACCAAAACTCGCCTAGTGTGACCTAATTTCACTAATTCAATAATCTCGAAAACAGCTGTTTTTATAAATAGTCTGGCAACCACTCAATAACACATATAGTACAATAGTAGCAAACATACCCAGGGGCATGTTTGCTGTGTAAAAATGCTTCTGTGTGTTTTTTTGTAAAGCATTCATATAACACTTTAGCACTTTACGCACATAGCATAGCTACTAATTACCCTAAATGTCTAAATAAATAATAGTGTTATCGCGCGAACGCGACAAATCAGCTATGGCCAAACTCTAGGGTCGGCAAACCGTTTGATACGCAATATACCACAGTAGTAGGGAATTGGCGGTTCTGTGACAGGAAGTAGCTGTCACTTTAATTACCCCCAATCAAAATTTATGACCCCATTAATTTATATGACCCTTTTATCGCCCCCTTTTTTTGACCCTTTTTTTTTCATGATCGTGCACGCTTTAATTAGACTAAGGTGGAGAACAAAGGATTAACATTCCTAGGCCACCACTTTACCAGCAGCATCTGTGAGAAGCAGTGATCAGCGGAACAGGTTTGGTTATTTACCTAACTAGTGTTAGAGTCAATTGTGCGCGTATTTGACGTGCGTTGCATTGTAAACCTGTTTATGGTCATGAGGTGCAGTGTGCACAGGAAGAAAGGACAGATAAGAGAGAGTCGAGAGGGCGCCTGTTAAACCTGCGTTGCATTATACACCTGCAAGCAGGTGATCAGAGGAACAGATTTGGCTATTTACCTAACTAGTGTTAGAGTCAATTATGCGCCTCTTTGACGTGCGTGGTATTGTAAACCTGTTTATGGTCATGAGATGAAGTGTGTACAGGAAGAAAGGATAGATAAGAGAGAGTCAAGTGCGCGCCTGTTTTACGTGCGCTGCATTGTTAACCTGAAAGCACGCAATAAAGAATGAATGTTTATGATCATGAGTAGTAGTGATCAAAGGATCTGGAATCGAGAGGGCGCCTCTTTGACGTGCGTGGCATTATAAACCTGCAACACACGTCAAAAAATGAATGTTTATGATCATGAGTAGCAGTGTGCAAAGGAAGAAAGGATAGATAATAGAGAAAAGCAAACGCTTGTTCGATTTACTGGGGTTCTGTGAACAAGGCATGGGAATTTTCCTACGCAGCAACAGCACCAGCAGCAGCAGCAGCAGCGGCAGCGACAGGATCAATACATTGCTTCTAAGCAAGAGTATTGATACTTGTTGATTAAGATTAAAATGTGTTAGAGGGGGGAAAGTGTTAGGGGGGAGAAAGTGTTAGAAGGAGAATGTATGTTAGAAGGGGAACGAGCTAGAGGGGGAAAGTGCTAGAAGGAGAATGTGTGTTAGAGGGGGAAAGAGTTAGGGAAAGAAAGTGCTAGAAGGAGAATGTGTGTTAGAGGGGGAAAGTGATCCTGCTTGTATTAATTTAATAAGCCACGCCCCTTATACGATTTTGATTGGTCCCCACCGTCCTTAATATGAAAACTATTTTACAATCCTTTGGGCTTGATGTTTAAATATTTAGCGCCATCCCTTTCTAACCTTTGATATTATATATATACCTGCTTTTATTTTGGTCAAGTGCTAGGAAAATCTTATATCCTGCATTGACCTCAAAACGAATAAAAGAGGTAGTTTGGTTTAAGTTGTATAGTTTATTTATTATTCTTTCTATGTATGCTATTTATTTATTTATTATTTATTTTATTCTTTATTCTTAAATCTAGTACTAATAAAATTGTTTTGCCTTATTGGCTTAAACGTTGTTTGTTAATTCTTTTGTTTAAATTTTTATATTTTGCCATTAGGCGTTCTAGCCTTGTCAGACGCATGCTGTAGTAAAAGCATCCACATGTGTCGACTCCTCTGTAGTTAAATCGGATGACCAGCTGCACGCTGAAAGATGCTCGCCAAATTTGGATGTAACTAGATGGCAGTTTTTCGTACGCCAAGAAAAATTCTCGATATTCTTCAAGTAATTCATGATGTTCAGGAAAAATCATTTCCTCAAACTCTTTTAAAAAATCATCGATTTTCTTGACAATTGTTTTAAATCCAAAGTTAAAATTCAGCTCCATATTGTAGTATACTCGGCAAACGTTTATTTAAGACTGACTTAAATGATTATTTTAACTTTCCTCAAAGCATTTCATTTTTTATTAAGTTTCATATTATGATGAAATTGTGTCCTAAAAATATTAACATCCCTTTTTATTTCTTTACCCATCTTTTGAAATTTCAAACAGTAACCGAGTAAGATCAATTTCTGACTCATAATCATAAGTTGCTTCTAAATCTGAAAGTTGTATACTATATTTACGCATCTCTATACACTTTGGAATAATATAGTTATAATATATATTCTTTATTTGATTTTTCAATAATGTGTTCCAACACAAAAATGTTGTTAAAAAATTCCTAATCTTATAAGCGTCCTCCATGAGTCGCTATCAAATTCAACTCTATTACCATACTGATTGAGTATTAATATTCGTTGCCTATCTGATTTTCGAATTTTAAAATGACACTTAACGGTCTCAAGCATTGGATGTTCAATTATTGTATCTGGCATTAAGAAATCAAAGTGCTCCAGTTTCATTTGGATGTACTCCTTAAAAGTTAATAATTGAATCCACTCCTCTTTTGCAATCCAATAAAGTTACGTTTATGTTGCTGCAGCCAAACCATAGGTGTGAAATCTCTAGTCGTAGAAAACCCACACTTTAGTTTAAGCTCTAGACTAACAAAGTACTCAAATCCAAAAATTATTTCATGATCTTGAATTTTCCTTGAATTTTTAGATTTTTTCAAGTGAAGCGTATCCATCCTCTCTTATCTGCTTTTTCAAACTAAACGCAAAATAAGATAAACCATAATATTTAAGGTTTTGATTTGTGAATAATTTCTCAGTACATCATTAACGCTAGAGGAAAAATGGTTATTCTAGATAGAAACTCATGTATTTTAGTTGACTTTCAATATGTATTCGGAAACGAAAGACAGATGTTTGTCAAAGATTTGGCATTTATGCAAGCTGGGTCCGTCACACCCAATTTTTTTCACTTTAAACCACCGTACCACATGAGGGAGCTGGATGAAGTGACTAGGAAAACCTTAAAGATAACCAAACAGTATGTGGACGGCTTAGATTGGTCTGAAGGTGACATCTCTTATCTAAGTCTTGGTGAAATACTAAAGCCATTGAATAGTTACGCAACTGTAGTAGTAAGAGGAAGAGCTAAACAAGTGGAAACGTTGCAGTCGGACGCAACCGACTGCGGCATACTCGATACCAGTATTAAAACCGGTAAAAAGAGGCCTGATTGCAAAGGGGTACGGATGCGGCAGGGGTGTACGCTGCCTTAAAGATTCTCCGATGCAGATGGGGATGCCACCAGCTATATTCCTTCCAAATTTGGTGACTCTAGCTCAAAGTTTGTAAAATGTAGGGAAAGGGGGGGGGGGCTGGGGGCGGTATGGGTAGTTGTAGCATCAAAATTTTTGTTGCAGATCTTTGTGAAATGTCAATTGCTATCTTCATACCAAATTTGGTGACTCTAGCTCGAAATTTGTAAAAAGTGGGGAAAGGGGGGCTGGGGGCGGTATGGGTGGGCGTGGCATCCAAATTTGTGATGCAGATCTTTGTGGAATGTCAATTGCTATCTACATACCAAATTTAATGACTCTAGCTCGAAGTTTGTAAAAAAGGGCAAGGGGGGCTGGGGGCGGTATGGGTGGGCGTGGCATCAAAATTTTTGATGCAGATCTTTGTGAAATATCAACTGCTATCTTCATACCAAATTTGGTGACTCTAGCTCGAAATTTGTAAAAAGTGGGGAAAGGGGGCTGGGGGCGGTATGGGTGGGCGTGGCATCCAAATTTGTGATGCAGATCTTTGTGGAATGTCAATTGCTATCTTCATACCAAATTTGGTGACTGTAGCTCGAAAATTGTAAAAAGTGGGGAAAGGGGGGCGAAATGGAGGGCGTGGCTCCAAAACTTTGATGCAGATTTTGGGGGTCTTTGCCAGCTATCTTTCTACCAAATTTGGTGGCTCTAGCTCCACAGCTCTGGAAGATACACTCATTCCCGTTTTTGACGAAGCGTTGGGGTGGATGGGGTTGGCTAGGGCAGTATTGGTGGGCGTGGCATCCAAACTTTTGAAGCAGTTTTTAGGGAGTCATCATCACCTATCTTGGCACCAAATTTGGTGGCTATAGCTCAAAAACTGTGGGAGATATAGCCATTTCTGATTTCAAAATGCGGGGGGCTGGGGGCGTAATGGGTGGGCGTGGCTCCAAAACTTTGATGCAGTTTTTTGGGGGTCGTTAACAGCTATCTTCCCACCAAATTTGGAGGCTCTAGCTCCACAACTCTGGAAGATACACGCATTCCCGTTTTTGACGAAGCGTTGGGGTGGATGGGGGCGGATAGGGCAGTATCAGTGGGCGTGGCATCCAAACTTTTGGTGCAGTTTTTAGGGGGTCATCATCACCTATCTTGGCACCAAATTTGGTGGCTATAGCTCAAAAACTGTGGGAGATATAGTCTTTTTTGACTTTAAAATGCGGGGGGCTGGGGGCGGAATAGGGGGGCGTGGCTCCAAAATTTTTGATGCAGTTTTTTGGGGGTTGCTAATAGCTATCTTCTTACCAAATTTGGTACTTCTAGCTGTAAGGATGTGCGAAATATGTGGATTTATCGGTATTGGGTTATCGAATTTATCGATTTGCCAGCCCCCCAGTTATCGTAGAACCCCCATCTTGACACTTTAATTTACTATCCCATAGATAAAGAGAATTGGAAAGTTTCAAGTCTCTAGCTTGAAGGGTGTGGAAAAAACTTGCATACATACGGACGGACAGACGGACAGACGGACAGACGGACAGACACCATGACGGACATTGCACAAAACCAATATACTCTTTACCTTCGGTATCGAGTATAAAAAGAGTTCTTAAATAAATTTTTACACACAAAAATAATAGATGTAAATCTTGAACAGAGCTTAGCGCAATATCCAAACTTCTTTACAATTTGTAGAATACACAAAGAAATAGTAAATCAATGTGCACTAAATAATTTATTTAAATTATTTCTCATCTTAGAAAACTCTCAATTTGAGGTATCTGAAAATGTAAATGTTTATGCTAGTATACTTGAATAAAATAAAAATTATTTTCTTATTAATTTCATCATGATTCTATTTATTATTTAATTAAGAGAGGGTACATAATATTTAGTATAATTAATTTCAATGATTATCAACTACAACTTGATTCTATACTAAATTGGTTTTAAACGATGCGTTGAACTATTCCAGTCAAAGACGAATACTCTGCTAATCGATCATGCATAAGCAGGCAATATACCTTAGTATTCCTCACACTAACACTATCGAGATCAATTGAAACTCTTACATCGATTGGCCCTGTTTTAACTGTTTCATTCTGATGTGACAAGTCTACAACAACCATTGGTGCTTTCTCTTTAAACTCTATAGGTGTTAGTAATGGCTCAGACTCCTTCATATAGTAGCTTGCTTGAAATCCTGTATACATATCATACAAACTTGCGTATCGTTCATGCTTAAAATTTATATTCATGTCATTGTACGGAAAGTTCTCTGAGTTGAGGTACACTTTTAAATTCCTCAAATGATTATGTGTTAGTTTATCGTCCACTACAAAAGCTATTATCGCAAATCGAGGGCGTTCTCTATTAGCTGCTAGCTTAACATTCCAAACATGTTGTGTGCCTTCGGGTAATGTTGGATTCAGGTAACAATCCCAGCTGCGGAATGCAAGTGGAAGTGAGCCTCCACTCTTAGTCAGACTAAACATTTGTAACTTCTTTTCATCACTCAGAGTTACATGTGGTATTTTCCATACAATGTTAGAAATATTTAGCTTATACTCCTTAAATCCAATTTTAGTGTAGTATACATCTTCCATATTTTTAGTCATGAGTAATATCAATTCATGTTTACAATTTAGTAAGACCTTGTTATAATCTTCAGCAAATCCAAGTAAATATTTAAGAGGTATAGAAAAATTAAAGTATCCGTTCGCCAACTCTCTATCATTTCCATTAAACCAGCCAGAATTCTCTAACATGCAGCTCTCCGTTTTGTTTAAGGAAGCGTAGTTTTTTAAGGTTGTTGAAATACCAACAAATCGAGTACGGTCAATTTCAATTCCATTTAATTCATAACGAACCTCGTCAAAGAGATAACTCATACAATTGTTTTTAAGTTTTCCATCTACAGCAAGCGAGTTATCCGCCAAACAAATTGTGCCCTCAACATTAATAAAACTCTCACAAGGCAATACATATAAGTCCTGATTCTGAATAGTAATCCTAACTTCATCATTGCTTTTAAATGCTTGTAGATAGGGAGAGTAACTATGATATTCTTTCTTGATTATACTCTCATCCGAATAGGCTTTCTCTCGAACATTCAATACACTACTCATTATTTTTTTATTTTTAGACCCAGAGATTTTAAAAATAATTTGTTCTCAGGTGTTAGTACTTTTTCGTCGACCTGTATCCTTCTGTAGTAGAACTCAAAGTGCTCGCTGGGGGTGGATAGCGCACGTTTTTATTATTATAAATAATCATTATCGGCGCCTCAAGTGTAAGCGAAGTGTCACAACCTCTTTTCTTAAATTAACCAAGTTTCCGTTCTGATCAACGATCCGTATTATTAATGACTGTATCTCGCTCGTATTAACTGGCAAATAAATAAGATTATTTGGTTTCTCACTCAATTTATAGCCTGGCGGAACGTTGAGTGCAAACTCATGCAGAGCATGACTTGATACCTCATTTACATATGAACCGCTTACAATGTTACATTCTAGACGAATCGTATTTACTTTTAAAATGTCAACAGGTTGATCTGATATATGCGTTGCATTTGGTTTTAGTTCTCTTTTATTAAATCCAAATAATTGACCGATAGAACGCTCTTTGTTAAAATATATTGAATCTTTTTTAGATGAAATCACTACTTGAAGGGTATTATTATTGCTCTCGATTAGCGGGTGCTTTAATTCATTGGGCTCTATTTTCTCTTTAATAAATTCACTTATATCACTAAGCTCATATGATCCCACAGGTATCTCGAAAATATGCTCCCCAATATGGAATAAATTATTATCGTAGTCCACATTTGGGACCGAGTTGTACATATGAAAATCAATTAGTGCACATTCATAGCTCCCACTTAATTCTATGGGAGGATGATAATTAGCTATTTAAATCGAGTTGTTACCCGTCAACGTTAGTGTTGTTGCCATTTCGAAAGATTATTGATAAGTGAATTAATAGTACTAGTTTCTTGCATTTTATTTTATTTTAAATTTGAATAAAATCAGCAAACCCCCTTCTATAACGTCCATTTTCTAGCGGGTCATCTTTACTTATTAATAAAAATCCATATTTTTCTCTCCAACAAAATTGACAAATATTCTTAAATGCATCAAACGACATGTCTACGCCTACATGATCCTGATACACATGTTTCATGTTGACTTCATCCTGCCTAAACATAATAATTAGGTTTGCATTGTCACGCACAAGATGCTTTGGGATGCGTGTATACGTTTGACACAAATAGAACGCATCTATACTTTTATGTCTGCCCATGCAGAAGTATGCTCGAATATTATCCTGTTTTTCACATGCTACGTCATCAAAAATCATTATAGAGTTCTTTTTGGCATCGCTGGGTGCAACAACATTTTCATTTTCAGAAAATGTAAAGTAACCCATTCCTTTTATTGGTTCTATAAGTGTTTTTAAGTATTCATATTTAGGATGTTATGATGTCTTTGAATATAAGTAAATATTCTCAAACTTTAATCCGTTAGGGCTTTCAATTAAACTAATCATAACATTGGTTTTCCCACAATTTGAAGGTCCGACAATTAGAGCTCGTATTGAATTGGGTAACAAGCTACTATGTCTAAGTTGTTTGACATCACCATTTTTACAATCGATATTTTTTACTTCTATGTCATTTTTTTGTTTGATCAAACGCATATTAATGTAACTCTTTTGAGTAGATCGTTACTTGCTAAAATCTCATTGAAGAATAAACAACAAATAAAATGGTGCTGCGCTTTTATAAAACTAGTAGTAACAAACCACCACTCTACCTAGGAAGAGGTATTGTCAATAAAATAATAAACTCCCTACCAGTTGAGCTGCACATACCGGGATATCAGTTTTGTGGTCCAGGAACAAAGCTTAAAGCTCGTTTAGTACGTGGTGACAAAGGAATATATCCCTTGGATGCCGCTTGTAGAGAGCACGATATAGCCTATTCTAAATATAAAGATCTGGAAAGTCGTCATAAAGCTGACACAATACTAGCTGAAAGAGCGTGGGAGCGTGTAAAAGCATCTGATAGTACTCTCGGTGAAAAATCCTCTGCATATTTCGTAACAAACGCAATGAAAGCAAAGAAAAAATTTGGTATGGGACTTCCACAAAAGCAAAAGAAACGAAAACCATGTAAAAATAAAAAGAAATTTATGACTCTTGTTCGAGACGCAACCAGAGTGCTAAAGAAAGAAAAACCACTTGACATTCAAGCTGCGATTAAAGTAGCCCGAAAAGCTATGTCTAAGACCATTGGAAATAAGAAAAATACTGTTGTTATTCCTAGAGTAATCAACGTTCCTAAAATTGGAGGTTTTTTACCACTTGTACCAATCTTGACAGCGCTCAGTGCATTAGGAGGAATGGCATCTGGTGGAGCAGCTATTGCTAGAAGCATTAATAGTGCTAAGAATGCAAAAAAAGAGCTAGAAGAGAATAAACGTCATAATAGAAAAATGGAGGCCATTGCTTTAGGTAGTGGACTCTATTTAAAACCGTATCAAAAAGGTTTTGGTATAACCACAAATAAAAAAATTAATTTTTTATGAATGAGCTGCCCAATAAACCGCTTTCGAACATTGATATTATAAACTTCGCACGCAAACATATCCCACATTTTAGAGGGGTTTACATGAGAAACTCCTTACCGAAAAATGTAAGAAAAAGAGAATGCGGCATCGTTAATTTGGACTCTTCAACTGGAGCTGGAACTCATTGGGTAGCTTACTATAAGGCAGATGAGGAATGCAGATATTTTGATAGTTTTGGAAATTTGCCACCCCCTATAGAACTTATAAGATATTTGGGCGAGAACATTCAATACAATTATAATCAAGTACAACAATTTGGTACTTTTAACTGCGGTCACTTATGTCTTAAGTTTTTAATGCTCACCTCAAAATCTTTTTTAAAATAATTTTTATATCAAAATAAATACTTTACATTTAATTAGTTTAATAAAGAAGGAAAAAAAAGATTTATCATTTATGAGTATATATATATATAAATATTGTATGTAAACTATCTCAGTTTGTTTGGAGTATCTGATTAGTTCACATATAGCAGGCCCCCTGTTTCTTGAAAACCAAAAACATCAAACAACACCTTGTTTCGCAAAAAAAATCAAAAATAACAGCAAAAAAAAAAACACTGTTTCTAAAAAAAAAAAATAACAACAAAACAAAAAGCTGTATCTGAAAAACAACAAAAATAACAAGAAAACAACAAGCTGTTTATGAAAAATAACAACAAATAACAGAAAAAACACTGTTTCTGAAAAATAACAACAAATAACAGAAAAAACACTGTTTCTGAAGAACATAAAAATAACAGCAAAAAAAACACTGTTTATTGGCTTACTATCATAAATTTACTAAAATGAATGAGCATATACTAAAGGAGCTAACAAAAACAAGAAACGCGTTAAAAAGAAAATTTCGAAGCATCAAATTAGGTAAAGCCGCAAATGAATACCAGTTGGAGGAAACATTTAAGCCTATAACAGAACCACTCAAAAAGATTATTAAAGGAAATAGGGAAATTAAGCCATACCCCCGAATCAAAAAAAGAAGAGAAAGATAAAAGTTTAAATGAGGTGGCAGAGAATGAAAATAATACTAGTGAATTTTATGACGCAATAGATGGGGAAATTGATGAAAAACAGTCAATCCATGATTCGCTTATATCGAGTGATCAAAGCTATACTAACCTCGCTACAGCAAGCCAAAAAGATTATAATCAGTCAAATGTAGTACATGATGATAGTTTTAATCTCAGTCTAAATGAGTTAGAGCGTGAGGGACAGTTAGATAAAGCGTTTGGACCAAGTAAAAATAATGGAGAAACTAAATTAGGCAGCTCTAAAATAAACGTAAACAACAAAAGACTTGAACTGGAAACGGGTGAAAAGTGGAATCTTACTCCTGGATTGTATTCTTTAATCTTTTTAAAAAATCCACATGCTTATAACCAATTGGATCTGGATGCATATAAGGAAATCTTGTCAAAAACAAATGCTCACAGAAGAAATCATCAGCCAAATGAAGCACTAAAGGGTAATCGCTCCAAAAAGTATACTGATATAATAAAAAAACTTTTCCCGAAAGTTGTTGAGCCAAGTGCAGTGTCTACACCTTTGAATAATAAAAAATCTACACATAAAGGCGGAACTCTTATGATGCTCAACAAGCATAAACCAAATTATGTATACTGGGATAATCCTAATGAAATTGTTAATAGACTTAAGCTTTTGATCGCTTCACAGGCAGCTGGTAACAGTAGTCATAATAATGAAATTGTATCGATAATTGAAGAGTTGCGAGAGGCAAACATAATTTTTTAATAAATATGATATACACTCATTAAATATTCTTATTATTAATATGTCTCTTGACAAGTTTGGTCATTTCTCGAACGATAAAGAACGCTCGGAGAAGTTGAAAAGGGGGATTGAAGCTGTGAGTGGGATTCATATTGATGAGGATGGTAACCTAAATGCCCAAAACAAACGCATAAAAAATTCAATCAGTCCAATTAATAACGATGATTTGGTAATCAAAGAATACGTTGATGTTGAAGTATTTGAATTAAAAAAAAGTCAAACGACTTATATTACTCAGTTAGTCGAACAAAGAAATAATAAGTTAAAGGATATGGAAAGCAAAATGAATGAAATAACTAACGAAGTAACTAAGTTATTAGATGATGTTAACCAAGTTAGCAATGAAATCATTTCAAGAATAAACAGTAATAATGAGTTTGTGAGCAAGCAGTTACATCAAGAAAAAAACCAAATGTGAAATCAGATCGCTGTTAAGTCAATATGAGTCTAGATAAGTTTGGACACTACTCGAGCGATAGGAAGCATTTTGAGTATTTGCACAGAAATGGAAAAAGATTGGTGGGTTTTATCGTTGATGAGGATGGAAATTTAAATATACAGAAAAAACGAATCAGATGTTGTATACAACCGCAGGAGGCGAATGACTTGGTAATAAAAGAATACGTTGATCGAGTATTAATTTTAGTGAAAAATGATATAAGTCACACCATATCATTATTATTAATAAGACAGAGAAACCAAAAAATTGATTTGTTTCAAGAGAACTTAAACAATATTATAAAGAGTATCGAAAATTTAAAAGAAATACTTAATAAATATTTTACATTTGTAATTGGCTGTTTTGAGAATCCTACCATTTTAAAAATAAATACTAAGAGCGGATGAGGTGCCTGTACCCCAACAAAAACGAAAGAAAAATATTAATAAATAAATAAAAATGATATATAAGTAAATGCAATTTATCAAAACCCGTTAAATGCTGATTGACCCCCACCACTGTTGGTTATATCTCATGTAATTATTACTATATCAAGAAACATGGGACTTAAATCGTGGAAGTGTATATGGATAGTATGGATTACGATACTGATGGAGAAGGCACCTATGGTGAAAAAGATGTGTTTCTCAAAATTTTTCTCTCGACACAATAAAAAAAGACGTCGTCAACAACAACATTGTACTACGTTATAAAGGAAATAAATAAATAAAAAAATAAAACCAACAAGACGTGCTACATTCCAATATGAGCAAACGGGAATTAGTGAAAGAATTACATGCTCCTGCACGTAAAAATTTTAAGCGAAGAAGAGTTGTAATGAAGGGAATCGATGATCATTGGCAGGCAGACTTATTAGAAATGGGAAAGTACTCCTCATCTAATAAGGGATATCGATTTCTATTGACAATCATTGATACGTTTTCCAAATATGCGTGGGGAGTAGCATTGAAGTCAAAATCTGGAAAAGAAGTTACACAAGCGTTCGCGGACATTTTTAAAAGGAATAGAATTCCTAAGAATTTACAAACGGATGATGGAAAAGAATTTTTTAATACTGATTTTAAAAACTTGTGTAAAAAACATGACATTAATCATTACTCAAGCTATAGTGTACTTAAGGCATCGATTGTTGAGCGTTTTAATAGAACTTTAAAGGAAATGATGTGGAGAGAGTTTAGCTTCAATGGAACATACAATTGGATCGAAATGTATAAGCGGTTGATTAAAGAGTACAATAATCAATATCATAGAACAATTAAAATGCCACCTATAAAAGTGAATTCCTCAAATGAACAGATGTTATTAAATACTGTTTACAGTCACTTAAAAATATTTGGTGGTAGCAAATTCAAAGTAAATGACTATGTGCGTATAAGTAAACATAAACATTTATTTGAGAAAGGGTATACCCCAAACTGGACAAGTGAAATTTTCCAAGTTAAAAAAATACAAAATACATACCCTACTACACACATATTGAAAGACTATGAGGGTATCGAAGTGAAAGGCGGTTTTTATAAAGAGGAACTATCAAAAACAAAGTTTCCGCACACTTACCTAGTTGAGAAAATAATAGAAAAACGAAAAGGGCAGGTACTTGTTAAATGGTTAGGGTTCTCGAATGCGCACAACTCTTGGATAAATAAAAATGACGTTCTTTGAAGCAGCAGGTATTGGTCGCATCACTCCAATGCAAGCAACAGGTATTGGGCGCCTCGTCACTCTATTGGTTGCTACAGTTATTGGGCGCGTCACTCTTTTTGTGACACTTTCCTATTTTAAATGTGGGCAGGATAATTGTTACCTGTATTGATACCTGTATTGCTCATGTATATATGTGCGTGTGTGTTTGTGTGTGTGCTGCTGATGGGTATAAAAAGGCAGTGCAGAGCATAGCTCAATCATACAACATCAAGAAAGACAACAAGCCAAGCATCATGCCAAAAATTAAGAAGCAGCACCAGAAGAACACCATGCTCAGCTGGCTGAAGCCGGCAGTGGAGCTCGTTGGTGTGCCGGAGAGGATGCCGGCACCAATGGAGGTGTACGATCCCGTCAATCAGGGAAGAAACCAGAGATGCCGCCGCCCGTTTCCCGGAATGGCCCGCTGGGTCATTAGACTCAAATCCCCTGCCCCGTTTGACGCACCCTGGAGGAGACCACGAAGGACGCCAGCACCCGAGCAGAGGATCTGGGCTCCACGAGAGTCAACCCCATCGCCCTATTGGGAGTCAAGTGTGGGCACACCGGAGGAACTGTTCCCAGAACTGAGCTCAAAACATAGGAGCTCGCTGGATAGTATCCTCAACGGGATGGATTTTCCCGAGGATTTTTGAACTGCATTTTAATTATTTTCAAAAAAATTTTTTTTTTTTTAAATATAAATATACATATATATATATACAATATACATACATATACATAAACATACACAAATATAAAATAAAATATAAAATATACTTTTTTAAATTGAATTTTAAATGTTTTTTTATTTATTTTTTATGTTTCAAAAACTTATTATTATTTTCAGGCTTAAAAATTTTTTTTTAAATAAAGCTAATTTTTATATCGTATTCAAATGTTGTTTTTATTTATTTTTTATTTACACTCTATTATTATTATTATTTACAGGTTTTTCAGGTTTTATAGGGTATAAAGGTTTTTTTTTTTTTGTTTATAAAGGTTTTAGAAATTTACATTATTTTCAGGTTTTACAGGTTTTCTTATTATTATTTACAGGTTTTATAGGGTATAAAGGTTTTTTTTTTTTTTTTTTTTGTAATTTTTTTTTTTATTCATAATTAAGGTTTTTTTCTTGTTCTTATTTTTTTCTTTCTTTATTTTTATTTATTTTTTATTTAACAATATAAAGCTATTCATATATGTGGGAATCAATTTTATAATGACCCCAGGCATAGGTATTTATACCGTCAGACCTTATTTTTCTTTTGTCGTCATTAGAGCTTAAAGTAGTTTTTTTTATCTTATGTGTATACAAGTTGTGGATCTTAGATCTAAACAACATCATTTCATCATTAAATATCTTATTATCAAAAAGGCATTCTTTATAACTATTTATAGTAAGCTTATCTAATGCAGACTTCTTTACACCCTTTGATTTTTTAACACAGCCACCCCCCTCAAGAGACAATGAATGCATTTTCGCTCTGAGACCAACAAACTCCAGCATTCGTTTGCCACAGTTCTCATCCTTCATCATACCCAAGACTTTTTTATTGCACCTCTTAATCCCGTATAACTTAGCTAACTCCTCAGGGTACTCGGACGTATCAAACTTCATTTCTACATCTTCAGCAATATCTGCGTAAAAGTCTTTAGTCTGTATTGAATATATGAACGAGTCTGTATCCATATAATTCAATGTGACTTTTTCTTGGAATTTAGGTTTAATATAATCATAATGGAAGTCATACATCTGCCATTTGGAGAGTTCTAATACTGTAAACCCTAAGTACATTGGCTTATCATGAACATTATGGAGCCGCTTCATCTGAATAGCATACATGTCTTCAGCAAATTGCGCAGAGCTGTGAAAACTAGCCTTTGCAATAAGCGAACGTGCACCTAAACGATTGCGTGTGGTTGATTCCCACGAAGTGACAATTTTAACATCTTTACGTTTTTCAACGTTCTCCATTGTCTTCCCATAGACTGCGTTATTCAACAGTTTAAAAAAGTCTTTTTCAAAATTATTTTTCGCTAAAGTTCTATGGGAAGTGTTTAGATCAATATACTTTTTAAGCCAAGGTGCCTGTTTAAATTTTAAAACTCGATGTACTTTCGATAATATTAAACCATTACGCAAACATTGTTGAAGGTTTTTGTAATGAATCGGATATTTAGTTTTTGACCTAAGGTCAGCAACAAGCTTACACACCTTTGCTTCTGGTGTTGGTTTTTGGTTGAGCGGACATAAGGGTAGATCATTGTGATAATCATGTAAGGTATCAGGATATATAAGGTCTACTTCTAAAATGTAGCCATACTCAGAATTTGCGTCTATTTGAGCAACATCTAGTGACGCGATCTCATCATCATTCATCCACTGAAAACCAGTGTATGGAAGACTCTGAGACATTGCCCAGCCATACAAATTATTTGCATCTAGATACATTAAGTATTCAGATGGTTTGCTTGCGTCATACGCATCCATATACATGTGGTTGGCTTTAGAGTACCGTTTACAGCACTGAACCAAACCACCCCTAATACCATTCTGAATAAATCTATACATATCAATATCAGTTAGCAGATCTAATTCTATTTCGGTCGTTTTAAGCATAGCATCCCATGACAAACCGGGTGTGGTGTAATAGTGTGCAGGATCTAGAGAATATATTTTCTTGCATATTGCGCGAAAATTTTGAAAAACGTCAGTCAATAAAAGAACATCTGTTTTGAGATAAAGCTCCATATATTCTTTTTAATGATTGACAATTGAAAACTTTCCATACATGTTGTGCATGTAAGTAGTCCTCAAGCGAACATTCTTTATTGGTTAAACTATTAAAGAACTTCTCCCTAGGAGGGAGAGAGGTTTCAGCTAGTCGGTTTTCTGAGTCCAAAAACTCATATGGAAAGACACCCTTTCTACGTAATAAATTAAACTCTTCCTCAGAGGGATAAAAACGCTTAACGCTCTCGAAACATTCAGTACTTAGATTACTACTTAAAGCATCTAAGCTGGTTGCCATAAAGCGAAACGTGTCTAAAAATCTAATTTCTAAATTTTTGTCATGGGACGCTATGTATGTACATTTGGAGAGTGATATGTATAGCTCCTTATTTAGTGGGAGTACTTTAATATCACCCTCCACTTTGTTAAGTTCCCTAACGAAAAGATGGGAGTCATACCGCGAAAAATTGTGAAAGAAAACGGGGACAAAAGGTGCAATTTGAAAATTAATATTGCAAACATTATGGGCTGGACCCCTGTACTGGCCCGTTAAATGACAATGGTTACGCACTCGGTCGGTCCCCAGAATTTTCTTGCAGATATGACAATTAACTGCTTTTCGAAAACTGGTTTCCTCCTCTGCACTCATTGTCATTGGTTTAATATTAGAGAGGTAGGTCGTGTAAATTTCACTTACATCTCTAATGAGAGATGTGACAAATTTGACACCTGCATCCTTACCAGTCTCTAAAACAAACTTATCTAAGGATGAGTCAAAGGAGCACTTAATATAGTACGAGAATGCTATAGGTACATGCAATGATGTAGCTGTAACATTCTCGCTCACTTTCGAATTGAGGGGGGTTAGTATGCATTCGAAGTCTGCATACACTACAAATGGTACATCTAAACTACGATTAAAATTCTTAAATTTAAGACTTGCTTTTTCTTCCGTTGGTAGCGTAGATACCATCTTTCCGCAATTCATCCGATGCTCCATCGATAACTTCTCGCTGTGTGAGAAGTTGAGGCAGGTGTTGCAAAAGAAAAGGTTGTGATCGTGTCAACCAGTCTAAAAGTTTAAAAACAAAAGAAAATTTATTAGTACTGCAAATAATCTAAAATTATTTTATATTATAAATCTTACCTTGATAAATTCTTGATCCATACAAAATGAGCCCTTCCATCGCTCTCCAAAAGCAATAAACTTATATGCTTTTCGCGTTCAACCTCCGTTAAATAAAGTGGGCCAACCACTTTTCCCTTTTCCTCATCGAATCCAAAAACGTTAATACTGAGAGTGGAGTTCCGTCTTTCGAACACTTTAATTTGTGAAAGTGGAAGCGGAAACTCCAGCTCCTCAAAATCTAATGTGAGTGTATCACTTACATAGATTCTTGAGCTATTAACATTGACTTCGTAGCTCGAACATCTAGTAGGATTGGTGGTGTTGAGTGGGACTTTAAGGGCTGATATTAAAGCCCATTTAAAACAATATTCATCTGTGTTTTTTATATTCAGAATCGCCTTTTTAGTCCTCAACACCTTTGGAGTTTCAATGTAATTTGAAACTTTAAGTGGGGTGTATTTGTTAAGATTACACTCCAATCTTATTATTTGGGACATTGTCCATCCGCTGTCCCTTTCCTGGAACTCATCCATTTTTTGTCGGGTGATTTCAGCATGCTGACTATAGACTTCTTCTATATTTTTTCCAGCTGTTAGAACACACATTGGTGTTTGATGCGATTTGACTTGCATCACCATCTCGTCTTGCTGGAATTTAATGTATTCCGCAAATAACTCAAAGTTTATCTTCCACGATGTGTGTAAAGACAAAACATTGGTTATTATGGGAATAAGCTCTGATGAGGCATCAGTGAGGAATTCCTGGGGATCAAGAATTTCCTCACGCCTATTCTCAAACGACAACGTGAGAATGCGGTTTTTAAATCCACCTGAAATCTGCTCACAGCACTATTTAGGGGTATAAAAACACGCATTTTATGTGTACTGGACCGTAAATGTCCATTCCACTTTGAAAAAAGTACATTAACCTCACATGTGTTGCACCACTTTGTTGTCGGTTTGGGGGTTGCGGCGAAGATGTCAGTGGCGGTGGAGTGTGTGTTGTTGGAGGTGGTAGCGATGGGTGTGTTGTTGTAGGTGGTGTCGTATGCTGTGTTGTTGTATGTGGCGGTGGAGTGTGTGTTGTTGGTGGTGATGGGTGTGTTGTTGTAGGTGGTGGCGATAGGTGTGTTGGTGTAAGTGGCGTATTCTGTGTTGCTGTATTTGGCGTTGAAGGGTGTGTTGGGGAAGGTGGCGTTAAACATCTTCATGAGGCTGGTGGCTTTGTTAGTGATGGTAGAGGTGTCGGTAGATGTTTGAGATCCCTGATTGTGGGGTCTCGTTTCGGTACCGAAAATCTCGGCTAAGTCGTTCGCTGCGGTGGTGGTGTAGACAACGTTGTTGTTTGCGTTGGTAGACATTTTAATTTTTATTTTTTAACTTTTGGGTTTTTAATAGCACAAACGTTTTAAAACTCGGAAGAAAAATTTTTAAAGTTACACTTGTAAATTTCGATAGCTACTGATGGTTTTTCAGTCAAAAGTATCTCTTTTATTCGTTTTGAGGTCAATGCAGGATATAAGATTTTCCTAGCACTTGACCAAAATAAAAGCAGGTATATATATAATATCAAAGGTTAGAAAGGGATGGCGCTAAATATTTAAACATCAAGCCCAAAGGATTGTAAAATAGTTTTCATATTAAAGACGGTGGGGACCAATCAAAATCGTATAAGGGGCGTGGCTTATTAAATTAATACAAGCAGGATCACTTTCCCCCTCTAACACACATTCTCCTTCTAGCACTTTCTTTCCCTAACTCTTTCCCCCTCTAACACACATTCTCCTTCTAGCACTTTCCCCCTCTAGCTCGTTCCCCTTCTAACATACATTCTCCTTCTAACACTTTCTCCCCCTAACTCTTTCCCCCTCTAACACATTTTAATCTTAATCAACAAGTATCAATACTCTTGCTTAGAAGCAATGTATTGATCCTGTCGCTGCCGCTGCTGCTGCTGCTGCTGGTGCTGTTGCTGCGTAGGAAAATTCCCATGCCTTGTTCACAGAACCCCAGTAAATCGAACAAGCGTTTGCTTTTCTCTATTATCTATCCTTTCTTCCTTTGCACACTGCTACTCATGATCATAAACATTCATTTTTTGACGTGTGTTGCAGGTTTATAATGCCACGCACGTCAAAGAGGCGCCCTCTCGATTCCAGATCCTTTGATCACTACTACTCATGATCATAAACATTCATTCTTTATTGCGTGCTTTCAGGTTAACAATGCAGCGCACGTAAAACAGGCGCGCACTTGACTCTCTCTTATCTATCCTTTCTTCCTGTACACACTTCATCTCATGACCATAAACAGGTTTACAATACCACGCACGTCAAAGAGGCGCATAATTGACTCTAACACTAGTTAGGTAAATAGCCAAATCTGTTCCTCTGATCACCTGCTTGCAGGTGTATAATGCAACGCAGGTTTAACAGGCGCCCTCTCGACTCTCTCTTATCTGTCCTTTCTTCCTGTGCACACTGCACCTCATGACCATAAACAGGTTTACAATGCAACGCACGTCAAATACGCGCACAATTGACTCTAACACTAGTTAGGTAAATAACCAAACCTGTTCCGCTGATCACTGCTTCTCACAGATGCTGCTGGTAAAGTGGTGGCCTAGGAATGTTAATCCTTTGTTCTCCACCTTAGTCTAATTAAAGCGTGCACGATCATGAAAAAAAGGGTCAAAAAAGGGGGCGATAAAAGGGTCATATAAATTAATGGGGTCATAAATTTTGATTGGGGGTAATTAAAGTGACAGCTACTTCCTGTCACAGAACCGCCAATTCCCTACTACTTACCACTAAACGCGTAGATGTAGTTTTAGTTATTTAATGTTCTTTCGGTCTTATTAATAATTACCCGACATTGACTTATAGCGTCTCGTGTTCTTTTAGCGAAAAAACTAGTGTCTGCCTGTACTGTATAACTTA
This sequence comes from Scaptomyza montana, assembly GCA_018904305.1. NCBI lineage: Eukaryota > Metazoa > Arthropoda > Insecta > Diptera > Drosophilidae > Scaptomyza > Scaptomyza montana. The sequence goes on along the minus strand of JAEIGR010000024.1, from coordinate 938,494 downwards.
CCGCGATCGATTCATTTCGCGACTGATTTGCATGTTTCATTTTCATCAGCCTTTGTTAATTTCTTTACAATTTACAGTTATTTTTCTCTCAATTTCCTATTCTACAGTGTGACGTTGTGACGTCACAAGTATCCAGCTATCTATCGATGACGATAATTAGCATAACGCGAGCATTTTACCATGCAGGGCTGCGTTGCAGTTTTGCACGGTAACATTCCCCCCCTTGCAAACTCTTAAGCTCGACCGTGAGTTTGCACCTCTTGTGCTTGCGTTCGGACTCTGAGTTTTGCCAGCTTGACGACCGGTCGGGTAAGCAGTCCAGCAGCGGTGCGCACCACAGCGCTGCGTGCTTGGCCATCCTTTGCAGTGTGTAACTCTAATACTACGCCTTTTCTCCAGTGCATCTTCGGATTCGCCTCGTCCACGATGATCACTACGTCGCCGCATTCAATGGGATCATTTGGTTGGCCGCACCATTTGGCTCTCAGTGTGAGATGTGGAAGGAATTCTTTTATCCAGCGTTTGCGAAACCTCTCTGCAATAGCGCTTGCGACTCTGTAGGACTTCGACAACAGTACTCCCAGCTCGCCCTGGTCATCCTTCGGCGCTATAGCACACGTCTTGCCTCTCAGAAAGTGATTCGGTGTCAGCACGTCAGCATTTACAGACTCTATGGGGATGTAAGTTAGTGGCCTGGCGTTCAGTGTACTCTCGATTCTAGCGAGGGCGGCTCGCAGTACAGGGTCTGCCACATACGTCTCCTCTAGTATATCCGATAGCACAGACTTCACTGAGCGGATCATCCGCTCCCACGCACCGCCCATGTGTGGCGCTCCAGGCGGGATAAATGACCAATTAATATCGGGATATTTTTGCTCTAGCTCGTCTGTCGAGATTCGTTCAATCTCTTGTGCTAGCACCTTGCTAGCGCCTCTGAAGTTCGTGCCGTTGTCCGACACGATCTTCCTGGGTACACCTCGTCTCGCTACAAACGTTTCGAACACTAAGAGAAAGGCATCCGTTGATAGCGAGTTTGCCAGCTCAATGTGCACTGCACGCACTGTCAAGCACGTAAATAGCACGCCCCATCGTTTCTCTCGTCTTCTGCCTACTGTGACTTCCATTGGTCCAAAGTAATCGACTCCAGTGCATGAAAACGGAGGCATGCTCACGGCTAGTCTTTCTGGTGGCAGATCGCCCATCTCTGGGGCTGAAGGCGTGGCTCTCTTGTTGGAACATCTTTGGCACGATTTAATCACTGCGCGCATTCTGGCCCTCAGACCCCATATACAGTACTGCTGTCTCATCTCGTTAATCGCGACCTCGCTCATGTGATGATGAAACTTGCGATGATAAAAGTCCACGAGCAGCAGCGTGATACCATGCTGGCCTGGCAGTATCACTGGACGTTTCGTTTCCACCATAACGCCTTCGATAGCGTCGATTCTTCCGCGCACTCTCAGTACGCCCTTCTCGTCTAGGTAGGGGGACAACTTGAAGATTGAGCTGCATCTTCTTACGTAACCTCCATGTTGCAGGCAGGCAATCTCCTCGCCGTATGCTTCGGCCTGTACAGCCTTATAAATGACGTTGTATACGCTAGTGATGCTGTTTGAGCGCACCAGGCTTGTGTACTCATTCTCCGGTTCCCTTTTGTATATTTTGCTCAGGAATCGCATTACGTTTCTAAGCGCATTTCTAAACCTCTCCCACTTGCTGAAGCGGGTCACATCTGGCAACAGCGCTGCCAAGCCAGGCTTCGTCTCAGCGGCCACGTGTACCAGGTGTACGCGCTCTAGTTCGGTATCTTTGAAGTCTAGGTTTGTGATGGGCCAGTTGTTTGGGTCTTCTCCTAAGAATGACGGCCCAGTGAACCACCTTGCGCTGCTGTGGAATCGCAGCTCCTTTGTCCACTTGGTTCCATCGTCTGCTACGTTAAGGTGCGATGGCACCCACCTCCATTCGCCTATATCTGACGCCTCTAATATTTCGCCAATTCGCAGGGCTACGAATTGGTGGTACTTTCTCGCGTCAGATCTTATCCAGTAGAGCACGTTCTTAGAGTCAGTCCAAAACGTTCGTTCCTGCATCTTTACAGACATCTGTGTTTCTAAATAGCTGGCTAACCGTAGACCTAGTATAGCTGCCATTAATTCCATGCGTGGGATCGAGATTGGTTTCAAGGGCGCTACTCTCGTCTTTGAAGCTACTAGGGAGCAGATGGCGACGCCATCTTTCTCAGTTCGTAGGAATGCTAAGGCAGCGTATGCGTCGATGCTTGCGTCTGTAAAAATGTGTAGTTGTATATTAGTGTTGCTTGTTATGTTTAGACAACGCTGTATCTTTATGTCGCCCACTAGCCGCAGTTGGTCAAGCCAGTGACGCCATTTTGACCTTTCATCTTCGTTTATGGGCTCGTCCCATCCCACTGCTGATCTCCATATGGCTTGAAGAATTATTTTTGCTTGGATGACGTAGAATCCAAGGAGACCTAGCGGGTCGAACACTGACATCACGATGCGTAACACTTGGCGCTTTGTTGTTTGGAACTTGTCCTCGTATATGGATTCATCGAACTTCAGAACGAACGTAAACTTGTCTGTTGCTGGTGTCCACCACATTCCTAAAACTCGCTCGTGCTGCGGTTCCTTTGCATCGATTCCCCATGCTTCTTGTTCTGCAGCGCTTTCACCTGCCAACGCGCACGCTACTTCTGGCGAGTTAGATCGCCAGCTACGCATTTCAAAGCCGCCTTCAGCATGAATGGACCTGACTTGCAGCGCCATCTCAGTAACTTCCACCTCCGTCTCGCCGCTTTGCAGCCAGTCGTCTACGAAAGTATTTCTCACGATCGCTTCTGCTGCTTGGGGGTAGTCCTTGGCAAAACGTTCCGCATTCTTGTTCTTCACGAAGTTTGCTGCTACTGGGGAGCAGGAGGCACCTAAGGTCATAACTTGCATGATATACCTGTCATATCTCCAAAGAAATTGTTGTGCTACTTGATCCTCTCGCCGTATTTTAATTTGATGGAACATTTCTCTTATATCGCCACACACAGCAACGGCCTTTTCTCTGAATCGAATCAGCACGCCTACCAGCGATGGTGTCAGGTCAATCCCTTTTAGAAGTGAAGAGTTGAGAGCGACCCCGTCTACTCTGGCAGCGGCGTCCCATACAAGTCTCAGCTTACCTTTATTCGGATTGCTAATCATGAATATCGGCAAGCACCATGATCGTTCCTCATCGATCGTCTCATGCGTCCCCAGACGGCGCACATATCCCTGCGTTTTGTACCGCCTTATTGTAGCGTTCACGAACTCTCGCAACTTCACGTCGCGCTCCATACGCGTCTCTAGACTCAGCAGCCGGTGCATTGCCATGCCCCAAGACTTGGGCATGGTTATTCTTTCATGCTTCCATAGCAATCCTGTTTCCCACCGCTTCTCGTCAGGTAGGTACCTTGTAGTACTCTCCAGTATCTCGAGCGCTCGTTGCTCCTCTTTGGATTGAAGCGTGCCCTTAGGGGCACTCACGCCGATCGCGTCTAGAGCAAAGTTAGCTTTCACCATGTCGTCTAAAAGTCTGTCGTTGTTGCACTCGCAAACGTGCATCACTCGTAGACCTGATGAATCCTGTCGCTTGTTGCGGCCGTAGAGTGACCATCCTAATCTGGACTTGGCAGCTATCAGCTCAGCATTATCTGATTCCTTGACCACCAATGGTACTCCTAACCTTGCGTTGTCCAGACCGATTATAATCGTTGCACGTTTTTGTTTGTACGTCTGTATGGGTACCTTTTGCAGATGCCGATGAGCTTTTATGGTGGCAGCGTCTAACGTCTGGCTCGGCAAGTCTAGGCTGCGTATAGTGCGCACATTGCTCAGCGTGTATTTACGTGCCTCCTTGTCTCTCGCAGATATGCTGAACGAAACTCTTTTCGAGGCTAGTTCCTTCTGTGTAATGTCACCCGTCCACCTCAGGCACAGCTCATCTGATGGTCCGTCGATCTGCAACTCCTCGGCCACTCTTGCCTCTAAGAGTGTGCAAGCTGATCCTTCATCTATTAGCGCATATGTGTGCAGCATCTTGGATGGCCCGTACAGTGTAACAGGCACGTACCGGAACAACGCCTTGTCGCTCTGGCCTGTATGTAAAATAACAGCGCTATTAATACGGTTTTCTGGAGCTGTACTCACGTTTCCATATTTGTTCTCGTGCAACAGCGGATGGTGCACCTTGGTACACCCGTCGACTCGGCATGTCTCCTTGGTCTTACAGTGTTTTGAAAAATGTTTACCAAAGCATTGCCAGCAAAGTTTGTTCTCCTTGACAAACCTCCATTTGTTTTGTCCACTCAAGTTCCTGAACTCTTCGCATGCTTCCAACTTGTGCTTCTTCCCGCATTTGTGACATCCTCCTGATGCAGTCGACTCTGTGTCATTGTCGTTGTGAATCAGTAGTCTGGAACGTACGTGCTTATTAGTCGACTTGGTCTCGCGTTGATCTGTTGCTGTTGTTATTGGCATAACGGTGCTCGCGCATGATGCTAATTTAAACAACCAGACGTCGAATGTCGCTATATCTACTTTTGCTATGGTACAGCTATATCGTGCCCAATCCAGCTTCAAGTCACACGGCAATTTATCCAGCAAATTGCGCAGAAGCATTGGGTCTCTGAGGTAGTCGGCAAGTCCTACGGCGCATACTGTTGCGCAGTAATTTTGCACTGCTAACGCCAGATGAATCAAGGACTCTAGATTGCTGTTTCTCACTGGCGGCTCCATTCTAAGCTTCGTGTGTAGACTCTCGTAGATCGCATCTGGTCTGCCGTAAAGCATACGAAGAGTGCTCAAAGCTTGTGGCACTGTCGCTGGCACCATTAACTTGCCACGCACCGCTTCAAGGGCAGCTCCACGTAGACATTTTTGTAACCGGATCAGGTTCTCCTGATCTGTGAATCCACACCTCTCATTCGATTGGTTGTAGTTAGCGATGAACATCGGCCACTCCTCTGGGCTACCAGAGAAGCTAGGTAGATCTCTACTGATCACCTGTCTCGTCGCTAACTGAGATGCTGTAAGAGACACATTCTGAGTGGAATTAATGTTCGTACTATATGTTGGTACTTGCTGCTGCATGTAGCTGTCGGGGCACGCTCTCGCTACATGTGGAGTCTGGTACTCGTTTTGTGGCGAAGTTGATGCAGTTGCGTTTGGCCTTTCTGCCCGTTGTTGCCTTTCGTCGACGTGCGTATTCGGGAGTCCTGAACGCGGGGCTTGCGTTGCTCTTTCGATCACTGTTGATCGCTCCCGATCTTCGCAGGTTCCATACACCGTTGAATGCAACACGCCGTCAAGCAGAGCTAAGCCTTGGCCTGCTTTTGTTGTCTGGTAAGCCTCTCTGCTGTGTGTTGGGGTCACGTGTCGCTCCTCCCACGCCGCTCGCGCTCCTAGTTGTGCCCATGTGACTTCGGCAGCTGTGGACGAGTTGGCCGTGGCAATTGTCTCCACTAAGTTCACACCCATGTGCGTACCGCCTGCTCGATTCATTTCCACACTGCTGTTTGCATTCACCTGCGATCCCAGCGACATGGCTCCATTGACCACCGTCGCTGCACCAAGTAGTGAGTGCGTGTCCTCTTCAGGCTCATGTACTGGCAGCATGCTCTCGTCTGTGTTCGCCATGTTGTGCGCAGCACGTGGTTGGTTGCTTCCAGGTTATGTTTGCACACCGTGGCTTGTGTTATACAGTTGCGAGCTTAACCTCACTTTCGCGTCTTAATTTGCTCAAGTGCAGGTCAAAGTTCATGCATATACGGAACTCACCAATTGCCTTTCAAACGCTATTCGAATCCAAGTTGAAATCCGTTTCCAATGTATAAGGCAATCTAATAGCTAATAGTTTTTTCGAATGTTATCGCGCGAACGCGACAAATCAGCTATGGCCAAACTCTAGGGTCGGCAAACCGTTTGATACGCAATAGACCACTAAACGCGTAGATGTAGTTTTAGTTATTTAATGTTCTTTCGGTCTTATTAATAATTACTCGACATTGACTTATAGCGTCTCGTGTTCTTATAGCGAAAAATCTAGTGTCTGCCTGTACTGTATAACTTACCGCGATCGATTCATTTCGCGACTGATTTGCATGTTTCATTTTCATCAGCCTTTGTTAATTTCTTTACAATTTACAGTTATTTTTCTCTCAATTTCCTATTCTACGGTGTGACGTTGTGACGTCACAAGTATCCAGCTATCTATCGATGACGATAATTAGCATAACGCGAGCATTTTACAATGCAGGGCTGCGTTGCAGTTTTGCACGGTAACAAATAGGAATACAGTTTCTTGTCAATATTTTTGAATGAGGAGGAACACTTATTTATTTATTTGTTTATTGTCAACTATAATCAGCTGACATAAAATCCAAATTAATTAAAATGAAAATAAAAATTTAAATTTGAAATTAAAATTAAGTATAATAAAATTATATCTAAATCTGAGAGTAAGTTTAGGTAAAAAATTTATAAAGTTAACGATAAAGCTCTGGGAAGTCCAACAATAAAATTAGTGGTCCAACATTTGTTGCGTGGATTGGGAAAAACCCAGAAAAGCCCAATCAGACCAGCGTTAGATTAGTAATTAGTGGGTACGATTGATAAAGCAAAAAGGATCGGTCTTTTTAATACTGGAGTTGAGGCCTCCAAGGAGACAAGAGAATAAAGTTTGTTATAGTCAGAACATATAACCTGAAATGGTTCATGAATTAAATAGTTGCTCAAGCAACGATCAAGGCTAAGGGGTAAAAAGTTACGTGAAGATCTAATTGGGACATTAAATTTAATTCGACTCTGTGAGGTATGCCCAGCGCAAGCCTCCCCCACATTAATAATAAATATAGAAACGCATAAACTCAAATGAAGTACATATAAAAACGCATATGAAATGTAAAGACATATAGATATAAGACAAGCAATGAGAGATATAAGTATAAGACAAGCAAATGAAGTTAAGACAAACCGCGAAGTATTTACGATTAGATAAAGCAAAAGGATCGATCTTTTTAGTACTGGAGATGAGGCATCCAAGAGAATAAAGTTTGTTATAGTCAGAACATATAACACGAAATGGTTCATGAATTAAATAGTTGCTGAAGCAACGATCAAGGCTAAGGGGTAAAAAGTTACGTGAAGATCTAATTGGGACATTAAATTTAATTCGACTCAAAAGAACTGATGAGTCGATTTCACCATTAAGTAGGTTAGTAATAAATAATACTCCATGCAAAGTTCTACGTTTTAACAGGGAGGGAAGATTAATCACAAGGAGTCTACTTGAATACGGGGTAAGTCTACTCCAGGAACCCAGTTAAAACTTCTAAGGGCAAATAGAAGAAATTTCTTCTGCACAGATTCAATTCTATCCTGGTGAATCGAGTATTGTGGGGACCACACACAAGATCCATACTCCAGGATTTTAGTGGTGTAGGGATCGTTAAACTCTTTCAACCACCGCTTGATGAAGCCAAAGACATTAATGGCCTTATTAACCATAGAAGAAATATGAGAGTCAAACTTTAGCTTAGGATCAAGAATAATGCCTAAATCTTTAATTTCAAACACGCGGTCAAGTGGTGAAGCATCAAGCAAGTAGTGAGCAGTATGAGGGGTACTTCTACAAAAAGAAATGACTTTACATTTTGAACAGTTTAAATTGAGTAAGTTAAAGCGACACCAGGCCGACAGCGCACACAAATCCGACTGTAGTAAGTTGCACAGAGAAGCATCATTGTAGGTGAAACATAGTTTTACATCGTCAGCAAACATATAAACAAAATAGTTAGTAATAACAACTGGAAGATCGTTAATAAACAAATTAAATAGCAAAGGTCCAAGGTGACTACCTTGGGGAACACCAGAGGTAACTAAAATAGGTTTAGATACAGACGACTTAAAAACAACTTTTTGTGTGCGGCCACACAAGTACTCCGAAAGCCACAATAAAAGTTTTGATGGAAATCCAATAATATTCAATATATGAAGCAACAGAGAATGACTAAAAGAGTGAAATGCCTTACTAAAATCGGTGTAAACAACATCAGTTTGCATTTTTTCCTGAAACCCTTTAATAACAAGCGAAGTGAATTCAAGAAGGTTAGTGGTAGTAGATCTAAGCCTAACAAAACCGTGTTGATAAGGCGATATAATTGAACTACATGTGTGTTGCAGTTGAGAACAAATAATTTTTTCAAAGACTTTTGGAATGGCAGACAACTTGGATATGCCCCTATAATTTTTAACGTTTGATTTTGAAGAATTTTTATGGAGTGGAATTATAAAGGATTCCTTCCATATATCAGGGAACACGTTTGAATCAACAGACAAGTTAAATAATTTATTTAATGGCGCACAAAGAGAATCCGCGCAGTATCTAAGAATACAACCTGGCACTCCATCAGGACCAGGCAAGTAACCAGGTTTAATAGAGTTAAATTCACTCAGGAGCGTAGACTCAGTAATTACTGGGACACATATGCAATTTGACGTTTGAACTTGAAAAGGATAGGAATTACTACTACTATACATATTCGATGAGTATACTGATTGAAAATACTCAGCAAATAGATCGGCTACTGCCTGATCAGAACTTGCTTTTGTATCATCTAGGTATACTGAGGATGGCAAGCAAGAAGACTTACGTTTAGAGTTAAAAAATTTATAAAACTGTTTAGGGTCACGTGAAAAGTTCAGTCTACAACGATTAAGATAATTATTATAACAAGATGTGTTAACAGAAAGAAAATTAGATTTTGCTACTAAATACGAAGATAAATCTAAAGTTGTTCCCGATTTTTATACTCGATACCGAAGGTATTTTACTTTCCAATTCTCTTTATCTATGGGATAGTAAATAAAAGTGTCAAGATGGGGGTTCTACGATAACTGGGGGGCTGGCAAATCGATAAATTCGATAACTCAAAACCGATAAATCCACATATTTCGCACATCCTTACAGCTAGAACTACCAAATTTGGTAAGAAGATAGCTCCAAGCAACCCCCAAAAAACTGCATCAAAAATTTTGGAGCCACGCCCCCCATTCCGCCCCCAGCCCTCCGCATTTTGAAATCAGAAAAGCCTATATCTCCCACAGTTTTTGAGCTATAGCCACCAAATTTGCTGCCAAGATAGGTGATGATAACTTCCCAAACACTGCATCAAAAGATTGGATGCATCGCCCACCAATACTGCCCTAGCCGCCCCCATCCACCCCAACGCTTCGTCAAAAACGGGAATGCGTGTATCTTCTAGAGTTGTGGAGCTAGAGCTTCCAAATTTGGAAGGAAGATAACTGGCATCGATCCCCAAAAATCTGCATCAAAGTTTTGGAGCCACGCCCACCCATTCCGCCCCCAGCCCACCTTTCCCCACTTTTTACAAACTTTGATCTAGAGTCAACAAATTTGGTATGAAAATAGCAATTGACATTTCACAAAGATCTGCATCAAAAATTTTGATGCCACAACTACCCATACTGCCCCCAGCCCCCTTTCCCCACCTTTTACAAACTTTGAGCTAGTCACCAAATTTGCAACGAAGACAGCTTGTTGCATTCCCATCTGCATAGGAAAATCTTTAAGGCAGCGTACACCCCTGCCGCATCCGTACCCCTCTGCAATCAGGCCTCTTTTTACCGGTTTAATACTGGTATCGAGTATGCCGCAGTCGGTTGCGTCCGACTGCAACGTTTCCACTTGTTTAAATTTTTTATATGATCTTGTGTTCACGTTTTTCAATTTCGATAGTTCCTTCGTAAACCACGGTGGTTTATTATCACTTCAAAAACAAGTGAGGGGAACACAAATATCCAAAAGCGAATTTAAGGTCCTATAAAATATGGCAATGGCAGTTTCTATATCACTACAAGAATAAAGGCGAGACCAATTAGTATGTTGAAGAAGATAATTTAATTTAGTAAAATTAGTTTTACGAAACTAAAGGGTTTTTGAAGAACTTTTATATATATATTTTTATATATATAAATATATATATATATATAGGTTAGGTTAGGTTATGCCGGCTGGCACTCCCAGGGGGAGCGCCACACATAGACCGCTGAAGGGTCCTTAGTGAGGCCGGTGTTTAGAGGTGTTGAGGGCTATCCCGATGGTGTCCAAGTGGTGTCCAGCTGGGTAAGCGTACTTCGGGCAAATGCCAGAAGCTTGTTGGGTTCCCGCTTACTGGCTTCATCGAGTGAAGCTAGAAAGGGAGCATGTAGATAGCGTAGTCTTTGTGCTGCCAGTACGGGGCAGCTGCACAGGAGATGCTCAAGCGTTTCTTTGACACCAGAAACGTTGCATTTCCGGCATTCGTCGTTGTCAGTTATGCCTAGCCTTTTCGCGTGTACTGCGGTTAGGCAGTGGCCTGTGAAGAGACCTACCAGCCTTCGGCAGTCATGCCTTTTAGCATTAGTGCATATTTCGTTAGTTTCTCGTCGTAGGTTTTGCACATTATTCTTGAGATTCTGCAGTCGGAGGTGTATGTCCACCTTCGTACTGCTGTGTCCCGTGCCTGTGTCTCCATATAGGAGTGTAACGTTCGCAGGGAGATCGGGACATCAACAATGTCACTGTTGAGTCCCGTTGCACCTTGCTTAGCCAGAGTGTCCGCTGTTTCGTTGCCCTCGAAGCCCTGGTGGCTTGGAATCCAGTAAATGCGCACTTTTTTAACGGTGCCGAGTGCATCTAGCGTTTCCCTGCACGCCAGGACATTCCGAGAGCTTATGTGGTGAGCCTGTAGGGCTTTGATTGCCGCCTGGCTATCTACGAATATGTTCACCATGTCCTGCGTTGTATTCGTTTTTAAGACTACTTCTGCTGCTTTCCTGATTGCGAATATCTCCGCTTGGAATATGCTGCAGTGGTCCGGGAGTTTGTAAGACAGGCTCATGGGTGGTTCGGCGCAGTATACTGCTGCGCCGACTCCCTCCATCATTTTTGAGCCGTCTGTATATACGTTGATGGCCGTCTGCTCAGCTCCTGAGCGCCAATCTTCTTTTCCTAGGAGCGTGGGCGTATAGTTAAAATTGTTTCTTTGGATCATATAGTCTGTTTCGACTTGGATCCCTCTTCCAATTATACTATGCCCGTAATTGAGTGTCTTCATGTTGCCTATCGTGCAAAGACGTTGAGCAGTCTTTTTTGCTGTTAGGCGTGCCTGTATGTCCACGGGGTTGACATTAAGTATTGTCTGTAGTGCTTTGGTTGGTGTTGTCCTCAGCGCCCCTGTGATGCATATAAGTGCATGTCGCTGAGTTTTTTCCATTCGTTTTAGGTATGTGGATTTCTCTGTGGCTTCCCACCATACCAGTATTCCGTAGAGTAGTATGGGGCGCACAATCGAGATGAGAATCCAGTGTGTCAGTCGTGGTGAGAGTCCCCAAGTGCTACCCAACATCTTTTGCGATGTATAAAGTGCATTGGTGGCTTTCTTCACCCTTTCCTCCACATTGAGCTTCCAACTCAACTTGCTATCCAATACTATCCCTAGGTATTTGATACTCTCTTTCGGTATCAGTGCCTTATCGTTTATTTTTGGTGGAGTCCAGCGAGGTACCTTGTATCTCTTTGTGAAGAGAATGAGGTCCGTCTTGTCCGCGTTGATACTTAGACCGGCTTCCATGGCCCATTCTAGTATCTCTTTAAGTGTGTGATCCATGACAGAGCTGATTGTCGATGGACACTTGCCTGTGATAATTATGCTTATGTCGTCTGCATAGGCAGTTATCTTCGGGGCTTTCCGTTTGAATTTTTTAAGAATTCCGTTTACCACCAAGTTCCACAGTAGGGGTGAGAGCACTCCTCCTTGGGGAGTGCCACACTTGGCTTCCCTGATTGCGGTAGTGGTTCCCCATTCCGCTAGTATTCTCCTGCTGCTCAGTAAGCTCTGAACCCAAGAGTATACTGCTACTGCTGGGGTCACAGCTCTTAGGCTGTGCATTATTGCTTCCGTCGACACATTGTTGAATGCGCCTGAGATGTCGAGAAATGCGCCTAGGGCGTATTCTTTGTGGTGTAGTGCTTCCTCTATGGTAGCTACAAGGGAGTGTAGCGCTGTTTCCACCGACTTGCCCTTTGTGTATGCGTGTTGGTTCTGCTCTAGAGTCATTTCTGTATTCTCTCTGATGTGGAGATCTATCAGCTTTTCAAGCGTTTTCAGGAGGAACGAAGTCAAACTAATGGGTCTGAAGTCCTTCGGCAGCACGTGGCTACATTTTCCAGCTTTTGGCAGGAAAATTACCCGTGCTGTCCTCCAGGCCTCCGGCACATAGCCATACCTAAGACAACCTCTGAAAATTTCCCTCAGCCATGGAGTGATCACATGTTTGACCTTCTGCATCATGGCCGGGAATATTCCGTCTGGACCTGGTGATTTGTAGCTCTCAAAGGAGTCTATCGCCCACATTATCCGTCGCGTTGTCGTGATACCTTCCGGAATTTCCACTGTTGTGGTTGGGTGTATCGATTGCGTGTTTGCGTTGAATTCAGTGCAGTTAGGGAAATGCGCCTCCAGGAGCACATTTGCCGCATCTTCACTGCTTTCCGTCCATCTGCCGTCTTCGGTTTTTAGTTGGCTTTGTACCGTCTGTTGGCGAGCTAGCAGTTTCCTTAACCTTGCGGTGTCGGCTGTCTTCTCAATGCCTGAGCAGAAGTTTTGGCATGCGTGTCTTTTGGCTACTCGTACTTTTTTCTTAAAGTCACGGAGCCGTGTTTTGTACTCGATCCATACTAGCTCTTCTTCCGCTTGTTTTGCGAGTTTGAAGAGTTCTAGTACGTCTTTCCTTATTCCTTTGAGTTCTGGAGTCCACCACGGGGGCGTGTGTCTCTTCTTCTCTTGGGATGGTCTGCACGTTTTATTGTAGGCTGCCACTAGATTTTTATTGAGTGTCTCTAGGGACTTCTCTAAATTTTTTGGTGGAGACTATATTGGGTGGTCGTGGAAGATTTCCTTCAACCTCTTTAACGAACTGCTCCCAGTCCGTATTTCGCGGGTTTCTAAACACATTTTTCTTCACTATTCGTTCAAAGTTTACCCGGAATTGAATGTACCTGTGGTCCGAGAAGGAATGTCTACTAAGGACTCTCCAATCCTGAGCCACGGTATTCGTTACCGACGCAAGAGTTATATCTAAGACGTTAGATGAGGTAGGGCCAACAAATGTTGGTTCATCTCCCTCGTTTACTATCTTAAGATTATTCTGTAATATGAAATCAAGCAGTGACTCACCTCTTTCGTTAATATCTCTGCTTCCCCATACCGTGTGATGAGCGTTGGCGTCAGCTCCGATGGTGAGGGCCTGCTTCTTAAAGTCGGCCTCTGTCACCAGTCGAGTGAGCTCTTGAGGGGGCACTTCGGTGTCGTGCGCCATGTAGCAGGATGCCATTAGGATTGGCTCATCTCTGCCACCTTCTAGTGCGACCACAGTGAGGTCGTCAGTGCTGTAATTAGACAATAAGTAAGCATAGATACCTTTCCTTACTAGGATTGCGGTCCTTGCTCTACTCACTGTTGTTGGGTGGAATATGTTGTAGTTGGGAGTCTTTAGTCCAGAAACCTTGTTGCCTGAGGCTATCCAGGGCTCCTGGACCAAGGCTACATCGGCGAGCCCTGTCTCCAGGGTTAACAGGAGCTCCGCCGATGCCAACTTGCTCTTATGTAAGTTGATTTGGATGACCCTCAGCTCCATAATTGGCTGTGGCATTTTCCACGGATGGGACTTCCACCACGGTACTGTCCGCATCCTCGTCATCTTCTATTTCCAGGCTCTTGGTTGCGAGTGTGACCTCCGCCAGGTCTTTCTCCACCTCACCCGCCTCCAGCGTATTCGTATTTTTGTCGTCGGGGTGGCGCTTTTTGAGACGTAGGTATACGCTACCCACGCCCCACGCCATCTTCCCGAACCTTCCGTATAGCAAATCGTCGGCCTCCTTATTGATCTGGATCACCATTTGCTGACCCTTGTTATCGGGCTTCACAACGTGGATCACCTTCCAATCGACAGTTGGCACGTCCGGATTTTGCCATTGCAGTAGCTGCAGTGCCTGGTCCTCCGGGAAAAGTACTTTTACCTTTGGTAGGGACGGAATGCAAGTTCTGTCCACTACCTCCAGCTTGGCACCCTCCCACGGAGCGTCCAGAGCAGCCACGACACCAGTGACCCACTTCAGAGTGTGGTCATCCTTGCAGCTCAGGATTTTAACGCCTGAGAGCCAGCCCGCTCCATCAAAAGAGATGGGTAGCGAGTCCGGTTCGCCCATACGACTCAGAAGCGCGTTGAACAGTAGCTCCTCCACCTTCTTCCACTGCTCTGGCTTCATCTTGCCATTTGGGTCGCTCCGGTCGATGAGCGCGACGACAAGATGTCGCCTCGCCACATCACTGGCCGTCAGTTTTGCTTGCGTCACTGGCTTTTTGCAGGGCCGCTTGCTGGCTGGCACCTCTGCTTTCGCGGTTTCAGCGGAGCGCTGGCGTTTGACGGCCAAACTCTCCTCCACCTTGTTGGCAAAACTGGCGTTCTCAGACGCCATGTTTTTCCTCTGTTCGAAATGAGCCCTGCCCTCTTCAATCCTTTCGTCGGCCCACTTCTGCTGGCGGATCTCATCTTGTGTGAGTTCTCGCTTGCAGTTAGCGAGCCGAGCCCGGATTTTTAAGGCGGACTTGTACTGAGCTTTGGCTTTCAATCCCTCCTTTGACCTTTTGAGCCCGACCCTACTGGGGGTGCTGGTGCTCGCCGGGCCTGGAAGACATTGAGAAACCGGTTTTCGAGTCCCTTCCTGTGATTCGCAATCCGAGTCTCCTTGGACTGCGGTATCGCGCCACATTTTGGGTGTATTTTTGGCAGTAGCTATGCAACCGTCCTGGCCTGCTCCAACCAGTACGGAGGGTGGGTTGCTGGCGACACGCAGAGAGGATTTCTCCCCCCCGTGCCCGCCGGTGGTAGCACCCTTTTCCACCGACGTTTGGGTTGACATCCCAACCCGTGTTTGACCCTTAGTCACCTCCATTTGATTTTTATTTTTGGGAAGTCTACCCATAGCATTTTATCCTTACTGCCAAGGACCTCGAACCATGGTTTGCTCTACGCCCTCGCTGTGCCGAAGCTTTTGAGTGGTGTAGAGTTCACCTTAGCTAGACATAGTACTACCTCTCCACAGGCAAGTAAGTTCGTAGTACATTCGTTTGTTTTGGGGCATGACGGCATCTGCTTCGGTTAGCCCCTCGCCTTCGCAGTGCCGAAGCCTTTGAATGGTTTGGGGTTCAATTTAAGCTAGACGCCGTCCTGTCCCTCCGCAAGGCAAATAGCACCTGGTACCCCTCGTCTGTCTCGAGGTAGCACGATGCCCATTGCCCAGCCGGCACCCTCGTGGAGGGTTCAGTTCAGGATTTTCGCCATATATATATATACAAAAATCTGCATCACAAATTTGGATGCCACGCCCACCCATACCGCCCCCATCCCCCCTCTCCCCACTTTTTACAAACTTTAAGCTAGAGTCACCAAATTTGGTATGTAGATAGCAATTGACATTCCACATAGATCTGCATCACAAATTTGGATGCCACGCCCACCCTTACCACCCCCAGCCCCCTTTCCCCACTTATTACAAATTTCGAGCTAGAGTCACCAAATTTGGTATGAAGATAGCAATTGACATTTCACAAAGATCTGCAACAAAATTTTTGATGCCACAACTACCCATACCACCCCCCCCTTGCCCAACATTTTACATACTTTGAGCTAGAGTCACCAAATTTCGAAGGAAGACAGCTGGTGGCATCCCCATCTGCATCGGAGAATCTTTAAGGCAGCGTACACCCCCTGCCGCATCCGTACCCCTTTGCAATCAGGCCTCTTTTTACCGGTTTTAATACTGGTATCGAGTATGCCGCAGTCGGTTGCGTCCGACTGCAACGTTTCCACTTGATTTTGTTTACTTTTGGTTGTGATTGCTAAAGAAGAAGAAAATTTAAAAATGGAGCAAAATTTAAATTTATTAATGCTGGCCACGCAAATTGGTGATAGCATTATTAATACGGCAAATGATGGCGTTAAGAATTTATTGATTGCGAAAATGAAGAAGCTGCAGCAGCAACGGCTGCGCTAAATATGTTGTCGCAGTTCAACTTTATAAGCACGCGAAATGTCTGGATGCTCGAGCGCAATCGTTGTTATTGGGAGATGAATGTGCCAAAATTAAGTGAGGATTTGTTTAAGGAGAGCTTCAGGATGGAAAGAAGTCTCTTTCTAAAGTTAGTTGATGCCTTGCCTCAAATGGAACGGAAGGAAACCAATTTAAGATCGTGCATCCCACTGGACAGCCTGGGCTCATCCGCCGAAGTAGTAGGGAATTGCTGGTTCTACCTCAAAGGGATGCCGACAATTTATGACCCCATTAAATTTTATGACCCTTTTATCGCCCCCTTTTTTTGACCCTTTTATCGCCCCCTTCAATATGATAATTTATGACCCTTTTTTCATGATCGTGCCCGCTTTAATTAGACTAAGGTAGAGAACAAAGGATTAACATTCCTAGCCCACCACTTTACCAGCAGCATCTGTGAAAGCAGTGATCAGAGGAACAGATTTGGTTATTTACCTAACTAGTGTTAGAGTCAATTGTGCACCTCTTTGACGTGCGTGGCATTGTAAACCTGTTTATGGTCATGAGGTGCAGTGTACACAGGAAGAAAGGATAGATAAGAGAGAGTCGAGAGTCTTTGACGTGCGTGGCATTATAAACCTGTAAGCAAGCAATAATGAATGAATGTTTATGGCCATGAGTAGTAGTGATCAAAGGATCTGGAATCGAGAGGTCGCCTCTTTGACGTACGTAGCATTATAAACCTGCAACACACGTCAAAAAATGAATGTTTATGAATGTGATAACCAGTGATCAAAGGAAGTAAGGATAGAGAATAGAGAAAAGCGAAAGCTTGTTCGATGTACTGGGGTTCTGTGAACAAGAGATGCAAATTTTCCTACGCAGCAGCAGCAGCAGTAGCAGCGGCAGGATCAATACATTGATCTTCATGGCTGTGAGAATGACAGGATCAGGTTTAACTTTTTAACCAATTATTGTTAGAGTCAAGTGTGCTCCTGTTTTTAAATACGTTGCTCTGCACACGTGCATTGTTATTGTCAACAACTACAACCTTCGTGGGGGGTTATGTAAGCAAGGGATGGAAATTTTCCTACGCAGCAACAGCAGCAGGAGCAAGATCAACATATTGTTTTTAAACAAGAGTGTTATACTTGTAGATTAAGATTAAAATATGTTAGAGGAGGAAAGAGTTAGAGGGGGAAAGTGTTAGAAGGAATATGTGTGTAAGAGGGGGAAAGAGTTAGAGGGGGAAAGTGTTAGAGGGAGGAAGACTTAGAGACAAGTTTGTGCATGCTTGAAGTGCACTAGTCAAAGGTCAAGTACATTAGTTGGCTAATATGTTATAGATATCACCGTCCGTGAGGATCAGTGAGCCAAGTACATTGCCTTTGAAACTATTAAGGTTTTTTAGCTACAAGTTAGTAGATAAGAGAGACAGAGTCAACTGTGCGCAGGTTTCTTAACTACGAATAAGTAGATAAGAGAGAGTCGAGAGGGCGCCTGTTTGAGGTGCGTTGCCTTGCACACCTGCAGGCAAAACATAAACAATGAATGTTTATGGTTGTGAAAACCAGTGATCCAAAGGATAAAAGGGTTGAGACAAGATTGTGCTTGTTTGAAGTACGCTTGTCAAAGGGCAGTACATTCGTAGGCCGCATTCTTATGATCAAAAGCAACACCAACAACACCATTCGTGAGGGTTATGTAAGCAAGGGATGGGAATTATCCTACGCAGCAGCAGCAAGATCAAAACATTGTTTTTAAACAAGAGTATTGAGACTTGCAGATTTAGATTGGAATGTTATAGGGGGAAGGTGTAAGGGAGAAAGAGAGAGGGGGAAAGCGATCCTGCTTATATTATTATATTAAAACACGCTCCTGTATGCGATTCTGTACACGAGCGTCTATGAAATGCAGGTGGTATGTTAATTGAATGTCCCTCTTTCTAACGCATACCCAACTTGTTCGCTACTTACGTTTCTAACCTTTATTTGCATACATCTGTTTTGATTATTTCACTGACTTCTGTTACTTGTTTAGAGCTAATTAGTATAACTGTTTAATTTTTTTTACTTTGTTAGTAAACTATCAAATTATGTTTTTCTTATAGGTATGTTTTAATTTAATTTATTTAGTTTTTTCATAGATTTTTACAGTATGTTAAATTTGAGAATTATATTAAGCTGGTTCCGTTGAGGGATTAAGCAAACACAAACACCGAACATTTATATTAATGACATATAGTTATAGCCGGTAGAACCCACAAGTCATACTCCATGATTTTGTTTCGGCTTGATAAAAAGCTTTTTTAAGTCTATATTATAAGCCTAAGTTCTAGTACTCACTATATACATATCTAAGAATGCTTTTAAGTATGTCACTATTTTAAAAACTTAAAGAAGTTCATGTAGCTGGTATAATAAATCATGTTTCAACAAAATTATTTAGATCTTAATATTTATACTTCATAGTTAATTGAATTTATTATTATTATTTTTTTTTAATACCCATATATTCGATTCTGTTCTATCTCAGTAATAATTTATTTTGCTTTTACATTCTTTAAGGTAATCTTTTAGGCTTAACAAATAATCTTTTCCTTAACTTTCCGTCTGCTCGCTAAAAGATTTTCGTCAAATGACATTTTTCATATTTAAGATATCCGTCAAACTATTTCTTATACTCGACTTAAATTATTTCATCAAACTCACATATCAATTAAATTTCTAAAATATAGAAAATGAAAACAGTAAGATGTTCTAAGCAGCTGGATTGTTTTTTATACTCGATACCGAAGGTAAAGAGTATATTGGTTTTGTGCAATGTCCGTCATGGTGTCTGTCCGTCCGTATGTGTGCAAGTTTTTTCCACACCCTTCAAGCTAGAGACTTGAAACTTTCCAATTCTCTTTATCTATGGGATAGTAAATTAAAGTGTCAAGATGGGGGTTCTACGATAACGGGTGGGCTGGTAAATCGATAAATTCGATAACTCAAAACCGATAAATCCACATATTTCGCACATCCTTACAGCTAGAAGTACCAAATTTGGTAAGAAGATAGCTATTAGCAACCCCCAAAAAACTGCATCAAAAATTTTGGAGCCACGCCCCCCATTCCGCATCCAGCCCCACCGCATTTTAAAGTCAAAATAGCCCATATCTCCCACAGTTTTTGAGCTATAACCACCAAATTTGGTGCCAAGATAGGTGATGATGACCCCCCAAAAACTGCACCAAAAGTTTGGATGCCACGCCCACCGATACTGCCCTAGCCGCCCCCATCCACCCCAACGCTTCGTCAAAAACGGGAATGAGTGTATCTTCCAGAGTTGTGGAGCTAAAGCCACCAAATTTGGTAAGAAGATAGCTGGCAACGACCCCCAAAAATCTGCACCAAAGTTTTGGAGCCACGCCCTCCATTTCGCCCCCCCTTTCCCCTTTTTTTTTTACAATTTTCGAGCTAAAGCCACCATATTTGGTAAGAAGATAGCTGGCAACGACCCCCAAAAATCTGCATCAAAGTTTTGGAGCCACGCCCTCCATTTCGCCCCCCTTTCCCCACTTTTTACAAACTTCGAGCTAGAGTTACCAAATTTGGTATGTAGATAGCAATTGACATTCCACATAGATCTGCATCAAGAACTTGGATGCCTCGCCCATCCATACCGCCCCCAGCCCCCCTTTCCACACTTACTACAAATTTCGAGCTAGAGTCACCAAATTTGATATGAAGATAGCAATTGACATTTCACAAAGATCTGAAACAAAAATTTTGATACCACAACTACCCATACCGCCCCCAGCCCCCCCCCTTTCCCAACATTTTACAAACTTTGAGCTAGAGTCACCAAATTTGGAAGGAATATAGCTGGTGGCATCCCCATCTGCATCGGAAAATCTTTAAGGCAGCGTACACCCCTGCCGCATCCGTACCCCTTTGCAATCAGGCCTCTTTTTACCGGTTTTAATACTGGTATCGAGTATGCCGCAGTCGGTTGCGTCCGACTGCAACGTTTCCACTTGTTTTTTTATACAAACGGTTTTTACTATTCTCTTTCCCAGTATGCTACTTACGACAAAAATGTATAAAGAATGTGTTTTGTACTCTTTTACTGACTTCAAAAATTCTTCTATTGATGTTGTTTGATACCCTATCTTAATTTGTGTAATACTTATTCGTTTAAATCTACTTAGTATTCTTTTGATTTTTAAAAATTTTATGTTATGTTGTTAGCTATTTTGACTAGACTTTACGCTTAAAACGAGATAGATTGTATTATTGTCCTTAATACGTTAGCTTAATTTTAACAGGGAAATCGATCGGACATTGATTTTTCACTTTATAATTGATTGCTTTAATATATTTTAACTGTCAACCTATATACCTTTCTACTTTTTTAGTGATTATGTAAGATTTTTATATTTCCAAACTCATTGTTTAAACTAAGAAAATTTCGTTATTAATTTCTTTTAATTGATGGATGGGAATATTTTATTTCATTATTCTCCTCATTTTAATTACATTTAATAAGGAAGTGCATTGAACTAGCTTAACAGTTCGAAACATGAGTCTTACACTGTTTCGAAAAGTATGACTTCGTAAGCTGTTTTAATTTAAGGCTTAACCCTCGAACTGGTAAGACCGTCTCCAGACGGTCATATTTTCTGTTTGTTTTTCTTTGTTCAGTCAAAATTTATGAAAAAAGTATGAATGGGAATACCTCATATATATAGTATTGTATCATATGTAAAAATTTTGGTTGAGTTATTTTATCATTTGCACTTGTAGTTGACATTTGATTGACACAAAGCATTGTAAACAAGCGTCAAAAGTGAACAAGACAAAAAAAAATTTTGTATTGCGAAAAAAATAAAGTCAACGATTTTCAAAGTGTCTAAATATTTGCAGGTATGTTCATATAACTGTGTTTTAGAGAAATGCACTTTAAACTTTTAAAAAAAATTTAAAATTATGTGTTTTATAAGCAAAAACATAATGACCGTCTCAAGGCGGTCATGCCGGTTTAAGGCAACATAAGTATATAAAATTGCTCAACATAGCTGTACTATTTATACAGTGTACCCACATACCTAACGGTAAATTATTCGAGAACATATTGCAGCAGGTTTAGTTGCGTACAATACAAGAAGAACACCTGGCCGTCAAAGAAGCAATACACCGCAACAACAACCCATATTTATTGTTGGAAAAAATGCCAAACATCCCGTTGCTGATGTTCGTTTTGATGGGATTAACCACTTTCCTGTTTGGCTAGATAGAAAAGGTGGTAAAAAAAGGTGCAAACATTGCAAGTTCTCTGACACACAATGCATTTGCCAGAAATGCGAATTAAATTTATGCTGTACTCAATCAAAAAATTGTTTTTATACTCGATACCGAAGGTAAAGAGTATATTGAGTTTGTGCAATGTCCGTCATGGTGTCTGTCCGTCTGTCCGTCTGTATGAACGCAACTTTTTTCCACACCCTTCAAGCTAGAGACTTGAAACTTTCCAAATCACTTTATCTATGGGAAAGTAAATTAAAGTGTCAAGATGGGGGTTCTACGATAACTGGGGGGCTGGCAAATCGATAAATTCGATAACTCGAAACCGATAAATCCACATATTTCGCACATCCTTACAGCTAGAAGTACCAAATTTGGTAAGAAGATAGCTACTAGCAACCCCCAAAAAGCTGCATCAAAAATTTTGGTGCCAAGCCCCCCATTCCGACCCCAGCCCCTCCGAATTTTAAAGTCAAAAAAGCCTATATCTCCCACAGTTTTTGAGCTATAACCACCAAATTTGGTGCCAGGACAGGTGATGATGACCCCTCAAAAACTGCATCAAAAGATTGGATGCCACGCCCACCAATACCGCCCTAGCCGCCCCCATGTGCCCCAACACTTCGTCAAAAACGGGAATGTGTGTATCTTCCAGAGTTGTGGAGCTAGAGCCTCCTGAAGGGAAGATAGCTGGTAACGACCCCCAAAAAACTGCATCAAAGTTTTGGAGCCACGCCCACTCATTCCGCCCCCAGCTCCCCGCATTTTGAAATCAGAAAAGCCTATATCTCCCACAGTTTTTGAGCTATAGCCACCAAATTTGGTGCCAAGATAGGTGATGATGACTCCTTAAAAACTGCACCAAAAGTTTGGATGCCACGCCCACCAATACTGCCCTAGCCACCCCCATCCACCCCAACGCTTCGTCAAAAACGGGAATGAGTGTATCTTCCAGAGCTGTGGAGCTAGAGCCACCAAATTTGGTAGGGAGATAGCTGGCAACGACCCCCAAAAATCTGCATCAAAGTTTTGGAGCCACGCCCTCCATTTCGCCCCACTTTTTACAATTTTCGAGCTAGAGTAACCAAATTTGGTATGAAGATACCAATTGACATTCCACATGAATCTGCATCACAAATTTGGATGCCACGCCCACCCATACCGCCCCCAGCCCCCTTTCCCCACTTTTTACAAATTACGAGCTAGAGTCACCAAATTTGGTATGAAGATAGCAATTGATATTTCACAAAGATCTGCATCAAAAATTTTGATGCCACGCCCACCCATACCGCCCCCAGCCACCCTTGCCACACTTTTTACAAAGTTCGAGCTAGAGTCACCAAATTTGGTATGAAGATAGCAATTGACATTTCACAAAGATCTGAAACAAAAATTTTGATGCCAAAACTACCCATACCGCACCCAGCCCCCCCCTTTCCTACATTTTACAAACTTTGAGCTAGAGTCACCAAATTTGGATGGAAGATAGCTGGTGGCATCCCCATCTGCATCGGAGAATCTTTAAGGCAGCGTACACCCCTGTCGCATCCGTACCCCTTTGCAATCAGGCCTCTTTTTACCGGTTTTAATACTGGTATAGAGTATGCCGCAGTCGGTTGTGTCCGACTGCAACGTTTCCACTTGTTTAGATTATCATAAACCATAAATGTAAACAAGTGGAAACGTTGCAGTCGGACGCAACCGACTGCGGCATACTCGATACCAGAATTAAAACCGGTAAAAAGAGGCCTGAATGCAAAGGGGGTACGGATGCGGCAGGGGCTTACGCTGCCTTAAAGATTCTCCGATGCAGATGGGGATGCCACCGGCTATCTTCATACCAAATTTGGTGACTCTAGCTCAAAGTTTGTAAAAGGTGGTGACAGGGGGGGGCTGGGGGCAGTATGGGTAGTTGAGGCATCAAAATTTTTGTTGCAGATCTTTCTGAAATGTCAATTGCTATCTTCATACCAAAATTGGTGACTCTAGCTCAAAATTTGTAAAAGGTGTGGAAAGGGGGGGCTGGGGGCGGTATGGGTGGGCGTGGCATCCAAATTTTTGATGCAGATCTTTGTGGAATGTCAATTGCTATCTATATACCAAATTTGGTGACCCTAGCTCGAAGTTTGTAAAAGATGGGGAAAGGGGGGCTGGGGGCGGTAAGGGTGAGCGTGGCATCCAAATTTTTGATGCAGATCTTTGTAAAATGTCAATTGCTATCTTCATACCAAATTTGGTGACTCTAGCTCGAAGTTTGTAAAAGATGCGGACAGGGGGGCTGGGGGCGGTAAAGGTGGGCGTGGCATCCAAATTTGTGATGCAGATCTTTGTGGAATGTCAATTGTTATCTTGATACCAAATTTGGTGACTCTAGCTCGAAAATCGGAAAAAGAGGGGAAAGGGGGGCGAAATGGAGGGCGTGGCTCCAAAACTTTGATGCAGATTTTTGGGGGTCGTTGCCAGCTATCTTCCTACCAAATTTGGTGGCTCTAGCTCCACAACTCTGGAAGATACACGCATTCCCGTTTTTGACGAAGCGTTGGGGTGGATGGGGGCGGCTAGGGCAGTATTGGTGGGCGTGGCATCCAAACTTTTGATGCAGTTTTTAGGGGGTCATCATCACCTATCTTGGCACCAAATTTGGTGGCTCTAGCTCAAAAAATGTGGGAGATATAGCCATTTCTGATTTCAAAATGCAGGGGGGCTGGGGGTGGAATGGGTGGGCGTGGCTCCAAAACTTTGATGCAGATTTTTGGGGGTCGTTTCCAGCTATCTTCCCACCAAATTTGGAGGCTCTAGCTCCACAACTCTGGAAGATACACGCATTCCCGTTTTTGACTAAGCGTTGGGGCACATGGGGGTGGCTAGGGCGGTATTGGTGGGCGTGGCATCCAATCTTATGATGCAGTTTTTGAGGGGTCATCATCACCTATCTTGGCACCAAATTTGGTGGCTATAGCTCAAAAATTGTGGGAGATATTGGCTTTTTTGACTTTAAAATTCGGGGGGGCTGTGGGCGGAATGGGGGGGCGTGGCTCCAAAATTTTTGATGCAGTTTTTTGGGGGTTGCTAGTAGCTATCATCTTACCAAATTTGGTACTTCTAGCTGTAAGGATGAGTGAAATATGTGGATTTATCGGTTTTGAGTTATCGAATTTATCGATTTGCCAGCCCCCCAGTTTTCGTAGAACACCCATCTTGACACTTTAATTTACTATCCCATAGATAAAGAGATTTGGAAAGTTTCAAGTCTCTAGCTTGAAGGGTGTGGAAAAAAGTTGCGTTCATACAGACGGACAGACGGACAGACACCATGACGGACATTGCACAAACTCAATATACTCTTTACCTTCGGTATCGAGTATAAAAAACAACCGATTTATCAATAAAAACTTGATCGTATTATTATTATTATGAAATTTAGATCACAATATGTAATAATTTAACTAAATACAAAGTTAAGAGTAAAAAAAATAAATAAAAATTTTAACGTATACAAATATTTATGTTGACTCTAACCGGCATGACCGTCTTGAGGCGGTCATTTTTATTTTTTACCTGTGCGCAACCTGACGCAACCAATCACAAATCTGACTTCAAATTTGAGTTTAGGTGGACCAAATCACCCTAAAAAATAAATATGGATGTTTTTGCCTCACTATTAGAGTTTTGCCAGTTAGAGGGTTAAGTATCTACTACTACTGTTCCTTAACTGTGATAGTTGCAGTTTTGTTACATCTCACTTCAATTTTTTTCTTTCTTTTATTTTATTTATTTATTTATTTTTTTTTTTTTTTGTAGGTGCTTTATTAATTTTAATAAGAACAAAACCTTTTTGTTCTAGATGCCATGTTATTAGGTCTTATTTTTTCATTTAAATATTATAATTATTTCTTAAAGAGATTCATTTTCTTTAGTGCTCAAAACTTATTGTCGCTAAAGGATTTGTTTTTCATTGATCTGAGATATTTCGTAAATTCATGAAACCATTGAAATGTGGTCTATTCTTCTTGAACCTTGCATTAATCTTGAACTTGGATGGAAAAATAAGGTTGTGATGTACTAAAGCTCGAGATGACGTAAAAGTCGGTATTTTACATAACGGGCATAAAATAATGTACGTTTACTATCACCGAATTGGTTTATACCCACTAAATATTGGTATTTTCAGTTTTTTTTTTTTCTTTCTTTGTTTTAATCGTTTTATACACCCTAGCTCTTGATCTTGTGCTTTGATTTTAGATTAGGGTCTGATTTTATTGTATACTGTTTGTGGAGGAGACTCCAAAGAATAAGATTTGATTTGGTAATTGTATGGTATGATTTGTTCTTCCTTTTTTTTTGTGGTTGTATTGTAGAGCACTTATTGTGTGTATGTGAAACTAATAACAAGTGGAAACGTTGCAGTCGGACGCAACCGACTGCGGCATACTCGATACCAGTATTAAATCCGGTAAAAAGAGGCCTGATTGCAAAGGGGTACGGATGCGGCAGGAGTGTACGCTGCCTTAAAGATTATCCGATGCAGATGGGGATGCCACCAGCTATATTCCTTCCAAATTTGGTG
Organism: Scaptomyza montana; assembly: GCA_018904305.1. NCBI lineage: Eukaryota > Metazoa > Arthropoda > Insecta > Diptera > Drosophilidae > Scaptomyza > Scaptomyza montana. The sequence goes on along the minus strand of JAEIGR010000024.1, from coordinate 912,478 downwards.
ACTCTAGCTCAAAGTTTGTAAAATGTAGGGAAAGGGGGAGGGGGCTGGGGGCGGTATGGGTAGTTGTGGCATCAAAATTTTTGTTGCAGATCTTTGTGAAATGTCAATTGGTATCTTCATACCAAATTTTGTGACTCTAGTTCGAAATTTGTAAAAGGTGGGGAAAGGGGGGCTGGGGGTGGTATGGGTGGGCGAGGCATCCAAATTTTTGATGCAGATCTATGTGGAATGTCAATTGCTATCTACATACCAAGTTTGGTGACTCTAGCTCGAAGTTTGTAAAAGGTGGGGAATGGGGGGCTGGGGGCGGTATGGGTGGGCGTGGCATCAAAATTTTTGATGCAGATCTTTGTGAAATATCAACTGCTATCTTCATACCAAATTTGGTGTTTCTAGCTCGAAATTTGTAAAAAGTGCGGACAGGGGGGCTGGGGGCGGTATGGGTGGGCGTGTCATCCAAATTTTTGATGCAGATCTTTGTGGAATGTCAATTGCTATTTTCACACCAAATTTGGTGACTCTAGCTCGAAATTTGTAATAAGTGGAGAAAGGGGGACTGGGGGTGGTATTTGTGGGCGTGGCATCCAAATTTGTGATGCAGATCTTTGTGGAATGTCAATTGCTATCTTCATACCAAATTTGGTGACTGTAGCTCGAAAATTGTAAAGAGTGGGGAAAGGGGGGCGAAATGGAGGGCGTGGCTCCAAAACTTTGATGCAAATTTTTGGGGGTCGTTACCAGCTAGCTTTCTACAAAATTTGGAGGCTCTAGCTCCACAACTCTGGAAGATGCACGCATTCCCGTTTTTGACGAAGTGTTGGGGTGGATGGGGGCGGCTAGGGCAGTATTGGTGGGCGTGGCATCCAAACTTTTGATGCAGTTTTTAGGGGGTCATCATCACTTATCTTGGCACCAAATTGGGTGGCTCTAGCTCAAAAACTGTGGGATATATAGCCATTTCTGATTTCAAAATGCGGGGGTCTGGGGGCGTAATGGGTGGGCGTGGCTCCAAAACTTTGATGCAGTTTATTGGGGGTTGTTAACAGCTATCTTCCCACCAAATTTGGAGGCTCTAGCTCCATAACTCTGGAAGATACACTCATTCCCGTTTTTGACGAAGCGTTGGGGTGGATGGGGGTGGCTAGGGCAGTATCGGTGGGCGTGGCATCCAAACTTTTGGTGCAGTTTTTAGGGGGTCATCATCACCTATCTTGGCACCAAATTTGGTGGCTACAGCTCAAAACTGTGGGAGATATAGTCTTTTTTGACTTTAAAACGCGGGGGGCTGGGCGCGGAACGGGGGCGTGGCTCCAAAATTTTTGATGCAGTTTTTTGGGGGTTGCTAATAGCTATCTTCTTACCAAATTTGGTACTTCTAGCTGTAACGATGTGCGAAATATGTGGATTTATCGGTATTGGGTTATCGAATTTATCGATTTGCCAGCCCCCCAGTTATCGTAGAGCCCCCATCTTGACACTTTAATTTACTATCCCATAGATAAAAAGAATTGGAAAGTTTCAAGTCTCTAGCTTGAAGGGTGTGGAAAAAACTTGCATACATACGGACGGACAGACGGACAGACACCATGACGGACATTGCACAAAAACAATATACTCTTTACCTTCGGTATCGAGTATAAAAAGAGCGCAATCAAGTCACTTACAATAATTTTCACTAGCTTAGGATTCATGGTCTTAAGACCGTTTAGACTTCATGGTAAATAGTTTTTGCTAGGCTTTTTTCTATTATGATTTTTGTGGGTTATTATTCGTACATTAAAAGAACGAGAATAAGTTGTTCTTGTTTAGGTCCACAATGTATTTTCTTGGTCCATTTTCCTTGGCATATAATACAGCAGGGAGTAAGATTTAAAAGTAGTATGTCATTCCATTCTGGTAATATTATTATTTTGTTTTTATTATGTTGTTATTTCATTTTTATACTCGATACCGAAGGTAAAGAGTATATTGATTTTGTGCAATGTCCGTCATGGTGTCTGTCCGTCTGTCCGTCCGTATGTATGCAAGTTTTTTCCACACCCTTCAAGCTAGAGACTTGAAACTTTCCAATTCTTTTTAAAATAAATCCACATATTTCGCACATCCTTACAGCTAGAAGTACCAAATTTGGTTAGAAGATAGCTATTAGCAACCCCCAAAAAACTGCATCAAAAATTTTGGAGCCACGCCCCCCATTCCGCTCCCAGCCCCCCCGCATTTTAAAGTCAAAAAGACTATATCTCCCACAGTTTTTGAGCTATAGCCACCAAATTTGGTGCCAAGATAGGTGATGATGACCCCCAAAAACTGCATCAAAAGTTTGGATGCCACGCCCACCGATACTGCCCTAGCCACCCCCATCCACCCCAACACTTCGTCAAAAACGGGAATGCGTGCATCTTCCAGAGTTGTGGAGCTAGAGCCTCCAAATTTGGTAGAAAGCTAGCTGGTAACGACCCCCAAAAATTTGCATCAAAATTTTGGAGCCACGCCCTCCATTTCGCCCCCCTTTCCACACTTTTTACAATTTTCGAGCTACAGTCACCAAATTTGGTATGAAGATAGCAATTGACATTCCACAATGATCTGCATCACAAATTTGGATGCCACGCCCACAAATACCACCCCCAGTCCCCCCTTTCTCCACTTATTACAAATTTCGAGCTAGAGTCACCAAATTTGGTGTGAAAATAGCAATTGAAATTCCACAAAGATCTGCATCAAAAATTTTGATGCCACGCCCACCTATACCGCCCCCAGCCCCCCATTCCCCACTTTTTACAAATTTTGAGCTAGAGTCACCAAATTTGGTATGAAGATAGCAGTTGATATTTCACAAAGATCTGCATCAAAAATTTTGATGCCACGCCCACCCATACCGCCCCCAGCCCCCCTTGCCCCACCTTTTACAAACTTCGAGCTAGAGTCACCAAACTTGGTATGTAGATAGCAATTGACATTCCACATAGATCTGCATCAAAAATTTGGATGCCTCGCCCACCCATACCACCCCCAGCCCCCCTTTCCCCACTTATTACAAATTTCGAACTAGAGTCACAAAATTTGGTATGAAGATACCAATTGACATTTCACAAAGATCTGCAACAAAAATTTTGATGCCACAACTACCCATACCGCCCCCAGCCCCCCTCCCCTTTCCCTACATTTTACAAACTTTGAGCTAGAGTCACCAAATTTGGAAGGAATATAGCTGGTGGCATCCCCATCTGCATCGGATAATCTTTAAGGCAGCGTACACCCCTGCCGCATCCGTACCCCTTTGCAATCAGGCCTCTATTTACCGGATTTAATACTGGTATCGAGTATGCCGCAGTCGGTTGCGTCCGACTGCAACGTTTCCACTTGTTTTTATTGGGTAGATATTCAAAAATAAAAAATAAACTTTTTTTTCGTTCTGCCAAATTTCGAATTTAAACAGTTCTATTAAGGATATTAGGTATGTTGCACATATGCAACAAATTTCCATTGGGGGAAAATTAATTTTATTGTATCCTGAAAATTCAAACTTCATTACATTCGGAATTGTGATGTTTCAAATGTAATACTTGGGATTCGTTTTTTAAAAGTTATAAGTTTATATGATATAAAATGAAAAAAAAAAAAAATTAAAATTCATATAAAATAGAAATGATTATAATTTATATATAATTATAAGAACTTAATCTAAATGGAAATCCTTAAAGCAATTGTTGCATAGAGCAACTTCACATTTGTTGCACATAACTTGCGTAAATCCAACACAGTTTGGTTTCTTGCACCTGATTCGCTTCTCTGTCCAAATTGGCCAATGGCCAATCTGATCCTGCCGTACCAATTGGTTTGGAACGCGCTGCGTTGGACCTCTCAATTTTTTTTTTGTAATTCATTTTCAATGAGGAAACTTCGTTTGCCCAATTTATATTTAGTTTCTAGTTTAGTTAGTCCTTCTGCGATGTTAAGTCGAAAGTCGGATGATCCTAACATTTTACCAGAATATTCGTTTGCTTTTTGGACCCTTTTATACAGCAGCCAAGCGTTGCTGACTGTCAAGTCTAGTAAATGGTAAAAAAACTCTGACCTGCCAACGTCTGCTTCTCATTAAAATTTTGTATCTGCCGATTATACTATCGATCAGATCAACGCCTCCCATATAGCTGTTGTATTGCCGTACTGCGAATGGGCGATCAATTTCAACATATTCTTTTTTGGCTTTGTTGTTATCTGGTGCCGATGAACTAGTGAGATGGTTCTGAGGTGGGCAAGCTGAGGCCACCGGACGGGTCGCAGGTTGCGGATAGCGCAAGGCCTCTAGTTGAGGTTAGCTGCGAATAGCGACTTGTCGTGAATAAGCAGTCCCGGACAACAGCGGGTACCACACCGTTGTGTGGGACCGACAAGGCGCTTGTCTGACCGCCTTCTTAATATAGTCTTACACACACCCTTCTCCTACACATGATTTCCTACCCAACTCCTACCCCCCACATCTCACAACGGGCAGTGGTGACGTCCTGAGGCAAGGGTGCCATTTCACCCCCCTAAGCCAGAGTGTTATGTGGTCCGTGCTCATTGGCTGGTTTGCAGTCAGGGGTAACCGACTGTATTTGTACGGAGCCTCACCGATACCTGGCCGCCTCGGTGAGTATACCTGGCCCCGGCGTGTTAGTGGGGGGCTATGACACGCCGGTACTACTTTCCCCTACACTCGTGGGATCTTTATGGATAAAGAAAAATTTTTGAAAAATATGCGGGGCTTAACCGCAACCCAAATAGCAGAGCGGATGGAAGAGGAGGCTCTGGACAAAGGCGGCAAGCTCACGCCGCGCGGGGGCCAGTCCCCCAAAAGCACGGCCAAGCAGGCCGCCAAACGGACGGACGTAGGGGGTGGGTCTGCAGTGCCCGGCACTGCGCCGGCGGCTGCCCTGCGGGCTAATGCAGCAAGCGGGGGAGACGCCGCTACACCCTCTTCTGTTCCACAGAAGAGGCTGCATAAGAAGCCGCCTCTACCGGCACCGGGTCAGCCTGGTGGCTCTGGCGACCCGCTAAGGCAAGGCCTCAGCGGAGCCGGACGCAAATGGTACCTCCGGTACCTTGAGCGTGGCTTGAAGCCGGAAGAGGCTCGCAAGAGAGCGCTGGAGCATCGGGCCCCGACCGTATCTCCAGCTGGGCGCATCGACGGTCAGGCCGTGGCGGGGAAGAAGCGACCTCTTCAGCACACGTTGCCTACCGAAATCCCCATCGACCCCAAGAGGCCGAAAGGTAGAGGCAACGCAACTCCGGAGGGCCAAGGTACCTCAAGCGGTTCTAAGCGACCGAAGGCGGCCACGTATGCCAGTGTAGCTAAGGGCACGAACCTTGCTATACTGGCTCGTGAATTCCCGAGGAAGCGGCTGACCAAGGAGGAGTTGTCGGCGGTGGAGTTAGCCCTGGTAGAGGAGATGAGGAAGGGCTGGACCGCCAGCCTCAACTTTAATGGCATCCTATTCCGGGATGGTCTGGTCCTAGTGGACTGTCTTGACGAGGATGCCAGGAAGTGGCTGGAGCTGAAGGTGCCCAGCATCAGTGCCGCAGTGGGTGTGGAACTCCGCACATGCCCGCAAGGTGAGATACCGGAGACCAACATCGTCACGGTGTACCTGCCACGCACGGCTGGTGAGACGGTGGAGAAGTCACTTGGACTGCTCATTGAGCAAAATAAGGGTCTTCTCACCGAGACGTGGCGCATCCTCAGGCGCCTGGAAACCAAGGGCGGAAAGGTGCTGACCTTTGGCTTGGAGGATGAAGCGCTATCACTCCTCAGTAATAGGGGAATGATGGTTAGCTTCAGATTTGGTCAGCTGAGGTGCCGGCTGCACAAAAAGCAAGCAGCGAAAGAGACGGCTGTGAAGGTGCAAGCAGACGTTGTGCCTGGCACTTCTTCTGCTGCAGCACCCTCCGATGAGGCAGCCGAAGCAGAAGCAATTGCAGCCTGGGAAGCCGAGTTGGACTCGGACTTGTCACGGTTACACGTGCGCAGCGAAGTAGGCTCGGGGAGCGATGAGAAGCCGTCCGATGATGAGCAGACACCCACCGGGACGCTGTCAGAGTCATATCTGACGCTCTCGGAAGGGGAACCTGAGCTCTAAGGATGCTGGCCACCAGCGTGGCACAGATCAACCTGCATCACGCGAGGGCAGCTTCGGCTGTCATCAGCAGGTTGATCTCCAGGTCTGACCTGGGGCTGGTGCTCATCCAGGAGCCATGGGTCGTCAGAGGTAGGATCTGCGGCCTTGATCAAGTAAGTTCACAACTAGTTGTAGATATTAGGGAGACATCGCCAAGAGCATGCATCTTGGTCCGAAAGAACACTAACTTTCTTTGTCTCTCCAAATTTCTCAGCAGGGACCTTGTAGCAGTGCTAATCACTGGCGCGTCCGGGAGCATGGTGGTGGCGTCAGCCTACTTCCCGGGAGATAAAGCGGAAGCCCCCCCATCAGAGGTTCAGGATGTGGTGGCACACTGCAGCAGCAATAGACTCCCATTGCTGCTGGGATGCGACGCAAACGCGCATAGCGTAGCGTGGGGCAGCACGGACAACAACAGTAGAGGTGAGTGCTTGCTTGAATATCTTGTAGCTAATGACCTCATGGTGTTCAATATGGGGCTGAACCCACTTTTATCACCAAAAATAGAGCCGAAGTACTTGATATTACTTTCGGCAATGGGGGTGCCTCTGGGCTAGTTAATAACTGGAGGGTCTCCACAGAACCGTCAATGTCGGATCATAGGATCATCCTCTTCGACATTAGTAGTAATTTCAGGATTAGTAAAGTCATCAGGAATCCCCGGCGGACTGACTGGCCGCTCTACCAGTCACACCTGGGGTTAAATCTGAGCAGACTAAACCATAGTAGGAGGGTCTCTTCACAGGAAGAGCTAGAGCAACTCTCGTCTGAGGTTGGCGAGACGATTATGCATGCCTATCATGCAAGTTGTCCAACCAACTCCATAGAGTCCAACAGGGATAACCCTTGGTGGAATAAAAAGCTCGGTATGCTTCGAGCAGAGGTCAGGAGGTTGTTTAATACAGCCAAAAAGAATAGTGACAGATGGGACTTATACACCAAGAAACTAACAGAGTATAATAAAGAAATCCGGTACAGCAAACGTGCCCATTTCCGGAGATTTTGCTCCAACCTAGAGCAGGCCACACCTGCTGTGAGAGTCTTTAAGTCTATCTCGAAAGGCAAAGTGTTGTCCGAACTCTGCCTAAAGAGGCCAGATGGTTCCTTCACGGAAAATGAGGTGGAAAAGGCAGAACTTCTCCTACAAACTCACTTTCCACTTTGTAAAACCATCACCAACACCGACAGCTGTTACGAAACGGTTCCCATCAGGAGACCGGACTGGAGCCTGGCTGCAGCCATAGTAACAGAGCAAAGAATAAGATGGGCCATTGGTACGCTTAGTCCCTACAAGGCCCCAGGTACGGACGGTATCCTCCCCGTCCATCTACAGAAAGGGATGGAACAGCTTATGGTGTTCCTCATTCGTATTTTCCGGGGTAGCCTAGCTATGGGCTACATACCTAGGGCATGGAGGACGGCCAGGGTGATCTTTATCCCGAAAGTGGGGAAAAAGGACCCCTTTCACCCCAAATCTTTCAGGCCGATCAGCCTGACATCCTTCTTGCTAAAAACCCTTGAAAAGATAGTTGAAAATCACATCAGGATCTCGTACCTAGTGTCCAGTCCCCTGCATGATCATCAACATGCCTATAGAGAAGGAAAGTCGACAGAATCGGCTCTCCTTGACCTAGTAAACAGTCTTCAATGCTCAGTGAAGGCCAAAGACGTTGCTCTCTGTGCTTTCATGGACATAGAGGGTGCTTTTGATAACACAGCACATGATGTTGTGGTTAGGGCGCTTCAGGGAAAAGGGGTTGAGCCAGGACTTACTCTCTGGCTAGGCAAGCTCCTTGACACTAGAATAGCGGAAGTCACTGTCAACAATTTGACGGTCAGGGCCCAAACCACCAGAGGCTGTCCACAGGGGGGTGTCCTATCACCTCTCCTCTGGAGTCTCGTGGTGGACGAGCTACTAGTCAAACTTACAGATAATGGATTTGAATGCCAAGGCTACGCTGATGACATTACCATTGTCTGTAAAGGCAACTTCGAGAACACGCTTTGTGATAGAATAACTCTGGGTCTTAAACTTTGCTTGGACTGGTGCAAAGACGTGGGGCTGAATATTAATCCAGCAAAAACCACAATTGTCGCCTTCACCAACCGTTACAAGTTAAAGTCCATAAGACCCATATCCATTGGGGGTACGATAGTTCCACTCTCTACGGAGATAAAGTATCTGGGAGTAATCTTGGACAAGAGACTACTGTGGAAACAGCATATTGAGCATGCGGTACGCAAGGCTACTATAGCCCTAATGTGTTGTAGGTCTCTCGCAGGGAAAAACTGGGGTGTGTCCCCAAAAATCCTTCTGTGGATGTACACAGCAATGGTGAGGCCCATAGTCAGCTACGGCGCAGTGGTATGGGCGGGACGTGCTGACCTGGATGTCACCAAACGGCAGCTGGGCAAACTCCAGAGACTTGCCTGCACGTGCATCTCGGGCGCAATGCGTACCTGCCCGTCCTCAGCACTGGACGTACTGCTAGGACTTCCGCCTTTGCATGTCTACATCAAACACAGTGCGCACAGATCTATTATAAGATTGACAGGAGCGAACGCAATCACCTCTGTCACTAGTGCAACTGGCACGCTGTTGGCCTTTCCGCAAGATGCGCAGAAGGGCCTATTTAGTTTTGAGAAGCTCTTTAAAACGGAGCTTAGCAACAAAGCAGAATGGACCAGTCTGTCGACCACCTATAATGTGAAACCACATGCTATTAGATGGTACACAGACGGATCATTAACGGATGAGGGTGCTGGAGCTGGAGTCTGCGGACCCCGACTCAAGTATCATGAGCCCCTGGGCAAATTCGCCAGCATTTTCCAAGCGGAAGTGCACGCGATTGAAAGATGTGCTACCTTTAACTTCGAGAGGGGATACGTTCATAGAGACATTGCCATTTTCTCAGACAGCCAGGCAGCGATTAAAGCACTTAGTGCGTATAAAATCGTCTCAAAACTGGTTTGGCAATGTATTGAAGCGCTCAATAGGTTGGGCAGTAAAAACAAAGTCACCATATATTGGGTACCGGGACATGCGGGTGTTCCCGGTAATGAGGTCGCCGATAGTTTGGCCAGGAGAGGAGCTAGCACTCCTTTCCAGGGCCCTGAACCTTTCTGTGGGCTAGGACCAGGGTTTGTCAGTCAGAGCAGTCGCATCGATCTGCTCAACGCATGCGAGGACGCTTGGCGGTTTTCACATGGGGCAAGACAGAGCAAGCGACTGCTAGGCAGTTACAACAAGAAGAGAACTGAGGACTGTCTGAAGCTGAGCAAAAGATCTCTTCGTATAGTCACGGGTTTCTTGACCGGGCACTGCAGACTGCGCAAGCATCTGCATAATCTCAGGTTAGGGGAAGACAGTCTTTGCAGACTGTGCCTGGAGGGGGATGAGACTCCAGAGCACCTGCTTGAGGAGTGTCCCGCCATCAGCCGACTGAGGCTCTCTCTTCTGGGGAGCCTCTTTCTGTCTACAGAGAAAATGAGGGCTCTCAGACCATGCCACATCGTCGCGTTCCTGCGATCGATCGGGCTGTTTGAGGAGCTGTAACTCACAAAACAGTAAGAGGGCACAATAGATCCTAGTGGTCGCAGTGCATGATCCTCGTTCCAATAATAATAATAATCGGCGTGCAGTATCCTTGGGAACTATACCAGCAAAGTTGGATGCCAATGTTACAATTTTGTTGTCAACCCATGTTGTTACTGATATATCCACTCCAGAGAAGTCAGCAACATATTCTGTAGAAGTACCACGAGGATTTTTCTTAAGGCTCATGTTGTCGGTGATTTTAAAATTGGGAATTCTGTTTCTCCTTATGGTACCCAGAGCTAGGATTCCGCTGTCGGCCAAGTACTTGAAAAGCGGCAATGAGTTGAAATAGTTGTCAAAGTAAATGCGAAAATTCTTATGTCTAGGCACTCCTTTAACCAATCTGATAACACAATTTGATGCAGTACCTAAATCTGGCTCGTGAGGCAGTACAACGTTTTCTTTACCAGAGTCTATTTCAAACTTGTAGCAGAAACCGGAAATACCGCTTAGGACATATATCTTAAATCCCCATTTATGAGGCTTCTTGGGATTGTACCGCTTCAAGTGGCTTCGAGCTTTTGTTGAACAAATCTGTTCATCGACACATAGAAACTGTTCCTTCGGTACTTTTGAAAAACTATTATTTAATTCATTAACAAGTGGTCGAATTTTGAAAAGCCTATCGTGATGAGGATCAGAAGACGGAAGATTATTATCGTTGTTGTTGAAATGAATGGAGCGTTTGATTGTTGTGAAAGTTTTTTGAGGCATAATGTTTTGTACGACTGGTATACCAATATTTGTGGACCAGTATTGAACACTATTTGGAAGACGCGAAATGGACATGTACAATGCAACTCCAACAAATTGTCGAATATCCACAGAATTGAAATTGAGATTTGAGTTTGGATCTTTTTGACGAATATATATGTTGGTTTCATTGGAAATGTGATCAAATATTTGACTCGGAAAGAGATATAAAAAAAACTGTATAGGCTCCGAAAGTTCCATTAGTTCTGGATGCAATGTAGTACTCGCAAGGAGCTGCAGTTGATTCTCATTCAATATCAAATTGCGTTTTCTCCATAGCAAGTTCCTCCTCATATCACTTTTGCTAGCGCCGTTTTCTTCCAATGTGTCAGAAGTAGCGATATCGTTAATTTCATTACTTGAATGATTCGAATTGATTTTCGACATCGCCATCGTCTGTGGTATCCAGATCTTCCTCATCTGGCGAATAATCACTTTCATCATCAGCAGAAAAGTCAAGATCATCCTCGCTATCCACATTATTAAAAAAACTGGCGATTTGCGACTGTGTTAACACTTTTCTTGACATTTTTCCTAAGTAAAGGATACCTTTGTTGAAACAAATATTTTAGTTGATATCCATAGTTGAACACAAAACACAGAAGACAATACACAAAAAATACGTCCAAGACGGCACACGACATAAAAAAAAATGAAAACTACGGTTTGTTTTTTGAATTTGAATTTTATTGAATTTTATTCCTAGTGCTACAAGTGGGAGTACTTATAAATTAGTGCACTAGTCACATTTAAATAATCCTATAAAAATTTAAACAGAAATTATAAATATGATGAATACAAAGATTATAATAATAATAATACTTCTTATGTACTAAACATTAAAATGGAAATAAAAAATTGTCTATAATTATGGGCATTACTCTCTGCAACCTCACTCACAATGTTATTGTTATCGTTATCACCATTATTATTTTTATTTTTATTACTAATGATGAAAAATCAACATCATTAGCTATGTTGTTGTAAATGTCTTTTTAGCCTGATTCGAAAACTTGATGTGCTTCTAATAGTGTTAATCTCAAGTGGCAACTGATTCCAAAGTCGAGCAACCCATATAAAGAAGTGCCTGTCGGAGGATGCAAGTTTAATTCTGGGACAAACAATATTGCAGGTCCTTAAAGATACCGCAAAGCGTAATTTGTCATATAAGTAATCAGGCGTTTTTGTACTTATGATCTGATGGAGCAAAGTTAAAGTTTTATATCTAGTCCAGTTTTTTAAGTCTAAGTCAAAAATACGATTTGTAAAACATGTAACATGGTCATATCGTTTGAGTCCAAAAACATAACGTGCTATACTATTTAAAGCTACTTTTAGCTTCTGCTGACTAGCAATATCACAGTTGGCAAAGATTTCAATTCCATAAAACAAAACTGGTGTAACTAAAGCTTTCGCTATAGTCATTTTTGTATTAATCGGCAGCCAGGGCTGTTGTAGCACAAGCTGCCGGAGAACACCATATGTCTTACCCACAGCTTTATTGACCTGGTCTTTCCATGTTAGTGTATTGTTAAATGTTATTCCTAGATTATCAGCCTTTTCCACATACGCAATATCTACATTATCAACACAGAGTTTACTTAAATTGTCTACATTTAGTTTTTTCTTATACATTATGATACATTTACACTTTGACGGGTTCAAACGAAGGCCATTACTACTTGCCCATTCACATACACAACAAAATTTTAGAAGAAAAAATCTACTCAGATATGTATTTATATGTGTTGCATATCTGCAACACACCAATATTCACAATTCACAAGAAAAATACAATGAGAAACACAAAATGTCAATATAAAATGAAAAATAGATAAAATTACCTTTCAAATAGTCTAGTTTTTTTAGTCAAATAACCTTCACTGTAAGATACAATTTTAATTTCAAAACATGCAATAAAGTCAACTTCGCATTTCACAAAATTGGCGGGAAAACAGAACATATGTTTTGTACAACATACACAAGAGAGTGACCAGACCACAAAATGAAAAAACTGCTTATTGTAGATAAACCACAAACAAAGACTTAACACATACAATGTTTATATTGAAAGTTATTGGTATTTAACCGGTATGTTGCAGATATGCATCGCGGCCCGTTAAAGGGATATTACAATCGAAAATGAAAAAAGTGCAACCCTGAATGAATGTATCAAAAATGCTACATTTTTTGGTTCAATCGAAAACGCTATTATGTTATTGACTCAGCACATACTAGAGTAATATTTCAGACAAAAATTTTTCAACTTTTCCAAATACAAATACCAATTAAGTCCATGCAAAGTTCCAAAATGACGGCGCAACCCAGCCACAAAGTGACGCTACCAAAGTTTTGCCCCGACACTGCAAACGCAGATGCTACTGAGTGTTGCAAAACATGTTCGAAGGTAGCGCTCTGGTAATGGCACTGAGTAACTCCTTAGAAGTAGGAGCTTCACAGTAGTTATCCCAGATTTGATATAGCGGGATAAAGTGGCCAGAATTCAGAGAATTGTTCGTTCAGCGGTTGTGCTGGTACATGCTGCACAAGTAGACGACCGTTTGCAACGGTTGTTATTCACAACGAATATCAAGAAACGAAGTGAAATGGAGCAACAACTGCGTGCTTATGCATTTGGTAAACGCAATGATCGAAAGTCGCCAGAATACACCAGTGGCATAGAAATGAAGAAGCGGAAATTCTCTTCGCACGTGAAGTGTCTCTTTTGTGGCAAACCTGACCACAAGATTGCAGAGTGTCGAAGTAGAAAATCTGGAGAGAGTAATGCGCAAAAAAAACAATTCAACTCACAGCAATTCTACAGCAAAAAGGGACATGTCAACCTTGACATGCTACAAGTGTGGTCAGCTAGGCCATATTGCAACAAAATGTTTAGTGAGCACTACATCGTCCAACAAGGCTAGTACGTTCGAGAAGCGAGTGGATATGGGTACTGTCGTCGATCCAAAGGGAACATTGTACCAACTGGGTGAGCCTGTTTTATATTTTTATACTCGATACCGAAGGTAAAGAGTATATTGAGTTTGTGCAATGTCCGTCATGGTGTCTGTCCGTCTGTCCGTCTGTCCGTCTGTATGAACGCAACTTTTTTCCACACCCTTCAAGCTAGAGACTTGAAACTTTCCAAATCTCTTTATCTATGGGATAGTAAATTAAAGTGTCAAGATGGGTGTTCTACGATAACTGGGGGGCTGGCAAATCGATAAATTCGATAACTCAAAGCCGATAAATCCACATATTTCACTCATCCTTACAGCTAGAAGTACCAAATTTGGTAAGATGATAGCTACTAGCAACCCCCAAAAAACTGCATCAAAAATTTTGGAGCCACGCCCCCCCATTCCGCCCACAGCCTCCCCGAATTTTAAAGTCAAAAAAGCCAATATCTCCCACAGTTTTTGAGCTATAGCCACCAAATTTGGTGCCAAGATAGGTGATGATGACCCCCTAAAAACTGCATCAAAAGTTTGGATGCCACGCCCACCAATACTGCCCTAGCCGCCCCCATCCACCCCAACGCTTCGTCAAAAACGGGAATGCGTGTATCTTCCAGAGTTGTGGAGCTAGAGCCACCAAATTTGGTAGGAAGATAGCTGGCAACGACCCCAAAAATCTGCATCAAAGTTTTGGAGCCACGCCCTCCATTTCGCCCCCCTTTCCCCCTTTTTTCGATTTTCGAGCTAGAGTCACCAAATTTGGTATCAAGATAACAATTGACATTCCACAAAGATCTGCATCACAAATTTGGATGCCACGCCCACCCTTACCGCCCCCAGCCCCCTGTCCGCATCTTTTACAAACTTCGAGCTAGAGTCACCAAATTTGGTATGAAGATAGCAATTGACATTCCACAAAGATCTGCATCAAAAATTTGGATGCCACGCCCCCCTTACCGCCCCCCAGCCCCCCTTTCCCCATCTTTTAAAAACTTCGAGCTAGAGTCACCAAATTTGGTATTTAGATAGCAATTGACATTCCACAAAGATCTGCATCAAAAATTTGGATGCCACGCCCACCCATACCGCCCCCAGCCCCCCTTTCCCCACCTTTTACAAATTTTGAGCTAGAGTCACCAAATTTGGTATGAAGATAGCCGGTGGCATCCCCATCTGCATCGGAGAATCTTTAAGGCAGCGTAAGCCCCTGCCGCATCCGTACCCCTTTGCATTCAGGCCTCTTTTTACCGGTTTTAATTCTGGTATCGAGTATGCCGCAGTCGGTTGCGTCCGACTGCAACGTTTCCACTTGTTTTGATTCAGGTACTGATAAGTTTATGGGAAAAAGATTTAATAATACCGTACTTATAAGTGGCATAGGTAAAAGCTCGGTGACATGCACAATGCAAATTCTAGCCACCGTAAAGATTTGTGATTTTTCTCTAGAAATTCTATTTCATATAGTCATGGACGAATATTTAAAGTATGATGTGCTCATTGCTACTTTAATAGGCATGTATTACCAAAATTCCAAATTTATTTATAAGAATAAATGTTTTTTAATTATTTGCTTTTAATGTGATTTGTTTAGTATTTTAAGTTTTAATTAAATTTTATAGTTTCTTAAGTTAAGTTTAACTGTTTCGTGTAAAATCTGATGGTGAATAGTGCATTAATTTAAAAGTGTAAAACTTGTAGCACTAGGAATATTTAAATAATAAATAATAATAAATAATTGGCCGTGAAATTTAAGGCCAAGGCTTTGGTGTGACGATAAATGCCAACGAGTTCGTTCTGTATAGGATCAATACCGTCAATACACTATAAAGCAATGTTGAATTGAATTTTATGGATTCTATAAATAATTATAGCAATCTGAGTCAAATTAAAATTATTTGAATTGAAATTTATAAATGGTATACCAAATAGCCGAAATACCACAGGTGAACTAAAAATCCGTCTTATTGACCCCAATATAACCGTAATGAGGCGTCCTTATAGACTAAGTGTTAAAGAAAAGTTGCTGGTTAGGGGCAAAATACAGGAACTGCTAACTGCCAATGTCATACGGCCAAGTAGTTCCCCTTTTGCAAGTCCCACGTTTCTAGTAAATAACAAGTGGAAACGTTGCTTTCGGACGCAACCGACTGCGGCATACTCGATACCAGAATTAAAACCGGTAAAAAGAGGCCTGAATGCAAAGGGGTACGGATGCGGCAGGGGCTTACGCTGCCTTAAAGATTCTCCGATGCAGATGGGGATGCCACCGGCTATCTTCATACCAAATTTGGTGACTCTAGCTCGAAGTTTGTAAAAGATGGGGAAAGGGGGCTGGGGGCGGTAAGGGTGGGCGTGGCATCCAAATTTTTGATGCAGATCTTTGTAAAATGTCAATTGCTATCTTCATACCAAATTTGGTGACTCTAGCTCGAAGTTTGTAAAAGATGCGGACAGGGGGCTGGGGGCGGTAAAGGTGGGCGTGGCATCCAAATTTGTGATGCAGATCTTTGTGGAATGTCAATTGTTATCTTGATACCAAATTTGGTGACTCTAGCTCGAAAATCGAAAAAAGGGGGGAAAGGGGGGCGAAATGGAGGGCGTGGCTCCAAAACTTTGATGCAGATTTTTGGGGGTCGTTTCCAGCTATCTTCCCACCAAATTTGGAGGCTCTAGCTCCACAACTCTGGAAGATACACGCATTCCCGTTTTTAACTAAGCGTTGGGGCACATGGGGGTGGCTAGGGCGGTATTGGTGGGCGTGGCATCCAATCTTATGATGCAGTTTTTGAGGGGTCATCATCACCTATCTTGGCACCAAATTTGGTGGCTATAGCTCAAAAACTGTGGGAGATATTGGCTTTTTTGACTTTAAAATTCGGGGGGCTGTGGGCGGAATGGGGGGGCGTGGCTCCAAAATTTTTGATGCAGTTTTTTGGGGGTTGCTAGTAGCTATCATCTTACCAAATTTGGTACTTCTAGCTGTAAGGATGAGTGAAATATGTGGATTTATCGGTTTTGAGTTATCGAATTTATCGATTTGCCAGCCCCCCAGTTATCGTAGAACACCCATCTTGACACTTTAATTTACTATCCCATAGATAAAGAGATTTGGAAAGTTTCAAGTCTCTAGCTTGAAGGGTGTGGAAAAAAGTTGCGTTCATACAGACGGACAGACGGACAGACGGACATTGCACAAACTCAATATACTCTTTACCTTCGGTATCGAGTATAAAAAGGATGGTAGCGACCGTCTATGCATTGATTTTCGAGAGTTAAATTCAAATACAATCTCAGACAAATATCTTCTGCCCCTAATATCTGATCAGATTGATAGATTATGTGGTAGTAAGTATTTTACAAGATGAGTATTTTATATAGATGATGTGCTAATTGTAGCTAGCACAAATGGAGAGGCTTTCATCAGACTTAAAGACGTACTACAAAGGTTGTCTAGTGCAACATAAAGAAGTGTTCGTTTTTGAAAACAAGTGTTGAATACCTGAGGTAAAAAACCGAGAATGGCGAAGTAAGACCCAATCCGCTAAAGATTCAGGCATTGGCCGCATTGTAGCCACCACAGACAGTTACGCAACTGAGGCAGTTTATTGGCTTGGCGTCGTATTTTCGACAACTTGTTCCTCGATTTTGCGAGCTAATGAAACCATATTTACTCACGTCAAAAAATAGCAAGTTTGAAAACATTAATTTCATTAATATTTACTGTTTATGCCAAACAGCGGAAAATGCGCCAACCGCGCAGCCCTGCTGCCGTCGCTAGAAACTCACCACAAGCCGAGCCTTCTAGCCGACGGCAGAAAGACCACACCCAATTCCATCTCGTCCTTCTCCACACGCGTTTCTGTTAATTTCGAGTCACGACTAGAGCAGCTTCTCACAAAATTTTGGGAGGTGGAGGATTTGCCGGCGAGACCGGTTAAAGAATCTGACTCTTTTTGTGAGAAAAACTTTGTCAAAACGACCACGAGAGACGCAAAGGGGAGATATGTGGTGACGCTTCCATTTCGCGACCAAGTTCATTGCAAAGTAGGTCATTCCAGATCCATGGCACTGGCTGAATTCCTGAAGAATGAGAGCCGTCTAAAGAGAGACCTTTCCCTCAAGGAGCAATATGACTCCGTTATTCAAGAATATTTGGATATAGGCCACATGCGGCAAGTAAGCCCGAACGATGCAGTGACCAATTTCTATTTGCCCCACCATGCAGTTTTCAAACCCGACAGCACCACGACAAAGGTCCGCGTCGTGTTCAACGCTTCCAATCCCTCATCGAACGGTCGCAGCTTGAATGATATCCTTCATCCGGGGCCCATTTCGCAGTCTGACGTGACCGTACAAATTCTCAAGTGGCGCTTCTTTCGATATGTCTTCAATGCCGACATAACAAAAATGTATCGGCAGATACTGGTCCATTCAGATCACACACCGTTCCAAAGAATTCTCTTCCGGGATAACCACGAGAATATCTGTGATTATGAATTAAATACAGTCACTTTCGGTGTCATTTGTGCTCCATTCCTTGCTATTCGGGTCTTACAGCAGCTTGCTGAGGATGTGAAGACCGAATATCCGCTGGCAAGTGAAATAATCACAAGTTTCATGTATGTCGATGATGTTCTGGCCGGAGCGCATTCCAAGCCACGAGCCGTAGCAGCCATTGCGGAACTACAATCCGCTCTCGAAAGCTCTGGCTTTCCTATCCGTAAATGGACACTTTCGTTCCTAGATCCTAACGACTTTCCGCGTACTCCTAATATTTGCAATATCCATGGTGCAAACTTGAGTACATTTTTTCTTGTTTTGTTTTCGCTATACAGAATGGCACCAAGGAAGGCACAAGCTCTGGAATCCCGTCGGGTACGCGGAGTACATTCTTTCCGCTGCCGTGTTTGCAGTGGCATCCACCCACTGCGTAAATGCAAAAGGTTCTTGCGGCTGCCGGGCGACAAGCGTCTTCGGGCGGTACTAATAAACAAGTACCGCCCAAATTGCTTGGCCCACCAGCACTCGGGAGACGCCTGCCGCAGCAAGGACAAGTGCCGCAAGTGCAAAGAGGACCACCACACGCTGCTCCACTTCTCGGAAACAACCCGACCAGCAGCATCCACGTCCGGCACCCCATCCACAATCCAGCGTCGATTGGAAGTATCCAGGGAGGAAACCACAACCCCAGCGGAGAGTCCCCAGCCAGCAATGTCAACTTCGTTGGTCTCGCTGCTTGAGTTCAAGTGGATAACGCTCCTGCCTACCGTCTCCCTCTTCCTGAATAACGGAAATAAATCGTTCAAGGTGGCTGCGCTCGTGGACCCGTGTAGTCCGATAAGCCGCATCGGCACTTCACTGGCAAAAGGCTTCGGTCTTTCCGTCACCAGCGTCGGTGCGGATGAGGCCTGCACGGTGTTCCTCCACAACAAAGCGGCTACCTTCATGAGGGAGGTGGTGTTAAAGGTGGAAGAGGGCACCAATATGAGGACGCCAGCCAAAACGATTCCGGAGAGCGTCCAGGCACGATTCGCCGACATTGTGCCTTCTGACGAAACTTGGTTTCGTCCGAAGCATTTGTCCCTGGTACTTGGGGCTGATTTGTACCAGGAGCTCTTGGTACCAGGACTAGTTCCCGGCCAGAATGGTCTTCCGGTGGCACAGAACACCATATTTGGTTGGATGCTCTCGGGATCGTGTCCGGCATAGCCCCAGCGTAATCCAGTCCTAACTCCCAGCATAATTTCCGATCCCCCCTTCCGTCCTAC
Source organism: Scaptomyza montana (assembly GCA_018904305.1). Taxonomy (NCBI): domain Eukaryota; kingdom Metazoa; phylum Arthropoda; class Insecta; order Diptera; family Drosophilidae; genus Scaptomyza; species Scaptomyza montana. The sequence continues at coordinate 893,241 of JAEIGR010000024.1, read as the reverse complement.
TCTTGCAATCCTTGCAAAGGGGGGGAGTACTGCTGCCGTCGCTAGAAACTCACCACAAGCCGAGCCTTCTAGCCGACGGCGGCCTTTAACAGAGGCTTCAGCTACTGGAAGCTGAGGCGGGAGTAGTGAGTCATGACTTACAAGTGTCAAATAGAGGTCATATAGAAATAAAGTACTTAATTTAATCAGTAAATCCTCAAAGTGTTTGTTTTCTAATTCGACTACCAACTCTAAATTCTACTGTGAAGCCCCCTACATATTCATGGTCCTTCGACCCGGATTTTTAAGGAATTCGATATAGTTTTCGGCAACAGTAGAAGAAACCAAAAGTTAAGTACAACATACACAAGTACATAACCATAATCCGACATATTTGTTCTGTCCGCCAAAGTTTTTGTCAAGTGAAAAGGAAAAGCATTCCTTTTGTGGTCCGCTGTCTTCGTTAGACCGCATAAAACAATATTCCGAGCGGCTGAACAAAATAGGCAAAAGTCTGTCTGCGCTATTTAAATAATTTCCTATATGTATGTACATACGTACATATGATATAGGAATAGCTGAGATCCGTTCTGCTTTATGCGCGCAAGCGTACGTGCATGTATGTGTGTATGTACATAAATTCATACAGAACACATAGCATTTCTACATTAATTGCTTTATTCAACACACAATAATTAAATATACAAATACGTTTTTTATTAATATTTTATATTTGTGCATACTTACATACATAGTATGTACACGCCAACATACTTAAAGAAACCACCACCAGTTGATCGGCACCTTTAAGCGCGCAAGCGTACATGTACATACTTATGTATGTATGTACATACGAAAATCCATATACAGAACACATACAGTGTACCAATAATGTCTTCGTACAGCAACTATATTTTCTTTGCTATCGACAAAAACATATTTATATATGTCATATAAAAAAGTTTTGATGCAGTTTTTTTTATTTATTATTTAACTTTATAAATCTTAAAATACCAATCCGATATGTTTGCTAACAAAAAAGTTATAAATAAAAAACAAAGAAAAGGCACGTTTTTGGCTCCAATAAAGTCTTCGTACACCGTACTGGCCTCAGACTTTAGCTGCAGACCAAATGCGAAAATGATAACGGTTGTTTTTGAATGTATGCAGAGGCATGTCTGGGCAACCGTTCGTGGCAAATTTTATAGATTTTGGTGTTAATTAAGCTAAAAGTAGGCAGATCTTGCTTCAAAATGCCTGGAAAATATTTAAGTATTGAGGAGCGCCAGCATATTTTAAACATGCACGTCAAGCAGCAAAAATCGTACTCAGAAATTGCTAAGATATTATGCCGCAGTCGTTCCACTATCCAATCCGTCATTGGGAGGTTCAAATACGAAGGACGGGTGGAGAATATGCCAAAATCTGGACGGCCAAAAAGTTTGACGAGCAGGGATGAGTTGGCTATTAAGCGAATGGTGGCCTCGGATCCATTTATTAGCGTGCATAAAATTAGTGCAGAGCTTTTTCGATCAAGTCAAAAGCAAGTGCACCCCGAGACTGTTCGAAAGGCTATAGTAGATGCCGGGTATAAGTCGCGCACGCCAAGAAGAAAACCATTTGTCAATGCCGTCAACCGAAATAAACGATTGGAGTTCGCAAAACATAATAAGTACGGTGTACGAAGACTTTATTGGAGCCAAAAACGTGCCTTTTCTTTGTTTTTTATTTATAACTTTTTTGTTAGCAAACATATCGGATTGGTTTTTATACTCGATACCGAAGGTAAAGAGTATATTGAGTTTGTGCAATGTCCGTCATGGTGTCTGTCCGTCTGTCCGTCTGTATGAACGCAACTTTTTTCCACACCCTTCAAGCTAGAGACTTGAAACTTTCCAATTCTCTTTATCTATGGGATAGTAAATAAAAGTGTCAAGATGGGGGTTCTACGATAACTGGGGGGCTGGCAAATCGATAAATTCGATAACTGAAAACCGATAAATCCACATATTTCGCACATCCTTACAGCTAGAAGTACCAAATTTGGTAAGAAGATAGGTACTAGCAACCCCCAAAAAACTGCATCAAAAGTTATGGAGCCACGCCCCCATTCCGCCCCCAGCCCCTCCGCATTTTAAAGTCAAAAAAACTTCTATCTCCCACAGTTTTTGAGCTATAGCCACCAAATTTGGTGCCAGGATAGGTGATGATGACCCCTCAAAAACTGCATCAAAAGATGGATGCCACGCCCACCAATAATGCCCTAGCCGCCCCCATCCACCCCAACGCTTCGTCAAAAACGGGAATGCGTGTATCTTCCAGAGTTGTGGATCTAGAGCCACCAAATTTGGTAGGAAGATAGCTGGCAACGACCCCCAAAAATTTGAATCAAAGTTTTCACCAAATTTGGTATGAAGATAGCAATTGACATATTACAAAGATCTGCATCAAAAATTTGGATGCCACGCCCACCCTTACCGCCCCCAGCCCCCCTTTCCCCATCTTTTACAAACTTCGAGCTAGAGTCACCAAATTTGGTATGAAGATAGCAATTGACATTTCACAAAGATCTGCATCAATCTGCATTTTGATGCCTTAACTACCCATACCGCCCCAGCCCCCTCCCCCCTTTCCCTACCTTTTACAAACTTTAAGCTAGAGTCACCAAATTTGGGAGGAATATAGCTGGTGGCATCCCCATCTGCAGCGGAGAATCTTTAGGGCAATCAGGCCTCTTTTTACCGGTTTTAATACTGGTATCGAGTATGCCGCAGTCGGTTGCGTCCGACTGCAACGTTTCCACTTGTTTTTTAATTTTATTCTATTATGTTATTTTTTTATATATTGCCTTTAAATTTAAGGGTTTTGCCTCTCAATTTTTGAAACGAGACATAGTATTTTTATTTCTGTAATGCATAAACGTAAGCATCCTTGATCCCAGATAGTATGTTTATTCTTGATCATTATTTAGATCAGCACCGTAGGCTTCCTAGATCTGTGTGTCTGTATCTATGCAAACTATTTTATCAGCTTTTAGGTATCGAGATTAAATTTTGCTCAGAATCTAATCGCTGCCTTAAACACATGAGTGTTACAACTTTCACACTTAAGGAGCATTAGATCTTTTCGTTTTAAAGAGTTTACTATTTGACGCTTTTAAGAACAATTTGCTTGCCTGAGCTTGGTAGGTTATACAGTTAAAACAATTAGTGGAAAGATGGAACTGTCTTATAGAATTTCTTATACATTATTAGTTGCTTCTTTCCCTATCGCTTATTCTCACGCACTTTGAGATTATAACATTACTTAATGGAATGTGCTGTATGTTCCTGATTGTTTGCTGATTATTGTTGTTAATTATTATTTTGTTTATTTATTTCTTTTACATCTCATATAGTATTTTTCTCTTATGTTTCTTTTTTCGCTTCACTTCTATACTTACTTTCATAATTTAGCATATGTTTCCTCAAATTTATATTCAATCGCCCTTTAATTGACAAAAACTGGGTGGCGGTAAGCTGTTAAAAACGGAAGGCAATTAATCTATAAAACTGATGGAACGGAACAGTTGTGATTATTTTTCATTTAAAAATAAAAGTAGGCTGTTAAAATAAATATTTACTTATATTAAATTAAAATTTGAATTGATTTTTAGTAAACCGGCTTTTTTTTCGAAAATGTAGCTTTTAAAAGAATATATTAAGCTCATATCATATTTATTTAGATTTTCACATTGAGGTAACATCAGCCCAACTCCCTCGATAGTGAGCTACCGTTTACAGACGGTGAAGTAAATGGGATGCCGCTTTGTCGTTTCTCATAATCACAATTAAGCTGCCCGACGATGAAAATGAGTTCCTTTACGATTTACGTACTGTCACTGTTTGCAGCGGCCTGGCGTCCTCCAAAGAGTCAAACACTCATCATCATCATTTGCCCCCCTACGGCGAAGCGATCCTCACCTGAACCATCGCTCGTACACACATAAGTATTTTTTACCTAGATTAGGTACGGTTTGCGTCTAGCCGTCTTATTTGAATAGTTCTGTTCTACTCTGCACCGATTTTGGATCCCCTGATTTCTATTATTCCCAGCTACTTTCCTAGGCTCACACCTTTAACTTCTAACACACCAGCCCACATAACATATTATTTGGATATAAAAACATTAGACAATGACTATCAAGTACCAAGAGCTATTAAAAAAATGTATAAAGTATTCGGAGGAAATTTGATCGAACAATCCAACACCCAAAATTGTTATTATGGCTTACATTAAATCGTGAAGTCATAGTCGAGTCTACTACGTACTACACATTTTTCGATGAGTTGTTCCCATTTAAAGCCCATATCAATTTATCCGTTTTTTCTTATTATTATTTTTTCAACCAAGAGTGTGCGTACCTGTTTTTTTTTCAATTTTCTCTTTCTAGAAAATGTCTTTAAGTTCGGCACCCTCATCGTCATTCAATATGTATGTTAAAGGGATTTTATTTTGTGTTTCTATTATTGAAAAGTTTAAGTTTTCCGGTTTGGTGAGCAGCCCTTCTCATTAAAATATTATGTTTGCTTATACAGACATAATCATTTGCAAAGATTTTTATATGACTAACGACAATGTCTTAAAACATTTTAACAATTATAAGATTTACTTTTATGTATGTTATTTTAGCTGTCCTATTATATTGCTGATTGTTCTAACTAAACAATTGATTGAACATTACCTCCATAATGTCTTTTAAACGTATCTTTGATTGAGTTTTCGATAATCACTACTTATTCAATTTTTTAGATCGTACCCGACTCACGTTAATATAGCAGGGTACGACAAAATAAGCACGCAAGCAAGGTTGAGGGCAGTGACACTCCTAAAAGGGTTTGAGCCGAAGTGTGACGTAGAAAAAGGCACAATAAGGCAGGAGCTAACGAAAAGCGAGAGTCTTTAGCGGGAAGCGAGCTGAACGAAGACATCTGATCTCAGGCAAAACAAATGTTTATCGGGAGAGAGAATCCTCCTTTCACATTATAGCAGTATGCGTAGCCTTTACAAGGAAACGAAGTTTCTTTTCTTAGAACAACATATCAACCGTATTAGAGGCTAAGAAACCCTCAACTCATCAAAAAATACTTGCTCTCGAACAGTGCCCATGTCCGATGGAAGAGTTATAGAACTAGAAGGGGGCACAACAGACCTCTCAGGTACCAAATCATTCATCGACGATGAAGGTTTATACAGGCAGGAAACATATTATTCTATTATTAATTCCCCTTTATATTTTTATACTCGATACCGAAGGTAAAGAGTATATTGGTTTTGTGCAATGTCCGTCATGGTGTCTGTCCGTCTGTCCGTCCGTCCGTCTGTCCGTCCGTATGGTTGCAAGTTTTTTCCACACCCTTCAAGCTAGAAACTTGAAACTTTCCAATTCTCTTCATCTATGGGATAGTAAATTAAAGTGTCAAGATGGGGGTTCTACGATAACTGGGGGGCTGGCAAATCGATAAATTCGATAACCCAAAACCGATAAATCCACATATTTCGCACATCCTTACAGCTAGAAGTACCAAATTTGGTAAGAAGATAGCTATTAGCAACCCCCAAAAAACTGCATCAAAAATTTTGGAGCCACGCCCCCCCATTCCGCCCCCAGCCCCCCCGCATTTTAAAGTCAAAAAAGACTATATCTCCCACAGTTTTTGAGCTATAGCCACCAAATTTGGTGCCAAGATAGGTGATGATGACCCCCTAAAAACTGCACCAAAAGTTTGGATGCCACGCCCACCGATACTGCCCTAGCCGCCCCCATCCACCCCAACGCTTCGTCAAAAACGGGAATGCGTGTATCTTCCAGAGTTGTGGAGCTAGAGCCTCCAAATTTGGTGGGAAGATATCTGTTAACGACCCCCAAAAAACTGCATCAAAGTTTTGGAGCCACGCCCCCCATTTCGCCTCCCTTTCCCCACTTTTTACAATTTTCGAGCTACAGTCACCAAATTTGGTATGAAGATAGCAATTGACATTCCACAAAGATCTGCATCACAAATTTGGATGCCACGCCCACCCATACCGCCCCCAGCCCCCCTTTCCCCACTTTTTACAAACTTCGAGCTAGAGTCACCAAATTTGGTATGTAGATAGCAATTGACATTCCACATAGATCTGCATCAAACATTTGGATGCCTCGCCCACCTATACCGCCCCCAGCCCCCCTTGCCCCACTTTCTACAAACTTCGAGCTAGAGTCACCAAATTTGGTATGAAGATAGCAATTGCCATTTAACAAAGATCTGCAACAAAAATTTTGATGCCACGCCCACCCATACCGCCCCCAGCCCCCCTTTCCCTACATTTTACAAACTTTGAGCTAGAGTCACCAAATTCGGAAGGAATATAGCTGGTGGCATCCCCATCTGCATCGGAGAATCTTTAAGGCAGCGTACACCCCTGCCGCATCCGTACCCTTTTGCAATCAGGCCTCTTTTTACCGGTTTTAATACTGGTATCGAGTATGCCGCAGTCGGTTGCGTCCGACTGCAACGTTTCCACTTGTTTTATTTAAAAAGAACATATCAATAAAGTTTTTACGGACTTTTACTGATTTTTTATTAAATTTTTTATTATCTTGGCTCAAATTTATTTTCCATTTTTTTTTCCTTACAAAGTAATTTACATCTGTCAGCAATGTCATTTCGTGATTTTTTTTCGAAAAAATGTATGAGAACCGAATCTATTTTTTAAAAAGTGCTATAAATTTTATTTTATTTATTTTTTTTTTTCACCAAAAGCCAACGAATGTACTGACGCAATACTGCTGCGTTTCGTACTATAACTTTAATTTAACATCCAAATGAAAGAACAAGTCCACAGTCGTGTCGATAAAAAACCGACCCCAGGCAAATATTTTCTCTTTCAATTCCATTTCTAGAACCCATCCAATAATATTGAAAAGAGGTAAGCCAAGAAAACATAGAACAGGTGGCAGTTTAGCTGTGAAAAACCGGTTTTTCGGTTTTAGGAACAGGCAATTGTTTTGCTGTTTAAAACAGGGATCTGTTATTTTTTCCCCTTAAACAACTGAGACAATGCAAATATAAGCCGCAACAATAACGACAACAGCAACGCTAATGAAGACAGTCCGACGACAACAGCAGCAGCAGTAGAAGCAAGTAACCAAACCAGCGCAATAATAACAAATACAATTTATCAAATACAAATATATAAAAAAAAAAAGCAAAAACAAATACCAATTCCCTTCAACATATACCATCTATGAGCGACAACAACGAGTTGATAAACGCTGCTGCCTTTGAACAAAGGGACGCACCGACGCTGAAAGAGGCGCTTGAGGTGTCATGGTGTCTGTCCGTCTGTATGAACGCAACTTTTTGCCACACCCTTCAAGCAATTTTCCAATTCTCTTCATCTATATGATAGTAAATTAAAGTGTCAAGATTGGGGTTCTACGATAACTGGGGGCTGGCAAATCGATAAATTCGATAACTCAAAACCGATAAACCCACATATTTCGCACATCCTTACAGCTAGAAGTACCAAAATTAGTAAGAAGATAGCTACTAGCAACCCCCAAAAAACTGCATCAAAAATTTTGGAGCCACGCCCCCCATTCCGCCCCCAGCCCCCCGCATTTAAAAGTCAAAAAAGCCTATATCTCCCACAGTTTTTGAGCTATAGCCACCAAATTTGGTGCCAAGATAGGTGATGATGACCCCTCAAAAACTGCATCAAAAGATTGGATGCCACGCCCACCAATACCGCCCTAGCCACCCCCATCCACCCCAACGCTTCGTCAAAAACGGGAATGCGTGTATCTTCTAGAGCTGTGATGCTAGAGCCACCAAATTTGGAAGGAAGATAACTGGTGGCATCCCCATCTGCAGCGGAGAATCTTTAGGGCAATCAGGCCTCTTTTTACCGGTTTTAATACTGGTATCGAGTATGCCGCAGTCGGTTGCGTCCGACTGCAACGTTTCCACTTGTTTTTTAATTTTATTCTATTATGTTATTTTTATACTCGATACCGAAGGTAAAGAGTATATTGAGTTTGTGCAATGTCCGTCATGGTGTCTGTCCGTCTGTCCGTCTGTATGAACGCAACTTTTTTCCACACCCTTCAAGCTAGAGACTTGAAACTTTCCAAATCTCTTTATCTATGGGATAGTAAATTAAAGTGTCAAGATGGGGGTTCTACGATAACTGGGGGGCTGGCAAATCGATAAATTCGATAACTCAAAACCGATAAATCCACATATTTCGCACATCCTTATAGCTAGAAGTACAAAATTTGGTAAGAAGATAGCTACTAGCAACCCCCAAAAACTGCATCAAAAATTTTGGAGCCACGCCCCCCATTCCGCCCCCCAGCCCTCCCGAATTTTAAAGTCAAAAAAGCCTATATCTCCCACAGTTTTTGAGCTATAGCCACCAAATTTGGTGCCAAGATAGGTGATGATGACCCCTCATAAACTGCATCAAAAGATTGGATGCCACGCCCACCAATACCGCCCTAGCCACCCCCATGTGCCCCAACGCTTCGTCAAAAACGGGAATGCGTGTATCTTCCAGAGTTGTGGAGCTAGAGCCACCAAAATTGGTGGGAAGATAGCTGGTAACGACCCCCAAAAAACTGCATCAAAGTTTTGGAGCCACGCCCACCCATTCCGCCCCCAGCCCCCCTCATTTTGAAATCAGAAATGGCAATATCTCCCACAGTTTTTGAGCTAGAGCCACCAAATTTGGTGCCAAGATAGGTGATGATGACCCCCTAAAAACTGCATCGAAAGTTTGGATGCCACGCCCACCAATACTGCCCTAGCCGCCCCCATCCACCCCAACGCTTCGTCAAAAACGGGAATGCGTGTATCTTCCAGAGTTGTGGAGCTAGAGCCACCAAATTTGGTAGGAAGATAGCTGGCAACGACCCCCAAAAATCTGCATCAAAGTTTTGGAGCCACGCCCTCCATTTCGCCCCCCTTTCCCCCCTTTTTTCGATTTTCGAGCTAGAGTCACCAAATTTGGTATGAAGATAGCAATTGACATTTCAGAAAGATCTGCATCAAAAATTTGGATGCCACGCCCACCCATACCGCCCCCAGCCCCCCTTTCCCACTTATTACAAATTTCGAGCTAGAGTCACCAAATTTGGTATGAAGATAGCAATTAACATTCCACAAAGATCTGCATCACAAATTTGGATGTCATGCCCACCCTTACCGGCCCCACCCCCCTTTCCAACTTATTACAAATTTCGAGCTAGAGTCACCAAATTTGGTATGAAGATAGCAATTAACATTCTACAAAGATCTGCATCACAAATTTGGATGTCATGCCCACCCTTACCGGCCCCAGTGCCCCTTTCCCCATCTTTTACAAACTTCGAGCTAGAGTCACCAAATTTGGTATGAAGATAACAATTGACATTCCACAAAGATCTGCATCAAAAATTTGGATGCCACGCCCACCCAAACCGCCCCCAGCCCCCCCCTTTCCCCACCTTTTACAAATTTTTAGCTAGAGTCACCAAATTTGGTATGAAGATAGCAATTGACATTTCAGAAAGATCTGCAACAAAATTTTTGATGCCACAACTACCCATACCGCCCCAGCCCCCCCCTTTCCCAACCTTTTACAAACTTTGAGCTAGTCACCTAATTTGGTATGATGATAGCCGGTGGCATCCCCATCTGCATCGGAGAATCTTTAAGGCAGCGTAAACCCCTGCCGCATCCGTACCCCTTTGCATTCAGGCCTCTTTTTACCAGTTTTAATTCTGGTATCGAGTATGCCGCAGTCGGTTGCGTCCGACTGCAACGTTTCCACTTGTTTTATATATTGCCTTTAAATTTAAGGGTTTTGCCTCTCAATTTTTGAAACGAGACATAGTATTTTTATTTCTGTAATGCATAAACGTAAGCATCCTTGATCCCAGATAGTATGTTTATTCTTGATCATTATTTAGATCAGCACCGTAGGCTTCCTAGATCTGTGTGTCTGTATCTATGCAAACTATTTTATCAGCTTTTAGGTATCGAGATTAAATTTTGCTCAGAATCTAATCGCTGCCTTAAACACATGAGTGTTACAACTTTCACACTTAAGGAGCATTAGATCTTTTCGTTTTAAAGAGTTTACTATTTGACGCTTTTAAGAACAATTTGCTTGCCTGAGCTTGGTAGGTTATACAGTTAAAACAATTAGTGGAAAGATGGAACTGTCTTATAGAATTTCTTATACATTATTAGTTGCTTCTTTCCCTATCGCTTATTCTCACGCACTTTGAGATTATAACATTACTTAATGGAATGTGCTGTATGTTCCTGATTGTTTGCTGATTATTGTTGTTAATTATTATTTTGTTTATTTATTTCTTTTACATCTCATATAGTATTTTTTCTCTTATGTTTCTTTTTTCGCTTCACTTCTATACTTACTTTCATAATTTAGCATATGTTTCCTCAAATTTATATTCAATCGCCCTTTAATTGACAAAAACTGGGTGGCGGTAAGCTGTTAAAAACGGAAGGCAATTAATCTATAAAACTGATGGAACGGAACAGTTGTGATTATTTTTCATTTAAAAATAAAAGTAGGCTGTTAAAATAAATATTTACTTATATTAAATTAAAATTTGAATTGATTTTTAGTAAACCGGCTTTTTTTCGAAAATGTAGCTTTTAAAAGAATATATTAAGCTCATATCATATTTATTTAGATTTTCACATTGAGGTAACATCAGCCCAACTCCCTCGATAGTGAGCTACCGTTTACAGACGGTGAAGTAAATGGGATGCCGCTTTGTCGTTTCTCATAATCACAATTAAGCTGCCCGACGATGAAAATGAGTTCCTTTACGATTTACGTACTGTCACTGTTTGCAGCGGCCTGGCGTCCTCCAAAGAGTCAAACACTCATCATCATCATTTGCCCCCCTACGGCGAAGCGATCCTCACCTGAACCATCGCTCGTACAAACATAAGTTTTTTTTACCTAGATTAGGTACGGTTTGCGTCTAGCCGTCTTATTTGAATAGTTCTGTTCTACTCTGCACCGATTTTGGATCCCCTGATTTCTATTATTCCCAGCTACTTTCCTAGGCTCACACCTTTAACTTCTAACACACCAGCCCACATAACATATTATTTGGATATAAAAACATTAGACAATGACTATCAAGTACCAAGAGCTATTAAAAAATGTATAAAGTATTCGGAGGAAATTTGATCGAACAATCCAACACCCAAAATTGTTATTATGGCTTACATTAAATCGTGAAGTCATAGTCGAGTCTACTACGTACTACACATTTTTCGATGAGTTGTTCCCATTTAAAGCCCCTATCAATTTATCCGTTTTTTCTTATTATTATTTTTTCAACCAAGAGTGTGCGTACCTGTTTTTTTTTCAATTTTCTCTTTCTAGAAAATGTCTTTAAGTTCGGCACCCTCATCGTCATTCAATATGTATGTTAAAGGGATTTTATTTTGTGTTTCTATTATTGAAAAGTTTAAGTTTTCCGGTTTGGTGAGCAGCCCTTCTCATTAAAATATTATGTTTGCTTATACAGACATAATCATTTGCAAAGATTTTTATATGACTAACGACAATGTCTTAAAACATTTTAACAATTATAAGATTTACTTTTATGTATGTTATTTTAGCTGTCCTATTATATTGCTGATTGTTCTAACTAAACAATTGATTGAACATTACCTCCATAATGTCTTTTAAACGTATCTTTGATTGAGTTTTCGATAATCACTACTTATTAAATTTTTTAGTTCGTACCCGACTCACGTTAATATAGCAGGGTACGACAAAATAAGCACGCAAGCAAGGTTGAGGGCAGTGACACTCCTAAAAGGGTTTGAGCCGAAGTGTGACGTAGAAAAAGGCACAATAAGGCAGGAGCTAACGAAAAGCGAGAGTCTTAAGCGGGAAGCGAGCTGAACGAAGACATCTGATCTCAGGCAAAACAAATGTTTATCGGGAGAGAGAATCCTCCTTTCACATTATAGCAGTATGCGTAGCCTTTACAAGGAAACGAAGTTTCTTTTCTTAGAACAACATATCAACCGTATTAGAGGCTAAGAAACCCTCAACTCATCAAAAAATACTTGCTCTCGAACAGTGTCCATGTCCGATGGAAGAGTTATAGAACTAGAAGGGGGCACAACAGACCTCTCAGGTACCAAATCATTCATCGACGATGAAGGTTTATACAGGCAGGAGACATATTATTCTATTATTAATTCCCTTTATATTTTTATACTCGATACCGAAGGTAAAGAGTATATTGGTTTTGTGCAATGTCCGTCATGGTGTCTGTCCGTCTGTCCGTCCGTCCGTCTGTCCGTCCGTATGGTTGCAAGTTTTTTCCACACCCTTCAAGCTAGAGACTTGAAACTTTCCAATTCTTTCATCTATGGGATAGTAAATTAAAGTGTCAAGATGGGGGTTCTACGATAACTGGGGGGCTGGCAAATCGATAAATTCGATAACCCAAAACCGATAAATCCACATATTTCGCACATCCTTACAGCTAGAACTACCAAATTCGGTAAACAGATAGCTATTAGCAACCCCCAAAAAACTGCATCAAAAATTTTGGAGCCACGCCCCCCCCATTCCGCCCCCAGCCCACCCGCATTTTAAAGTCAAAAAAGACTATATCTCCCACAGTTTTTGAGCTATAGCCACCAAATTTGGTGCCAAGATAGGTGATGATGACCCCCTAAAAACTGCACCAAAAGTTTGGATGCCACGCCCACCAATACTGCCCTAGCCGCCCCCATCCACTCCAACGCTTCGTCAAAAACGGGAATGCGTGTATCTTCCAGAGCTGTAGAGCTAGAGCCTCCAAATTTGGAGGGAAGATAGCTGCTAACGACCCCCAAAAAACTGCATCAAAGTTTTGGAGCCACGCCCACCCATTACGCCCCCAGCCCCCCCGCATTTTGAAATCAGAAATGGCTATATCTCCCACAGTTTTTGAGCTATAGCCACCAAATTTGGTGCCAAGATAGGTGATGATGACCCTCTAAACACTGCACCAAAAGTTTGGATGCCACGCCCACCGATACTGCCCTAGCCGCCCCCATCCACCCCAACGCTTCGTCAAAAACGGGAATGCGTGTATCTTCCAGAGTTGTGGAGCTAGAGCCTCCAAATTTGGTGGGAAGATAGCTGTTAACGACCCCCAAAAAACTGCATCAAAGTTTTGGAGCCACGCCCCCATTTCGCCTCCCTTTCCCCACTTTTTACAATTTTCGAGCTACAGTCACCAAATTTGGTATGAAGATAGCAATTGACATTCCACAAAGATCTGCATCACAAATTTGGATGCCACGCCCACCCATACCGCCCCCAGCCCCCCTTTCCCCACTTTTTACAAACTTCGAGCTAGAGTCACCAAATTTGGTATGTAGATAGCAATTGACATTCCACATAGATCTGCATCAAACATTTGGATGCCTCGCCCACCTATACCGCCCCCAGCCCCCCTTGCATCACTTTTTACAAACTTCGAGCTAGAGTCACCAAATTTGGTATGAAGATAGCAATTGACATTTAACAAAGATCTGCAACAAAAATTTTGATGCCACGCCCACCCATACCGCCCCCAGCCTCCCTTTCCCTATATTTTACAAACTTTGAGCTAGAGTCACCAAATTCGGAAGGAATATAGCTGGTGGCATCCCCATCTGCATCGGAGAATCTTTAAGGCAGCGTACACCCCTGCCGCATCCGTACCCTTTTGCAATCAGGCCTCTTTTTACCGGTTTTAATACTGGTATCGAGTATGCCGCAGTCGGTTGCGTCCGACTGCAACGTTTCCACTTGTTTTATTTAAAAAGAACATATCAATAAAGTTTTTACGGACTTTTACTGATTTTTTATTAAATTTTTTATTATCTTGGCTCAAATTTATTTTCCATTTTTTTTTTTCTTACAAAGTAATTTACATCTGTCAGCAATGTCAATTCGTGATTTTTTTTCGAAAAAATGTATGAGAACCGAATCTATTTTTTAAAAGTGCTATAAATTTTATTTTATTTATTTTTTTTTTTCACCAAAAGCCAACGAATGTACTGACGCAATACTGCTGCGTTTCGTACTATAACTTTAATTTAACATCCAAATGAAAGAACAAGTCCACAGTCGTGTCGATAAAAAACCGGGACTTAAAAGTACGCTATTGAATAGAGTTTAAATCTGTCAGCAATATCAATTCGTGATTTTTCGGTAGCCAACTGGCGTTCCCCAGGCAAATATTTTCTCTTTCAATTCCATTTCTAGAACCCATCCAATAATATTGAAAAGAGGTAAGCCAAGAAAACATAGAACAGGTGGCAGTTTAGCTGTGAAAAACCGGTTTTTCGGTTTTAGGAACAGGCAATTGTTTTGCTGTTTAAAACAGGGATCTGTTATTTTTCCCCTTAAACAACTGAGACAATGCAAATATAAGCCGCAACAATAACGACAACAGCAACGCTAATGAAGACAGTCCGACGACAACAGCAGCAGCAGTAGAAGCAAGTAACCAAACCAGCGCAATAATAACAAATAAAATTTATCAAATACAAATATATAAAAAAAAAAAAAAAAAAAAAATACCAATTCCCTTCAACATATACCATCTATGAGCGACAACAACGAGTTGATAAACGCTGCTGCCTTTGAACAAAGGGACGCACCGACGCTGAAAGAGGCGCTTGAGGTGTCATGGTGTCTGTCCGTCTGTATGAACGCAACTTTTTGCCACACCCTTCAAGCAATTTTCCAATTCTCTTCATCTATATGATAGTAAATTAAAGTGTCAAGATTGGGGTTCTACGATAACTGGGGGGCTGGCAAATCGATAAATTCGATAACTCAAAACCGATAAACCCACATATTTCGCACATCCTTACAGCTAGAAGTACCAAATTTAGTAAGAAGATAGCTACTAGCAACCCCCAAAAAACTGCATCAAAAATTTTGGAGCCACGCCCCCCATTCCGCCCCCAGCCCCCCCGCATTTTAAAGTCAAAAAAGCCTATATCTCCCACAGTTTTTGAGCTATAGACACCAAATTTGGTGCCAAGATAGGTGATGATGACCCCTCAAAAACTGCATCAAAAGATTGGATGCCACGCCCACCAATACCGCCCTAGCCACCCCCATCCACCCCAACGCTTCGTCAAAAACGGGAATGCGTGTATCTTCTAGAGTTGTGATGCTAGAGCCACCAAATTTGGAAGGAAGATAACTGGTGGCATCCCCATTTGCATCGGAGAATATTTAAGGCAGCGTACACCCCTGCCGCATCCGTACCCCTCTGCAATCTGGCCTCTTTTTACCGGTTTTAAAACTGGTATCGAGTATGCCGCAGTCGGTTGCGTCCGACTGCAACGTTTCCACTTGTTTGTTCTGTATTTTTAGATTAAATCTCTTTAATTTTGGGGTATAATGTATTTCTGAACGAATTTAGCATATCCAAAATATCATGTTCACTATTAAATTCAATGGCTTGATTGAAGGAATGAGCTATGGAATAACTCAAATGGTGTGTGTTTAGTAGTTGAATGGATTGCGTTATTGTATGTAATCATGGTTTCTGATATTGTTTCGTCATGTTCTGTATGTAGTTTAAGCTGTTTCTTTGTTTCTAGCATGATTCTATAAATTTCCGTAAGTGTTGAATGTAAGCGTTCTACTGGGGAGTTGCTTGAAGACTGTTGGAATGATGTTACGTGTAGTGAGATTTTAAACTGTAAACAGAAATTGCGGAATAGCTCGCTTTTGAATTCGACTACTTGGTTGTAAACCATTGATTTGGGGATTCCGACTTGGCAGGAGAAATTGTTTAATGATTTGATACAGCTAACGGTGTTTCTGTTTGGAATTGGGTATGCAGCTGCGAATTTAGAGAACTTGTCGATGATAGTAAGATTGAATTTGTTATTAATGGTATGAATGTCGATATGAATTATATCGAGAGGTTTCTCTGGTGTCTCCGGAATTTGGAATGGAATTTTTTGAGGTTGTCTGTCATATTTAATTTTCAAACATGTTTCGCAGTTTTTTATAAGTTGTGAAAGTTTTTCGTTCATATGAGGGAAGTATTGTTCACGTTTCAGGTGTATTAAAGTTTAGTCAATACCTCTATGGTTACTTTTTATGTGATATTCCTCTATTAATTTTTTTGTTCGTTTACGTCAGTGATTTCTGGTAAGAAGGTTGTGCACTTAATTAAGTTCAAACTTTTATTTTGTGTGAAATAAATCGAATATGCTTTTTCGATGAGTTTAGATAATTCGTCGTGTGCGTAGAAGGCACAAGTCTTATTTGGTTTTAAAGTTTGTTTTAATATTTTCTTGACGCTGTCCAAGTCGTAGGATGGTTGGGAGTATATTCTTCTTATTTTGTTTTTGAATGGAACCATTGTTTTAAACTTGTATCTGAACCTACATATTATCAGTACGAGTTGTATGTTTAGTTCGTTAATGGGTTTGTCCGATTGTTTGCAAGTGGTCTTGTTGTTGTTGTGTTGTTGCAATTATTCGTTGTGGCTCATGCTGTGGTTTGTTCTACTACGTTTTGGGAAACTTTTTGGTGAATTATATCGAATTCTTATTCGAGCAGTTGTAGTCTCCAACGGATTATTTTCGAGTTTGGTTCTTTGAAGTTGATTAACTAAATAAGTGATTTATGGTCTGTTTCTATTGTGAACTTTACTCCGAATAAGTTAGGTCTGAAATATTTAATGGCCCATATTATGGCTAACATTTCCTTTTCTATGGTCGAGTAATTTATTTCGGTATTAGAGAGGGTTCTGCTGGCGAAGCAGACAGGTCTCTCACAGTTAATTATACTCGATACCGAAGGTAAATTTTTGCTGTTGTCGCTTCACATATGAAACGAATAGTGATTTCAAACAATTTTTCACAGCCCCAGGATCGAAAAATCAGTTCAGGCCTACTGGGATTGAGACAAAACAACCCCAGAGCTGAATTAAAAATTCAGCCAACTGGGATTGAATTGTCCCAACACCCAGCACCAAACCGAGTATTCGTGTGCAATGTCCGTCATGGTGTCCGTCCGTCTGTCCGTCTGTCCGTCCGCATGTTCGCAACTTTTTTCCACACCCTTCAAGCTAGAGACTTGAAACTTTCCAATTCTCTTTATCTATGGGATAGTAAATTAAAGTGTCAAGATGGGGGTTCTACGATAACTGGGGGGCTGGCAAATCGATAAATTCGATAACTCAAAACCGATAAATCCACATATTTCGCACATCCTTACAGCTAGAACTACCAATTTTGGTAAGAAGATAGCTACTAGCAACTCCCAAAAAACTGCATCAAAAATTTTGGAGCCACGCCCCCCATTCCGCCCCAGCCCCCCTCATTTTAAAGTCAAAAAAGCCTATATCTCCCACAGATTTTGAGCTATAGCCACCAAATTTGGTGCCAAGATAGGTGATGATGACCCCCCCAAAAACTTCATCAAAAGTTTGGATGCCACGCCCACCGATACTGCCCTAGCCGCCACCACCCACCCCAACGCTTCGTCAAAAACGGGAATGCGTGTATCTTCTAGAGTTGTGGAGCTAGAGCCACCAAATTTGGTAGGAAGATAGCTGGCAGCGACCCCCAAAAATCTGCATCAAAGTTTTGGAGCCACGCCCACCCATTTCACCCCCCTTTCCCCACCTTTTACAAACTTTGAGCTAGCAATTGACATTCCACATAGATCTGCATCAAAAATTTGGATGCCACGCCCACCCATACCACCCCCAGCCCCCCTTTCCCCACTTTTTAGAAACTTTGTGCTAGACTCACGAAATTTGGTATGAAAATAGAGATTGACATTCCACAAAGATCTGCAGCATAAATTTGGATGCCACGCCCACCCATACCACCCCCAGCCCCCCCTTGCCCCACTTTTTACAAACTTTGAGCTAGATTCACCAAATTTGGTATGAAGACAGCTGGTGGCATCCCCATCTGCATCGGAAAATTTTTAAGGCAGCGTACACCCCTGTCGCATCCGAACCCCTTTGCAACCAGGCCTCTGTTTACCGGTTTTAATAATGGTATCGAGTATGCCGCAGTCGGTTGCGTCCGACTGAAACGTTTCCACTTGTTTTTCCTTGTGAAAGTACTACCTCTATTGCGAAGTTACTCGCATCTGTGTTTTAAATGAATGTTTTATTAAAATCTGGCTGTAAGAGAATTGTATCGTTTGTTAATAGGGTTTTGCAAAATTCAAAAGTGTCTAAAAATTCCTTGTCATTTGTGATTTGTTATTTTCCTTTAAGTTGTCTAGTCAAAGGTTTTGTTATTCGTGCAAAGTATCTAATGAATTTGCTATAGTAACCAAGAAGCAAAAGCATTCCTAGGCTTTTAAGTCTTTCCTATTTTTGGGACAAGGATATTTTTTATTGCGTCTATTTTGTTTGGGTTAGGCTTTATTTCATCTTGAGTTATTAAGTATCCCAGAAATCTTATCTATTTCCTAAAAATCTGATTTAGAGGACTGTATTTTGAAATTAGCTGTTCTCAGTTTTAGGAATACGGATTTTTAATCTTGTCCGTATTCTTGTGAAGAGGGTGAAAATATTATGATGTCGTCAAGGTATAGAAGGCATATGGTTCCGATTAGGACTACTAAAACGTTATCCATTACTCTTTGGAAGGTCGCTGGTGCGTTTTTCAACCCGAAGGGCATACGAATGAATTCGTAGTGACCGCCCTCAACTGTAAAAGCTGTTTAACATATGTATTCTTTTTATACTCGATACCGAAGTTAAAGAGTATATTGAGTTTGTGCAATGTCCGTCATGGTGTCCGTCCGTCTGTCCGTCTGTCCGTTTGTATGAACGCAACTTTTTTCCACACCCTTCAAGCTAGAGACTTGAAACTTTCCAATTCTCTTTATCTATGGGATAGTAAATTAAAGTGTCAAGATGGGGGTTCTACGATAACTGGGGGCTGGCAAATCGATAAATTCGATAACTCGAAACCGATAAATCCACATATTTCGCACATCCTTACAGCTAGAAATACCAAATTTGGTAACAAGATAGCTACTAGCAACCCCCAAAAAACTGCATCAAAAATTTTGAAGCCACGCACCCCCATTCTGCCCCCAGCCCCCCCGAATTTTAAAGTCAAAAAAGCCTATATCTCCCACAGTTTTTGAGCTATAGCCACCAAATTTGGTGCCAAGATAGGTGATGATAACCCCTCAAAAACTGCATCAAAAGATTGGATTCCACGCCCACCAATACCGCCCTAGCCACCCCCATGTGCCCCAACGCTTCGTCAAAAACAGGAATGCGTGTATCTTCCAGAGTTGTGGAGCTAGAGCCTCCAAATTTGGTAAGAAGATAGCTGGTAACGACCCCCAAAAATCTGCATCAAAGTTTTGGAGCCACGCCCACCCATTTCGCCCCCTTTCCCCAATTTTTACAATTTTCGAGCTAGAGTCACCAAATTCGGTATGAACATAGCAATTGAAATTCCACAAAGATCTGCATCACAAATTTGGATGTCACGCCCACCCTTACCGGCCCCAGCTCCTTTCCCCACTTTTTACAAACTTTGAGCTAGAGTCACCAAATTTGGTATGAAGATATTAATTGACATTCCACAAAGATCTGCAACAAAAATTTTGACGCCACACCCAACCAAACCGCCCCCACTCCCCCCTTTCCATACCTTTTACAAATTTCGAGCTAGAGTCACCAAATTTGGTATGAAGATAGCAATTGACATTTCAGAAAGATCTGCAAGAAAAATTTTGATGCCACAACTACCCATACCGCCCCAGCCCACCCCCCACCCCCCTTTTCACCACCTTTTACAAACTTTGAGCTAGAGTCATCACATTTGGTATGAAGATATTAATTGACATTCCACAAAGATCTGCATTACAAATTTGGATTCCACGCCCACCCATACCGCCCCCAGCCCCCCTTTCCCCACATTTTACAAAATTCGAGCTAGAGTCACCAAATTTTGTATGAAAATAGCAATTGACATTTCAGAAAGATCTGCATCTCAAATTGGGATGCCACAACTACCCATACCATCCCAGCCCCCTCCCCCCTTTCCCCATCTTTTACAAACTTTGAGCTAGTCACCAAATTTGGGAGGAATATAGCTGGTGGCATCCCCATCTGCAGCGGAGAATCTTTAAGACAGCGTAAACCCCTGCAGCATCCGTACCCCTTTGCATTCAGGCCTCTTTTTACCAATTTTAATACTGGTATCGAGTATGCCGCAGTCGGTTGCGTCCGACTGCAACATTTCCACTTGTTTCATTTGTATCTGGTGGAATCCGCTAGCCAGATCTAGTGTGGAAAGTATTTTGTCTTTCCGATTCGGTTAAGTATGTTGTTTATATGCGGGAAGGGGTATCTGTCTGATATTGTTTTGTCGTTAAGTTTCCTATAATCAATAACTAGACGCCATTTCTTGTTATTTGATGCGTCTGTTTTCTTTGGGACTACCCAAACGGGGTTGCTCCAGGGGGAGTGGATGGATTTAATAATTTTCTGGTTCAACATTCTATTTATTTTTTGACTTCCATTTTATGAACGAAGGGGTATTTATACGATTTTGCATGTATGGGTATCTCATCTGTGGTCGGAATTGGGTTAGTGAAGCTGCGTGGATCATTTTCATTGTAAAAAATGTCCGAAAATTATTTACATAGTTTTGTTAGATCCTTTTTCTCCTCAGAGTTAAGGTGTTCTGTCCACAGCGAGGGAAAATTTGAGATACTGTTGTTAAGAGGGGTAGGTGTTATGTTAAAGAGTTCGATATGATCAACTTTGTGGTATGGTAATACTATTATGGGTTTTTCCAAATACAGCAATTTGTTCGAATCAAAATGGTTTTTTATTTCTATGTTAGCGGTGTTGTTAATTGCGTTGTACAACCCTTCGGATATTCTTAAGTCTTTATTCAAAGCTGTGGTGCAGCAGTAAAGTTCTCCTTGTTTGATTTGAACAGGGAGTGGCAAAACAGTTTTTGTAAATGCGGAAACGTTAAAAACATTTGAAGTTTGGTAATTGTACTCTAATATTGGTAGTACATAATATGGGGTAGTGAGTTTTAAATAATTTATGCTCCTTCATAGGCTTGATAAAAAATCCATACCTAGAAGACCTTTAAAGTATGTATGGAATTTGAACAAGAGCATATTGATATGGTCCTTGGTTTTGAATACGGCTGATATAGAAATTATCGTTTTTTCCTCAATTTGGAAGTTATTTAACGCTGTTTTTTAGAGAAATTGGGGTTTGAATTTTATGCAGTCAATTTGGCTGGTGAGTTTCGGGTCTATAATTGAATTAGTGGATCCCGTGTCTAATAAGAATTTAAGGGAGCCATTTTTTTGTATGTTGATAGCAATGTATGGCAGTGAAGCTGCAAGTGTTTTAGGGTTTATGTATCCTGTTGGGCCGTTGAGGCTGTTGCCTGAAAATGTATGTCAGTGGTTTGGTTATTAAAGGTGTCCTCGTCTATGTTATGTAAATTGTAAGGGGTTGTGTTGTTTGACTTGAATGGATTTGTTTTATTATTGTTGTTATTTTGCTGTTGGTAATTAGAATTTGCTCTATAATTCGATTGTCGTTATTGTTGGTTTGAACTTGGGTTTGAATATAATATGTTTCGGTTGTTTCGGTCGTTGTAGTTGTTTTGTCTGCCTACTGGTTTATTATTTGTCTGAGGGTTTGGGTTTTTGTTATAATAGAGTGCCTTTTCTATCTGGCATTGTTCGTACGCTGTTTCAATGCTTTCTGGGCTTTTCAATCGGATGATAGTTTTTAGGGGCTCTCTTAGGCCTGAAATGAATGCATTTAAGCGTACTTCGTTATATACCGTTTTCTTTGCGTCTACTACGTTAACCGATTGTCTGCTGTTGGAAAGTATGGAAAACAATTGACTTTTAATTCTTGACAAACCGAAGAATAATTGTCCAGACATGTTGTCCGGGAAGGTTTGTAGCTCGCTTAAAAGACCAGCCTCGCTTTTTTACTTGAGTAAAGACGTAAAACGTTGTTCTTGACATCATCCCAATTGAGTTGCGTGTTGGCCAAATTTAGGGCCTCGTCTGCTCTACCAACGATTTTGTTTCTAATAGCTCTAAGTGTAAGTAGGCCGAACGGTGTTTGGTCCGTGCCCCTAATGAGCATAATTATCTCTTCTGCACTAGTTATATATTTGTCTAGTTAACATGGTTGAATGACAAAATATCAGTTGCGCTAAGAGCTGTGGAAATATTACTTAATCCACTGTAAAGTAGTTATTTTGCCGAGGTACAGATCTCAGTCTGTCCAAAGCCCACGTCACAAGAAATATTTATTTCATGAAATGGAGGCAAGCGTTGCGAAGTCGCGTAACGTTGGGGTCGCATTGCCGGAATGACTGGGTAGCTAGGGAAGCATACAGGGTAGCCCTCTGCACAAGTATCTCTAATCACACAGACTATTCTTGGTGGGCAGATAATGGTCACAGACGGGCGCTAGAATCCGTATATACTCACTCTCCACGCGCATACACTTCAGATTTGTGTACCGAACTCGTTCGCACTTACATTTGTGCGAATGCGCGCACTCATATATATGTATATCTGTAAGGCCACAGTAAAAGAGCACACATAGTCTTAGGTTAGATATCTTTCTTTATTTCTTCAGTTTCATTAATTCAGTCACTTAAGCCTACATGTCTTCTTCCCAGCGTTCACGTATCACTATATCTATACTTATATAAATCAACTGTTCTTTATTAGCTATGTCTATTCCCGAATATTCCGCGAACCCCGAATTACCGACCTCCTTTCGTGGGACATAACCGCACGCCTTTAATTCCAACCACCGACTGATTTGCCGGTCTCGCGCTCGGCCTGAGCACGCTATTCCTCTTCTTGTGGATCGCGGCACCTTGATCGTGGGTCGCGAACGCGCATCCGACCTTCGCTCTTCTTACGCTGGTCTGGCCGCTCTTACACTTTGCTTACTAATTGCCTTTACCCTTTACCATACTATATCTATGTTCTATGTTAATGTTAAGTCTAATACAATAATATGCTATTCTGTGTGTTATGTTGAAGGTATATGTATATTTTACATGTAATGTATTGTGGGGGAGGCCTGCGCTGGGCCTACCTCACACCACTAACTGTAGGTGTCATGGGGTTTGAGTTATTCCCTGTAGAATTTCCTGAGTCCATCATAATGGTTTGCGTGGAGAAAGAAGGTGATATCTCTCTAATTGGGTTAAGGGTAGTCAATCTACTGTTTGTTCGTGTTGTTCTTTGGGGGGGGGTGCCTGAAATACTAATACAGAACGTGTAGTCTTTTTTATGGTTTGTGTTGTAAGGGAGTAATTTAGCCAGGGTATAAACTCAGTCCGGCCAGATCCACCACACAAGAATATTTGTATATTTTGGTGGGACTATAACGCGCGCGGCTTACAAGTTGGAAGGGGGAACGCCGGCGTCGGCACCAACGCGACGACCGGCACACTAAGCAGCCAGGGTATAAAAACGACTCAGCTTAACTCGCGTGCGCGCGTGCACAAAACTAAAAAAAAGAGAGAAATCACAGCAACTCAATTTCACTGGGTCACGGACTTGCCGGTGACCAATTTATTCCACTTCTCTAAAAGATCGAATATCCAAGAAAACCTTGACCTAGCTATATATATGTATATGAACTGCGACGAACTATCCCCTCTTACCTTATCTCTATAAAATCCTATGCCTTTGCTGCCTCTCTTCTCCGTTCTTATACTTTGCTAACCTTTCTCTTCTATCTCTATCGCGTACGCGTCTGCTCGCTTTCGGAGGTAAATCGCAACTACTACCCACGCTTCGGCTTCGGCTTCGGCCCAAATTGCAGTTTTTGCCACTCCCCACACTTGCTCATGACCGTTGTGGATTTGATGATCGCAGCTGGCGCGCTGCCTCTTGCGACCCTGCGTTTTGGGGCGGTTACATTTAAATTCTAACACGATATTTCGAACGTTGGGCGTTCATTAAGAAAAAGTAAGTCTTATCACACCCCTTGCGTTTATTAAATAGAACTACTAAGCGCTCCTTGCGTCTAACAAAATTTATACTATAGCTTAAACAAACGATGCGCTTCTTGCGACTTAAAACTTATAAATATAATGCAGGTAACTTAAACAACTGATGCGCTTCTTGCGGCTAACAAATATAATACAAAATGTAAATTAAATCATTGATACGCCCTTGCGACTTGAAACTATGAAAACATAATGAATGTAAATTAAATCAACAATGCGCTCCTTTGCGATTTCAAACTATAAATATAATTAGGGTATTCAGTAGCTATGCTATGTGCGTAAAGTGTTATATATAATACAGTGAGTGCACTTTTTACGTTTCTTTTGTCGTATTTGTGCTAAGTCAGCTGTTTTCCAGTTCGATGACAATACAATCGAAAGTTAAATTGAATTGAGCAATTGATAAGATGAAAAAAGTTGTTGTTTTCATAAATAATAATTGAAAAACTTTCTTTATTATTCACAAAATAAATGTTTGTTTTATTTATATCAACACTTAAGCATTCTTATATTTCTAGCTCTAATTTTTGCATTCTATCCTCTTTTCCCAGCTGCAAATTTTTGAATTGAAAATCATTTCGTATTTTTTCTTCCTTTCCACTGTTAAAAACATCAGTTTAGTCATGCCCAGGGGCATGTTTGCTGTGTTAAAAATGCTTCTGTGTGTTTGTTGTAAAGCTTTCATATAACACTTTAGCACTTTACGCACATAGCATAGCTACTGAATACCCTAAATAAATATAACTCTTTGTGAAGGGGCCGATGCAGCCTACTTCACAGTGTAAACGTTTTTGACATTGAATTGATAGAAAAGAGAAAAAGGGCTGAGAATTAACAATCTTTTTATCTTACACAAATATGTATATATTCTATGTGGGTGTTTGTTCTTAACTTTTTATACTCGATACCGAAGGTAAAGAGTATATTGAGTTTGTGCAATGTCCGTCATGGTGTCCGTCCGTCTGTCAGTCTGTATGTTCGCAACTTTTTTCCACACCCTTCAAGCTAGAGACTTGAAACTTTCCAATTCTCTTTATCTATGGGATAGTAAATTAAAGTGTCAAGATGGGGGTTCTACGATAACTGGGGGGCTGGCAAATCGTTAAATTCAATAACTCAAAACCGATAAATCCACATATTTCACTCATCCTTACAGCTAGAACTACCAAATTTGGTAAGAAGATAGCTACTAGCAACCCCCAAAAAAATGCATCAAAAATTTTGGAGCCACGCCCCCATTCCGCCCCCAGCCCCCCCGCATTTTGAAATCAGAAATGGCTATATCTCCCACAGTTTTTGAGCTATAGCCACCAAATTTGGTGCCAAGATAGGTGATGATGACCCCCCAAAAACTGCATCAAAAGTTTGGATGCCACGCCCACCGATACTTCCCTAGCCGCCCCCATCCACCCCAACGCTTCGTCAAAAACGGGAATGCGTGTATCTTCGAGAGTAGTGGAGCTAGAACCACCAAATTTGGTAGGAAGATAGCTAGCAACGACCCCCAAAAATCGGCATCAAAGTTTTGGAGCCACGCCCCCATTCCGCCCCCAGCCCCCCCCGCATTTTAAAGTTAAAAAAGACTATATCTCCCACAGTTTTTGAGCTATAGCCACCAAATTTGGTGCCAAGATAGGTGATGATAACCCCCCAAAAACTGCATCAAAAGATTGGATGCCACGCCCACCAATACTGCCCTAGCCGCCCCCATCCACCCCAACGCTTCGTCAAAAACGGGAATGCGTGTATCTTCGAGAGTAGTGGAGCTAGAACCACCAAATTTGGTAGGAAGATAGCTGGTAACGACCCCCAAAAATCGGCATCAAAGTTTTGGAGCCATGCCCTCCATTTCGCCCCCCTTCTCCACCTTTTACAAACTTTGAGCTAGGGTCACCAAAGTTGGTATGAAGATAGCAATTGACATTCCACAAACATCTGCATCACAAAATTTGGATGTCACGCCCACCCATACCACCCCCAGCCCCCCTTTCACCACTTTTTACAAACTTTGAGCTATAGTCAACAAATTTGGTATGAAGATAGCAATTGACATTTCACAAAGATCTGCATCAAAAATTTTGATGCCACAACTACCCATACTGCCCCAGCCCCCCTTTCACCACCTTTTACAAACTTTGAGCTAGTCACCAAATTTGCAACGAAGACAGCTTGTGGCATCCCCATCTGCATAGGAAAATCTTTAAGGCAGCGTAAACCCCTGCCGCATCCGTACCCCTCTGCAATCAGGCCTCTTTTTACCGGTTTAATACCGGTGTCGAGTATGCCGCAGTCGGTTGCGTCCGACTGAAACGTTTCCACTTGTTGTAATTGATTTATTTAGTTGTTTTCGTGTGTTGAATTTTGTGTGCTTTAATTTCTTATGTTGCGAATTCTGCAATATAAGGATATTAGTGTTTGTATATAATTTTAACCCTCAAGCACTTAAGAGTGCCTCAAGACACATATCACATTATATTCTTTAAAAAAAAAGTGGTTGGGTTTGATTTAAGCTAAATACTTTTGGCGGGTCCCTAAGATCGTGGCAATCATATGTTTAAAAGCTTTCAGAGCTTTTTGAAGCTGTAACGGTACTTTTACTTTGACTTGCACAGAACATATGTTTTTCCGCGCGAAAAATTGTACGTGGAACGTGCCGCAGATTGCTGGTTTTATTAAAGTGTTAAGACTTATATATAAGTAATCTGTATTTTTTTCCGTTAAAGGTATGTTCATTCTTAGTCAAAATCAAGTTTCACATTTGTGAATCTATAAAAGTTGTGCGTTGGAGCAGTGAAATAGCGATAAGTGCTTTGAGACACTCTTGGGCCGTTGGGCGTACTTGTTTGCCGAAAATATTTCACATCGACAAGGCGTTTTTACATGGCAAGTTTTGTTTAGTGCACAATTTTTCTTCACAGAAATTGAGTTTGAAAAGAAAAAATGTCTCAACCAATGCGAAAACGCTACAAATTGTTGGATTTGACGGCGCAGGTGATAATGTAATCCTGCCTGGTCACCCAGATCTTGGTGCTGCGGCTAACATTGTTGTACGTTTAAAAAATATGGTAAATACTTTCAAGCACCACATAATTTATTTCGACAATTTTTACACGTCATTACCTTTGATGGTCTATTTGCGTGCCAGAGGTATTTATAGCCTTGGCACTGTGCGTGAAAATCGTATACCGAATTGTAAGCTGCCCAATGATAATTCCATTAAAAAGGAGACTAGAGGATTTTCGGATGAGTATGTGGGCACATCTTATGGTGTCCAATTAAGCAATGTGTTGTGGAAAGACAACAAAGCCGTTCGCTTGCTGTCCACCTATGTTGGAGTCAAGCCATTTATAACGAACAGTTCGCATGATGGAGTATCAAAGATTGCTAGGTACGAAAGAAAATCTAAGCAGTACTTAGACATTGATTGTCCGCAAGTTATTCGCGAATACAACGCCCATATGGGCGGCGTAGATCTAATGGATGGACTCATGGGCCGTTACCACATTAGAGCCAAAACTCAGGATTGCGCCACTCGAATATTTTATCATTGCATTGATATGGCAGCAACAAACGCTTTTATTTTATATAAGCGTATATTCAAAGAAAAACAGGAAACTGGAAAAGCGAGCAAGACGCTCGAACTCCCGAATTTCAGAAGCGATTGCAGCTGGATTGGTAGCACTTAAAAACAAGCAAATGCAAGGTCGCCCACGCAGTGCTCAATGGACAACGCGGTCTCCATCCTGTCAGCGACCTTCACCGGGTCGATCTCCATTATCTCACCAACCCTTCCAACCAGCTTTAAAGCGTGGTGAAAAATGTAAACATCCCATTTCAGATTTGCGGCATGACCAGCTTAATCATTTTCCTCATTGGTTGGATCGAGATAGTGGGCGAAAGTGGTGCAAACACTGCAAAACTTCACAAACTCAGTGTATATGCTCAAAATGTAATTTGCACTTATGCTGCACAGCTAACAAAAATTAATTTTACGAATATCACAATAAAACATAATTTCTTTCTCAGTTACGCAATAACGATTCTTTTTCGCTTGAAGTCCCAAAAGTGCCTTGAGGCACTTATTCTTTCTTTCTCACCTTACAGGTAAACGAAAGCTTCTACACAATTTCTGAAGTCTTTTTTGAACTCAGTGACAACAATATTACTTTAAAAAAATTATTCGACAACATTTGTTTAAGTATTTTAGAAAGTAGTCTTAGAGGGTTAAGTGTATTTCATTTGTGTGCAAAGTGCAAAATATATGTATATGCGTTTCTGTTCTCCCTTTTCCTTGTTCAGCCTCGTTTTTATACTCAATACCGAAGGTAAAGAGTATATTGCGTTTGTGCAATGTCCGTCATGGTGTCTGTCCGTCTGTATGAATGCAACTTTTTTCCACACCCTTCAAGCTAGAGACTTGAAACTTTCCAATTCTCTTAATCTATGGGATAGTAAATTAAAGTGTCAAGATGGGGGTTCTACGATAACTGGGGGGCTGGCAAATCGATCAATTCGATAACTCAAAACCGATAAATCCACATATTTCGCACATCCTTTCAGCGAGAACTACCAAACTTGGTGAGAAGATAGCTACTAGCAACCCCCAAAAAACTGCATCAAAAATTTTGGAGCCACGCCCACCCATTCAGACCCCAGCCCCCCGCATTTTTCAGTCAAAAAAGTCTATATCTCCCACAGGTTTTGAGCTATAGCCACCAAGTTTGGCGCCAAGATAGGTGAGGATGAGTCCCAAAACCGAATCAAAAGATTGTATGCCGCGCCCACCAATACCGCCCTAGCCACCCCCATCTGCACCAACGCTTCGTCAAAAACGGGAATGCGTGTATCTTTCAGAGTTGTGGAGCTAGAGCCTCAAATTTAGTAGGAAGATAGCTGGCAACGACCCCCAAAAATCTGCATCAAAGTTTTGGAGCCACGCCCACCCATTCCGCCCCCAGCCCCCTGCATTTTGAAATCAGAAAAGCCTTTATCTTCCAGAGTTGTTGAGCTAGAGCCACCAAATTTGATAGGAAGATAGCTGGCAACGACCTCAGAAAATCTGCATCAAAGTTTTGGAGCCACGCCCACCCACTCCGCCCCCAGCCCCCCGCATTTTGAAACCAGAAATGGCTATATCTCCCACAGTTTTTGAGCTAGAGCCACCAAATTTGGTTCCAAGATAGGTGATGATAACCCCCTTAAAACTGCATCAAAAGTTTGGATGCCACGCCCACCAATACTGCCCTAGCCGCCCCCATCCACCCCAACGCTTCGTCAAAAACGGGAATGCGTGTATCTTCCAGAGTTGTGGAGCTAGAGCCACCAAATTTGGTGGGAAGATAGCTGGCAACGTCCCCCAAAAATCTGCATCAAAGTTTGTGAGCCACGCCCTCCATTTCACCTCCTTTCCCCACTTTTTACAATTTTCGAGCTAGAGTCACCAAATTTGGTATGAAGATAGCAATTGACATTTCAAAAAGATCTGCAATAAAAATTTGGATGCCACGCCCACCCAAACCGCCCCCAGCCCCCCCCTTTCCCCACTTATTACAAATTTCGAGCTAGAGTCACCAAATTTGGTATGAAGACAACAATTGACATTCCACAAAGATCTGCATCAAAAATTTGGATGCCACGCCCACTGCAACGTTTCCACTTGTTTTAAATTATTAATGCTCAACTCTCTGGAGTGGATTTATGCTGAGGAGTCGTAAACTGGGGTTTCGCTCAAGGATCAAATTACATTGGACTTTGCTTATCTAATTCTTAAAGTGGCGTGATAGATTTTAATGGCTTTGTTTTTCGGGTGGCGTGATCGATTTAAATAGCTTTGTTATTTTTTTAGGGTGCATAGTTTTAGTGTTGTTTATTCTGTTCGCCGGATGTACGTGCTTATGCTGAGTGTGACTTAATTATCTATGGTTCTATAACAAGAAGCCGAAATCATAACTGTGCGTGCTTAAGATTATACGTATGTTTACTCAAGTGGACAATGCTTGGCATAGAATTTCTGCAAGAACTGAATAGAAAATGGCTTGTCCTCAAGCTGTTAGTGTTGGGTACATTTTAGTTTCTGTGTCTATTATAATTTTATTTTCTTGATCGTTTGTCGGTTCTTGTTCTTCATTTTTCTTATATTTTATGACCATTCTTTTTGGAATATTTTTGAACTTCAATATTAGATATATAGCTGTCGCGATTAACATTGTTGCGAGTATGGTGAAAACTATTATTAATAGAATGTTGTGTGTTTTTGTATTTTCTTTTTTAATTTGTCTTGTATGTATGAATGAAATTGGTTCTATTCTTGTAACATTGTTACTTATGTAAATTGTTTGTGTATAATCGGAAAGTATATTTGATACAGATATATCTTCTATTTGAAGTGAACAGTTAATAGCTTTAATTATGTTGTTTCCACTTATTTCTATTTCTTGATTTGTACAAATTTGATTGAGCATTAGTTTAGGCAAATTCCAGGTTAATATAACATTAGGTTCTACAAAATTTATTTCGTAATTTTTGTGTGTTTTAGTGAACTTACATTCTGCTTTTATTTGCTTAAATCTATATATATAATCAGGGGTGTGCCAGCCATCAAAACCAACCGAATTCCAACCTAAAACCAACCTCGAGCTGGTTTTAGGTGTGCCAGAGCAGAGTTCGAGATGGTTTTGAAATCTCCACAAATTTGGTCAGAGATTTGGTTAGTTTAAGCAATATTAAATGTCTAATGCATAACAAGTGTTACTTTTTCGAATGGTAATATTAAGCTAAATTGCATATTGCATATACATTCGAATTTTATAAATATTTTTATTCATGATTTTCGATATTAATAAATCTCTAACAAATCTCTAAGCCTATTTGCCGTTCCATGTAAGCGTGCAAAACCGTCCCTAACAAGAGAGGTGCCACCTTGTTCGTTTAACAAAAACTATTATTCGGAGTCTTTAATAGGTCAATTTAAAAGACACTTATTTGTGGCAAATAAACATAAAAAATCTTTCTTTTAGGTAACAAAATTGCATGGTTGAGCAGTGGAGAGTTTGTTGTAAATTTAACAAAGTTATTGCAGCAAACCTTTTTTTATAAGGTGGCAGCTTTTGCGGTGTTTGTTAGGTGTGTGAATGTCTACAGTAAGAAGAAGAATTTAATTTATGGCAAGTCATTGTACCGCCAAAATGTAAGTTGAATTAAAATTGCATTTAATTCTTTGCATTGCATTTATTTTATTTTTTTTTAGTTTTGAATGAATCTGTAACAAATCTCTAAGACTATTTTCACAAAATACGTAGAACAGCCGTTCAAGCAAGCAATCACGGCAGTGCTGTCAAGCAACATTAGTTACTTGGCGGGCAAAATATTAAATATGTATTTTGTATAAGAATTACAAGAGATAAGACCTAACATATTTTTATTTCACTATTTATTAAATTTAACACTAATGCCCTGTGGCCAACCTTGAAAACAATGACTAAAATAGCAAATACATTTTAGTCAATTTTTCTTTTTCAAAGGTAGCAACTCGTTTTGGTCATTTTCGTTTTACGTATTTTCTCCGAAAAATTTTACCGAAAATTGAAATCTCCCTAACTTCTGGCACACCTACGGTTTTGTTTTAGAGATTTGAAAACCTGCTCGAGCCAAAATCTCTAGAGATTTCTGGCACACCCCTGATTTTGTATTATTTTCTTGTCGGTTGCTGAATATGTTTTATTTTTATTGGTGTAATATTTATCTTTTATATTTTCTGTTAAAATGTTTTTGTTTTCGTCCGGGTAAGGAATTATTGTGTATAAAGGATTTTGTGTTAGCTTTTTTTGTATGTGTGAGATTATTAAGATTTCGTTAGTATCTGATTTGAGCAAAGTAGAAGTTTTTATATTCAATAACTTTTCTGTGTCTACATTTTCTAAGTAGTCGTGTTTAAGTAGTTTTGGGTTAAAGATCCCTAATCTAGTCAATTGCATGCCCATTTCGATATCTTCAATATACTCTGTGAATTGTTGTAAGTTAAATAGTATAAGGTTTAGTTTTTTATCTTGTTGAGAATCTTCTGACATGTTTTCTATAAGACTAAGGCCATGATTTACTGCTTCTATTATCTTGTTTAATTCATTTATTTGAATGCTGTTTTCTTCTAAGTTATTTATTTTGTTTTCTAATTCTGTTCTGTCTTCTTCGGTCAAGGTGCCGAATAAGTATTTATATGCTGTTCCTATTATATTCAATAGTCCTCGTTTCTGTGTTTTTATACTCGATACCGAAGGTAAAGAGTATATTGGTTTTGTGCAATGTCCGTCATGGTGTCTGTCCGTCTGTCCGTCCGTATGGTTGCAAGTTTTTTCCACACCCTTCAAGCTAGAGACTTGAAACTTTCCAATTCTTTTTATCTATGGGATAGTAAATTAAAGTGTCAAGATGGGGGTTCTACGATAACTGGGGGGCTGGCAAATCGATAAATTCGATAACTCAAAACCGATAAATCCACATATTTCGCACATCCTTACAGCTAGAAGTACCAAATTTGGTAAGAAGATAGCTATTAGCAAAACTGCGTCAATAATTTTGGAGCCACGCCCACCCATTCCGCCCCCAGCCCCCCGAATTTTAAAGTCAAAAAAGACTATATCTCCCACAGTTTTTGAGCTATATCCACCAAATTTGGTGCCAAGATAGGTGATGATGACCCCCTAAGAACTGCATCAAAAGTTTGGATGCCACGCCCACCGATACTGCCCTAGCCGCCCCCATCCACTCCAACGCTTCGTCAAAAACGGGAATGCGTGTATCTTCCAGAGCTGTGGAGCTAGAGCCTCCAAATTTGGCGGGAAGACGCTTACCACGCTTACCCAAACGGCCCCGAGCCCCCCCTTTCCCCACTTTTTACAAACTTCGAGCTAGAGTCACCAAATTTGGTATGAAGATAAAAATTGATATTTCACAAAGATCTGCATCAAAAATTTTGATACCACCCCCAGCCCCCCTTTCAACACTTTTTACAAATTTCGAGCTAGAGTCACCAAATTTGGTATGAAGATAGCAATTGAAATTTCAGAAAGATCTGCATCAAAAATTTGGATTCCACGCCCACCCATACCGCCCCCAGCCCCCCTTTCCCCACTTATTACAAATTTCGAGCTAGAGTCACCAAATTTGGTATGAAGATAGCAATTGACATTTTACAAAGATCTGCATCAAAAATTTGGATGCCACGCCCACCCTTACCGCCCCCAGCCCCCCTTTCCCCACTTATTACAAATTTCGAGCTAGAGTCACCAAATTTGGTATGAAGATAGCAATTGACATTCCACAAAGATCTGCATCAAAAATTTGGATGCCTCGCCCACCCATACCGCCTCCAGCCCCCCTTTCCCCACTCTTTACAAACTTCTAGCTAGAGTCACCAAATTTGGTATGAAGATAGCAATTGACATTTCAGAAAGATCTGCATCAAAAATTTGGATGCTACGCCCACCCATACCGCCCCCAGCCCCCCTTTTCCCCACCTTTTACAAATTTCGAGCTAGAGTCACCAAATTTGGTATGAAGATAGCAATTGACATTTCAGAAAGATCTGCAACAAAAATTTGGATGCCACGCCCACCCAAACCGCCCCCAGCCCTCCCTTTCCCCACCTTTTACAAATTTTGAGCTAGAGTCACCAAATTTGGTATGAAGATATCAATTGACATTTCAGAAAGATCTGCAACAAAAATTTTGATGCCACAACTACCCATACCGACCCAGCCCCCCCCCCCCCCCCTTTCCACACCTTTTACAAACTTTGAGCTAGAGTCACCAAATTTGGAAGGAATATAGCCGGTGGCATCCCCATCTGCATCGGAGAATCTTTAAGGCAGCGTAAACCCCTGCCGCATCCGTACCCCTTTGCATTCAGGCCTCTTTTTACCGGTTTTAATTCTGGAATCGAGTATGCCGCAGTCGGTTGCGTCCGACTGCAACGTTTCCACTTGTTTTAAATTATTAATGCTCAACTCTCTGGAGTGGATTTATGCTGAGGAGTCGTAAACTGGGGTTTCGCTCAAGGATCAAATTACATTGGACTTTGCTCATCTAATTCTTAAAGTGGCGTGATAGATTTTAATGGCTTTGTTTTTCGGGTGGCGTGATCGATTTTAATAGCTTTGTTATTTTTTTAGGGTGCATAGTTTTAGTGTTGTTTATTCTGTTCGCCGGATGTACGTGCTTATGCTGAGTGTGACTTAATTATCTATGGTTCTATAACAAGAAGCCGAAATCATAACTGTGCGTGCTTAAGATTATACGTATGTTTACTCAAGTGGACAATGCTGGGCATAGAATTTCTGCAAGAACTGAATATGTCACTTCCCCATCTCCTAGAAAATGGCTTGTCCTCAAGCTGTTATAATTTTATTTTCTTGATCGTTTGTCGGTTCTTGTTCTTCATTTTTCTTATATTTTATGACCATTCTTTTTGGAATATTTTTGAACTTAAATATTAGATATATAGCTGTCGCGATTAACATTGTTGCGAGTATGGTGAAAACTATTATTAATAGAATGTTGTGTGTTTTTGTATTTCCTTTAATAATTTGTCTTGTATGTATGAATGAAATTGGTTCTATTCTTGTTACATTGTTACTTATGTAAATTGTTTGTGTATAATCGGAAAGTATATTTGATACAGATATATCTTCTATTTGAAGTGAACAGGTAATAGCTTTAATTATGTTGTTTCCACTTATTTCTATTTCTTGATTTGTACAAATTTGATTGAGCATTAGTTTAGGCAAATTCCAGGTTAATATACAATTAGGTTCTACAAAATTTATTTCGTAATTACACTCGATACCGAAGGTAAAGAGTATATTGAGTTTGTGCAATGTCCGTCATGGTGTCTGTCCGTCTGTCCGTCTGTATGAACGCAACTTTTTTCCACACCCTTCAAGCTAGAGACTTGAAACTTTCCAAATCTCTTTATCTATGGGATAGTAAATTAAAGTGTCAAGATGGGGTTCTACGATAACTGGGGGGCTGGCAAATCGATAAATTCGATAACTCAAAACCGATAAATCCACATATTTCGCACATCCTTACAGCTAGAACTACCAAATTTGGTAAGAAGATAGCTACTAGCAACCCCAAAAAAGCTGCATCAAAAATTTTGGAGCCACGCCTCCCCATTCTGCGCCCAGCCCCCCCGAATTTTAAAGTCAAAAAAGCCTATATCTCCCACAGTTTTTGAGCTATAGCCACCAAATTTGGTACCAAGATAGGTGATGATGACCCCCTAAAAACTGCATCAAAAGTTTGGATGCCACGCCCACCAATACTTCCCTAGCCGCCCCCATCCACCCCAACGCTTCGTCAAAAAGGGAATGCGTGTATCTTCCAGAGTTGTGGAGCTAGAGCCACCAAATTTGGTATGAAGATAGCTGGCAACGAACCCCAAAAATCTGCATCAAAGTTTTGGAGCCACGCCCTCCATTTCACCCCCCTTTCCCCACTTTTTACAATTTTCGAGCTAGAGTCACCAAATTTGGTATGAAGATAGCAATTGACATTTCAGAAAGATCTGCATCAAAAATTTGGATTCCACGCCCACCCATACCGCCCCCCAGCCCCCTTTCCCCACTTTTTACAAATTTCGAGCTAGAGTCACAAAATTTGGTATGAAGATAGCAATTGACATTCCACAAAGATCTGCATCAAATATTTGGATGCCACGCCCACCCTTAACGCCCCAAGCCCCCCTTTCCTCACATTTTATAAACTTCGAGCTAGAGTCACCAAATTTGTTATATGGATAGCAATTTACATTCCACAAAGATCTGCATCAAAAATTTGGATGCCACGCTCACCCATACCGCCCCCAGCCCCCTTTCCCCACTTATTACAAATTTCGAGCTAGAGTCACCAAATTTGGTATGAAGATAGCAATTGACATTCCACAAAGATCTGCATCACAAATTTGGATGTCACGCGCACCCTTACCGGCCCCAGCCCCCTTTCCCCACCTTTTACAAACTTCGAGCTAGAGTCACCAAATTTGGTATGAAGATAACAATTGACATTCCACAAAGATCTGCATCAAAAATTTGGATGCCACGCCCACCCAAACCGCCCCCAGCCCCCTTTCCACACTTTTACAAACTTCGAGCTAGAGTCACCAAATTTGGTATGAAGATAGCAATTGACATTTCAGAAAGATCTGCAACAAAAATTTTGATGCCACAACTACCCATACCGCCCCAGCACCCCCCCCCCCATTTCCAACCTTTTACAAACTTTGAGCTAGAGTCACCAAATTTGGTATGAAGATAGCCGGTGGCATCCCCATCTGCATCGGAGAATCTTTAAGGCAGCGTAAACCCCTGCCGCATCCGTACCCCTTTTCATTCAGGCCTCTTTTTACCGGTTTTAATTCTGGTATCGAGTATGCCGCAGTCGGTTGCGTCCGACTGCAACGTTTCCACTTGTTTTTGTGTGTTTTAGTGAACTTACATTCTGCTTTTATTTGCTTAAGTATACCATCTATACATATATTTTGTATTATTTTCTTGTCGGTTGCTGAATATGTTTTATTTTTATTGATGTAATATTTATCTTTTATATTTTCTGTTAAAATGTTTTTGTTTTCGTCCGGGTAAGGAATTATTGTGTATAAAGGATTTTGTGTTAGCTTTTTTTGTATGTGTGAGATTATTAAGATTTCGTTAGTATCTGATTTGAGCAAAGTAGAAGTTTTTATATTCAATAACTTTTCTGTGTCTACATTTTCTAAGTAGTCGTGTTTAAGTAGTTTTGGGCTAAACATCCCTAATCTAGTCAATTGCATGCCCATTTCGATATCTTCAATATACTCTGTGAATTGTTGTAAGTTAAATAGAATAAGGTTTAGTTTTTTATCTTGTTGAGAATCTTCTGACATGTTTTCTATAAGACTAAGGCCATGATTTACTGCTTCTATTATCTTGTTTAATTCATTTATTTGAATGCTATTTTCTTCTAAGTTATTTATTTTGTTTTCTAATTCTGTTCTGTCTTCTTCGGTCAAGGTGCCGAATAAGTATTTATATGCTGTTCCTATTATATTCAATAGTCCTCGTTTCTGTGTTTTTATACTCGATACCGAAGGTAAAGAGTATATTGGTTTTGTGCAATGTCCGTCATGGTGTCTGTCCGTCCGTATGGTTGCAAGTTTTTTCCACACCCTTCAAGCTAGAGACTTGAAACTTTCCAATTCTTTTTATCTATGGGATAGTAAATTAAAGTGTCAAGATGGGGGTTCTACGATAACTGGGGGGCTGGCAAATCGATAAATTCGATAACCAAAAACCGATAAATCCACATATTTCGCACATCCTTACAGCTAGAAGTACCAAATTTGGTAAGAAGATAGCTACAAGCAACCCCAAAAAACTGCATCAAAAATTTTGGAGCCACGCCCCCCATTCCGCCCCAGCCCCCCGAATTTTAAAGTCAAAAAAGCCTATATCTCCCACAGTTTTTGAGCTATAGCCACCAAATTTGGTACCAAGATAGGTGATGATGACCCCCTAAAAACTGCATCAAAAGTTTGGATGCCACGCCCACCAATACTTCCCTAGCCGCCCCAATCCACCCCAACGCTTCGTCAAAAACGGGATTGCGTGAATCTTCCAGAGTTGTGGAGCTAGAGCCGCCAAATTTGGTAGGAAGATAGCTGGCAACGACCCCAAAAATCTGCATCAAAGTTTTGGAGCCACATCCTCCATTTCGCCCCCCTTTCCACACTTTTTTTAATTTTCGAGCTAGAGTCACCAAATTTGGTATGAAGATAGCAATTGACATTTCAGAAAGATCTGCATTAAAAATTTGGATTCCACGCCCACCCAACCGCCCCCAGCCCCCCTTACCGCACCTTTTATAAACTTCGAGCTAGAGTCACCAAATTTGGTATGAAGATAGCAATTGACATTTCAGAAAGATCTGCATCAAAAATTTGGATGCTACGCCCACCCATACCGCCCCCAGCCCCCTTTCCCCACTTATTACAAATTTCGAGCTAGAGTCACCAAATTTGGTATGAAGATAGCAATTGACATTTCAGAAAGATCTGCAACAAAAATTTTGATGCCACAACTACCCATACCAACCCAGCCCCCCCCCCTTTCCAAACCTTTTACAAACTTTGAGCTAGAGTCACCAAATTTGGAAGGAATATAGCCGGTGGCATCCCCATCTGCATCGGAGAATCTTTAAGGCAGCGTAAACCCCTGCCGCATCCGTACCCCTTTGCATTCAGGCCTCTTTTTACCGGTTTTAATTCTGGAATCGAGTATGCCGCAGTCGGTTGCGTCCGACTGCAACGTTTCCACTTGTTTTAAATTATTAATGCTCAACTCTCTGGAGTGGATTTATGCTGAGGAGTCGTAAACTGGGGTTTCGCTCAAGGATCAAATTACATTGGACTTTGCTCATCTAATTCTTAAAGTGGCGTGATAGATTTTAATGGCTTTGTTTTTCGGGTGGCGTGATCGATTTTAATAGCTTTGTTATTTTTTTAGGGTGCATAGTTTTAGTGTTGTTTATTCTGTTCGCCGGATGTACGTGCTTATGCTGAGTGTGACTTAATTATCTATGGTTCTATAACAAGAAGCCGAAATCATAACTTTGCGTGCTTAAGATTATACGTATGTTTACTCAAGTGGACAATGCTTGGCATAGAATTTCTGCAAGAACTGAATATGTCACTTCCCCATCTCCTAGAAAATGGCTTGTCCTCAAGCTGTTAGTGTTGGGTACATTTTAGTGTCTGTGTCTATTATAATTTTATTTTCTTGATCGTTTGTCGGTTCTTGTTCTTCATTTTTCTTATATTTTATGACCATTCTTTTTGGAATATTTTTGAACTTAAATATTAGATATATAGCTGTCGCGATTAACATTGTTGCGAGTATGGTGAAAACTATTATTAATAGAATGTTGTGTGTTTTTGTATTTTCTTTTATAATTT
The DNA here is from genome assembly GCA_018904305.1 of Scaptomyza montana. Lineage (NCBI taxonomy): Eukaryota > Metazoa > Arthropoda > Insecta > Diptera > Drosophilidae > Scaptomyza > Scaptomyza montana. The sequence continues at coordinate 854,175 of JAEIGR010000024.1, read as the reverse complement.
GTCTTGTATGTATGAATGAAATTGGTTCTATTCTTGTAACATTGTTACTTATGTAAATTGTTTGTGTATAATCGGAAAGTATATTTGATACAGATATATCTTCTATTTGAAGTGAACAGGTAATAGCTTTAATTATGTTGTTTCCACTTATTTCTATTTCTTGATTTGTACAAATTTGATTGAGCATTAGCTTAGGCAAATTCCAGGTTAATATACAATTAGGTTCTACAAAATTTATTTCGTAATTACACTCGATACTGAAGGTAAAGAGTATATTGAGTTTGTGCAATGTCCGTCATGGTGTCTGTCCGTCTGTCCGTCTGTCCGTCTGTATGAACGCAACTTTTTTCCACACCCTTCAAGCTAGAGACTTGAAACTTTCCAAATCTTTTTATCTATGGGATAGTAAATTAAAGTGTCAAGATGGGGTTCTACGATAACTGGGGGGCTGGCAAATCGATAAATTCGATAACTCAAAACCGATAAATCCACATATTTCGCACATCCTTACAGCTAGAAGTACCAAATTTGGTAAGAAGATAGCTACTAGCAACCCCCAAAAAGCTGCATCAAAAATTTTGGAGCCACGCCTCCCCATTCCGCCCCCAGTCCCCCCGAATTTTAAAGTCAAAAAAGCCTATATCTCCCACAGTTTTTGAGCTATAGCCACCAAATTTGGTACCAAGATAGGTGATGATGACCCCCTAAGAACTGCATCAAAAGTTTGGATGCCACGCCCACCAATACTTCCCTAGCCGCCCCCATCCACCCCAACGCTTCGTCAAAAACGGGAATGCGTGTATCTTCCAGAGTTGTGGAGCTAGAGCCACCAAATTTGGTAGGGAAGAAAGCTGGCAACGACCCCCACTGTTTTGGAGCCACGCCCTCCATTTCGCCCCCCTTTCCCCACTTTTTTACAAACTTCGAGCTAGAGTCACCAAATTTGGTATGAAGATAGCAATTGACATTTCAGAAAGATCTGCATCAAAAATTTGGATTCCACGCCCACCCATACCGCCCCCAGCCCCCCTTTCCCCACTTATTACAAATTTCGAGCTAGAGTCACAAAATTTGGTATGAAGATAGCAATTGACATATTACAAAGATCTGCATCAAAAATTTGGATGCCACGCCCACCCTTAACGCCCCCGGCCCCCCTTACCACACCTTTTATAAACTTCGAGCTAGAGTCACCAAATTTGGTATATGGAAAGCAATTTACATTCCACAAAGATCTGCATCAAAAATTTGGATGCCACGCCCACCCATACCGCCCCCAGCCCCCCTTTCACCACTTATTACAAATTTCGAGCTAGAGTCACCAAATTTGGTATGAAGATAGCAATTGACATTCCACAAAGATCTGCAACAAAAATTTGGATGCCACGCCCACCCAAACCGCCCCCAGCCCCCTTTCCCCACCTTTTACAAATTTCGAGCTAGAGTCACAAAATTTGGTATGAAGATAGCAATTGACATATTACAAAGATCTGCATCAAAAATTTGGATGCCACGCCCACCCTTAACGCCCCCAGCCCCCCTTTCCCCACTTATTACAAATTTCGAGCTAGAGTCACCAAATTTGGTATGAAGATAGCAATTGACATATTACAAAGATCTGCATCAAAAAGTTGGATGCCACGCCCACCCTTAACGCCCCCGGCCCCCCTTACCACACCTTTTATAAACTTCGAGCTAGAGTCACCAAATTTGGTATATGGATAGCAATTTACATTCCACAAAGATCTGCATCAAAAATTTGGATGCCACGCCCACCCATACCGCCCCCAGCCCCCCCTTTCCCCACTTATTACAAATTTCGAGCTAGAGTCACCAAATTTGGTATGAAGATAACAATTGACATTCCACAAAGATCTGCAACAAAAATTTGGATGCCACGCCCACCCAAACCGCCCCCAGCCCCCCTTACCGCACCTTTTATAAACTTCGAGCTAGAGTCACCAAATTTGGTATGAAGATAACAATTGACATTCCACAAAGATCTGCAACAAAAATTTGGATGCCACGCCCACCCAAACCGCCCCCAGCCCTCCCTTTCCCCACCTTTTACAAATTTTGAGCTAGAGTCACCAAATTTGGTATGAAGATATCAATTGACATTTCAGAAAGATCTGCAACAAAAATTTTGATGCCACAACTACCCATACCGACCCAGCCCCCCTTCCCCCCTTTCCGCACCTTTTACAAACTTTGAGCTAGAGTCACCAAATTTGGAAGGAATATAGCCGGTGGCATCCCCATCTGCATCGGAGAATCTTTAAGGCAGCGTAAACCCCTGCCGCATCCGTACCCCTTTGCATACAGGCCTCTTTTTACCGGTTTTAATTCTGGTATCGAGTATGCCGCAGTCGGTTGCGTCCGACTGCAACGTTTCCACTTGTTTTAAATTATTAATGCTCAACTCTCTGGAGTGGATTTATGCTGAGGAGTCGTAAACTGGGGTTTCGCTCAAGGATCAAATTACATTGGACTTTGCTCATCTAATTCTTAAAGTGGCGTGATAGATTTTAATGGCTTTGTTTTTCGGGTGGCGTGATCGATTTTAATAGCTTTGTTATTTTTTTAGGTTGCATAGTTTTAGTGTTGTTTATTCTGTTCGCCGGATGTACGTGCTTATGCTGAGTGTGACTTAATTATCTATGGTTCTATAACAAGAAGCCGAAATCATAACTGTGCGTGCTTAAGATTATACGTATGTTTACTCAAGTGGACAATGCTTGGCATAGAATTTCTGCAAGAACTGAATAGAAAATGGCTTGTCCTCAAGCTGTTAGTGTTGGGTACATTTTAGTATCTGTGTCTATTATAATTTTATTTTCTTGATCGTTTGTCGGTTCTTGTTCTTCATTTTTCTTATATTTTATGACCATTCTTTTTGGAATATTTTTGAACTTAAATATTAGATACAGTCGTGTCTGGATATAGTGAACTAAGTTTTGCAAGGCCTGTTCACTATTCCGAGGTTGTTCACTATTTCGAGACTCACATTTTTTGCTCAAAATACACATTTGTGTATGGAAATGCTAGATTTAAAATCAATTAAATAAATTTGTAAACAAATTAAAGTAAATATGTATATTTATTGAAAAAAATCGCGGATTAATAATTGCTTTTTGCGTCCAAAAATTAATTTTTGGACAGCTTTTTCACGTAGACTGCGCATTTTTAGAATCGTAGAAAAGTCAGTAGTATTGGCTTCGGAAGCTTTAATAGTATTTCCGATATGCAATTCCCCTTGGCCTTCATCATCCGAATCTTAAAAAAACACACTGTGATTCATAAACTACGTACTATTAAAAACAAAGTGAATTTTATATCCTTGTCCCACTGTCACACGCTTTACAAATTTTTTTAGCTCCGTTACTTTTTAATTCAGTGATTTCCGCGAATTTCCAGTGGTGTCGCAGTGTAGCAAAGCAAAGAATGTTTAGTAGTGTAAGTGTGAGCATTATTTCCTTCTTTTCTGCTTAAAGTTTATTAAAAAATTTTGTTCACTATTTCGAGTTTTTCGGTTTGTTCACTATTTAGAGTACTCCATGTAAATTTTTGGGTGTTCACTATTTCGAGGTGTTCACTATTTAGGGTGTTCACTATATCCAGACACGACGTATATAGCTGTCGCGATTAACATTGTTGCGAGTATGGTGAAAACTATTATTAATAGAATGTTGTGTGTTTTTGTATTTTCTTTTTTAATTTGTCTTGTATGTATGAATGAAATTGGTTCTATTCTTGTAACATTGTTACTTATGTAAATTGTTTGTGTATAATCGGAAAGTATATTTGATACAGATATATCTTCTATTTGAAGTGAACAGTTAATAGCTTTAATTATGTTGTTTCCACTTATTTCTATTTCTTGATTTGTACAAATTTGATTGAGCATTAGTTTAGGCAAATTCCAGGTTAATATAACATTAGGTTCTACAAAATTTATTTCGTAATTTTTGTGTGTTTTAGTGAACTTACATTCTGCTTTTATTTTAAGCAATATTAAATGTCTAATGCATAACAAGTGTTACTTTTTCGAATGGTAATTTTAAGCTAAATTGCATATTGCATATACATTCGAATTTTATAAATATTTTTATTCATGATTTTCGATATTAATAAATCTCTAACAAATCTCTAAGCCTATTTGCCGTTCCATGTAAGCGTGCAAAACCGTCCCTAACAAGAGAGGTGCCACCTTGTTCGTTTAACAAAAACTATTATTCGGAGTCTTTAATAGGTCAATTTAAAAGACACTTATTTGTGGCAAATAAACATAAAAAATCTTTCTTTTAGGTAACAAAATTGCATGGTTGAGCAGTGGAGAGTTTGTTGTAAATTTAACAAAGTTATTGCAGCAAACCTTTTTTTATAAGGTGGCAGCTTTTGCGGTGTTTGTTAGGTGTGTGAATGTCTACAGTAAGAAGAAGAATTTAATTTATGGCAAGTCATTGTACCGCCAAAATGTAAGTTGAATTAAAATTGCATTTAATTCTTTGCATTGCATTTATTTTATTTTTTTTTAGTTTTGAATGAATCTGTAACAAATCTCTAAGACTATTTTCACAAAATACGTAGAACAGCCGTTCAAGCAAGCAATCACGGCAGGGCTCTCAAGCAACATTAGTTACTTGGCGGGCAAAATATTAAATATGTATTTTGTATAAGAATTACAAGAGATAAGACCTAACATATTTTTATTTCACTATTTATTAAATTTAACACTAATGCCCTGTGGCCAACCTTGAAAACAATGACTAAAATAGCAAATACATTTTAGTCAATTTTTCTTTTTCAAAGGTAGCAACTCGTTTTGGCCATTTTCGTTTTACGTATTTTCTCCGAAAAATTTTACCGAAAATTGAAATCTCCCTAACTTCTGGCACACCTACGGTTTTGTTTTAGAGATTTGAAAACCTGCTCGAGCCAAAATCTCTAGAGATTTCTGGCACACCCCTGATTTTGTATTATTTTCTTGTCGGTTGCTGAATATGTTTTATTTTTATTGATGTAATATTTATCTTTTATATTTTCTGTTAAAATGTTTTTGTTTTCGTCCTGGTAAGGAATTATTGTGTATAAAGGATTTTGTGTTAGCTTTTTTTGTATGTGTGAGATTATTAAGATTTCGTTAGTATCTGATTTGAGCAAAGTAGAAGTTTTTATATTCAATAACTTTTCTGTGTCTACATTTTCTAAGTAGTCGTGTTTAAGTAGTTTTGGGTTAAAGATCCCTAATCTAGTCAATTGCATGCCCATTTCGATATCTTCAATATACTCTGTGAATTGTTGTAAGTTAAATAGTATAAGGTTTAGTTTTTTATCTTGTTGAGAATCTTCTGACATGTTTTCTATAAGACTAAGGCCATGATTTACTGCTTCTATTATCTTGTTTAATTCATTTATTTGAATGCTGTTTTCTTCTAAGTTATTTATTTTGTTTTCTAATTCTGTTCTGTCTTCTTCGGTCAAGGTGCCGAATAAGTATTTATATGCTGTTCCTATTATATTCAATAGTCCTCGTTTCTGTGTTTTTATACTCGATACCGAAGGTAAAGAGTATATTGGTTTTGTGCAATGTCCGTCATGGTGTCTGTCCGTCTGTCCGTCCGTATGGTTGCAAGTTTTTTCCACACCCTTCAAGCTAGAGACTTGAAACTTTCCAATTCTTTTTATCTATGGGATAGTAAATTAAAGTGTCAAGATGGGGGTTCTACGATAACTGGGGGGCTGGCAAATCGATAAATTCGATAACCAAAAACCGATAAATCCACATATTTCGCACATCCTTACAGCTAGAAGTACCAAATTTGGTAAGAAGATAGCTATTAGCAACCCCCAAAAAACTGCATCAAAAATTTTGGAGCCACGCCCCCCATTCCGCCCCCAGCCCCCCGCATTTTAAAGTTAAAAAAGACTATATCTCCCACAGTTTTTGAGCTATAGCCACCAAATTTGGTACCAAGATAGGTGATGATGACCCCCTAAAAACTGCATCAAAAGTTTGGATGCCACGCCCACCGATACTGCCCTAGCCGCCCTCATCCACTCCAACGCTTCGTCAAAAACGGGAATGCGTGTATCTTCCAGAGTTGTGGAGCTAGAGCCTCCAAATTTGGTGGGAAGACGCTTACCACGCTTACCCAAACGGCCCCGAGCCCCCCCTTTCCCCACTTTTTACAAACTTCGAGTTAGAGTCACCAAATTTGGTATGAAGATAGAAATTGATATTTCACAAAGATCTGCATCAAAAATTTTGATACCACCCCCAGCCCCCCTTTCCACACTTTTTACAAATTTCGAGCTAGAGTCACCAAATTTGGTATGAAGATAGCAATTGACATTTCAGAAAGATCTGCATCAAAAATTTGGATTCCACGCCCACCCATACCGCCCCCCAGCCCCCCCTTTCCCCACTTATTACAAATTTCGAGCTAGAGTCACCAAATTTGGTATGAAGATAGCAATTGACATTTTACAAAGATCTGCATCAAAAATTTGGATGCCACGCCCACCCTTTACCGCCCCCAGCCCCCTTTCCCCACTTATTACAAATTTCGAGCTAGAGTCACCAAATTTGGTATGAAGATAGCAATTGACATTCCACAAAGATCTGCATCACAAATTTGGATGCCACGCCCACCCATACCGCCCCCAGCCCCCCTTTCCCCACTTATTACAAATTTCGAGCTAGAGTCACCAAATTTGGTATGAAGATAGCAATTGACATATTACAAAGATCTGCATCAAAATTTGGATGCTACGCCCACCCATACCGCCCCCAGCCCCCTTTTCCCCACTTATTACAAATTTCGAGCTAGAGTCACCAAATTTGGTATGAAGATAGCAATTGACATTTCAGAAAGATCTGCAACAAAAATTTGGATGCCACGCCCACCCAAACCGCCCCCAGCCCTCCCTTTCCCCACCTTTTACAAATTTTGAGCTAGAGTCACCAAATTTGGTATGAAGATATCAATTGACATTTCAGAAAGATCTGCAACAAAAATTTTGATGCCACAACTACCCATACCGACCCAGCCCCCCCCCCTTTCCGCACCTTTTACAAACTTTGAGCTAGAGTCACCAAATTTGGAAGGAATATAGCCGGTGGCATCCCCATCTGCATCGGAGAATCTTTAAGGCAGCGTAAACCCCTGCCGCATCCGTACCCCTTGCATTCAGGCCTCTTTTTTACCGGTTTTAATTCTGGTATCGAGTATGCCGCAGTCGGTTGCGTCCGACTGCAACGTTTCCACTTGTTTTAAATTATTAATGCTCAACTCTCTGGAGTGGATTTATGCTGAGGAGTCGTAAACTGGGGTTTCGCTCAAGGATCAAATTACATTGGACTTTGCTCATCTAATTCTTAAAGTGGCGTGATAGATTTTAATGGCTTTGTTTTTCGGGTGGCGTGATCGATTTTAATAGCTTTGTTATTTTTTTAGGGTGCATAGTTTTAGTGTTGTTTATTCTGTTCGCCGGATGTACGTGCTTATGCTGAGTGTGACTTAATTATCTATGGTTCTATAACAAGAAGCCGAAATCATAACTGTGCGTGCTTAAGATTATACGTATGTTTACTCAAGTGGACAATGCTTGGCATAGAATTTCTGCAAGAACTGAATATGTCACTTCCCCATCTCCTAGAAAATGGCTTGTCCTCAAGCTGTTATAATTTTATTTTCTTGATCGTTTGTCGGTTCTTGTTCTTCATTTTTCTTATATTTTATGACCATTCTTTTTGGAATATTTTTGAACTTAAATATTAGATATATAGCTGTCGCGATTAACATTGTTGCGAGTATGGTGAAAACTATTATTAATAGAATGTTGTGTGTTTTTGTATTTTCTTTTTATAATTTGTCTTGTATGTATGAATGAAATTGGTTCTATTCTATTGTGTATAATCGGAAAGTATATTTGATACAGATATATCTTCTATTTGAAGTGAACAGGTAATAGCTTTAATTATGTTGTTTCCACTTATTTCTATTTCTTGATTTGTACAAATTTGATTGAGCATTAGTTTAGGCAAATTCCAGGTTAATATACAATTAGGTTCTACAAAATTTATTTCGTAATTACACTCGATACCGAAGGTAAAGAGTATATTGAGTTTGTGCAATGTCCGTCATGGTGTCTGTCCGTCTGTCCGTCTGTCCGTCTGTATGAACGCAACTTTTTCCACACCCTTCAAGCTAGAGACTTGAAACTTTCCAAATCTCTTTATCTATGGGATAGTAAATTAAAGTGTCAAGATGGGGTTCTACGATAACTGGGGGGCTGGCAAATCGATAAATTCGATAACTCAAAACCGATAAATCCACATATTTCGCACATCCTTACAGCTAGAAGTACCAAATTTGGTAAGAAGATAGCTACTAGCAACCCCCAAAAAGCTGCATCAAAAATTTTGGAGCCACGCCTCCCCATTCCGCCCCCAGCCCCCCGAATTTTAAAGTCAAAAAGCCTATATCTCCCACAGTTTTTGAGCTATAGCCACCAAATTTGGTGCCAAGATAGGTGATGATGACCCCCTAAAAACTGCATCAAAAGTTTGGATGCCACGCCCACCAATACTTCCCTAGCCGCCCCCATCCACCCCAACGCTTCGTCAAAAAAGGGAATGCGTGTATCTTCCAGAGTTGTGGAGCTAGAGCCACCAAATTTGGTATGAAGATAGCTGGCAACGAACCCCAAAAATCTGCATCAAAGTTTTGGAGCCACGCCCTCCATTTCACCCCCCTTTCCCCACTTTTTACAATTTTCGAGCTAGAGTCACCAAATTTGGTATGAAGATAGCAATTGACATTTCAGAAAGATCTGCATCAAAAATTTGGATTCCACGCCCACCCATACCGCCCCCAGCCCCCCTTTCCCCACTTTTACAAATTTCGAGCTAGAGTCACAAAATTTGGTATGAAGATAGCAATTGACATATTACAAAGATCTGCATCAAAAATTTGGATACCACGCCCACCCTTAACGCCCCAAGCCCCCCTTTCCTCACCTTTTATAAACTTCGAGCTAGAGTCACCAAATTTGTTATATGGACAGCAATTTACATTCCACAAAGATCTGCATCAAAAATTTGGATGCCACGCTCACCCATACCGCCCCCAGCCCCCCCTTTCCCCACTTATTACAAATTTCGAGCTAGAGTCACCAAATTTGGTATGAAGATAGCAATTGACATTCCACAAAGATCTGCATCACAAATTTGGATGTCACGCGCACCCTTACCGGCCCCAGCCCCCCTTTCCCCACCTTTTACAAACTTCGAGCTAGAGTCACCAAATTTGGTATGAAGATAACAATTGACATTCCACAAAGATCTGCATCAAAAATTTGGATGCCACGCCCACCCAAACCGCCCCCAGCCCCCCTTTCCACACTTTTACAAACTTCGAGCTAGAGTCACCAAATTTGGTATGAAGATAGCAATTGACATTTCAGAAAGATCTGCAACAAAAATTTTGATGCCACAACTACCCATACCGCCCCAGCACCCCCTCCCCCCCTCCCATTTCCAACCTTTTACAAACTTTGAGCTAGAGTCACCAAATTTGGTATGAAGATAGCCGGTGGCATCCCCATCTGCATCGGAGAATCTTTAAGGCAGCGTAAACCCCTGCCGCATCCGTACCCCTTTTCATTCAGGCCTCTTTTTTACCGGTTTTAATTCTGGTATCGAGTATGCCGCAGTCGGTTGCGTCCGACTGCAACGTTTCCACTTGTTTTTGTGTGTTTTAGTGAACTTACATTCTGCTTTTATTTGCTTAAGTATACCATCTATACATATATTTTGTATTATTTTCTTGTCGGTTGCTGAATATGTTTTATTTTTATTGATGTAATATTTATCTTTTATATTTTCTGTTAAAATGTTTTTGTTTTCGTCCGGGTAAGGAATTATTGTGTATAAAGGATTTTGTGTTAGCTTTTTTTGTATGTGTGAGATTATTAAGATTTCGTTAGTATCTGATTTGAGCAAAGTAGAAGTTTTTATATTCAATAACTTTTCTGTGTCTACATTTTCTAAGTAGTCGTGTTTAAGTAGTTTTGGGCTAAACATCCCTAATCTAGTCAATTGCATGCCCATTTCGATATCTTCAATATACTCTGTGAATTGTTGTAAGTTAAATAGAATAAGGTTTAGTTTTTTATCTTGTTGAGAATCTTCTGACATGTTTTCTATAAGACTAAGGCCATGATTTACTACTTCTATTATCTTGTTTAATTCATTTATTTGAATGCTGTTTTCTTCTAAGTTATTTATTTTGTTTTCTAATTCTGTTCTGTCTTCTTCGGTCAAGGTGCCGAATAAGTATTTATATGCTGTTCCTATTATATTCAATAGTCCTCGTTTCTGTGTTTTTATACTCGATACCGAAGGTAAAGAGTATATTGGTTTTGTGCAATGTCCGTCATGGTGTCTGTCCGTCTGTCCGTCCGTATGGTTGCAAGTTTTTTCCACACCCTTCAAGCTAGAGACTTGAAACTTTCCAATTCTTTTTATCTATGGGATAGTAAATTAAAGTGTCAAGATGGGGGTTCTACGATAACTGGGGGGCTGGCAAATCGATAAATTCGATAACCAAAAACCGATAAATCCACATATTTCGCACATCCTTACAGCTAGAAGTACCAAATTTGGTAAGAAGATAGCTACAAGCAACCCCCAAAAACTGCATCAAAAATTTTGGAGCCACGCCCCCCATTCCGCCCCCCAGCCCCCCGAATTTTAAAGTCAAAAAAAGCCTATATCTCCCACAGTTTTTGAGCTATAGCCACCAAATTTGGTACCAAGATAGGTGATGATGACCCCTAAAAACTGCATCAAAAGTTTGGATGCCACGCCCACCAATACTTCCCTAGCCGCCCCAATCCACCCCAACGCTTCGTCAAAAACGGGAATGCGTGAATCTTCCAGAGTTGTGGAGCTAGAGCCACCAAATTTGGTATGAAGATAGCTTGCAACGACCCCCAAAAATCTGCATCAAAGTTTTGGAGCCACGCCCTCCATTTCGCCCCCCTTTCCCCACTTTTTACAATTTTCGAGCTAGAGTCACCAAATTTGGTATGAAGATAGCAATTGACATTTCAGAAAGATCTGCAACAAAAATTTGGATGCTACGCCCACCCATACCGCCCCCAGCCCCCCTTTCCACACTTATTACAAATTTCGAGCTAGAGTCACCAAATTTGGTATGAAGATAGCAATTGACATTTCAGAAAGATCTGCAACAAAAATTTTGATGCCACAACTACCCATACCGACCCAGCCCCCCCCCCCTTTCCGCACCTTTTACAAACTTTGAGCTAGAGTCACCAAATTTGGAAGGAATATAGCCGGTGGCATCCCCATCTGCATCGGAGAATCTTTAAGGCAGCGTAAACCCCTGCCGCATCCGTACCCCTTTGCATTCAGGCCTCTTTTTACCGGTTTTAATTCTGGTATCGAGTATGCCGCAGTCGGTTGCGTCCGACTGCAACGTTTCCACTTGTTTTAAATTATTAATGCTCAACTCTCTGGAGTGGATTTATGCTGAGGAGTCGTAAACTGGGGTTTCGCTCAAGGATCAAATTACATTGGACTTTGCTCATCTAATTCTTAAAGTGGCGTGATAGATTTTAATGGCTTTGTTTTTCGGGTGGCGTGATCGATTTTAATAGCTTTGTTATTTTTTTAGGGTGCATAGTTTTAGTGTTGTTTATTCTGTTCGCCGGATGTACGTGCTTATGCTGAGTGTGACTTAATTATCTATGGTTCTATAACAAGAAGCCGAAATCATAACTGTGCGTGCTTAAGATTATACGTATGTTTACTCAAGTGGACAATGCTTGGCATAGAATTTCTGCAAGAACTGAATATGTCACTTCCCCATCTCCTAGAAAATGGCTTGTCCTCAAGCTGTTAGTGTTGGGTACATTTTAGTGTCTGTGTCTATTATAATTTTATTTTCTTGATCGTTTGTCGGTTCTTGTTCTTCATTTTTCTTATATTTTATGACCATTCTTTTTGGAATATTTTTGAACTTAAATATTAGATATATAGCTGTCGCGATTAACATTGTTGCGAGTATGGTGAAAACTATTATTAATAGAATGTTGTGTGTTTTTGTATTTTCTTTTATAATTTGTCTTGTATGTATGAATGAAATTGGTTCTATTCTATTGTGTATAATCGGAAAGTATATTTGATACAGATATATCTTCTATTTGAAGTGAACAGGTAATAGCTTTAATTATGTTGTTTCCACTTATTTCTATTTCTTGATTTGTACAAATTTGATTGAGCATTAGTTTAGGCAAATTCCAGGTTAATATACAATTAGGTTCTACAAAATTTATTTCGTAATTACACTCGATACCGAAGGTAAAGAGTATATTGAGTTTGTGCAATGTCCGTCATGGTGTCTGTCCGTCTGTCCGTCTGTCCGTCTGTATGAACGCAACTTTTTTCCACACCCTTCAAGCTAGAGACTTGAAACTTTCCAAATCTCTTTATCTATGGGATAGTAAATTAAAGTGTCAAGATGGGGTTCTACGATAACTGGGGGGCTGGCAAATCGATAAATTCGATAACTCAAAACCGATAAATCCACATATTTCGCACATCCTTACAGCTAGAAGTACCAAATTTGGTAAGAAGATAGCTACTAGCAACCCCAAAAAAGCTGCATCAAAAATTTTGGAGCCACGCCTCCCCCATTCCGCCCCCAGCCCCCCGAATTTTAAAGTCAAAAAAAGCCTATATCTCCCACAGTTTTTGAGCTATAGCCACCAAATTTGGTACCAAGATAGGTGATGATGACCCCTAAAAACTGCATCAAAAGTTTGGATGCCACGCCCACCAATACTTCCCTAGCCGCCCCCATCCACCCCAACGCTTCGTCAAAAAAGGGAATGCGTGTATCTTCCAGAGTTGTGGAGCTAGAGCCACCAAATTTGGTATGAAGATAGCTGGCAACGAACCCCAAAAATCTGCATCAAAGTTTTGGAGCCACGCCCTCCATTTCACCCCCCTTTCCCCACTTTTTACAATTTTCGAGCTAGAGTCACCAAATTTGGTATGAAGATAGCAATTGACATTTCAGAAAGATCTGCATCAAAAATTTGGATTCCACGCCCACCCATACCGCCCCCAGCCCCCTTTCCCTACATTTTACAAATTTCGAGCTAGAGTCACAAAATTTGGTATGAAGATAGCAATTGACATATTACAAAGATCTGCATCAAATATTTGGATGCCACGCCCACCCTTAACGCCCCAAGCCCCCCTTTCCTCACATTTTATAAACTTCGAGCTAGAGTCACCAAATTTGTTATATGGATAGCAATTTACATTCCACAAAGATCTGCATCAAAAATTTGGATGCCACGCTCACCCATACCGCCCCCAGCCCCCCTTTCCCCACTTATTACAAATTTCGAGCTAGAGTCACCAAATTTGGTATGAAGATAGCAATTGACATTCCACAAAGATCTGCATCACAAATTTGGATGTCACGCGCACCCTTACCGGCCCCAGCCCCCCTTTCCCCACCTTTTACAAACTTCGAGCTAGAGTCACCAAATTTGGTATGAAGATAACAATTGACATTCCACAAAGATCTGCATCAAAAATTTGGATGCCACGCCCACCCAAACCGCCCCCAGCCCCCTTTCCACACTTTTACAAACTTCGAGCTAGAGTCACCAAATTTGGTATGAAGATAGCAATTGACATTTCAGAAAGATCTGCAACAAAAATTTTGATGCCACAACTACCCATACCGCCCCAGCACCCCCCCCCCCCTCCCATTTCCATTCTTTTACAAACTTTGAGCTAGAGTCACCAAATTTGGTATGAAGATAGCCGGTGGCATCCCCATCTGCATCGGAGAATCTTTAAGGCAGCGTAAACCCCTGCCGCATCCGTACCCCCTTTTCATTCAGGCCTCTTTTTACCGGTTTTAATTCTGGTATCGAGTATGCCGCAGTCGGTTGCGTCCGACTGCAACGTTTCCACTTGTTTTTGTGTGTTTTAGTGAACTTACATTCTGCTTTTATTTGCTTAAGTATACCATCTATACATATATTTTGTATTATTTTCTTGTCGGTTGCTGAATATGTTTTATTTTTATTGATGTAATATTTATCTTTTATATTTTCTGTTAAAATATTTTTGTTTTCATCCGGGTAAGGAATTATTGTGTATAAAGGATTTTGTGTTAGCTTTTTTTTGTATGTGTGAGATTATTAAGATTTCGTTAGTATCTGATTTGAGCAAAGTAGAAGTTTTTATATTCAATAACTTTTCTGTGTCTACATTTTCTAAGTAGTCGTGTTTAAGTAGTTTTGGGCTAAACATCCCTAATCTAGTCAATTGCATGCCCATTTCGATATCTTCAATATACTCTGTGAATTGTTGTAAGTTAAATAGTATAAGGTTTAGTTTTTTATCTTGTTGAGAATCTTCTGACATGTTTTCTATAAGACTAAGGCCATGATTTACTGCTTCTATTATCTTGTTTAATTCATTTATTTGAATGCTGTTTTCTTCTAAGTTATTTATTTTGTTTTCTAATTCTGTTCTGTCTTCTTCGGTCAAGGTGCCGAATAAGTATTTATATGCTGTTCCTATTATATTCAATAGTCCTTGTTTCTGTGTTTTTATACTCGATACCGAAGGTAAAGAGTATATTGGTTTTGTGCAATGTCCGTCATGGTATAATAATAAAAATCAAGTAATTGTTTTATTATTTTAGATCGGAGCGACTGTTGATATCGCTCCGAATGCTTTATTGGGAATGTTCTTAACAATGTGGCTTAAACATATCGTAAGCTACAAAAAGGCTGTGCGCTGCTTATGGTGGCAGCGCAGCCGTTTGTATATAAGCGTTATATATATATAAGCGACGGATACGTCGCTGCGGGCAGAATGTGTTATGCACATGTATACTTAAGTGGTCAATGCATGGGACACATGCTGACGCTGTCTTATTCTTGTATGATCATATTTCGGTGCACTTGAAATGTACTTGAAATTGTATGTTTGAATGTGTTTATACAACGACAAAGTGTTGTTGCCGTTTTGTGTTATGTTTATACAGCAACAAAGTGTTACTGATTTGGATACATTAAATACAGTGTAACATCGATATATGTGCATACTACATCTCCCTCCTTTTGAGAAATAACGTAATATATGTAGTTATTTTAAATTAATAAGTATTATTATTTATCTAAATTTAGTTTTAATTTTTAATTAAACATTTTTTTTCTGTTTTTTTTTTTCGTTATTCAAGATAGTAAAAAGGTAAAAATATAGTTTTAAAGTGTATTTGTAATAATAAAAATGTTTGAATGTAAATTAAAATATACATTTCTTTTTTTTTTTTTTTTTTTTTTTTTTTTTTTTTTTTTTTTTTTTTTTTAAATGCATAAAAACGTTATTTAATTCAATAATAATGATATAATAATAGTAATTTACTTATGTATGGCCATACTAGAAATATTATTCAATAAAAATTTTTAACCTATCTTTATGAACTTTTTGTTTTTTATTTTTATTATCTTTAATTAAAATATTGTCATTATTTTCTATTGATATTACTGAATAGGGTCCTAAATATTCTGGATCCAATTTATGGCCAGTTTCATTTCTTAATAAAACTGTATCTCCTACTTTTAATTCGAGATTAATTATTTTCCTATCATAGTATTCTTTATTTTTGCTCTTATGTTGTTCTAACATAATTCTAGCTCTCTTATAAGCTTGTTCTAATCTATATTTACTTTCTTTAGCATAATCTTCTATGTTATAAAGAGGATTAATTTTATCAATGTTATTAAAATATTGTGGCAAATTACTTTGCTTGCCAAAAACTAATTCATATGGACAATAGCCATGTGCCATAGAAGGTGTCGTGTTGAAACAGTATACGAAATATTTTAGCCATACATCCCAATCAGTTTTGTCGACTGATATGTATGAACGAATATATTCATTAAAAGTTCTATGACTTCTTTCTACTGTTCCAACTGTCTGGTGGTGGTGTGCTGTAGACGTTATGTTGTCTATTTTTAAATATTTGCACAAGTCATTTATAATGGAGTTTTTATATTCTGTTCCCATGTCCGTAATGAACGTCTTCATTGGACCGAACTGTAATATAAAAGATTCAAATATTGCTTTAGCGACAGTATTTGCATTTTTACTAGGGATCGGTATGGCAACAAGATATTTTGTTAAATCGCAGATAAGCGTAACTACATACTCGTTACCATATTCAGATCTTGGTAATGGACCTATAGTGTCAACTATTACCCTGTCGAAAGAACTTGTTGGTGTTTCTGTCAGTGTAAGAGGAGTTTTGGTATGTGTTGTTATTTTCGATGTTTGACATTTTTGACATTTTCGTATGTATTCGGATATATCTTTAGACATTCCTTTCCAATAATAATATCTTTTGACCTTGGCCAAGGTTTTTGAAATGCCTGTATGACCTCCTTGTATGGGTTTATCATGGAATGTAGACAATATAGCTTCTTTTTCTTTTTCTGTATTTATTAGGGTCACCGGGTTGAGTAGCGCTACTCTCAATGATTTTAATATTTTATTGCCCATTTCTTTGAATCTATCCATTGAAATATTTTCAAAGATATTTTCCCACGGTGCCATTTTGAGTTGGCTGATTCCATTTATACCGGCTTGCATTTCAAGCCTTTGGAAGAATTGACCTAAGTCAAGAATTCCATTAGTATATAAATCGCTAACATCATATCTTGCAGTAATTTTTTTCCATGTTTAAAGAAACATAGCATATTTTTTACATGCAAGGTCACTACTTTACGTACGTCGTCATTTTTGATGACTTCATATACGTTGGGCTTTGAAGCTTTTTCTGAAGGTTGCTTTTGCAATTCTTCTTTATCATCTCCTGCGCAGGATTTTTGTCTACTTTGGTGCCTGGTAGTGACTTTCAGGACTTTATTTTGTATGTCTTTTAGATCAGATATTGTTATTCGTGACAATGCATCGGCTACAAAATTATCTTTGCCTCTTAGGTACTCTACTGTAAAATTATATTCCTCTAATTCAAGTCTCATACGCGTTAATTTAGAACTGGGGTTTGTCATTGAAAACAAAAATGTTAGGGGTCTATGGTCAGTTTTTACTATGAAATGAGTTCCGTAGATATAGGGTCTAAATTTGGTAATTGCCCAATAAATAGCTGTTAACTCTTGTTCCGTCGTACTCTTGTTACTTTCTCCTTTGGTAAATGATCTCGATGCGTAAGCTACTGGAAGTTGAATTCCATTGCGGACTTGTGTTAGCACTGCGCCACAGGCTTGCTTACTAGCATCTGTTATTATACAAAATTCTTTTGTAAAATCCGGATATTGTAACAGAGTAGGCTTTATTAATTGAGCTTTAAGATATTCAAATGCATTTTGACATTCATCAGTCCATTCAAATGGAACATTCTTTTTATTTAATCTTGTTATATGCCTGGCATAATCGGCGAAATTTTTGATGAATCGTCTATAGTAATTACAAAATGCTATAAAGCGTCTAGCGCTGTCCGAGTCATGTGGGACTGGATAATTTAATATGACATCAAATTTTTTGTCATCTGGTAAGATTCCATTATCTGTGCATTTGTGTCCCAAAATGTGACTTCATGCATGAAAAATGAACATTTTTCAGGATGTAGCTTCAAGTTGTGTTTCCTACACATGTCAAAAACACTAATTAAATTGTTAAGCATGTGTTTTTCGGAACAACCGATTACTATTAAATCATCCATGTAAAGGAATGCTTGTGATGGCTCAAGTCCAGAGAATGCAATAGTCATCATTCTTTGGAATGAATTTGGGGCTATCTTTAAACCAAATGGTAATCGCGTGAAGCGATAAGAGCCATTGCTCGTTGAAAAGGATGTTATATCTCTAGAGTTTTCGTCTAGCTCAATCTGGTGGAATCCTGACATTAAGTCAAGGCAAGAGAAATATTTTGCTCTTCCTAGTTGATCTAAGATTTCATCGATCCTAGGAAGTGGGAACTTATCGGATAGTAATTTTTTATTAATTTGGCGATAATCAATAACTAAACGCCATTTTTTCTTTTCATTATCTATGGATTTCTTTGGTACTAGTAACAGTGGACTGTTGTATTCCGAGACTGAGGGTTCAACTATTTTATCTTTAATGAGTTTATCGACTTGAGCTTGAATTTCGTCTTTTTGACTGTGAGGGTTTCTATAGTTTTTTATATATACGGGTTCATTATCTTTTAATCTTAGTTTCTGCTTATAAAAATTATTGGTGGTTATTGATTCGGTATCGAGTCCGAATATGTCTGTGTATTCACTACAAAGTCCTTTTAATTGTCTATAAAATAGTTTTGGAAAATTTTTAGCTAACTTTGACATAACATTGTTCGTTCTAGTTTCGTTATTTATTTCGGATATATCATAATTTGCTAATGGTTCATAATTCAATTTATTTATATTAACCATTTGATCTGTATTAGTTGTATTCAGTAAACGGACAAATGCATTTGCAGTTGTTACTACTGTATTTGCTGCATATATACCAGGTTGAATTTCCTGGTTCGGAATTAGGATGCTATCTTCATTTGAAGTTAACTCAATTTTTCGGACAACTTCGGATCTTGCTGGTAACACTATTGTATTGTTACCAGAGCTGTAATTAATGGGTACATATATGGGATAGTTTAGATTGTCTGGTCTTATTATGAGAAGATCCTTTGTAGGTGTGAAATCGAGTTGACAATTATATTTTTTAATAAAATCTATTCCTAAAATTCCATCACACGGTATAGAAAAAGTTGAATCGACAATGTGGAAGTTGTGTGGAATTATGTATTTAGTTGTTTGAATTTCTATTGATGTCGTTCCTTTAGATTGAATTAATCCTTGATTGATTCCCTGAATATTTATTTTGTTGTATGTGTCTATATCATTAAAAGTGTCTGAATTGTCTTTTAGCAGAGATATGTCTGCACCAGTATCTATTAAAAATATTAATTTTTTTCCTGTAGCTACGTTTGTGAATGTTACGAATATATTTACACTAAGATTAATCGAATGAACCTTTTTGCTATCTATTGCTGTGTACCTAAGGGCTGTTGCGAGTTTTCCGAGGCATTCTGGGCTACTCTAACATTGTTGTCATTGCCGTTTCTGTTTCTGTTATTGTTGTTGTTGTAGTTGCCTCTATTTGAGTTACCACGGCCTCTGTAATTATTACCATTATTGCGGCTATAATTATTATTGTTGTTGTAATTGTTACGGCTATAATTTCTGCCACGATTATAACCTCTGCCTCCTCTATTATTGTTATTTGCACCTCGTCGATAATATAGTACATTGCTACTTTGACCTGTTATTTCCGTGCAACAATTTACGAATTTGGAAACGGCATCATTCATGTTCGTGAATGTGCCTGCCTGCATAATAAGTTTTACTTTATCAATTGAACAATTTTGGGTCATAGCTTTTACAGCTGTTGTAGTGCTGTATTTATTTGCAAGTGATTGGCTTAAACCTTCACTGATATAGGCGCCTTCAAGGGCCTTTGTCAGTTTCTCCACCTCCTGGGTGTATTGGTTAGCCGTTTTATTTTTCTGTTGCAGGTTAAGAAGCTTAGCAGATACAACTTCTACCGATTCTCCTTTTACTGCATTTGATAGTTGCGTAATGATTGCAGCAATTGTCTGCTCACTACTTATTAAATTTCTCGCATGGCCTTTTATCTTTGTTTTTATAAGGCTTATGGCTGTAAGCTCGTGTGTTCCTTTTAAGGTTTCTAATAGATTCAAAGAATCTAGAAAACTTTGTAAATTTTCTGGTTTACCGTCAAACTCTGGTATCAGAGATGTGGCTAGCTTGATAAATTCTACTACTGTTTGTGCCATTTCAGAGATTGTTATTTTTTCCTGTTTGGTTTCGATTGGATCGCTTTCTTGTAGTGTTTCAATGTCACTATCAGATTCAGCATCACTTTGTTGAATTGATTCGTCTAATTCTTTTAATTGGTCGGGATCAAACTCCGCCAATTGATGTGGACTCTCTGGCACCTTTATCTGAATATGCCGCCTATTGGTAAGTGTAATTAATCTTGTGTTTAGGGATTTTATTACCCTTAAACATTTATTATTGTGCTCAGTTGTGAATCTTTTTCCATAACTGTTTACTAAGGTAACTATATTATTGTATTCCCTTACTAATATTTCTATATGGTTTTTTAGTGTTTCCGTTTTTATAATTGCGTCTTTATTGATGCATTTGTAAGATTTATCAAATTTGTAACGAAATGCGTCTATATTTTTTGCAATTTCGTTCCATTCCATTATTTTTAATGTGACATGAATTCTTTAAAATTGTTATTTTTATTTTTATTTGATCCTATTTTTTTTTTTTATTAAATTTTGTCTAAATCTGTACCCTTGCTAATTGATGTGTATTTCTTCTTTAGGCTTTTGGTATGTGAGTTGTAAACTCGAAGAGCTAAATTCAGTAGCATGAGTACTACTATAATGCCTACTAAAACTAGCATGTACTGCAAATCGGGTGAAGATACGTCTACTTTGTTAATAACATTAGCTGTCGAATCGACAGTCTTGACGTCGACTATACCCATTTTTGCGTACGTTAGTCTATAGAAATTTTCGTATTTATTTGCTGATTGCATATGATAAATCTGTTTGAATATTTCTAATTTGGCCACCTCATTATTATTTAAAAAATTTTGTTAAATTCAATTTAATTTTATTTCATGATTTTTACTTAATATACAAAAATTTTTTTTTCATTTAAATTATGATTTTTACTTAGTATACAAAAAATTTTTTATTTTTTTTTTTATAAATTTTAAATTATGTTTTTAATTTTGTGTTTATCCCTATTTTGATCTTTTTAGTGATCACCTGGCTGCGTTTTGCATGGCTTTACAGGCCATGCTCTAATCGGGCAGATTTTATTCCGCTCAATTTTACAATATTAATTTTTATAAAATAAAATTTTATGCATCGCAGTGCATTAAAAAAAATTTTGCAACGCAGTGCTAGTAAAAAAAATGCGCACTTGGGAACGCTGTCGGTTCACTTTTCCAGAGTCTGGCTTGGTACGCCAGACGGTGCCGGTGCTGGCTGCACAGGCTGTTGATTCTCTGATGGGGCACCGGTGCTGGCTGCACAGGTGTATTCGCAAAAAGGTGTGTATAGTGGTCCTTTGCAGTCTCTCGGGCAGGTTTTCCGTAGTTTAGGGATGTCGATCTTTGCTGGTGGTTGTAATTTTTTATTAATTTTGGCAATATTTGTAATTGTAGAGTAGGTGGATGTGTGTGTGGTTGTGGTTTGGTCTTTTCTTTCTTTTAGTAAGTTTTTTATGTGTTCAAGTTCGGCATGTAGTTTTACCGAAGTGTTCCACTTTAACGTATTGCCGCTGTTTAGCAGCTTTAATAATTCAGCCTTTCTGGCTTTTAATTTTTTCACCACACCACTTCGTTTTGCACACATCACACTCTACTCACTGCGTTTTCATGTAGTTAAGTCCATCGATGGGGTACACCTTCTTTAGCTTCTTTTGCTGTTTCTGCTTTCGTTGTTGCTTGTTGTTGGTTGTTTTCGTACTTTGAGTGCAGCATTAGAGCAGATTCGTCCTGTCACGGTCGCCATATAATAATAAAACTCAAGTAATTGTTTTATTATTTTAGATCGGAGCGACTGTTGATATCGCTCCGAATGCTTTATTGGGAATGTTCTTAACAATGTGGCTTAAACATATCGTAAGCTACAAAAAGGCTGTGCGCTGCTTATGGTGGCAGCGCAGCCGTTTGTATATAAGCGTTATATATATATAAGCGACGGATACGTCGCTGCGGGCAGAATGTGTTATGCACATGTATACTTAAGTGGTCAATGCATGGGACACATGCTGACGCTGTCTTATTCTTGTATGATCATATTTCGGTGCACTTGAAATGTACTTGAAATTGTATGTTTGAATGTGTTTATGCAACGACAAAGTGTTGTTGCCGTTTTGTGTTATGTTTATACAGCAACAAAGTGTTACTGATTTGGATACATTAAATACAGTGTAACATCGATATATGTGCATACTACAATGGTGTCTGTCCGTCTGTCCGTCCGTATGGTTGCAAGTTTTTTCCACACCCTTCAAGCTAGAGACTTGAAACTTTCCAATTCTCTTTATCTATGGGATAGTAAATTAAAGTGTCAAGATGGGGGTTCTACGATAACTGGGGGGCTGGCAAATCGATAAATTCGATAACCAAAAACCGATAAATCCACATATTTCGCACATCCTTACAGCTAGAAGTACCAAATTTGGTAAGAAGATAGCTACAAGCAACCCCCAAAAAACTGCATCAAAAATTTTGGAGCCACGCCCCCCATTCCGCCCCCAGCCCCCCGAATTTTAAAGTCAAAAAAGCCTATATCTCCCACAGTTTTTGAGCTATAGCCACCAAATTTGGTACCAAGATAGGTGATGATGACCCCCTAAAAACTGCATCAAAAGTTTGGATGCCACGCCCACCAATACTTCCCTAGCCGCCCCAATCCACCCCAACGCTTCGTCAAAAACGGGAATGCGTGAATCTTCCAGAGTTGTGGAGCTAGAGCCACCAAATTTGGTATGAAGATAGCTTGCAACGACCCCCAAAAATCTGCATCAAAGTTTTGGAGCCACGCCCTCCATTTCGCCCCCCTTTCCCCACTTTTTACAATTTTCGAGCTAGAGTCACCAAATTTGGTATGAAGATAGCAATTGACATTTCAGAAAGATCTGCAACAAAAATTTGGATGCTACGCCCACCCATACCGCCCCCAGCCCCCTTTCCACACTTATTACAAATTTCGAGCTAGAGTCACCAAATTTGGTATGAAGATAGCAATTGACATTTCAGAAAGATCTGCAACAAAAATTTTGATGCCACAACTACTGATCGTTTGTCGGTTCTTGTTCTTCATTTTTCTTATATTTTATGACCATTCTTTTTGGAATATTTTTGAACTTAAATATTAGATATATAGCTGTCGCGATTAACATTGTTGCGAGTATGGTGAAAACTATTATTAATAGAATGTTGTGTGTTTTTGTATTTTCTTTTATAATTTGTCTTGTATGTATGAATGAAATTGGTTCTATTCTATTGTGTATAATCGGAAAGTATATTTGATACAGATATATCTTCTATTTGAAGTGAACAGGTAATAGCTTTAATTATGTTGTTTCCACTTATTTCTATTTCTTGATTTGTACAAATTTGATTGAGCATTAGTTTAGGCAAATTCCAGGTTAATATACAATTAGGTTCTACAAAATTTATTTCGTAATTACACTCGATACCGAAGGTAAAGAGTATATTGAGTTTGTGTAATGTCCGTCATGGTGTCTGCCCGTCTGTCCGTCTGTCCGTCTGTATGGTTGCAAGTTTTTTCCACACCCTTCAAGCTAGAGACTTGAAACTTTCCAATTCTCTTTATCTATGGGATAGTAAATTAAAGTGTCAAGATGGGGGTTTTCCTATAACTGGGGGGCTGGCAAATCGATAAATTCGATAACTCAAAACCGATAAATCCACATATTTCGCACATCCTTACAGCTAGAAGTACCAAATTTGGTAAGAAGATAGCTACTAGCAACCCCCAAAAAGCTGCATCAAAAATTTTGGAGCCACGCCTCCCCATTCCGCCCCCAGCCCCCCCGAATTTTAAAGTCAAAAAAGCCTATATCTCCCACAGTTTTTGAGCTATAGCCACCAAATTTGGTACCAAGATAGGTGATGATGACCCCCTAAAAACTGCATCAAAAGTTTGGATGCCACGCCCACCAATACTTCCCTAGCCGCCCCCATCCACCCCAACGCTTCGTCAAAAAAGGGAATGCGTGTATCTTCCAGAGTTGTGGAGCTAGAGCCACCAAATTTGGTATGAAGATAGCTGGCAACGAACCCCAAAAATCTGCATCAAAGTTTTGGAGCCACGCCCTCCATTTCACCCCCCTTTCCCCACTTTTTACAATTTTCGAGCTAGAGTCACCAAATTTGGTATGAAGATAGCAATTGACATTTCAGAAAGATCTGCATCAAAAATTTGGATTCCACGCCCACCCATACCGCCCCCAGCCCCCCTTTCCCTACATTTTACAAATTTCGAGCTAGAGTCACAAAATTTGGTATGAAGATAGCAATTGACATATTACAAAGATCTGCATCAAATATTTGGATGCCACGCCCACCCTTAACGCCCCAAGCCCCCCTTTCCTCACATTTTATAAACTTCGAGCTAGAGTCACCAAATTTGTTATATGGATAGCAATTTACATTCCACAAAGATCTGCATCAAAAATTTGGATGCCACGCTCACCCATACCGCCCCCAGCCCCCCTTTCCCCACTTATTACAAATTTCGAGCTAGAGTCACCAAATTTGGTATGAAGATAGCAATTGACATTCCACAAAGATCTGCATCACAAATTTGGATGTCACGCGCACCCTTACCGGCCCCAGCCCCCCTTTCCCCCACCTTTTACAAACTTCGAGCTAGAGTCACCAAATTTGGTATGAAGATAACAATTGACATTCCACAAAGATCTGCATCAAAAATTTGGATGCCACGCCCACCCAAACCGCCCCCAGCCCCCTTTCCACACTTTTACAAACTTCGAGCTAGAGTCACCAAATTTGGTATGAAGATAGCAATTGACATTTCAGAAAGATCTGCAACAAAAATTTTGATGCCACAACTACCCATACCGCCCCAGCACCCCCCCTCCCATTTCCAACCTTTTACAAACTTTGAGCTAGAGTCACCAAATTTGGTATGAAGATAGCCGGTGGCATCCCCATCTGCATCGGAGAATCTTTAAGGCAGCGTAAACCCCTGCCGCATCCGTACCCCTTTTCATTCAGGCCTCTTTTTACCGGTTTTAATTCTGGTATCGAGTATGCCGCAGTCGGTTGCGTCCGACTGCAACGTTTCCACTTGTTTTTGTGTGTTTTAGTGAACTTACATTCTGCTTTTATTTGCTTAAGTATACCATCTATACATATATTTTGTATTATTTTCTTGTCGGTTGCTGAATATGTTTTATTTTTATTGATGTAATATTTATCTTTTATATTTTCTGTTAAAATGTTTTTGTTTTCATCCGGGTAAGGAATTATTGTGTATAAAGGATTTTGTGTTAGCTTTTTTTGTATGTGTGAGATTATTAAGATTTCGTTAGTATCTGATTTGAGCAAAGTAGAAGTTTTTATATTCAATAACTTTTCTGTGTCTACATTTTCTAAGTAGTCGTGTTTAAGTAGTTTTGGGCTAAACATCCCTAATCTAGTCAATTGCATGCCCATTTCGATATCTTCAATATACTCTGTGAATTGTTGTAAGTTAAATAGTATAAGGTTTAGTTTTTTATCTTGTTGAGAATCTTCTGACATGTTTTCTATAAGACTAAGGCCATGATTTACTGCTTCTATTATCTTGTTTAATTCATTTATTTGAATGCTGTTTTCTTCTAAGTTATTTATTTTGTTTTCTAATTCTGTTCTGTCTTCTTCGGTCAAGGTGCCGAATAAGTATTTATATGCTGTTCCTATTATATTCAATAGTCCTTGTTTCTGTGTTTTTATACTCGATACCGAAGGTAAAGAGTATATTGGTTTTGTGCAATGTCCGTCATGGTGTCTGTCCGTCTGTCCGTCCGTATGGTTGCAAGTTTTTTCCACACCCTTCAAGCTAGAGACTTGAAACTTTCCAATTCTCTTTATCTATGGGATAGTAAATTAAAGTGTCAAGATGGGGGTTCTACGATAACTGGGGGCTGGCAAATCGATAAATTCGATAACCAAAAACCGATAAATCCACATATTTCGCACATCCTTACAGCTAGAAGTACCAAATTTGGTAAGAAGATAGCTACAAGCAACCCCCAAAAAAACTGCATCAAAAATTTTGGAGCCACGCCCCCCTTCCGCCCCCAGCCCCCCGAATTTTAAAGTCAAAAAAGCCTATATCTCCCACAGTTTTTGAGCTATAGCCACCAAATTTGGTAGGTGATGATGACCCCCTAAAAACTGCATCAAAAGTTTGGATGCCACGCCCACCAATACTTCCCTAGCCGCCCCAATCCACCCCAACGCTTCGTCAAAAACGGGAATGCGTGAATCTTCCAGAGTTGTGGAGCTAGAGCCGCCAAATTTGGTAGGAAGATAGCTGGCAACGACCCCCAAAAATCTGAATTTGAGCCACGCCCTCCATTTCGCCCCCCTTTCCCCACTTTTTACAATTTTCGAGCTAGAGTCACCAAATTTGGTATGAAGATAGCAATTGACATTTCAGAAAGATCTGCATCAAAAATTTGGATTCCACGCCCACCCATACCGCCCCCAGCCCCCCTTTCCCCACTTTTTACAAATTTCGAGCTAGAGTCACCAAATTTGGTATGAAGAGAGCAATTGACATTTCAGAAAGATCTGCATCAAAAATTTGGATGCTACGCCCACCCATACCGCCCCCAGCCCCCCTTTCCCCACTTTTTTACAAATTTCGAGCTAGAGTCACCAAATTTGGTATGAAGATAGCAATTGACATTTCAGAAAGATCTGCAACAAAAATTTTGATGCCACAACTACCCATACCGACCCAGCCCCCCCCTTCCGCACCTTTTACAAACTTTGAGCTAGAGTCACCAAATTTGGAAGGAATATAGCCGGTGGCATCCCCATCTGCATCGGAGAATCTTTAAGGCAGCGTAAACCCCTGCCGCATCCGTACCCCTTTGCATTCAGGCCTCTTTTTACCGGTTTTAATTCTGGTATCGAGTATGCCGCAGTCGGTTGCGTCCGACTGCAACGTTTCCACTTGTTTTAAATTATTAATGCTCAACTCTCTGGAGTGGA
Organism: Scaptomyza montana; assembly: GCA_018904305.1. Classification (NCBI taxonomy): domain Eukaryota; kingdom Metazoa; phylum Arthropoda; class Insecta; order Diptera; family Drosophilidae; genus Scaptomyza; species Scaptomyza montana. The sequence goes on along the minus strand of JAEIGR010000024.1, from coordinate 827,220 downwards.
TTTATGCTGAGGAGTCGTAAACTGGGGTTTCGCTCAAGGATCAAATTACATTGGACTTTGCTCATCTAATTCTTAAAGTGGCGTGATAGATTTTAATGGCTTTGTTTTTCGGGTGGCGTGATCGATTTTAATAGCTTTGTTATTTTTTTAGGGTGCATAGTTTTAGTGTTGTTTATTCTGTTCGCCGGATGTACGTGCTTATGCTGAGTGTGACTTAATTATCTATGGTTCTATAACAAGAAGCCGAAATCATAACTGTGCGTGCTTAAGATTATACGTATGTTTACTCAAGTGGACAATGCTTGGCATAGAATTTCTGCAAGAACTGAATATATCACTTCCCTATCTCCTAGAAAATGGCTTGTCCTCAAGCTGTTAGTGTTGGGTACATTTTAGTGTCTGTGTCTATTATAATTTTATTTTCTTGATCGTTTGTCGGTTCTTGTTCTTCATTTTTCTTATATTTTATGACCATTCTTTTGGAACATTTTTGAACTTAAATATTAGATATATAGCTGTCGCGATTAACATTGTTGCGAGTATGGTGAAAACTATTATTAATAGAATGTTGTGTGTTTTTGTATTTTCTTTTATAATTTGTCTTGTATGTATGAATGAAATTGGTTCTATTCTATTGTGTATAATCGGAAAGTATATTTGATACAGATATATCTTCTATTTGAAGTGAACAGGTAATAGCTTTAATTATGTTGTTTCCACTTATTTCTATTTCTTGATTTGTACAAATTTGATTGAGCATTAGTTTAGGCAAATTCCAGGTTAATATACAATTAGGTTCTACAAAATTTATTTCGTAATTACACTCGATACCGAAGGTAAAGAGTATATTGAGTTTGTGCAATGTCCGTCATGGTGTCTGTCCGTCTGTCCGTCTGTCCGTCTGTATGGTTGCAAGTTTTTTCCACACCCTTCAAGCTAGAGACTTGAAACTTTCCAATTCTCTTTATCTATGGGATTAAATAAAAGTGTCAAGATGAGGTTCTACGATAACTGGGGGGCTGGCAAATCGATAAATTCGATAACTCAAAACCGATAAATCCACATATTTCGCACATCCTTACAGCTAGAAGTACCAAATTTGGTAAGAAGATAGCTACTAGCAACCCCCAAAAAGCTGCATCAAAAATTTTGGAGCCACGCCTCCCCATTCTGCCCCCAGCCCCCCCGAATTTTAAAGTCAAAAAAGCCTATATCTCCCACAGTTTTTGAGCTATAGCCACCAATTTTGTTACCAAGATAGGTGATGATGACCCCCTAAGAACTGCACCAAAAGTTTGGATGCCACGCCCACCAATACTTCCCTAGCCGCCCCCATCCACCCCAACGCTTCGTCAAAAACGGGAATGCGTGTATCTTCCAGAGTTGTGGAGCTAGAGCCACCAAATTTGGTAGGAAGATAGCTGGCAACGACCCCCAAAAATCTGAATTTGAGCCACGCCCTCCATTTCGCCCCCCTTTCCCCACTTTTTTACAATTTTCGAGCTAGAGTCACCAAATTTGGTATGAAGATAGCAATTGACATTTCAGAAAGATCTGCATCAAAAATTTGGATTCCATGCCCACCCATACCGCCCCCAGCCCCCCTTTCCCCACTTTTTACAGATTTCGAGCTAGAGTCACCAAATTTGGTATGAAGATGGCAATTGACATATTACAAAGATCTGCATCAAAAATTTGGATGCCACGCCCACCCATACCGCCCCGAGCCCCCCTTTCCCCACTTATTACAAATTTCGAGCTAGAGTCACCAAATTTGGTATGAAGATAGCAATTGACATTCCACAAAGATCTGCATCAAAAATTTGGATTCCACGCCCACCCATACCGCCCCCAGCCCCCCTTTCACCACTTTTTACAAATTTCGAGCTAGAGTCACAAAATTTGGTATGAAGATAGCAATTGACATATTACAAAGATCTGCATCAAAAATTTGGATGCCACGCCCACCCTTAACGCCCCCGGCCCCCCTTACCACACCTTTTATAAACTTCGAGCTAGAGTCACCAAATTTGGTATATGGATAGCAATTTACATTCCACAAAGATCTGCATCAAAAATTTGGATGCCACGCCCACCCATACCGCCCCCAGCCCCCCCTTTCCCCACTTATTACAAATTTCGAGCTAGAGTCACCAAATTTGGTGTGAAGATAGCAATTGACATTTCAGAAAGATCTGCAACAAAAATTTTGATGCCACAACTACCCATACCGCCCCAGCACCCCCCCCGCTCCCATTCCCAACCTTTTACAAACTTTGAGCTAGAGTCACCAAATTTGGTATGAAGATAGCCGGTGGCATCCCCATCTGCATCGGAGAATCTTTAAGGCAGCGTAAACCCCTGCCGCATCCGTACCCCTTTTCATTCAGGCCTCTTTCTACCGGTTTTAATTCTGATATCGAGTATGCCGCAGTCGGTTGCGTCCGACTGCAACGTTTCCACTTGTTTTTGTGTGTTTTAGTGAACTTACATTCTGCTTTTATTTGCTTAAGTATACCATCTATACATATATTTTGTATTATTTTCTTGTCGGTTGCTGAATATGTTTTATTTTTATTGATGTAATATTTATCTTTTATATTTTCTGTTAAAATGTTTTTGTTTTCGTCCGGGTAAGGAATTATTGTGTATAAAGGATTTTGTGTTAGCTTTTTTTGTATGTGTGAGATTATTAAGATTTCGTTAGTATCTGATTTGAGCAAAGTAGAAGTTTTTATATTCAATAACTTTTCTGTGTCTACATTTTCTAAGTAGTCGTGTTTAAGTAGTTTTGGGTTAAAGATCCCTAATCTAGTCAATTGCATGCCCATTTCGATATCTTCAATATACTCTGTGAATTGTTGTAAATTAAATAATATAAGGTTTAGTTTTTTATCTTGTTGAGAATCTTCTGACATGTTTTCTATAAGACTAAGGCCATGATTTACTGCTTCTATTATCTTGTTTAATTCATTTATTTGAATGCTGTTTTCTTCTAAGTTATTTATTTTGTTTTCTAATTCTGTTCTGTCTTCTTCGGTCAAGGTGCCGAATAAGTATTTATATATTGTTCCTATTATATTCAATAGTCCTCGTTTCTGTGTTTTTATACTCGATACCGAAGGTAAAGAGTATATTGGTTTTGTGCAATGTCCGTCATGGTGTCTGTCCGTCTGTCCGTCCGCATGGTTGCAAGTTTTTTCCACACCCTTCAAGCTAGAGACTTGAAACTTTCCAATTCTCTTTATCTATGGGATAGTAAATTTAAGTGTCAAGATGGGGGTTTTCCTATAACTGGGGGACTGGCAAATCGATAAATTCGATAACCCAAAACCGATAAATCCACATATTTCACACATCCTTACAGCTAGAAAAACCAAATTTGGTAAGAAGATAGCTATTAGCAACTTCCAAAAAACTGCATCAAAAATTTTGGAGCCACGCCCCCCATTCCGCCCCCAGCCCCCCGCATTTTAAAGTCAAAAAAGACTGTATCTCCCACAGTTTTTGAGCTATAGCCACCAAATTTGGTACCAAGATAGGTGATGATGACCCCCCAAAAACTGCACCAAAAGTTTGGATGCCACGCCCACCGATACTGCCCTAGCCGCCCCCATCCACCCCAACGCTTCGTCAAAAACGGGAATGCGTGTATCTTCCAGAGTTGTGGAGCTAGAGCCTCCAAATTTGGTGGGAAGATAGCTGTTACCGACCCCCAAAAAACTGCATCAAAGTTTTGGAGCCACGCCCACCATTTCGCCCCCCTTTCCCCTTATTTCCCCTCTCCCAACTTTTTACAAATTTCGAGCTAGAGTCACCAAATTTGGTATGAAAATAGCAATTGATATTTCACAAAGATATGCATCAAAAATTTGGATGCCACGCCCACCCATACCACCCCCAGCCCCCTTTCCTCACTTTTTACAAACTTCGAGCTAGAGTCACCAAATTTGGTATGTAGATAGCAATTGACATTCTACATAGATCTGCATCAAAAATTTGGATGCCATGCCGACCCATACCGCCCCAGCCCCCCTTTCCGCACCTTCTTACAAACTTCGAGCTATAGTCACCAAATTTGGTATGAAGATAGCAATTGACATTTCAGAAACATCTGCATCAAAAATTTGGATGCTACGCCCACCCAAACCACCCCCAGCCCCCCTTTCCACACCTTTTACAAATTTTGAGCTAGAGTCACCAAATTTGGAAGGAATAAAGCTGGTGGCATCCCCATCTGCATCGGAGAATCTTTAAGGCAGCGTACACCCCTGCCGCATCCGTACCCCTTTGCAATCAGGCCTCTTTTTACCGGTTTTAATACTGGTATCGAGTATGCCGCAGTCGGTTGCGTCCGACTGCAACGTTTCCACTTGTTTCATTTAATTTATTGATCTTGTTGATTTTTTTTGCTTGGGTATCATGAGTTGGTGTTCCTGCGTAAATAAAAATCTCTGCTGGGGTTCTGCCTGTTGTGCTGTGTATTATTTTATGGTTGTACGTACAAAGGATTGTTTCGAACTTTGTTAATTTGTTTTCGGGGTGTTAATTTGGTATCGGTGTTTATGATTCTCAGTTTTTTCTTAATTGTTTTATGAAATCTTTCTACGTCTGAAATATCATTTTTGCTTGTTGTTATTTCTATTTTAACATTTTCTGTCTCTTACCATATTTTAAGAGCTGCGCACATGAATGCTGAATCTTTATCTGCTTTTATTTCTATCGGTTTTCCCATGTCATTGAAAATTTTAAGGATTGCTCTTTTCGCTTCTAGCCAATCTTTTCCATTTACTTCAACTAATGTAGCGTATTTCGAATAAACATCTATGCATGACAAAAACTGTTTGTTGTCTACCATGTAAAAATCTATTATATATTTTTGTCTTGGGTTGTAGATTTCGGGGTTAGTTCAAAGGTAAACTTTGTATCTCTATGTTCTGTTTTCGCTATATTGCAAACTTCGCATTCGTTTATTATACTTTGGATTAGCTTCTGGTAATCGGGGTAATAGTAATTTGTTTTAAACATAGCTATTGTTTTTTCTATACCTGGGTGTAGAAGTTTCCTGTGGTTTTTCATAATGATTTCTGTAAAGTCTGAATAAGTTTGAATGTCAATTAGTTTGGTGGTAGCTCTCATTGTTCTAATTGGATTGTCTGTACTTATTATTTCTACATAAGCTTTTTGAAATGTTTCGTAGTCACCATTGTGTGGGAAATATACTACACTATTTTTTGCATATAAATATACTTTTATTAGCTCTTATACTTTCTCTATAGTCATCTCTGTATAATTTATGATAATTTTTGTTTTGTGAAAGTAGTTTATTTTCTTTACGTCTTCTATATTGTTTTTAATAAATTCTATTTGGTGGCAGTAATTGTTTAAGGGTATTTCTGTGATTTGAATGCAATTTTGGTTGTCTTCGCATGCGCTGTGGATTGTTGCTGCTACGCTGTCTTGTGTATCTCCCATGAAATTCTCCTCTAATTTAATTCTTGAAAGTGCATCTCTTTACCTGGTAAATATTTAATTTTATAATCGAATTCGTTAAGCCTGATTTTCCATCTCTGTAATTTCATATTTGGGTCCTTAATGTTTTCTAACCAAACTAAAGGCTTGTGGTCGCTTAGTACTTCGAATTTTCTACCGAAAAGATATGATCTGAAATTTTTAGTGGCCCATATTATAGCCAAGAGCTCTTTTCTATTGCGGAATAATTAATTTTATGTTCATTCAGGGTCCTGCTTGCAAAGCATATTGGTTTGTGATCCTGTGATAAAACTGCTCCTAGTGCATAATTACTTGAGTCTGTTGTCAGTGAAAATTTCTTGTTAAAGTCAGGATAAATTAATATTGGGTCAGACATAATGAGTAATTTTAATTTTTCGAATTCTTTTTTATACTCTTTTTCGATTATATTTATTTTAGCTCCCTTTTTTAGCTCAAGTGTAATTGGCTTTACTACTTTGGCAAAGTTGGGTATGAACTTTCGATAAAATCCACATAGACCTAGAAATCTTTTTATTTCTTTCGGTGTTTTAGGTATTGGAAATGCTTTAACTGCTTCAATTTTATTTGGATTAGGTTTGATTCCGTCTACGGTTATAACGTGACCTAAAAAATCTGTTTCTTTTTTCATCCATTCGCACTTATCTAGCTGTAATTTTAAATTTTCTTCTCTTAGCTTTTCGAAAACCTTTCTCAGCGATAATATATGTTCTTCCAATGAAGTGGAAAACACTATTGTGTCGTCTATATATACTAAACAATTTTTGTAGACTAAGTCTCCTAAAAGATTGTTCATGCAACGTTGAAATGTTGCTGGTGCGTTTTTTAAACCGAATGGCATCCGTGTATATTCGAAATGACCATTTTTAGTTGAGAAGGCAGTTTTCGGTATGGATTTTTCGTCCATTTGGATTTGATGAAACCCTTTTGCTAAGTCAATGGTGGCAAAGTATTGACATTTTCCTAACTTGTCTAATATTTCGTCCATTTAAGGTATAGGATATATGTCACTGATGGTTACCTCGTTGAGACTGCGGTAGTCTACGACTATGCGAAACTTTTTTATGCCTGAGGCGTCACTTTTCTTGGGTACTATCCAGATTGGTGAACAATAAGGTGAACTTGATTCACGAATTATACCTTGTTTCATCTTATCTTTTATTTGTTTATCTACTTCTTCGTCGAAGCTTTGTGCGTACGTATATGGTCTTTTGTAAATGGGGTCTTCATGCTTGGTTGTAATTGTATGTTTTATATTATTAGTGAAGGTCAGATTATCACCCTCTTTATACTGAATATCTTTAAATTCAAATAAATCTTTTGTTAACTCCCTTTTTTCTTCTGCATTGAGATGCTCTAATCTGAACTGATTGCTTTCTAATAACTCATTTTCCAGTGCATAAGCTATATGCAAATCTCTTGTTAGTGGTGGATCTAAACATTCTTCTAAGTTTTTGTTTAACCCTTTATCTTTGATATCATACTTGAATAAGAATTGGAAATCTCCAAGTTGTATGAACTCTTCCTCGTAGTTGATCTTAGCTTTACAATCTGTTAGGAACGTTCGGCCTAATAAGATGTCAAATTTCTTTGAGAAATCATGAATGTAAAATTTTTGATCGGTCGGACAAAGTCTACTTGGTGCTAACGATATACTTTCGTTTAAAGTTACTTTTCCACTTATTGTATGACAAATAATAATTTCTTTTGATATTTTATAATTAAGGAAATTTTTGCTCATTAAATTTATCGACGAACCTGTATCTATTAAACATTTCAAAAGAATATCGTTCATAATTATATTTATGAACGGTGTTATATTTTCGATTCCGAGGCTGTTTGATGAAAATTTTCGGATGTGTCCATTTTTGACTGTTCACTATAACCTTGGCGTGTTCTTTTAAATGGTGGATTTGGTGCATTTGTTCTGAACGGATTTTGTTGGTAGTTGATTGGGCTTTGTGGTCTTTCTTGATATATTTTTTTTTGGAATTCCCTAAAAAGTTGTGGGTCATGTGTTGTGGTATTTTGTGGTTGATTTTGGTTTCTATAATTTTAAAATTTGGGTTAAAATTCTGTATGTTTCTATAATTTTGAAAATTTGTATTAAAATTCTGTTGGTTTCCATAACCTGAATTGTTGTGGTTTTGATATTTGGAATTATACTTGTTTTTGTTTGTTTTGCTGAAGGTTGTGTTATTTGTGTTCTTAGATCTCTCAGATACGTAATCTTCGTAAACTCCTTCTTTCTGTGCTACTTGTTTTAATTTGTTCACTGTGGTTATATCGTATCTAGCTAGCTGCATATACAATCGGTCAGGCAATTTCTTACTAATTATATCGTTTATTGTACTGTTCATTGCGTTTGTATATAGTGTTGTATTTTGTTGGTTGCCTTCTATTATTAGCTTATTTATAATGACAAAAGACTTAGTTTCTATTTCTTCGACGAACTTACGTATACTTCCTCCGTATTGGGTGTAGTACAGATTCCTTAATAATTCTTCGTATGATGTTTGCGTTTTGTAGGTGTTGATCAGGATATCTCTTAGTGTGTTCCAGTCCGAATCCATGTGTCTTAGCGATGTCCTTTGAGCGTTTCCGTAAAGCTGCATTTCCACTGCGTTGAATAACACATTTTGTTGTCTGCCGTCCTCAGTTGGGTATAGTTTCATGATGAATTCCATTCTGCTGATGAAAGCACTTAGGTCTTTTGTTTCTCCTCCAAAGCTTGGTATTTGTCTGATTTGGTTAAGCGCTTGGCTTAGGTTGGCGTCTGATAAAATCCTCAAAGTAATCTTGGAATTTTTATTTATTTTGATGTTTGATGTGTAAAAAGTTTTGTTGGTTAAAAAAATTTTTTTTCTCCGTCTTTTTCTTGCACTTAAGCGTTGCGTGAATTTTGTTTCTTTTCGAAGAAAAGTTTTTTAAGGATCACGAGGTCCTTGTGCGGATATCACTTCGATTAGTTCCCGAGACACTTGAACAAGTTAAGGATTTTTTGATCCTTAGGTTACTACGAAGTACTAGAAGTACCAAATTTGGTAAGAAGATAGCTACTAGCAACCCCCAAAAAAACTGCATCAAAGTTTTGGAGCCACGCCCACCCACTCCGCCCCCAGCCCCCCGCATTTTGAAATCAGAAATGGCTATATCTCCCACAGTTTTTGAGCTATAGCCACCAAATTTGGTGCCAAGATAGGTAATGATGACCCCCTAAAAACTGCATCAAAAGTTTGGATGCCACGCCCACCAATACTGCCCTAGCCGCCCCCATCCGCCCCAACGCTTCGTCAAAAACGGGAATGCGTGTATCTTCCAGAGTTGTGGAGCTAGAGCCTCCAAATTTGGTGGGAAGATAGCTGTTAACGACCCCCAAAAAACTGCATCAAAGTTTTGGAGCCACGCCCCCCATTTCGCCCCCCTTTCTCCACTTTTTACAATTTTCGAGCTAGAGTCACCAAATTTGGTATGAAGATAGCAATTGAAATTCTACAAAGATCTGCATCACAAATTTGGATGCCACGCCCATTGATTGTATATATTTATCCAATGTAGGACATGCTGTGTATTATGATACTTGGCCTCACATTAAGTTTTGGCAGTGATTATCAGCAATAGATTCCACGCAAGTATATCCAATAACACTACTTCATGTATTTATTTAATATATGATCTTGTCTGCGTGAACTTGTGCAAATGTGAATCGCTTTGATTTCATTTAACACATAGTACACTGATAATTTGTAGTGGGATATCTCTATATATATAAAAGAGTTTGTCCTGATTGTCCGAATCGCTACAGCCTAAACGAAAAGAGCTTGAAGGCTGAAAATTTCACACAATATTCCATGCAGGTTGAAAGTGAGCACTAAGAAGGGAATTTTTATTTGGACAACTCCTTCAAGTACCGCCCATACGATTTGGAGCACTTTTTACCCATTTTAAAAAACAAATTACAATTACAACAAGTACCCATTCCACGTCTATCGCCTGATTGTCGCACAAGCTGAGAGTTTGATCGCGAGCGAGAATACAAAAACAAAACAAATGCGCAGTGACGCCTTCGCGTCGCACAAGCAAAGTCATAAAAAAGGTTCGTACACTTGCAAAAACGAAACGGATTTCTGTTTCTTAATGAATAAGTGCATACACAATTAAGTGAACAATGCGCTTGAAAATAATTTTCATAATTTTATGTACATGTATCACTTCGCACTGCTACTTTTTTTTGGTGTCATTGATTTAAAAAAAAAAACAATAACAACATAACAAATTTTGGTGCGTCTAGAAAAATTTCCCACACCAGAATATGTTATGGGGGTGGATTCGCCTACTTGCTGCGTATATAACTTAGACAAAACGTGACACACTAACATTATTGATATACAATTTCGAATAAGCAAAGGGCGTTCACATAAGCGCGCGTGTTGGTTGCTCTTATGATAATCAGATAATTTGAAATCTCGCTCCGATCATGCTCCTTTGTTGTTGCTCATTTATCTATCTTATGTGCGCGCTTTGCATAAAGTTTAATAACCCTAGCTCCCCCGCACACACACTAAATTAAAGCTAAAGGCAATATACAATTCACTTAACTGCAGTCTTTTAGATATGTTTTGCATTGATTCAGTGCGTGCGAAGAAGGTAGCGATACTACGCTCTTTGTCTAACTTGCAGAGCGCGCGCATACATAAGAGAGTTAGCAGAAATAGCCAACAACAAAGGCGTATGATCGGAGCGAGATTTAAAAATAATTTGTCATCTAGCGCCGAACATGAAGAGCGATGCGCGAGCGTGTTCAAGTTTTAAGCTGCCTCTTTGGGATTGGGACCAACACCGCTCAATTCATGATGCAGGTGTTGAATTGCCGACTGTCAGCACAACACGAGAATGAGCGAATCTGAAAACAAGTAAGAAGGTTTTAGTCGAGAAATCCCGACTTAAAGATACCCTGAACCCGTGTATTAAAATGACTTGCAGAAGTGAGTTTTCTTGACTTTAACTTTAATATAAAATATCTCCTGTGTTTCTTTACCGATTTGGAACAAATTTTATGCTGTAAATTTAAATTTTCAAAATGTAAGTTTTTCAAAATGAAAATTTATTACAAGCATTCAGAAATAATATGCATCCTGTAAAAAAATTGAGTTATACCGGTCCATTAATGAATGGACATTTTGATGTTTATATTCCTTTAGAGGAAGTATTAACTCAAGATTCTGATACGTCAAGTGAATGTATAACTGAAAATGTTAAAAATCCTGTTAAAAGACGTAGTCGGTTCACCGACAAAACAGAAAAAAAGGTAAAAATACGTTCATTAGAAAAAAATAGTGATATCACATAGAATCATCAAAAAGATATCGTGTTAATAATCCTGATGTTATTAGAGTTGTAGTGAGAAGAGATGTGGCTAATAATCCTGAAGCTCATAGAGTTGCAGTGAGAAGACATCAGGCTAATAATCCTGATGCACGTCAAGAAAGGCGTTTGCGTGCATGGAGTGTTAAAGCCATGTCTGGCTTAAGCTAAGATTTTGAAATAACTTACAATTCAGATAAAGTTACTCAACTTGGTAGTATGAATTTGATATGCAAACATTGTAATGCTTTAAAATGGAAAAATGGGCCTTTGGGTATCTGTTGCAAGGCAGGAAAAGTTAAACTTTCACAAAATGAAAGTTTGCCTGATCCTCTTAAAAGCTTAATAATTGGTGGACATCCCAAGCATGATCATTTCATTGATCGTATAAGAAAGTATAACAGCTGCTTTCAAATGACATCTTTTGGAAGTACGAAAACTATAAATGAAAGTTGGTCATCCTTTAAAGTCCAAGGACAAGTGAATCATTTAATTGGTAGTGTCCGACTTTTGCCAAATGAAGAAAATATTTCAAATGTTGATTGTAGCGTAGTAAAGGATCTTTAATGTATGTTTCATCAGCATAATCGTTATGTTAAAGATCTAAAAATGGCTCTCAATAAAATACCAACAAGTACGAAAGACTATAAATTGATTATACATGCTGATCGAACACCCGCTGGTGCTCACAAAGGGCTTTACAATGCACCTCAATCAAGCGAAGTAGCTTTAATTATTGTTGGTCAGCAATTTGAAAATCGCGATATTATTATTGAAAGCCATAATAATAAATTACATCGTATGAAAAAGGTGCATCGATCATACGATGCCTTACAGTACCCTTTGCTATTTCCTTATGGCGAAGATGGCTATTCAGTGGATATACCACAATGGAATCCATTATTAAAAAAGGAGGAACCAAAAAAATGATATCTGCTTAAGCTTTTACAGCTATAAAATAATGATTCATCAATCTGAGATAAATCATTTAATTTATGGTCGTTCCCTTTTTAGTAAGGTTTTGTTTGATATGTATGCTAAAATTGAAACAGAAAGGTTAAATTATATTCGCTACAATCAAGCGAAACTCAGAGCAGATAGCTATATACATCTACAAGATGCAATAGGCCAACAAGATGTTGTCGCAGCTCAACTTGGTCAGATGGTAATTTTACCATCTTCTTTTACAAGCTCTGCACGATATATGCATGAAAAGACTCAAGATGCTATGACATATGTTCGCCATTATGAGCGACCAGATCTTTGCATAACATTCACATGCAATCCACAATGGAATGACATCAAAAGTGTTTTATTACCGGGTCAAAAACCGCATGATCGTCACGATATTATAGCTCGAGTTTTTCATTTAAAGGTTAAAGCTTTAATGTCACTGACAAAATGTTCTTTGTTTGGAAGCGTGCAATGTTTCATGTACTCTGTGGAATGGCAAAAGCGGGGTTTACCACATATACAAATTCTACTTTGGTTAGAAAATAAAATAAGACCAGATAAAATCGATAAAATTATCTGTGCCGTAATACCAAACGCAGATGAGGATCCTTTGTTATTTAACATTGTTAAGTCAAATATGATTCATGGTCCTAGCGGTGCATTTAATAATAAATCGCCATGCATGAAAAATGGAAAATGTACCAAAAGGTTTCCTCGAGAATTACTTAAAGAAACTGTGACTGCAATAGATAGTTACCCTCTATATCGTAGAAGAGCGATAGAAGATGGTGGTAATGCAATTAATATAAATGGTAATTGCATAGATAATCGTTGGGTTGTGCCTTAAAACTGTGTACTATTGAGAACATTTGAAGCTCACATAAATGTTGAGTATTGTAGTTCTGTAAAGTCTATTAAATACATTTGTAAATATGTTAACAAGGGCAGTGATCAAGCATCATTTACTCTTGAAGACCAACGTAATGAAATTAATATGTACGAAAGTGGCCGTTGTATAAGTAGCTCAGAAGCGGTATGGAGAATCCTTGCATTTCCCTATTACACACTTAGCTGTTCATTTAGAAAATGGTCAACGGATATAAATTTAACCCCAATAATCCGCAACAATTACTTGACAGATTAAGCACTACACCCAAAACCACTTTGTTAGCCTTCTTTGAGCTATGCACACGTGATGAGTTTGCAAGAACGCTTCTATATTGTGAAGTTCCATCGTATTTTACATGGAACAATAAAGAATTTCAAAGAAGAAAACGAGGGCATGATGTGCTAAATTTTCCTGGAGTTAAAAGAGATTCAGCATTGGGAAGAAATTACACTATTCATCCCAATAATACAGAATGTTTTTATTTAAGACTTTTATTACATTTTGTAAGGGGCCCAACTTCATTTTTAAATTTAAAAACCGTTAATGGTATAGCATACGCATCATTTCAATTGGCGTGTAAAGCTCTAGGATTACTAGAAGATGATAAGCACTGGGATTCAACTATAGCCGAAGCTGTTGTATGTCAAAATCCTACAAAACTGAAAGAACTTTTTGCAATAATGTTAGTATTTTGTCAAATTTCAGATGCTCTTAAACTTTGGAATACTTATAAAGAGAGTTTCTCAGAAGATATTTTAAGAGCCTTTCATTTTTCACAAGACAGAAATATTGATGAAAGTATTGTGAATAATGTGTTAAATAAATGTCTTATTTACATTGAAGATATTGTACTGTCTATTGGTGGTCAAAACTTGACTTACTATGGACTTCCATTACCAATTAGATCCGAGGAAATTGTTCCAAGTATTGAATATCATAGAGAAACAAATTATGAAAGTTGCGATAATTTTGTTGTTAATAATGAGCTACTCCTTACTAATGAGCAAAAACAAGTATACGAAAAGATACTATATAGCGTTGAAGCAGAAAAAGGAAAAAATCTATTTTTTAGATGCACCTGGTGGAACAGGTAAAACGTATCTTTTAAACTTATTAATGGCAAAGGTACGGCAAAGTAAAAAAATTGCATTGGCCGTTGCTTCTTCCGGTATCGCAGCCACTTTACTTAATGGTGGTCGCACAGCGCATTCTACACTTAAGATTCCATTTAATTTGATTCATTTAGAAACACCACATTGCTCAATTTCAAAGCAATCTAATATTGCTGCTGTGCTCAAAGATTGCAAGCTTATTGTTTGGGATGAGTGTACTAAGGGCCATAAAGGTGCTTTTGAATCTGTAGATCGATCTTTGAAAGACATTCGAGATAGTGAATACATAACGGGTGGCATAACTGTTCTCTTAGCTGGTGATTTTCGACAAACTCTTCCAGTGAACAAGAGCAGATGAAATAAATGCGTGCTTAAAGTCTTAAATTTTGTGGCCCAAAATACAGAAAATTGCATTAACGAAGAATATGCGAGTGCACTTAAAAGGTGATAGCATAGCTGGTGAATTTGCAGAAATGCTTCTTCAAATAGGAAATGGATTATTTCCAACCCATGATGGCAAAATAACTTTACCATCAACTTTGTGTCATGTTGTGAAAAGTATTGAAGAGCTAACTCTAAAAATATTTCCGGATATTACAAATATCTCTCAAAAATCACTCGAACTTGCTATTTTGACTGCGAGAAATGACAATGCATTGGAAATAAACCAGTTTTTATTAAAATCATTTCAAAGTGAAGAAATGACATATAACTCTATTGATTCTGTGACTGAAATCGAAGATGCATTTCATTACCCCGTCGCCTGCCTCAACATAAATTAACTTTAAAGATTGGTTCACCTGTAATGTTGATTCGCAACTTGAAACCGCCAAAACTGTGCAATGGTACAAGATTGCAAGTTAAAGTCCTTCATAAGAATGTTGTCGAAGCAATTATCTTTACTGGCAATGGTATAGGGGAATCGGTTTTTATACTGAAAATTCCATTAATACCTTCTGATTCTGAATTGCCAATTCAATTTAAGAGATTGCAATTTCCTTTAAAAGTTTGCTTTGCCTTAACAATTAATAAATCACAGGGACAAACTATTATGAGCCGGACTAGACTTATTATTATTATTATGAAAAAAGAGGTTTGTGCACTGCGACCACCTGGGTCTATTGTGCCCTCATCCTAGTGTATGAGCTACAGCTCCCCGTACAGTACAATCAATCGCAGAAACGCGATGATGTCGCCTTGACGGAGAGCCCTCATCTCCTCAGTGTTTAGTGTGACCCGCCCGAGCTGAGATAATCTCAGCCGACCAATGGCAGGGCACTCCTCTAGTAGGTGTTCTAGAGTTTCGTCCCCCTCCAGACAGAGCCTGCATATAGCCTCGTCCCTATGCGTTTCCTATGTAAATGCCTACGCAATCTGCAGTGTCCTGTCAAGAAGCCTGTGACAATGCGAGGAGAAACCTTGCTCAGCTTCAGACAGTCCTCAGTCCTAGTCTTGTTGTAGTTTCCTAAAAGCCTTTTACTCTGTCTCGCCCCCTGCGAACACAACCAGAAGTTCGCACTATCGGACCAAAGGTCAGAGCGGCTGCTCTGCTCGATGACCCCAGGGCCCAGCCCACAGAAGGGTTCCGGCCCGCAGAAAGGAGTGCTTGCACCCTTCCTGGCCATTAGGTCCGCTACCTCATTACCCGGGATTCCCGCGTGCCCAGGGACCCAATAGATGGTGACTCTATTATTAGTCCCCAACCTGTTTAATGTTTCAATACATTGCCAAACCAGCCTGGAAGCTATTTTATAAGCACCTAGTGCTTTTATAGCTGCCTGACTGTCTGAAAAGATGGCTATGTCTCTGCGATCGTACCCTCTGTCGATGTTGAAAGCGGCACATCTCTCTATCGCGTGTATTTCCGCTTGGAAGATACTGGCGAACTTGCCAAGGGGTTCATGGTAATTGAGTCGAGGTCCGCAGACTCCGGCCCCGTCCCCCTCCTCCGTAAGCGAACCGTCTGTGTACCACCTAATAGAATGTGTTTTCACATTATAGGTAGTTGACAGGTTGGTCCATTCTGCCTTATTGCTAAGCTCTATGTTAAAGAGCTTACTGAAGCTAAATTGCGCCATCTGCGCATCCTGTGGGTATTCTAACAGTGAGCCTGTGGCTCCTGCAGCCGATCCGGTTGCTAATGCCCCCGTTATCCTCATATGACTTCTGCTTGCATTGTGTTTTTTGTATATATGCAGCGGTGGAAGCTCTAGTAGAACGTCTAGAGCCGTGGAGGGGCAGGTGCGCATTGCGCCCGAGATGCACGAGCATGCAAGCCTCTGGAGTTTACCCAGTTGCTTTCTCGCACCTTCCCGGTCCATGCGTCCAGCCCAGACCACTGCTCCGTAGCACACCATGGGCCTCACCATAGCATTATACATACACATCAGAGTTTTAGGTGAAAGCCCCCAGTATTTCCCCGCAAGAGTTCTGCAGCTCATCAGGGCTACAGTGCCCTTCCGAACAGCGTGCTCCACCTGCTGTTTCCAGAGGAGTCTTTTGTCTAATATAACTTCCATATATTTGACCTCCGTGGACACTGGTATAGTTGTACCTCCAATGACTATGGGTCTCATAGACTTAAGCTTGTACCGATTTGTGAAGGCGACAATCGTGGTCTTTGCTGGGTTGATGTTCAGCCCCACGTCCCTACACCAGTCCAGGCTTAGTCGAAGGCCCAGGGTGACTCTATCTTATAATGTGCTCTCAAAATTTCCCTTGCAGATTATGGTGATGTCATCGGCATAGCCTAGACATCGAAAGCCATTATCCGTAAGCTTAGCTAAGAGATCATCTACCACCAGACTCCAAAGGAGAGGTGATAGGACACCTCCTTGAGGACAGCCTCTGGTGGTTTGTGCTCTAATCGTCGAGTTGCTTACGGTTACTTCTGCTATGCGAGAGTCAAGGAGTTTGCCTAACCAGGACGTGAGTCCTGATTCAACTCCTCTACTCTCAAGAGCTCTGACCACCACGTCATGCGCCGTGTTGTCAGAAGCACCTTCTATGTCCATAAAGGCGCAGAGTGCGACCTCTTTTGCTTTCACAGACTTCTAGGTCAAGCAGAGCTGACTTCGTTGACATCCCTGCCCTATACGCATGCTGATGTGCATGTAGGGGCTAGGCCACATCCGAAATTACTCTTGCACTTACGTGGTTAAGGCCGCAGATCCTGCCTCTGACGACCCATGGCTCCTGGATGAGCACCAGCCCCAGGTCCAACCTGGTGACCAACCTGCCGATGACAGCCGAAGCTGCCCTCGCATGATGCAGGCTAATCTGTGCAACGCTGGTGGTCTCCATCCCTAGACTTAAGACACGATTGTTTTTCTCATGGCCAATTTTATGTAGCCTGCTCAAGAGTCAGTTCACCAAAAAGTTTATTTGTATTAGCAACTGACGGAAAAACAACCAATATCGTTTATAAAGAAGCTCTTAACCGTTGTAAATAATTGCAAGTTATATTCAATAAGTGGATAAGGCCTACTGGGGAAACAACAATAAAAAACAAGTGGAAACGTTGCAGTCGGACGCAACCGACTGCGGCATACTCGATACCAGTATTAAAACCGGTAAAAAGAGGCCTGATTGCAAAGGGGTACGGATGCGGCAGGGGTGTACGCTGCCTTAAAGATTCTCCGATGCAGATGGGGATGCCACCAGCTATATTCCTTCCAAATTTGGTGACTCTAGCTCAAAGTTTGTAAAATGTAGGGAAAGGGGGGAGGGGCTGGGGGCGGTATGGGTAGTTGTGGCATCCAAATTTTTGTTGCAGATCTTTGTGAAATGTCAATTGCTATCTTCATACCAAATTTGGTGACTCTAGCTCGAAATTTGTAATAAGTGGGGAAAGGGGGGCTGGGGGCGGTGTGGGTGGGCAAGGCATCCAAAATTTTGATGCAGATCTATGTTGAATGTCAATTGCTATCTTCATACCAAATTTGGTGACTCTAGCTCGAAATTTGGAAAAAGTGGGGAAGGGGGGCTGGGGGTGGTATGGGTGGGCGTGGCATCCAAATTTGTGATGCAGATCTTTGTGGAATGTCAATTCCTATCTTCATACCAAATTTGGTGACTCTAGCTCGAAAATTGTAAAAAGTGGGGAAAGGGGGGCGAAATGGAGGGCGTGGCTCAAATTCAGATTTTTGGGGGTCGTTGCCAGCTATCTTCCTACCAAATTTGGTGGCTCTAGCTCCACAACTCTGGAAGATACACTCATTCCCGTTTTTGACGAAGCGTTGGGATGGATGGGGGTGGCTAGGGCAGTATTGGTGGGCGTGGCATCCAAACTTTTGGTGCAGTTTTTAGGGAGTCATCATCACCTATCTTGGCACCAAATTTGGTGGATATAGCTCAAAAACTGTGGGAGATATAGTCTTTTTTGACTTTAAAATGCGGGGGGGGCTGGGGCGGAATGGGTGGCGTGGCTCCAAAATTTTTGATTTAGTTTTTCGGGGGTTGCTAATAGCTATCTTCTTACTAAATTTTGTACTTCTAGCTGTAAGGATGTGCGAAATATGTGGATTTATCGGTATTGGGTTATCGAATTTATCGATTTGCCAGCCCCCCAGTTATCGTAGAACCCCCATCTTGACACTTTAATTTACCATCCCATAGATAAAGAGAAATGGAAAGTTTCAAGTCTCTAGCTTGAAGGGTGTGGAAAAAACTTGCATACATACGGACGGACAGATGGACAGACGGACAGACGGACGGACACCATGACGGACATTGCACAAAACCAATATACTCTTTACCTTCGGTACCGAGTATAATGACGCGCCCGATTCTCTACCTCAATGGTAGCGTGGAAAAGAGAATATTAAATACTATGCTTTATTATTTTGTAAAATATTTTCTAAGTTATTTATTTTGTATCTATCTTCTATTGCTAAAATTTATATAAACTATCCGCGCAGCGAAGTAAGCGGGCCACTTACTAGTATAGTATATAATTGTATATGTTTATCCAATGTAGGACATTGTGTGTGTAATGGTACTTGTCTGTGTGAACTTGTGTAAATGTGAGTCGCGTTGATTTCATTGAACACATACTACACTGAAAATTGGTATTGAGGTATATCGTATATGATTCGACATACATAAGTATTTCACATGTCACCAAACGTGTTATTTGCTTAACAATTGCTTTGATTTTGGGGTATTATATTAGCTGATTATCAACATTTGTTTTATTTGGGCACTATGTTACTATTGAATTGATGCATATAAATTTTGAGAATTTATTTAGTGCGTTGCACGACGTTTTCACACACATGTACTTATATAAGCGTATTTAAAACAACAATTTTTTTTTTTTTTTCGAAAAGAATGTAACGCTTGTAATTTTATACTTTTCAATTTACTCACAAGAGGAACAGGTGTATTAAAATTATTTTCATTCTGATTGTTCGGTTTTCCGGCTGCGCCATTTACAGGTCGTGGGCCGAAGATGGTGAAGCTCCTGCACTTGAAGAGGAAGTTTGATGGATCCTGATGTGTATCTGGGTATATATATGTATGTGACAATTTGTGAATAAAAGACGACAGGCTTCTTTGCAAGAAAAATCTAAGTGATTTTGTATGTTTCTTCTAGCTCTAACCTAAGTACAAATGAGAATGTGTATAGCCGCCGTTGCAAAATGTGCTGACACTGCTTGAGGCCGGATGCCCGTGGAGTATTCCAGGGTTTCTCTGAATTGTTGTGTTGCAATGGACAGTCGGTCAGTTTGCTGCTCTCGTGGGTGCTGTGTTGACAATATGTAGCTACAGGGTGGTCTGAGCTGAAGTGTTGTGTTGACATATGCCTGTCATACATGGGTGCGGGGCAGTTTGAGGGGAGGGGCTAGGTAGGATACCGATAGATCGGTAACTATCGCTTTTGAGGAGGAAGCTATGGGTCAGTGCAAGTCTGTATTTCGCAAGATGAAGCACGCAATGTCAAAACAGAGAAATATAAGTAGGGACGTCAAAGACGGTGTTTCAGAGTTGGGTGAGCTTTTTGAAGTTATTGAGAGTTATAGGAAAATTGGGCATCCGCTGAAAAAGGAAAAGCAGAAGAAACCAAACGAAAAGCTATTGCAAGAGAATAACAATACTCCTGTTTCGCCTATCCCAAAAAGAATAGGTTCCAGTTCAGCGGCGCCTGACTCAGCGAAAAAAGTCAGAAACAAGGAGCCAGACGGATTTCAAACAGTGGTGAACAAAAGAAACAGACAAAAATCTGAAAAAACAAGAGAGACTAAAGGTCAGAGAAAAAAGGGCAATAAAGGAAACAAAGTAAATCCTATAAAAACAAGAACAAGGACGCGGCCGGACGTGGTGCTAGTAAAACCAGCAGAGGGTAAAAGCTATGTAGATGTGCTAAAAGAGCTAAAAACGGGAATGAAACCAGGAGAGGCGGAGATCCGATCAGTTAGAAAGACAAAATCCGGAGATATGCTACTGGAAGTGGCCAAAGGAAGCGAAGCCAACACGCTGCACGACTGCATCAGAGACACGCTAAAGAAAAACGCAGCAGTGAATCTTATTAAGCCAAAAGCCAAAATTGAGATTCGCGAACTGGATAGTCTCGTAAACGAACAAGAGGTGCTAGCAGCTATCAAAAATATAGTAGGAAACCCCTGTGACATCCAAATCCACCTGACAAAAGTAAACAGCATGGAACAAAAGCGAGATTTTGTCACGCTGAGCACAGAGGACGCAAAGATTTATGCATTAGATGCGGGGAGAAAGGCCACACAATGACGAGCTGCACAAAGCCGCCTAGATGCGTTCTTTGCGCACATAAAAACCTAAAAAGTAGATCATCTCCCAGGGACGAGTATCTGCGTTGCCAGTACTGGTAAGAAAACATGATAGTCCTCCAGAAAAACCTACACAGAAGTAGAACAGCACATGACCTACTATCCCAAATTGTCCTTGAGCAGAAAGCAAACCTGGTGATAATAAGCGAGCAGTACAAGGCTAAGCAAACTGGCACATGGCTAGAAGACGGAACAAACACGACGGCAATAATCCATATTGCCAGACAGAAGTGACGTCCAAATCCTGAATAAAAGACGAGGAAGGGGCCACGTCTACATTAGATTTAAGGACTATACAATAATTAGCTGCTATTTGACACCAAGTGATAACATCCAAAAATTCCAAGAAAAATATGACGACTATTTGTAGCTGGTGACTTAAACTCCTCTGCTCTGGAGTGGGGAATGCCTGCAACCAACTCCAGAGGTCAGAGAGTCTTAGACATGGCCGCAAGACTCGGTCTCGTTGTTGCAAACGTAGGATCGACAACTACCTTTAGGCTATTGGGAAAAACAGGCACAATCCCTGACGTATCTATGGTAAAAGAATTGTGGGCACATAAGATAACAGGATGGAAAGTTCTGGACTATTACAATGGAAGCGACCATGAGTACATTACCTACTCCATACATTGCACAAGGACGGCAAATGTCAAAGCCAGGCCAACACGCCGAAGATGGAACGTAAACCGCCTTAATTAATTAAAACTTATTGACGAAATTGACAGGAGGAAAAATGAAGAGCTTTACTTAGAAAGCGCCGACAATTTAGTCCACAAAACAATGAAAAACATACAAAGAGCTTGAGATGTAGCAATGCCAAAAACAGGAAATCCACGTAGACCAGGACAGAAAGTATACTGGTGGACGGACAAAACAAAAACTCTGAGAGAGACCTCCTTAAGAAGAAGACGACTTCTTACTAGGGCTAGGCGGAGAGGCGACTTTATCACACAGAACGAGCAGTAAAGGAAAGCGAAACAAGTGGAAACGTTGCAGTCGGACGCAACCGACTGCGTTATACTCGATACCAGTATTAAAACCGGTAAAAAAGGCCTTATTGCAAAGGAGTACGGATGCGGCAGGGATGTACGCTGCCTTAAAGATTTTCCGATGCAGATGGGGATGCCACAAGCTATCTTCCTTACAAATTTGGTGACTGTAGCTCAAAGTTTGTAAAAGGTGTGGAAAGGGGAAGCTGGGGGCGGTATGGGTAGTTGTGGCATCCAAATTTGTGATGAAGATCTTTGTTGAATGTCAATTGCTATCTTCATACCAAATTTGGTGACTCTAGCTCGAACTTTGTAAAAAGTGGGGAAAGGTGGGCTGGGGGCGGTATGGGTGGGCGTGGCATCCAAATTTTTGATGCAGATCTTTGTGGAATGTCAATTGCTATCTTCATACCAACTTTGGTGACCCTAGCTCAAAGTTTGTAAAAAGTGGGGAAGGGGAGCTGGGGGTGGTATGGGTGGGCATGGCATTCAAATCTTTGATGCAGATCTTTGTGGAATGTCAATTGCTATATTCATACCAAATTTGGTGACTCTAGCTCGAAAATTGTAAAAAATGGGGAAAGGAGGCTGGGGGCGGTATGGGTGGGCGTGGCATCCAAATTTTTGTTGCAGAACTTTGTGGAATGTCAATCGCTATATTCATACCAGCTATCTTCCTACAAAATTTGGAGGCTCTAGCTGCACAACTCTGGAAGATACACGCATTCCCGTTTTTGACGAAGCGTTGGGGTTGATGGGGGCGGCTAGGGAAGACTTGGAGGGCGTGGCATCCAAACTTTTGATGCAGTTTTTGGGGGGTCGTCATTATCTATCTTGGCACCAAATTTGGTGGCTATAGCTCAAAAACTGTGGGAGATATAGGCTTTATTGACTTAAAAATTTTGGGGGTCGGAATGGGTGGGCGTGGCTCCAAAACCTTTGATGCAGTTTTTTGGGGATTGCTAATAGCTATCTTCTTACCAAATTTTGTAGTTCTAGCTGTAAGGATGTGCGAAATATGTGGATTTATCGGTTTTGAGTTATCGAATTTATCGATTTGCCAGCCGCCGAGTTATCGTAGAACCCCCATCTTGACACTTTAATTTACTATCCCATAGATAAAGAGATTTGGAAAGTTTCAAGTCTCTAGCTTGAAGGGTGTGGAAAAAAACTTGCATACATACGGACGGACAGACGGACAGACGGACAGACGGACAGACAGACAGACAGACCGACGGACAGACGGACAGACACAATGACGGACATTGCACAAAACCAATATACTCTTTACCTTCGGTATCGAGTATAAAAAGAATTAAACACAGCTATCAAGAAGAGCAAGCGTGACCAACTTAGGCCGACCAGCACACCAGACCGAAGGACCGAAGAAAGCGGTGAGCCATTCTCCCAAGAAGATCTCGTAGAGGCTGCAAGAAGTCTAAAAAACAGGAAAGCTCCAGGTCCGGACAACATTCATTCAGAAGTCCTTAAGATAATAGCTGAGTGCAGACCCCACATACTGCTTAAAATTAATAGCGCATGCCTTCAAAACTGAATTTTTCCCGATCAGTGGAAAATTCAACGACTGGTCCTTTTAAACAAAGGAAAAGGCGATCCTACAAAATCATCCGCTAGACACAGTAGGGAAGCTATTGGAAAAGTTAATCAAACCCCGATTAGTGGATGACGTAGAATGAAATGGTGGTCTGTCCCCAAGACAGTATGGGTTTAGACGCGGGCGATCAACGATTGGGGCTGTAGCAGAGGTTGCAAACGCTGCCCTGAAAAGCAGACAGGGCAACCACTTCTCACGACCCATTGTGCTGCTGGTGACGTTGGACATTAAAAACGACTTTAAAAGTGTTAAATGGAACAACATACTTGACGCACTAAAGAGAAGGTTTCGGATACCTGCATATCTCTTGCAGCTGATTGGCAGCTACTTAAATAACCGAAAACTTATATACACGTTCTCTGCCGCAGCGCAGGGCTCTATACTCGGCCCAGAGTTGTGGAACATAAGCTTTGACGAAATCCTTCGCATAGAATTGCCAGAGGATACATTCCTGTTAGGATACACTGACGACATTGTGGCGGTTATCACGGCTCGCAATTCAGAGTACGCGCAATGAAAAATAAAGCAGGTAATGATACGGGTCAAAGACTGCTTACACGGCTTAAAACTAGCGCTGGAAAAGACGGAGCTACTTATGATAACCGGACGACAGATACCACTGGAGATAAATATGAGAGTCGGAGAAAACATTATGAGGACGCTGAAAGTAATCAAGTACCTAGGAATAAGGTTTGACCCAAAGATGACTTTTAAAGCGCAGATCCAATACGCAAAAGCGAGGGCAGTAGAGGCTACAAAATCACTCAGCAGACTTATGGCAAATGTTGGCGGCCCGTACCGTTCAAAGCATAAACTTCTAATGGAGATCAACAAACCCACCCTTTTATATAAATACAAGATATGGGCATATACGCTTAAAGTTAAATGCAGGATGAAGCCCCTACAGGCGGTTCAGAGAACAGCCGCGCTAAGAATAACAAGCGCATACCGAACTGTATTAGGCGCAGCATCGCTTGCTATTGCGGGCTTGATACCAATCGACCTCCAAACGTAAGAAAATCTATGAGCATAGACAACAAAGGGAAGCCACTATACAAAACCTTAACACATCTAAGCAAGAGACGATCGCCTTATGGCAGGAAAGATGGACAAATGAACGATAGGAAGATGGACAGCAAGACTACTGCCATGTATTAAAGACTGGACTTTAAGAAAACTTGGAGACGTACTACTATTTTAGTGCCTTCCTAAATTCAATAGGAAAGAGCACGGAAGCTAGCTGTGTATATGGAGATGCAGAACATACAATCTTCCGCAGCAAGCGTTTCAGAGATGAAAGGCGACAAGTCGAGCACACAACGGGCCCTCTCACACCGGAGAGCATCGTAGCTAAGAAGATAGACAGCGAGGGTTTGTGGAGAAAAGGATCTATCTTGAAACATTTTGAAACGCAAAAAGAAAAACATATATGAGAGGATATAAATAATCTGGACTTACAAAAAAGCACAAAAAATACCTAGATTAGAGGTCGGAATTTGGTATCTGGACGCAGATTAACGCTTATTGCGTAGAGGGTCCCACTTGGTTCATCTTACAATAAGGGCTCATGCTTATTTAAGAAGAAGGCGCTTGGCGCACAAAGGCCCCACTTTGAAGTATTGCGAAAGCGTTTTCGAAGTGCTGACAGGCCCAACGGGGAGGGGTTCTTAGTGGGTATGCTAGAGAATCTGTGGAGAATCCCACAGACCCTCACTAAGGCGGTAGCAAGCAGTGCATAAGGCATTTTCCCCTCCCAGCCCAAAAAAAATAAAAAATAAAATTTTTATTAATTTTCAACTATTATTCCCATGTACTTTATATTGTTTATTTTTACATTCTTTCTTTATAATGTGCTTTTATTTTATTGAAAAATTGAGATGCATCTCAAATTGTCTTTAATTGTGTAGGTAATTGGTTCCAAAGGCGAACATCTAGGCCTTTCAGAAAAGGTAAGTTTTGTTCTTAAACAAACTATGTTACTGGTTCTTTTGGACGTGCTAAATCTGAGATTGTTAAAAAGATACTCAGGCTGCATGGTATATATAATTTTATGGAGAATTTAAAATATTTATTTCCATTTAATGTTATTATTTTAGCTATATTAATTTAAATTAATTTTGATTTAATTTTATGTTAGCTGCTCATAGCTGACAATAATAAATAAATAACGTTATCTGTTTAGAGCCGATACTCCATAAAAATTATCTATCCATACCTTCAGACGCTTTGGTGATAATCCGTGATTCTACAAAAACAAACAAATAAGTTGGTCTACAGATATGGATGACAAGAATCGTGGAGTATTTTGTACCCAAACATGGTCTTCAACGAAAATTGTTGTGTAAATACCGCATATTATTGTTACACAATTACATTAAACTACATGCTTCCGCAAAGATTCAAAATAATTACACAATTATTGTTTTTAACTCATATTCAAGCCAACTTTGTTTTATATTTAAGAGAGGGTGTAATTTTTGATCAATATTTAATCTTAAAGTAAAATCTTACTAGAATCTCGCTTATCACTAAGCGTTGTATTACTCAAAAATAAAATGTCTGAATTCATTTCTAGCTTCATTGTTGTTTTGTTATTAAACGATTATAAACTAACATTATCCGACTTTTATTTCTAGAACCTAACTATCTTTAAGTATCTAATTTTTTTTCCTCATATTGTTTAGATTTGGTACCTGGTACCAGGCTACCTTAAAACATATACAGTTGCCGGAATTTTCATAATTCGGATACGTCTGACTAGTTTGATTTTACTTGAAAGTGCTCATTATAAAAATACTCACATTTTGCAGGGTTTGGCGGCTGCTCTTGCTTGTCGAGGACGATGCCGCCCTTTAATATGAAATCGTACTCTTCTTCCACCAAGTGTCCAGCATAAGATAGTATTTTTGCCGTCACGTGTATTGAAAACAAAAGCTTGTGTCTTTCAAAAAGACCACGGCAAGTATTTTTGTATACTGAATATGTATGATAGTCGTTAATATTGTGAATACGCTCATGTACCAGCTGATTTCGTGGACTCCGTTCAATTGATTGCGTAAAAAGTAAAATATAAGCAGCTAGAGAAAAAACATACATGGGGTCAATCTTTGACATATCAGTGAGAACAAAAAACAAGATAGCAGCGCGCACTGCTGCTGGCTTGTATTCTTGTCGTGCTGAATCGATTTCAATTTCTGTAATCTCCGCAATACTCAAGGATTCTTTTACCAATACGGAAGTTTGACGTGATTTTTGCAATGTAGAAAAAAGTTTGTCATCATCAAGCAGCGATCCTCTACTTTCGTTCAATAAGAACAGAATCTCGTTGTCAAGATCTATTAAAGTACGCTTGTTGCGTGCAATAGTAATGACAAGCTCATCTTTTTGTTCTTCAAGAGCTGGTTTTTCCTTGCGTACAATAATAGCTAGCAATTGTGCTTCTAGACCATCTTGCTTTAGAGCAAAGTTTACAATTGCCATTTTTGAGGATATTTCGGGCGAATAATGCGGATTTGAAATCTTAGTTGTAATATAAAATCGAAATTTATCGTTATAACATATATACCTATCGTTAAACTTTATTAGTTTTTCACCAGCTCTTAATGTAAAACTTCGACGTATTATAGGATATAAGGCCTGGTCTAGAGCCTCACCGATATTTTGTAACAAAACAGGAAATCCTTCTTTAAGGGAAATTTCTATTTGCTGAAGATAATCTGTCATACCCAAATCAATAATCATTAGCTGATTATGTTCTTCCATCTTCATAATCCAATTATTTGCTTGCATTTGCGGATCTATAATCAAAGGCCACCTACTTCCTTGAGTAACAATTACTCCATTTTCTGTGCTTAAATCGTCCGACGGGAGCCCTTGTATATTCCATTCTCTGATCGAAACTGCATCGCAGAGAAACACAGTTATTTTTAATTCCGGATTGGCTGGTATAAGTAGTTCCTTAATGAGCTGTCGCCACTTATTAAGAAGTTCTTCGCGATACTTTGTATCAAATGGTCCCAAATAAGTTAGAAAAGCAATAGATAAAAGACAGTCTCCAGGAAGTTTTTCAAACATCAAGTCCAAATGCGCAACTGTTTCTATCCAACGCTCCCTCTCCCCTGACAGAGATTCAACTAAAATAATGGCACGTTCCAGTTGCTTCCGTAAACGTTCTTCCTTTTCACGTAAATCATTAAGCATTTTTGATTTCTCACTATACTGTCGATAAAGTTCTTCAATAACAGCTTGTAGTTCCTCAAGCTTTTTTTTAGCTGCGGCCAATGCTGCTTGCTTTTCCTCGAGTGATCTTATGGCGCTATCCAGTTTTTCTTGTTTTGGCGCAACAATTCGGTACACTTTTCCATAATTTTCAATTGCCATAATCCACAGCATTAGAGACTTACATGCTACTGATACAACAGCAACTTTATCTGGTTCCAGCTCTGGATTTTTTGTATACATAGCTATTCGCTTGAGCGTCTTTTCCGAAATGTGGTCGCGATCAAAATTTTTTAAATCGTTGAGAAATGTTGACTCACTTAGCACCTTTTTGGCATTTTCCCAAGTTGGTTCTTTTCCAATTAGAATCAATACGGCTTCCATTACCTTTTCAATTTTCATTGGTGGACGACCATATGATTTAACTTCAGCGATGTCTTTTTTATTAAGCGCATCTAAAGCCTTCACAGCGGCATCAATCATAGGCAGAACCACTTCTAAGTCAGCTCGTGCTGTTGCTGCTAGGTCTAAACATATTACTTCTTCGCGCTTTATTATGACAGCTTCTGCATCCACAATTTCTTTTTGATCCGTTGCTTCGTTTTTTTGAATTTCAATAATGGCAATAAACTCTTCACATTCTTTGGCAAGCAACTTAACTTGCTCAGAACTGACCTTTAGCTCCTCTGACATTAACGATACTTTTTCTTGTGTGTCTTCAATTTTAGATAATCCATTACGCAATCGATTAGCGGCTGACGATACTTCCAAACGTTTTTTTTCAAGAAGGTCCTTAAAACCACTGACCAGCTGCAAATAATTCGGAGAAGTAACATAATTATAACGTTTAACTTCTACTAACATAAGAAGTGATATTTTTAATACAGTAGAATGCATTATTGAAAATGCCTGTGGAATATTTCGATGAAGGATGTCTTCAGTAGACTCTACTAAGCTATCACGATCTTTATTTTCTTTTGTTTTTTGAACCGCGACATTTAGTTGAAACTCCTTCAAGAAATGAGAAGCAACTTCTAATAATGCTTCTTGTGGCCACAGTCTAAACCAGTTTGGTGTTGTTGCACTTAATATGGCGGGATACTGTCTAAGGTAGTTTCGGAAGTTTTCTCCGATGGGGCTAAAGCATAGAACTAAATGCATAAAATCTCTTATATTCAGCATGAAAAATGTGTACAGGGCTTCTGTATTAAGCTCGATACCTGCTTTTTTTGCTGGCCGCTCTAAATCGGATTTGAGTTCATCGAATTCGTCAGTTTTAAACAAGTTTATCTCACCACTACTAAGCATATTGTTTATTATTTCTAAAAATGACATTTCTGCTACCTGTTCGCTACTAAATATAAAAACTGTCAGTCTTTGCTTTATGCCCGTTAGCTTATATAGCCTTTTCAAGTCCTCGCGTAAGTCGCCAACTTTGTACTTTTTTGAAACCTCGATTTGAAAAATGCCCATTTCTAGAATAAATGCTGCTAATTTTGCAAGCACTTGACGACCGGAGCCTCCAATACCAATATTAAGAATGTGACCACGAGGCTGAGAAATAATACGGATTATCCGAACTACATGATCAATAGCTTCTTTAAAAAAGACCAAATTCAAACGTGCCATTCCAGGAAAATTATTATACTCCTCCAATTGACTTATCATATAGTTTCGCATAGTATCCCACTTAAGGTCTTCATAGAATCCCTGAGGATGGGCAAAATCTCCAAAAAGAGGAGCATGCTTTGACGGGCATAGACTGTGAAAAGTCACCTCATAGTATTCTCCCAGTATGTCACTGATAGTCGTGAGAAACCAATCCTGATCCGAGTCATCAACGAGCCGATCGCAAAATACCCTAAAACACTCATGAATCCATAGACGAAGATAACTTGACCTTGTAGTTTGAAGCTCGACCGAACTTCTTAATAATCCTTGAAACACTTTTGAAATATCACGAAGATTAAAAATATAATGGGATTTATTGGGAGTTGGTAGCATTTTACCAATAACAGCGTTGTAGAGAGATATTGTCGACTGTGTTACTTGCAACCACATTTCGCGCACATCGTTTGAAAATCCTTCCAGCTTTTGTTTCAGCATTTTCCCGAATATCGATGTTATAGTTTCTTGAGTTGGAAATGTAAGGTTAAGAATCACAAAGCGACTTTGGGTTCGTGGTGAGATAACTTGCCGACCACCTCCAGGAGGGCCCATTGCAGCCATAAGTAAGGTGTTTAAAACGTATATTTTTTGTTGAGTTTTTCGGTTAAACCAGAATTTATAATCTATCCATTGCCGGATTAGCTCAAGGGGGGGCTGTGACCCGTAAGTATCTTTAGCTGGCATGTTAAAGTCTTCCATAAAGCATA
This sequence comes from Scaptomyza montana, assembly GCA_018904305.1. Taxonomy (NCBI): domain Eukaryota; kingdom Metazoa; phylum Arthropoda; class Insecta; order Diptera; family Drosophilidae; genus Scaptomyza; species Scaptomyza montana. The sequence goes on along the minus strand of JAEIGR010000024.1, from coordinate 797,384 downwards.
TCATTCTTTTTCCACCAAATGGTACAAATTGTGTTTTTGTTCGTTTTTCCGTACGATTTTCAATAGCAGCTTGTAGCCCAGCTGCTGTAGTTTGCGCTGATATGTTAACATTTAGAAAACAAAACTTATTTCTATCGCAGGCTTCCATTACATTGGTTGCAGTAGATGATTTTCCAACGCCAACGTTTCCAACAATTAAAACTGGGTGATCTTCAAGCAGAAGTTTAGATACAATATATTCATATCTTACAGTATCTCCAGTTGGAACAATTATTTTATAGAATGGAGAACTAAGAAAATATATATTTTTTAATGAATAAAATAAAAAAATGCAGTCGGAAGTATCCAATTGCAGAAATCCCTATTACAATCTGAGAAGCAAAGTTTCAATTCTCCAGCTTTGCGGGTGTCAGAATTAAATGTTTTCTTACAGACGGACAGACACCATGACGGACATTGCAAAATCATATATACTCGATACCTTCGGTGTATCAATTAATTTTCTTAAATGTTTTTATTTCTTGTGAAGTGAATGTTCTTTGTTTCTTAACCGATTTGGACGAAATTTTCAGAAAATCATTATTTCAACCCCCAATTATCTATTTTCCAAATTCGATGTTTTTTGTAATCGATTCCATGGGTATATCGGAAAACAGAACAGCTATAGATAATTTGATATAAACTTGTCCTGCTTATGGTATAGGAGAACTTATATGCAGAATCTGAAGTCTTTAGCTCTTTTAGTCTCTGAGATCCACGCGTTCATACAGACAGACAGACGTACATGGATAGATTGGACATGGCTATATCGTTTTGGCTGTTGATGCTGATCAAGAATATATATACTTTATGGGGTCGGAGATGCTTCCTTCTGCCTGTTACATACTTTTCACAAAACCATTATAGCCTCTTTACCCATTTTATGGGTTCAGGGTATAAAGACAAAGGCAGGTGTACTAAAACTTATGTTGTTAACTACTTTCGGTTTTAGAGTATTTAATGATTCTAACGTTACCAACCTTTCATCATATCGCCATGTATCTAAGAGCCTACTATTCCATGGTACAAAGGATCGTTCGTTTGGTTCTACAAAGTAATCATAGACAGTATCCTTTATTGGAAAGCAGCTTTCAATTTCACGTATATAAGCGTCTATCTTTATCCTACTGTCTTCATCGACACTCCCGCAAACTGACCAAACCAGAGAGAACAGAAACCAAAGTTTTGTCATTTCTTCTAAAACCTCAGAATTGTTTGGGTTTATACCATTTTGTTTTGTACCAAAGCCTTCAAGAAGCTTGCACAAAGACATAACACCATTTAACTCGTTTATCTTCACAGGTTCATTGCAGTGGGCGTGCTTAAACTCAAGCAGATTGGGTAAAATTGATTCAAAATGAATGCGCAAATTTTCAGCATATGTCTTAACCTTAAGTCTCTGTAACCATGCCTCTACATATGGTCTCCAACCCCAATCATTATAGTCGTTATATACCATTCCGCAACGCGATACAGTTGCTGGCGAGGCAACGGCCAAGTCACCCACTTCAAATAATAATGAGACCTGAGGCGGCATTGTAATTCGTTCACTATTAACTAGCGTGAGTAGTTTGTTATCGTCCATTACTGAATTCATATTTTCAATCCAGACTGCATCAACTGGGCCATCGAACAGTAACCATTTCTGCATTAGATCCTCATCAGCGCAAATAACGCGCATTATTGAGCTTAGAACTCCATCAAGCCACTCACCTGTACTCAAATTATATTCGCCGTATAACTCAGCTAAATTCAGAGATTTCGGATTAAGGGGATAAACTGTGACCGGTTCCCACCCTTGAAAACGCTGTGTATTCATTCTGCAATATGCTCCCTGCAATGTTCGCCAAGTAACGGACTTAGCCGTTCCCGTTTCCCCTATAATCATAACTGAATGTCTGGAATTTTTTGTTTCAAAAAGTTCAATTACTTTTTTTACTGCTATCTTTATAGCTTGAAGGCCGTTATCTCTAAATTCATCATGAATAGCAACATTAAAATCACTGTAGTCAATTTGAGGAACCTGTACTCCAGGAAATATGTCACACATAATTCCCGTAAAGAGTGGTAAATCAGCGGCTGTAAATCGGGCAACGTTCATATCTTTCATGGCAAGATAGACAATCTCCTCCTCGTTCATATTATGAAGCTGTCGACGTTTGCGACCGGCATATCGTAACAATGCAACCATTGAGCGCAAGCCAAAGTCATAATGGTATTGCTTTGAAAGTTGCTGCTTAGCTAATTCATAAAGAGTATATACTTTTCTGGCAAGACTTCGGGTATTGGTGAAACCATCAGAGAAAAGCAAGTTTTCTGCAATAATAATATTATCCGGAACCATCATTGATATTGGCCGGAACATTGATTTTAAATTATCAGGCAGTTCTGTGCGTCCAGCGTACCCAGGATTCATAGTAATGAACAGTCCCACAGTTCTTACTAATTTAATACTCTGCCCCTCAAAAATAAATTCTTTTACATTAGCTGAAAGAGCTCCCATTATAGACATGATTTGTTGAGCCACTACAGAAAGTACTTCGATATTAATTCGGTTAAATTCATCAAAACAACCCCAACATCCACTCTGCGCTAAGCCTGAGAAATTTTTCCCAATACTCTTATAATCCAAACCTTCTGAGCAGTTCGTTACAATTACCCACAATCCTATTGCTTTGCCTAGATCCTTTACCGTCTCAGTTTTTCCTGTACCCGCAGGACCTTTTGGACTTCCACCACGGTGTAAATGAAGAGCAGTAGTTAAAGTAATATAGCAACGATCAGTTAATGGTGTAATGACTAATCTACCGGAATTTCCAGTATATTCATACCCATACCACTGTTCTGTATTCGTTTGTCTAATTACACACAGCTCTGTTTCACGGTGCCAATAAAATCGCAGCTGAGAAAACCACTCAAAATGACTAATATCTTTGCAGTTAGATTTATACATGCGTTCCAGAACGTCCCGACCATGTATCTCTAGAGTGATGAGCGTGTTCACCTTTAAACGCATTATTTTTGACAAGTCCTTGCGACTCATTTCAGATAACTTACATAGAACCTTGATCTGCTTTCTTTTAAGTTTTCGAAGGGGTTTCTTTTGGTCCACCATTTTACAGTGAATAAGGCTTCGCGTGCAATCTGTTGTAAACTGAATTTGCGCTGATGTAAGGACAATTTGGCCTGGCCAGAGTGATATCCATTTTTCTCGGTTGGCAACAAGCTTTTTTAATGAAACCCTTGCTAGTTTCAATTGTTCTTTCATAACTGCAATCATATAGTCCTTAATTTGATTTAACCAACGCTCTGAAGGGCCATCAATATATATAACTTGTAAGAAATCAACACTTTCGCCATCATCTGCATACATTGCAGTGGCCTGCCAACGACTCAATGTCTTTCCCACCCGTTTAAGCTCTAGTTTATTTAGGTTGTCGAAAAGTTTTTTTAGGTGCGATTGTACGAGATCAGGGCGCTTAGCGTTCCCTAGTATTTCTAAGAGGTCATCATTTGAAATAAAATAAAATCGAGGAAATAGTTGACGCTTGGTTTCCAAATAAATTTCTAAAGCTCTTTGGATTAATTCCAAATGTTCATCCATGCGGTTAAAGCGGTGGAGTACAAATGGTGCAGGCCGCAGGTGAGTAGCCCTGACAGCAGTGTTAGCTTCAAACATTTTTTTTGTTATTGTATGAAATTCTTCTGAAATAGCAACAAATCGCTTCTCTTCTTCTGGAAGCTGCTTTTTTATATCATCGCCTTGAAATATAATTTCTAAGTAAAGAAATTGCCGTTGAACTGAAAGAGCTTTTTCAAGAGTCTCGCTAACGTATGATAATTTTTTTTCCCAAAAATCCACAATATTAATAAAAGGCTCTACAAAACGGGTTGCCTTCATTGCTGATATTTGAACAACATGCTCTTCGAGAAGCTGGAAACATTCGTCTACATTTTTAATTCTGTAGTTTCCATCACGGGTACATGTCATTTCAAATCCTTGTTTTTTCCATGTAGCTATAATATTCATAATTCCGTTTTCAATTTGAAGCTCCATAGTCGCTGCATTAGAAATTTCCTGTATATCCTCAGAAAATGCTTGAAAGTCTAGGTTCATAATCAACTCAAGGGTAAATTTTTTTGATGTCTCGTCAAAATCTCTAAAAAAAGAAGAGAAATAATTTGATTATCTTTTTATACTCGTTACCGAAGGTAAAGATTATATTGGCTTTGTGCAATATCCGTCAGGGTGTCTGTCCGTCTGTATGAACGCAACTTTTTCCCACACCCTTCAAGCTAAAGACTTGAAACTTTCCAAGTCTCTTCATCTATGGGATGGTAAATTAAAGTGTCAAGATGGGGGTTCTACGATAACTGAGGGGCTGGCAAATCGATAAATTCGCTAACTCAAAACCGATAAATCCACATATTTCACACATCCTTACAGCAATAACTACCAAATTTGGTGAGCAGATAGCTACTAGCGGCTCCTAAAAAACTGCATTAAAAACTTTAAGCCACGCCTACCCATTCCGCCCCCAGCCCCCCGGGTTTTAAGTAATGAAGCCTATATCTCCCACAGTTTTGATCTTTAGCCAGCAAATTAGATGTCAAGATAGGTGATAACTGCGTCAAAAGTTAGCCGCCCCACCCGCCCCAACGCTTTGTCAAAAACGGGAATGCGGGTGTCTTCCAGAGTTGTGGAGCTAGAGCCACCAAATTTGGTAGGAAGATAACTGGCAACAAACACCAAAAATCTGCATCAAAGATTTGGAGCTACGCCTACCCATTCGGCCCCCAGCCCCCCCACCACGCGATTTGAAATCAGTTGTGGCAGTTGTGTTGCTCCCACTTCGGCAAAGCAAATCAAGTCAGTTGCTGTTCAGCATTCACTAAGGCAAGACCTCGCTGCGCAATTTTTCTGAATGCCAAATATTAAACACTGCAAAATAACTAAAAAATGAATGAATTTTTTTGCAATGAAAATATGGATGGCGAGTCCCAATGTTTAATTTGCCACCAAATTTTAGATTTTAGCAATATATATTTTTTAAAAAGGCATTTTCAAAACAAGCATAGCAATTATGAATTGCTTGAAAAAAATGATTTGATTTGCCAACATATTCATTTTTCTCAGTGCACTGTTTTCTTCGTGCGCGAACACAGTTTTCAATACAACCAAAGAGCAATAAAAGTATAGATGTGTGAGTTTGCCGGTCGCTGTGCTAGAGCCACCAAATTGGTAGGAAGATAGCTGCTAGCGACCCCCAAAAATCTGCATCAAAGTTTTGGATCCACGCCGTCCCATTCCGCCCCCTTTCCATACATTTTACAAACTTCGAGCTAGAGTCACCAAATTTGCTTTGAAGATAGAAATTGACATTGCACAAAGATCTGCAGCAAAAATTTAAATGCCACGACCAGCCCTTCAGCCCCAGCCCCCCTCTCCCGACAAACTTACAAACTTTGAGCTAGAGTCACCAAATTTGGTATGAAAATAGCTGGTGGCATCCCCATCTGCAACCCCTGCCACATCCGTACCCCTTTGCAATCAGGACTCTTTTAAGCGATTTTAATACTGGTAACGAGTATACCGCAGTCGGTTGAGTCCGACTGCAACGTTTCCATTTGTTTTGCTAAGCATTAATTGAATTAAAGAAACAGCGAACCAAAATAATCAAAAGAAAATCAGTGGTTTCGCAGAATCTCGTGAAACACCAACCAGGTTTGTAATATGCGGAGGGTAAGGCTAACATCTACGGAAATTCAGTTGATTTGCAAATTTTTTGATGTGCTACTTGGTGGTGATGTCTTTCTCGAATGTGCTCGCAATGACATTAATTGCTGCGTGACAAAATAAAAGTATGAACGCAATGTTTGCTCTTGTATAATATAGCGGCTCAAAATCGGACACACCCGATTACAGTGTATTCGTTACCTGTTCAAAAACGGATAAAAGAGGCCCAGATTGCAAAGGAGTGCGAACTCAGTAGGGGTGTATGCTAACTTAAAAAAATTATTTAGCTATATGAGCATAAGTAAGTACATATGTAATATGCGTGGTTTTATGTCGATGCACAACCGTAGCGCACGAGACTAGAAACGAAATTGAGTGCAAGCGTTGACTATGCTAAGCAGTTGCGAGAATTGTTATCTATGCAATTAGATTAATTCACATGTGCAAAGCAAAGACAAATATTAGTGATGCGTAAGCATGAGACTCATAGCTAAGTTAAATTTACGTTGGTTCGCTCTTAAGTTATTTGTCGTTTGCTGCTGCCTCCGACATGCATCCCCCGTTGGAAGAGCGAGGTCTTCCAGTGACTTGGTTTCAAGGGGCAGTACAACAATCTTGTTCACGGCTCTTTTGACGGTGCCATCTGCAGTTTTGATCATTGCAACTCGCGAGACGCCATCTTCTCCAGATATAATGCTCTCGATCCTGCCGAAACGCCATTGAAGAAGCGGCACTTTGTCGTCCTTCAAAACAACTATGGAACTTTGCACAAGATTGGGCATTGATTAGCGCCACTTGGAACGTTCTTTAAGCAATGATAAATAGCTGGAGCTCCTTTTGCGCCAGAATGGCTGCTGCATTTGCCAGACACGCTGACAGCGTCTAACACGATTGATGTCGTGATGCATTCGATTAGGGAATTTGGAGCTCCGATCAAAAAATGACTAGGCGTAAGAGCTTCAAGACCATCAGGATTCTTTGAAATGGGACAAAGAGGTCGTGAGTTTAACATTCCAGAAATTTCGCATACAGGGGTACGAAGCTCATGAAACGTGAGAGCAGACTTTCCAACTACGCGATAGAAATGGTGTTTGGCGGATTTGACCGCAGCCTCTCACAAGCCACCAAAATTAGGAGACGGAGGCGGAATAAAGTCCCATTTGATTCCGCTCAAGAGGCAAGAGCTCGCTTGGAAAGAGAAGCCTCAGCTCTTTCAGTTCATTCCGCGATCCAACAAAGCTAGTTGCTTTGTCTGACCATTGAATTGGTCTTGCCTCTGAAGCAGATGAATCGTCTTAATGCAGCTATAAACGATACGGTTGATAAATCCTCCATTACTTTCAAATGTGTTGCTTTGGTAGGAAAGCAAACGAATATTGAGGTGTTGCATTTTGTGGGCGACCTGTTCCTGACTTCTGATTTTATGAAGATCGGTCCACAAAAGTCGATACCAGTTGTAGAGAATGGGCAGCTAGATTGCACTCGATCAGCTGGCAACGCGGTCATGATGTGTTCGAGAAGCTTGGACTTCGTGCCAAAGCAACGAATGAATTTGCCAAGTACTGCTGATGCGGTTTTTCGCCCGCCAATAAGCCAGAATCTCTGACGCAATATGGCCAGCAAGCTTTGCGGTCCACTGTGTTGGAATTGGCGGTGAAAATTATCAATGATGGCAGTGGTGACAGGGTGCTGAGCTGGCAGAGTGATTGGGTGCCTAGCCCTGTAACCCAAAAATGAATTTTATAGACGTCCGCCAACGCGAATTAGGCCGCAGCTGTCCATGATGGGGTTTAACGGGTTTCGGCTAGGATTTCGAAAATACGTTCTTTTTGTTAAGCAAATCCTCATGCTCATTGGCAAAGTGGACTATTTGAATTCTTTTGAGTAGGAGATGTGTACCCGCCTTTATGTCATCGACTGTCAGTGTGCCTTTGGAGCACTGTTGAGCTTTTGTCTTAAGCTGCAAGAATCTGTTTATATATCCAAAATCTCGTTGCATCTTAGAAAAAGAGTTTTGGTGTTTGCAGGTGAACGAGATGTCAAGCTTGTTCGTTAAAGTTTAAGCATGGCTACGACGTTCGGGCAAATCCAAACGATTAGGGATAGTGGGTGGCCAATCAGCAATTGGTCCTTCATGCGGAAGATTCAAATCTAAATGTTCTAGTGCTCCACAGTCTCGTGATATGATGTTGGCTGGATTCATATGGGTGGGAACGTGGTTCCAGATCATCGCCTTAGTACGCTCCTGGGTTTGGACTATCCTGTTGGATAAAAAATATTAAATTCAGATTGAGCGTTACAAAAAACCTGCGGTTATTTGCGATTTATGCAAAATCCAATCAGCGTGTAGAGACTGAGAAAGGGCTTAGTCTCAATTGAGTTTGTCCTTCCACAGAGTCTGTAGGAATATTTTAAGCTTCGTGATTAAATGAGCTATTAATCCGAGAGGGTTGTAAAATTTGGCGATCGTAGTTAGCACAGAAGGCTTTGTTGCAATGTTGTTATTGTTGGAGAATGTATGCGACAGACAAAATAGGAGATGATCAGAGCCAGTATCCCAAGCCAAACCAAGGGCCTTCATGGCTTCCGTTCCATCGTTGAACTTTACAGTTTTTTCGCAGTCCGCTTCCCGCTCGCCATCCAGCGCAGCTTGATCGTTTGAACACCATTGCCGTAGTGCCCTCTACGAAAAAGTTCCTTGGCTTGCTGGTGGATTTCAAAAACTTCTTCAACTGTGTCGCCTCCGGTAATGAGATCGTCCATGAATCTGAACGATCCTTTACGCTTGGGGCGGCGATTCTTTTTCGTCATGGTCCAGCTGCTGCATGTGTCGAATTGCTAGAAATTCAGCAGGCTTTGTGCCGTTTGTAGCAGTGTTTAATGTGTATACTTGGACTTCCTTGCTCGCGTGGACACGCCATAAAATGCACTATAAATGTCAATCTCGGTGAGTTACACGAATGCAGCGGTACATCTTGAAAATGTCGCCACATAGTGCAATTTTATAGAACCGAAATATGAGGAATGGTCCTGCGAGTAATAAATTGTTTAGTGAGAGACCAAAAGTGTTTTTTGCCAAGCCATCGAATACGACTCGCAACTTAGTGGTTGTACTATCGAGCTTCTGCACGCAATGATGCGGCAGAAAATATTGAGGCACAGCAGATTGTTTGGAGACTAAAGACATGTGGCTTAAGTTTATGTATTCGTTCATAAATGCAACGTACTGCGACTTTAGCGATGTATTCTTGGCCAGTTTCAATTCGATTGCGTTGATTGTAAGAATCTTCAAGTGCATCGAAGCGATCCTTGGCAGGTAGTCGAACAGAATACCCGCATGATTGGAGACGCGAAAAGTTTTGAAGAGATAACTGCTCTCAGAGAGCATCCTCATCAGACAGCGTATTAGCAACGCAAAAGCTATCTATTTCCCAAAACTGCTTGACTAAGTCAGACAAAAGTTCTGGTTCCGAATGTGCACCAGAGTGCTGGATGACAGTAGAGGGTGGTGAATACGTAGGGTGTGCACAGCCTCCTGAAACTTTCCACCCTAATTTGGTTTTCTGCAGCGTAGGTAAATGATTTTTAGTCGAAAAATATGCTAGCACCGATAAGCATATAGATTTTTTGACCCTTGTAGAAGAGCGGATCAGCGAGGCGTAAATTGTCGGGTGTTTGCCATCCTGTAGTGTTGATATCGAAGTGAGGCTGGTAGTCGGTTATCTTTTGAGTTACGACGCCAGAAAATGATCCTTGATATGAACCAATTTTTGATCGTGCGAAAATATCAACTGATTTGTTAAGCGAGAAAGAAGAAACACCTATACCGGATATTGAGATATTTGAACGATGCAATTGCAACTGAAGCTGGTTAGCGAGTCGAGTAGTGATAAAGTTTAGTTGCGATGCTGAGTCCAGCAGAGCTCTTCAAGGAACGAGGGTGCCAGATCGATTTCTGACGTGTATGATTGCCGTTGCGAGCAGTACGTAATCCGTCTCCTTATGTTTCAGGATAACACGCAATTTTGAGTTTTACTCACGATTAATGTTTTGCGGGCTTCTGTGTGAGCTTTCACCGCCTGTTTGCCAAGTGTTTGCGTTACAAAGGCAGATTCCAAATTTTCCAACATGCGCCATCTCCTTTCCAAAAATGTAGACATCTCGGTCCAAGTCGGCAAACTTTTTATTGGCAAGATTTCTTCCCACTTCTCCTGCGTTGCTTTATCCAATTAAGTAATAACCAGGTGAAACAGCAATCCGTCCACAATATCGCTTGCCGATACCATCGTGATCAACGCGCGTAGATGCAAATGAATGCTGTCATTTAATTGACGCAAACTGCTCGCCGAGCCCCTTCCAACACCCAAGAGCCTGAATATGGACCGTACGTGTGCCTGAAAATGCAATCATTTATTATCAAAATGATTTATTAACCATTCCATGAATTTTCAATAGTTGGCGTCTGTTAGTTCGAAAGCACGAATCGCTTTCAATGCTGGGCCTTCTAGGCAACAGTGCTCTCGAGCTGGCTTTTGGCTCGTCAGGGATATACCGAATAGCTGTAGAGTGCAAAATTAACGAACTCACGAGAGAGCTGCTTGATCAAACTGTGACCTTGCGTCAGTGGCCAGTTTCATAAGATTGAGCTTCTCCAACTTAGATTGTGCAGCATCAAAATTTCGCTGACTAATACCAGTCGCGCCTGCAACTCGGGCTTATCAAAAAGCACAAATTGCTCATCCAATAAAGTCGCGCTTAGCGCGTTAAGTTGCCGAACCACAGATTCTGCCTTGGCTTTGTAAATGTTGCAGTCGATTCATTTTCAATCATGTTAATTGCAGGACACGATTCACTCACGCGATTATCACTGACAAATGTGCACGTGGGCCTGTATGTATGTTATATGCTGTTAGCGAAGTAACGGGCAAACGAAATGCGAGCAAGATTAACGGCGAGTATAAGTTTACTGACCGCTGTGCTACCAATAATTCTAGTACAGCGCAATCAATGCATTTGTTAGTCACCTTGCAGAACGGGAGCCAACTGTACCAATTACAAGCATATGTGAGTGCTAGAATGTAGACGATAAACGAAAAGACTAAAACAGAAAGCGAAAATGTGCTAATTTATGTGTGCGTGTTTATGTGTGTGTGTGTGTGTATTTTTATCCTCGTTACTGAAGCTTAAGAGTACATTGGGTTTGTACAATGTCCGTCATGGTGTCCGTCCGTCTGTCCGTCCGTCCGTCCGTCCGTCTGTATGTTCGGAATTATGATCCACACCCTTCAAGCTAGAGACTTGAAACTTTCCAATTCTCTTTATCTATGGGATAGTAAACTAAAGTGTCAAGATGGTAAGAAGATAGCTACTAGCAACCCCCAAAAAACAGCAACAAAAATTTTGGAGCCACGCCCAACCAATCAGCCCACAGCCCCCCGCATTTTTAAGTCAAAAAAGCTTATATCTCCCAAAGTTTTTGAACTAGAGCCACCAAATTTGGTGCTAAGATAGGTGATGATGAACCCCCAAAAACTGCATCAATATTTTGGATGCCACGCCCACAAATACCGCCCCAGCCGCCACAAGCTGCCCCAACGCTTCGTTAAAAACGGGAATGCGTGTATCTGCCAGAGTTGTGGAGCTAGAGCCACCAAATTTGTAAGGAAGATAGCTGGAAACGACCCCCAAAAATCTGCATCAAAGTTTTGGAGCCAAGCCCACCCATTTCACCGCCTTTCCCCACCTTTTACAAACTTTGAGCTAGAGTCACCAACTGTGGTATGAAGATAGCGATTGACATTTCACATAGATCTGCGTCAAAAATTTTGATGCCACGCCTACCCTTTCCACCCCCAGCCCCCCTTTCCCGACAAACTTACAAACTTTGAGCTAGAGTCACCAATTTTGGAAGGAAGATAGCTGTTGGCATCCCCATCTGCATCGGAGAATCTTTAAGGCAGCGTAAGCCCCTGCCGCATCCGTACCCCTTTGCAATCAGCCCTCTTGTTACCGGTTTTAATACTGTTTACGAGTATACCGCAGTCGGTTGCGTCCGACTGCAAAGTTTCCACTTCTTTTAATTTAATTCATTTATTAAATCTAAGTTAATAAATAACTTTTTTATGTATTCTTTATAAAACAATAAGGCGGTTTGAGAGGTTTTGCGAAACAACGACATTTGCGGAACGGCCGTTAGGTATTGCGTCGCAAACGCCTTTGCTCCGCTTGCTCCCGGTGCTCGTTTCGCTCGCGCTCGGCCTTCCGCAGTTCCGTCATGACGGCAACCGTAAAGCCGCTAAATGCTTCGCAGTTCACGCTACTGGCTAGTATTAGCGTTACCAGGTTGCCTACATCGATGGCACAACCAAAGGTCCTTTCCATTTCTGCGCGAAGCCCTGTGAATTGAACGCAGTGGAATTGGTTGCATCTAGTTGCATCTAGCCTCGGCAGCCTTGAGCTTCTTAGCCACCACCACCAACGCCACGTCGTCTGCAAAACCGACTATGCGGACCTCTTCAGGTAACCTGAGCAAAAAAACGCCGTCGTACATCGTGATCCGAATGAGAGGGCCAAGAACTGACCATTGTGGGACGCCACCAGATACGTGGTACTCCTCTCTCGACTCGCTGGTATTTTTTAAAGTCCAGCGTTGCAATCAGACAGTACTTTTTGGCGCCTCCTTGCCACCTAGTGCCGGCTATAGCTTCTGAGGCTATCTCCACCACCTTGCCGATTGCGTCGATCATTGACCTCGATTTACGGAAGCCAAACTGCTGATCCGAGGACCATCCTGCAGCGGATATGTCGCGTTCGAGACTTGTGCAGATATTATGTTCTAATATGTTTTCGACCGTATCAACGAGGCAAATAGGCCTGTAGGCAGCTGGATCCTCAAGCGGCTTCCCAGGCTTTGGTAGCAGAACCAGGCACTGGAGTTTCCACCTATTAGGGAAGACTCCGTTGCGAAGACAGTTATTAAACATCTCGGCAAAGATGTCGGGGCGGATCGCAAGTGCTAACTTGAGAGCTCTGTTAGGAATCCCGTCGGGCCCTGGCGCCTTGCTAGGCTTCGTCCACGTTGCTGCTTGGCGGATCTCTTTCAAGGTGATCACCTCGATGTCGGCAGGCATGCTTGACGCTGGCATGGGATAAAGCTCATCAGACATGCTGGGAAGTAGGTGCGTCACAATCTCTCTGAGCGCCCCCGAGTTGGTAAGCTGGCAGCGGGAAAATGCGTTGAAGCGTTTGACAACGATTTTGTAGGCGTCGCCCCAAGGATCGTTCTCAGCTGTGTCGCAGAGCTGGAGAAAGCATCTGCGCTTGCTAACCTTAATAAGCTTCTGCAGCTGCCTCCTGCATGTGAGGAACTTTGCTTGTCGGGCTTGGTACATATGGGAGCCACGTGTGCGCTGGTAGCGGCGTCTAGCGTGGTTGCAGACGTTTCGAGCCTCTGCTATCTCTTCGTTCCACCAGTAAACTCGCACATGGTGCCTCTGATACATCTTGCTCCTCGCCATGCTGGCATCGCAAGCGTGGCTTATCAGCATCATGGATTTTTCCACCACAGCCTCGGTGCTGTATGCGCTATCCAATCCCTGCGGATACAAGCTGTGTATCAAAGATTCGCGTTTCGACCGTCTAGGCACGGTATTTCTGCCTAGGTTTGGCTGGAACAAGCTGGCGATTATTTCGTGCTCCGACGGTGAAACATATGGCGGCATAGTCGCTCCCATTGAAGGAGTCGTCGATGCTCCAGCTGGATAAAGTAGACAGCGAACTGCTGGAGAACGTGATGTCAACGACTGATCCCAGCCCTGCTCTGCTGAAGGTGTGATGCGTCTTCTGGTTTAGAATGCCAACGTCCAGTAGCGATTAGGCCTCAAGTAAGGCTCGGCCCCTAGCGTTCGTGGATGAGCTACCCTTCTCCTCTGCCCATGCGTTGAAGTCACCAGCGATGATGACTGGGTGCCGGCCAATAGCATCTGCCACCAGAGAGTCCAGGGTGTTGTTATACTCGGAGAGCAGCAGACTAGGGGCCAGATAGATGAAGTAGGTCCTCATGTCGCGCACCATCGCACGTACGAAGCTAACCGCTCGGTAAAATCTAGTTAGTGGTGACGTGGCGCTCCCACAAGCCCAAATAGCCGATCATCCTGATGTGTCCATTGCGCAGTTTGTTCCGCAAATCGTTCACGCTCTGTTTGCGACAACAAGTTGAGGTTCAAGTGGATGCATTTCATTTTGCACGACTACTTACACCTCCGCTGAGTGGACATCTGATACTGCCCGCCTGGTGGCTGGTTGAGGCACTGCCCTTAGCGGTGCAGATTAAGCACTTCGCCTCGCTGTTACAGCTTTCTGCCTTGTGACCCAAGTATCCGCACCACAGGGTTACGGTAGCTGGTAGCGGTATGTCCCATTTCCAGGCAGTGGTAGCACCTCGTTCGTGTTTCCTGCGGGCGGATAGTGCAGCTGATCTAACCAACTTGAACTGCTGAAAGAAATCTCGCTGGTACTTATGAACAGCGCATCTGATCTGCACTTCAAGAGCTGCCTACCGGGCGGCTTGCCATGATTTAAAGGCGGCTTAATCTTTTTCCTCCGTTGCACCATTTGCCACATGTTGCATGGAGCTGATTACAAGGACACCGTATCCGGAAGACCAGTTTTGCTTCTCTTGGATGGAGAAGGGTGCTGGCTAGGCTTTCGTTCTTGCCGTCTCTTGGGCGTTACGACCGTCCTCGCAACACCGCTACCCTGCTGACTAGCCCTAATGGGTACGCTGGGTGGCAATTTTGCAACTTGCGTAGTCTGGGTGGCAGCATCTGCACTTACTTTGGAAGCTGGCTTGCTTCCGCCAGCAGTTGGTTCGTAAAATTTAATATCGTTCGCTGCTGAATTCCTCACCTGTTGGTTGACATGGCGCTGCCCGAACACCCGAGCGGTGCACAATTTCATGCAGAGCTACAACTTGTCTCCAATTCGCGAAAACTTCAAGCAGTCCCTCGGTGACCTAAGGTTTCCCTAAGATGTTTAACCGGTGGAGGCTATACCGCCCCAAAGTGGTCACCAGTGCCCCACGGAGCACCTGTAACGGACTGGCTCACTTGGGCGACAAGAACTTTGTAGCCCACATGCCTAAACGAGCCTGGCGAGGCAACATGTTTTTCCCGAGATATCCTCTTGCCAGCTCTATCGATCAGCAGCGAAAACAGCGGGGCGGGACCCATTAATTTCTAGCTCTTCCGGGATGGGGTGGGTTGTTGCTGCGGCTGCTGTTCGGCGTTACCTAAGGTTTTATTATAGAGTCCCTCATAAAACTTACTCTTTTGTCGGAGTCGATACTCCACGAAAAACCTCTAGCCATGCCTACGGTCGACGACACGACGCGTAGGCGGTAATCCATCTATATAAACAAAATACCTATTAGTTGGTCCACCGATTTTGATGACAAGAATCGCGGTGTGGTCTTAGATGTTGTGCGACCCACCTGTTCTGTACCCACCCTACCATGGTCTTCAACAGTCGTTGGGTGAAGACCCCATATTGTTTTTACACAATTACATTAAATTCCCATGCCTACGGAAAATCAAAAAAAAATAACTACACAATCATGGTTTCAAATTCATATTCATCCAAACTTGGTTTTATATTTAATAGATGGTATCATAGTTGAAATCTTAACGCTTAGAGTTAAATTTTTTTAAACAATGTAAATTTCATAATATTTACTAAAATCTTGTCAATCTCATCGTATTCTTAACACGCCTTACTCGTACATACTAAGTTTATGATTAGTTTTTGTTCTTATTCTTTGTTTTGTAAATCTGTATCATTTAATTGTGTTTCTCCATTGGTGTTATCGTTTCGTTATGACAAATGAGTATAAACTAATCTTATCCGCCTTTTGTTTCTAGTCACTAACTATATCTAATTATTTAATATTGTTTTCCAGTTATATATAAGTTATTTATTTTTATTTATTTTAGTTTTTTTTTTCATTTTATGTAATGACAAAAAAATTTTTGTTTGCAAATGACGAGTGGTAGTGTATGTAAGTATGAATGGTTTTAAACAATATAAATTTCATAATATATTTTTTTTTTTTCTGAGCCTATTTTATAGCAAAACTGTTATTGCTGAAAAAAAATTACATATAAGCGTACAAATATTCAGGTTTTATTTAGCTATATTTTTTTTTCAGTGTACATGCTTAAGCATTCCAATAAGAACAACATGTAAAACGAACTAGCAAAAGATCTGCAAAAGGTCTGCGCGCGTCACTGATAAGCTTTATGCTGGCATCAACAATTTTTTTAACACTAAGCAACAAACATCAAGATTGCTTACAGCGCCGCAAGCCTTTTGCTTTATTAAACATTATTCTTTTCTTTTACAACTCACCCATTATTATCCTCAAAGAAGGCCTTCTTGTTGGTTCGGTGTTTGATTTAAATAGGTTAGGGTAATATTAATTGCATATTCACTTTACATGTATTAGGTTTGAATTAATATAATTAACTTTAATTTTCTTGTACCTATTTATTTTATTGTTGGTACTTGTAAGTTAGAGTAAGTAATTATTTGTATTATCACTTTGCATTATTTGTGTTTTACAACTAGCAAACCAATTTTGCTATTAGTAGGCGTTTTCTTGTATTTCTTTCTTTACACCTGCACACACATACCACTTTGTCAATGCTGACTTGTTTTTACATTAAGTTCTTTTATTATCTACGTTTAAGTCTGGCTTTAACTGGTATACATATGTTTTGTATTGTAGCTTGTCGGATGTTGGATCTCGTATTTTATTTTACGCTGTTCACTGATAACACTCTATGTCGTTTATCGTAATTTTATTGTTCAATTTCTTTGTTTTTTTTTTCCTTTTTGATTTTTGTAACCTTTTCAGGTCGTAGTTTATTTTTTTTTTTTCACTCGGCTACGTAAATCGCACTGTCTTCCTCTCTGATCGCTGGTTGCCCTCGAGAATAGTGCCTTATGGTTTTCTGGGCCAAATTCTGCTCTCCTCCGGAAATTTTCCTGCGCTAACCAATGCTTGGCGCTTTCTCAGATTTTAGACGTAACCATAATTAAATTCGGATTTAATCCGAGCGAAGCCTAATAATTACGGAATTTCGTTATTACTTCTTCATGGATTATAGTTTTATTTTAATTTTGTTTAATGTAATTTTTCTCTAAATATTTACCTTGCCGGCTCGACAATCTTATTTCCCATATTATTTTGTGTTAATTCAGCACCCAATTATGCGGATGCCAAAATAACTTTTAGATTATATTGGATGTCCATGTGCTTCCGAAACTAGTTTTTCTATAAATCTTCTTGTTTCAGTCAACTGGTCAGCGCGACGATATTGCAGAAAAGAGATCGAGCTCAGATGCGACCGACCCGACGACCCTTATTCTGCATTCCGATTTGGTACTCACCAAGTGGTGAATATGCACCTGTCACTTGGCAGCGTTGCCATATTGGTATCGATGCATATATTCATTGCTGCACTAAGGCGCGTAATAATTTGATTTTAAAAAATAACTCGACCCAAAATTCGTTGTGTGGGGACATTACACCACCAGATAATCTAACGAGTCTACGAGGCACGATTAGCTGGAATTTTGTTACACACGTATGTCTTTTGCATGAAACGTGCCAATCTCCTTACCCTGCAAGGTCTCTAACAAATAAAAAGCGTTTCCCTAATTTTTTTCTTTACTCTACATTTGGAGAACTGCTTACTTAATTTCTTATTGAAATTCTGCTTAAAATTGCTCAAATGAAAATTTCTTTTAAAAACTTCTTGTCCTTCCTTATAAGAAACTGGTTTTGCTCTAAGATTATACTGGTTAGCATTTCTCTCATACGCTTGACGACTATTGTCTTTTATTGCCTCTCTGAGCAACAAGAGCTTATCAGTTCTTTGTATCCGTGGCGATTCTTCTAACAGACACAACTTTTTACACAAATAATTATCCGATCCGTGGTTGATCATATTAAATCCAAATAAAGCCTTATAGGGCGAGCAACCAATAGCTTGATGAATACTAGAACGTAATGCTGCCGAAATACTAGTCAAGTGTTTATCCCAATCAGTCTGATCTGTTTGAAGATATGCCCGCACAGCTGCCAACAACGAACGATTCACCCTTTCAGCAGCATTGCTTTGAGGTGAATACAGTGCGGTACAAATGTGTCGAATGCCATATTTGGTCAACATTGCCTCAAATTCGTTGGATTTGAACTGAGAGCCGTTATCACTGACTATACATTCTGGC
Source organism: Scaptomyza montana (assembly GCA_018904305.1). Taxonomy (NCBI): domain Eukaryota; kingdom Metazoa; phylum Arthropoda; class Insecta; order Diptera; family Drosophilidae; genus Scaptomyza; species Scaptomyza montana. The sequence goes on along the minus strand of JAEIGR010000024.1, from coordinate 779,317 downwards.
ACCCCAAACTCATCAAAGATACGCTCACACAAGAATGTTTTTATAGCCGCAGTAGTAAATTTCTTCAATGGACAAAGCCAATGATATCTACTGAAATGATCCAACACAATTAATAGACCTATGTGACCCTTTTTGCTACGTGGATATGGACCAAGTATATCAACAAACAACCTTTGAAATGGTCTCAGAGATATACTTTTTTCACCCATAGGTGGACGGAGTGTCATGTTTGGAGCTTTCGTCTCCTTACAAATGTCACATGAACGTACATAGTCGCGAACTTGTTTGGATAAGCCTGGCCAATACAAGTTTCTTCTCAAGCGTTCAATCGTCTTCCCCATTCCTCCATGGGCAGACACAATATTGTCATGCGCCTGGCTAATCGCAGCGACTCTAAGTCCTTCTGGTACCCATAGTTTCCAACTATCTGCTTCTTGAGCAGCATTTCCTGATGGGTGCTCCGTTCGTATATACACATACTTCCCGTGCACTCTACAATCCGGAAATTTCTCAACATTCTGTTCGACCCTCAATTTTAAATCAAGATAATTCTGATCAAGAAAAGATGGGGACTCTAAGTCAATAATTGGCCCTACCGCCTCAATACTATCAATCTCATTTTCCGGCAATCGTGACAAAGCGTCTGGAACAATATGATCCTTGCCTTTTCGATGCGAAATGGAAAACTTAAAAGCTTGTAATCGAAAAATCCATCTAGCCAAACGTCCGGAAACGTTTTGCTGTCTCATAAGCCATACCAGGCTTGAATGATCCGTTACAACTTCAAATTCCTGCAACTCCAAATAGCAGCGGAATTTTTCTATAGACAGTATTACAGCCAAACATTCGCGTTCTGTTACGCTGTAATTTCTTTGCGATTTTGTCAGCTTTTTTGACATAAATGCCACCGGTCTTTCTTCCCCTTCATTGGATAACTGTACCAGCACTGACCCGATTCCATAATCACTGGCGTCACAATGTAAGTAAAACTTGCGAGTGAAATCAGGATTCTGAAGCACAGGAGCTGTGGTTAAAAGTTTCTTCAACTTTTCCATTGCTTCTTGAGCTTCGGATGACCATTTGAAACATTTCTTTGTCGAAAGTACTTCGGTGATGGGAAATGTGACCTCGGCAAAGTTTTGAATAAAACGGCGATACCATCCGCAGACACCTAAAAAACCTCGAAGTTGTTTTATGTTGCGTGGTGGTGGCCAATTCATAACACACTCAATTTTTGCTGGATCAGTCGAAATACCTCCACTACCTATCACATATCCTAAATAATTAACTTTTTTGACACAAAATTTACTTTTACTAATGTTTAACGTCAGATTAGCTTTTCGGAACTGATCTGAAATTCTGATAAGAACATTTAGATCTGAATCGTCGAAGGTGCATTACAGAGGCCAAAAGGCATAACTTTAAATTGATACAAAGATCTGCCAGGCACTGTAAACGCTGTCAATGGTTTTGCTTCATCCGTTAACTCAATCTGCCAGTAAGCATCCTTTAAATCCAATTTGGAAATAATATTTGCTTTTGGAAGACGAGCGAAAATGCCATCGATGCTCTGCAAGGGATACGCATCCTTTTTAGTAGCATCATTTAATTTTCTTGCATCTAAACATAACCGAACTTTATTTGGTTTGACTACTAATCGAATTGGTGAACTCCAAGCGCTCTCGGATGGTTCAATCACTTCCAACTGTAACATTCTGTCGATTTCCGCGAACATCAAGTTCTCAACGGCTGGACTAACAGGATAATGTCTTTGTTTCACAGGAGTAGCGTTGCCAATATCTATATGATGCTTAATCAAAGCTGTCCGCCCCAAACCTTGTTTCTCAAAATTAGGAAACAATTCCTTAACGCCGTCCAATTGTCTGCGTTGGACTTCTGTCAATGGATATTGATCCTCCAAGCAATCTATGTCTTCCCGAGCTTCAACAGAACTGATAATACCAGGTGCCAATTCAAAAATTCGCCAAAAATCAATACCTAATATAAGTCTTTGTGCGATAGATGGTATAATATGTAATTCAATATCTTTTTCCGTTTCTTTGTATTTTATTTTTACCTTAAGAATACCTATTACCTTGTGGGCTTGAGCATCAGCAGTTTTAACCTGCGAGGCAATTGGCTTAAATTGAGGATACGAACTATAATCCGCCTGAGCCAATTCTGCTCCAATACAACTAATGTTTGCTCCTGAATCAAGCAAACCCCACTCAGTAAATTCTAAAAATGATACATTTGCATAGCTACGCCTATCTAGCTTATCTTGTATAATAGTCGCAACTATATTTTGCTGTTTCTTTTTAACTTCATTGAAATATTTTCGCATCCGAAGCGTATTCCTTCGCGTCGGATACTTTTCTCCAAAAATTTGTTCTCTTATTTTATAATAATTCATTAACCTTTCTTCATATGGTCTAAATCTAATATTTCCCGAACCACTAATTTCTGTGACACGGCTTTTTAAAATTTCCGCAGCCTTTGATACTTCCTCAGATTCTTCTTCTGGTTTCTGAAAACCCTGCGCTACCGTTTCCTTTAGTTTGGGGTCATCCTTGGCTTCTTGGTTCGGAGTGCAATTTCCTACTACAATTTTCAAATCTTTTGGATGAATTAACGTAAAACAAGTTGGACATGTTTTATTCACCTCAATCCGCGTTTCAATACATTGTTTGTGAAAGACATGCTGACATGTTGTAATAGTACATGGTTGCGTATCTGCCATTGCTTCACCACAAACTATGCAAACATCTTCCTCCACATTTTCTCCTGGATTGGCAGAAGCATTTCTCTTTCCACCACTACGCTCTACTGGCATTTTAAATATATTTTTTTTTATTTTTATTTTATATAAATTTTCTTACTTCCTTTTCCGTTTGGCATTTACTGGGGATTCATATAATTGTGCAGTTTAATTCTTGCATCAAAACTTAGGACATATTATTAATTTGGGCTATTGTAACTACTTTGGACTTCTGATGTCGACTTAACATGACTAATAAGTTAACCTCACTTTAACGGACTCAAGTACACATACGCATACTTTGAGTATTCCAGTAAAAACAATTTTACAAACTGTTCATCTCTTATCTACACCTCTTCGAAATCCTATTAAAAATGATACTCAATATTTTTCTGCCGTTATAGTAACGCAAAGCCTTACCACATATCCTTATCCACGGTCGAAGTATTCAAACACTCAAATACTCGAATTCCAGTGGGGTATATTAAGTATTAACTCTACTAAACTACCTCTTTCAAAACTTTACTAAATATCATTCAACAAACGTTTATATAGTCAAGCCTCTGCCTAATAAGATGTATTGCGATCATTACTCAAAAGAATTGGAAATTTGTACATAAAAGTTGTTACTGGTTGCTTTTATTCACCGCACGCAAAATAAAACAAAATCCTAGAACCCGCTTTCAGTTCCAAATTCAAAACTTTTCTTCTCCTTCACAAATTCACTTTGTGTGGGCCTAGCTAAACTCTTTACACCTGAATGTAAATTCGTCTAACGTGCCCCACGTTGGGCGCCAAAAACTCTTGTAACGGACTGGCTCACTTGGGCGACAAGAACTTTGTAGCCCACATGCCTAAACGAGCCTGGCGAGGCAACATGTTTTTCCCGAGATATCCTCTTGCCAGCTCTATCGATCAGCAGCGAAAACAGCGGGGCGGGACCCATTAATTTCTAGCTCTTCCGGGATGGGGTGGGTTGTTGCTGCGGCTGCTGTTCGGCGTTACCTAAGGTTTTATTATAGAGTCCCTCATAAAACTTACTCTTTTGTCGGAGTCGATACTCCACGAAAAACCTCTAGCCATGCCTACGGTCGACGACACGACGCGTAGGCGGTAATCCATCTATATAAACAAAATACCTATTAGTTGGTCCACCGATTTTGATGACAAGAATCGCGGTGTGGTCTTAGATGTTGTGCGACCCACCTGTTCTGTACCCACCCTACCATGGTCTTCAACGAAAGTCGTTGGGTGAAGACCCCATATTGTTTTTACACAATTACATTAAATTCCCATGCCTACGGAAAATCAAAAAAAAAATAACTACACAATCATGGTTTCAAATTCATATTCATCCAAACTTGGTTTTATATTTAATAGATGGTATCATAGTTGAAATCTTAACGCTTAGAGTTAAATTTTTTTAAACAATGTAAATTTCATAATATTTACTAAAATCTTGTCAATCTCATCGTATTCTTAACACGCCTTACTCGTACATACTAAGTTTATGATTAGTTTTTGTTCTTATTCTTTGTTTTGTAAATCTGTATCATTTAATTGTGTTTCTCCATTGGTGTTATCGTTTCGTTATGACAAATGAGTATAAACTAATCTTATCCGCCTTTTGTTTCTAGTCACTAACTATATCTAATTATTTAATATTGTTTTCCAGTTATATATAAGTTATTTATTTTTATTTATTTTAGTTTTTTTTTTTCATTTTATGTAATGACAAAAAAATTTTTGTTTGCAAATGACGAGTGGTAGTGTATGTAAGTATGAATGGTTTTAAACAATATAAATTTCATAATATATATTTTTTTTTCTGAGCCTATTTTATAGCAAAACTGTTATTGCTGAAAAAAAATTACATATAAGCGTACAAATATTCAGGTTTTATTTAGTTATATTTTTTTTTTCAGTGTACATGCTTAAGCATTCCAATAAGAACAACATGTAAAACGAACTAGCAAAAGATCTGCAAAAGGTCTGCGCGCGTCACTGATAAGCTTTATGCTGGCATCAACAATTTTTTTAACACTAAGCAACAAACATCAAGATTGCTTACAGCGCCGCAAGCCTTTTGCTTTATTAAACATTATTCTTTTCTTTTACAACTCACCCATTATTATCCTCAAAGAAGGCCTTCTTGTTGGTTCGGTGTTTGATTTAAATAGGTTAGGGTAATATTAATTGCATATTCACTTTACATGTATTAGGTTTGAATTAATATAATTAACTTTAATTTTCTTGTACCTATTTATTTTATTGTTGGTACTTGTAAGTTAGAGTAAGTAATTATTTGTATTATCACTTTGCATTATTTGTGTTTTACAACTAGCAAACCAATTTTGCTATTGGTAGGCGTTTTCTTGTATTTCTTTCTTTACACCTGCACACACATACCACTTTGTCAATGCTGACTTGTTTTTACATTAAGTTCTTTTATTATCTACGTTTAAGTCTGGCTTTAACTGGTATACATATGTTTTGTATTGTAGCTTGTCGGATGTTGGATCTCGTATTTTATTTTACGCTGTTCACTGATAACACTCTATGTCGTTTATCGTAATTTTATTGTTCAATTTCTTTGTTTTTTTTTTTCCCCTTTTGATTTTTGTAACCTTTTCAGGTCGTAGTTTATTTTTTTTTTTCACTCGGCTACGTAAATCGCACTGTCTTCCTCTCTGATCGCTGGTTGCCCTCGAGAATAGTGCCTTATGGTTTTCTGGGCCAAATTCTGCTCTCCTCCGGAAATTTTCCTGCGCTAACCAATGCTTGGCGCTTTCTCAGATTTTAGACGTAACCATAATTAAATTCGGATTTAATCCGAGCGAAGCCTAATAATTACGGAATTTCGTTATTACTTCTTCATGGATTATAGTTTTATTTTAATTTTGTTTAATGTAATTTTTCTCTAAATATTTACCTTGCCGGCTCGACAATCTTATTTCCCATATTATTTTGTGTTAATTCAGCACCCAATTATGCGGATGCCAAAATAACTTTTAGATTATATTGGATGTCCATGTGCTTCCGAAACTAGTTTTTCTATAAATCTTCTTGGTTCAGTCAACTGGTCAGCGCGACGATATTGCAGAAAAGAGATCGAGCTCAGATGCGACCGACCCGACGACCCTTATTCTGCATTCCGATTTGGTACTCACCAAGTGGTGAATATGCACCTGTCACTTGGCAGCGTTGCCATATTGGTATCGATGCATATATTCATTGCTGCACTAAGGCGCGTAATAATTTGATTTTAAAAAATAACTCGACCCAAAATTCGTTGTGTGGGGACATTACACACCGCCGCGAAGGAGGGGGTTGGTAATAGCCGGTTCCGTGGCCTTTTGCTTGATGCTGCTTGAAATTCACTTCTATAGAGAAGCACCAAATGACACGCCTGATGGTTATGCAACGAAATTTAGTCGCATTTGCACCTAGCCAGTGCGCGAACCACTCACAGCTGGGAAACCTCTTGGAGAGTTGGCGCCACCTGTGATCATCTGCAGAACTAATTGGCACCGTTCGCTCAGCTGGCACTGCTATACAAAGCGCACAGCCCTGGTACACTGCGCCATCAGCTGGCAATGTGGTCATCCCAATTACACAAATTAACACAAATAGCAAACCACGCAGGATAAGTGTGCAATATGTGTAATGATTACATGTAATACAGCCACGCACACCAGCTCAATTACCCAAAATGCGCTTTGCAAGCGGGGAGACTCCAAAATAATGCAAGCGACAAGAGCCAGGGAACGCGCTGATATCGGCGATGAAGACAACAGGTAGGTGGCACTACGTATTGAAGAAACAACTCACTTGAAAATTTGTTTCCAATACAGGTTCGGCACTGCGAAAACACTACAAGGACGGAGCGACAGGAAATGGCGACCGCACTTGCAAAAGTTAACTTACTGTGTCCCCTAAGCCTGGGTGTGTGTGCCTGTGTGTGTGACTGAGTGTGCCTTTGTGTGTAGGTGTGCCAGTGAGTGGGTATAAGCCTGTGTGCGTGCTAGGTCGATGCCGGATGTGCGGGGTGTGTGTGTATGCATGTGTGCGTGTGCTGGTGTCGTTGGCGGGTGTGCTGGGTGTGTGTGTATGCCTGTGTACGTGTGCTGGTGTCAATGACTGGGTGTGGAGTGTGTGTGTATGCCTGTGAGTGTGTGCTCTGGTCGATGCCGGGTGTGCGGGGTGTGTGTGTGTGTATGCCTGTGTGCGTGTGCTGGTGTCGATGCCTGGTAAGCGGGGCGTGTGTTAATGTCTGAGTGCGTGTGCTGGTGCCGATGCCGGGTGTGCGGTGTGTGTTTTTTTTTTTTTTTTTTATTTCAATAAAAAACAAGTGGAAACGTTGCAGTCGGACGCAACCGACTGCGGTATACTCGATACCAGTATTAAAACCGGTAAAAAGAGGCCTGATTGCAAAGGGGTACGGATGCGGCAGGGGCTTACGCTGCCTTAAAGATTCTCCGATGCAGATGGGGATGCCACCAGCTATATTCCTTCCAAATTTGGTGACTCTAGCTCAAAGTTTGTAAAATGTAGGGGAAGGGGGAGGGGGGCTGTGGGCAGTATGGGTAGTTGTGGCATCAAAATTTTTGTTGCAAATCTTTGTGAAATGTCAATTGCTATCTTCATACCAAATTTGGTGACTCTAGCTCGAAGTTTGTAAAAAGTGTGGCAAGGGGGGCTGGGGGCGGTATGGGTGGGCGTGGCATCCCAATTTTTGATGCAGATCTTTGTGAAATGTCAATTGCTATCTTCATACCAAATTTGGTGACTCTAGCTCGAAGTTTGTAAAAAGTGGGGCAAGGGGGGCTGGGGGCGGTATGGGTGGGCGTGGCATCCCAATTTTTGATGCAGATCTTTGTGAAATGTTAATTGCTATCTGCATACCAAATTTGGTGACTCTAGCTCGAAATTTGTAAAAAGTGGGGAAAGGGGGGCTGGGGGCGGTATGGGTGGGCGTAGCATCCAAATTTGTGATGCAGATCTTTGTGGAATGTCAATTGCTATCTTCATACCAAATTTGGTGACTCAAGCTCGAAAATTGTAAAAAGTGGGGAAAGGGAGGCGAAATGGAGGGCGTGGCTCCAAAACTTTGGGGGTCGTTGCCAGCTATCTTCCTATCAAATTTGGTGGCTCTAGCTCCACAACTCTGGAAGATACACGCATTCCCGTTTTTGACGAAGCGTTGGGGTGGATGGGGGCGGCTAGGGCAGTACCGGTGGGCGTGGCATCCAAACTTTTGATGCAGTTTTTAGGGAGTCATCATCACCTATCTTGGCACCAAACTTGGTGGCTATAGCTCAAAAACTGTGGGAGATATAGCCATTTTTGATTTCAAAATGCGGGGGGCTGGGGGCGTAATGGGTGGGCGTGGTTCCAAAACTTTTTTGGCGGTCGTTAACAGATATCTTCCCACCAAATTTGGAGGCTCTAGCTCCACAACTCTGGAAGATACACGCATTCCCGTTTTTGACGAAGCGTTGGGGTGCATGGGGGCGGCTAGGGCAGTATTGGTGGGCGTGGCGTATAAAAATTTCAAGATCAAAAAAGTTTTTACACTCTGAAAAAAAAGTAGTATAACTAAGCATATGCATGGTATATTCAACTTTTTTCGTACATAATTTTATCCTTACACGAATTTCAAATCAAGAATTACTACGAAGTAGTTAAATTAACAATTACTAAATGTAATTTTAAGTGATGACGTATTAATATTGTTTTTATACTCGATACCGAAGGTAAAGAGTATATTGGTTTTGATGCAATGTCCGTCATGGTGTCTGTCCGTCTGTCCGTCCGTATGTGTGCAAGTTTTTTCTACACCCTTCAAGCTAGAGACTTGAAACTTTCCAATTCTTTTTATCTATGGTATAGTAAATTAAAGTGTCAAGATGGGGGTTCTACGATAACTCGGCGGCTGGCAAATCGATAAATTCGATAAACCAAAACCGATAAATCCACATATTTCGCACATCCTTACAGCTAGAAGTACCAAATTTGGTAAGAAGATAGCTATTAGCAACCCCCAAAAAACTGCATCATAAATTTTGGAGCCACGCCCCCCATTCCGCCCCCCAGCCCCCCGCATTTTAAAGTCAAAAAAGATTATATCTCCCACAGTTTTTGAGCTATAGCCACCAAATTTGGTGCCAAGATAGGTGATGATGACCCCCTAAAAACTGCACCAAAAGTTTGGATGCCACGCCCACCGATACCGCCCTAGCCGCCCCCATCCACCCCAACGCTTCGTCAAAAACGGGAATGCGTCTATCTTCCAGAGTTGTGGAGCTAGAGCCACCAAATTTGGTAGGAAGATAGCTGGCAACGACCCCCAAAAATCTGCATCAAAGTTTTGGAGCCACGCCATCCATTTCGCCCCCCTTTCCCCACTTTTTACAATTTTCGAGCTAGAGTCACCAAATTTGGTATGAAGATAGCAATTGACATTCCACAAAGATCTGCATCACAAATTTGGATGCCACGACCACCCATACCGCCCCCAGCCCCCCTTTCCCCACTTTTTACAAATTTCGAGCTAGAGTCACCAAATTTGGTATGAAGATAGCAATTGACATTTCACAAAGATCTGCATCAAAAATTGGGATGCCACGCCCACCCATACCGCCCCCAGCCCCCCTTGCCCCACTTTTTACAAACTTCGAGCTAGAGTCACCAAATTTGGTATGAAGATAGCAATTGACATTTCACAAAGATCTGCATCAAAAATTGGGATGCCACGCCCATCCATACCGCCCCCAGCCCCCCTTTCCACACTTTTTACAAACTTCGAGCTAGAGTCACCAAATTTGGTATGAAGATAGCAATTGACATTTCACAAAGATTTGCAACAAAAATTTTGATGCCACAACTACCCATACCACCCACAGCCCCCCTCCCCCTTTCCCTACATTTTACAAACTTTGAGCTAGAGTCACCAAATTTGGAAGGAATATAGCTGGTGGCATCCCCATCTGCATCGGAGAATCTTTAAGGCAGCGTACACCCCTGCCGCATCCGTACCCCTTTGCAATCAGGCCTCTTTTTACCGGTTTTAATACTGGTATCGAGTATACCGCAGTCGGTTGCGTCCGACTGCAACGTTTCCACTTGTTTTTTTTCTGAGTGTAGAAACTTCTTCGTGATATGTTTGGGGGAATATGTATTGAGTCATTTACGATTTCTTATCTACATATTTGCCATAGTTCTAATCCTTAGTTACAACACACAGTTGCCCTGCTTTCGCAGGATACCGTTCATATTGTTCATCTTGGGTTATAATTATTTTTTTTTTTTGAATATTTTCTTTGTACACCAAGTTTGTTATTGTTCCTCCTGGAGCAAGTATTAGTAAATTTCTGGGACAGCTGACCCTTGAGCAAGCAACATAAAATTGTCCATGGGAGAAGCAGCTTTCTCTTATATCTATTCCAGCTACTTTTAAGGTCTGACCCTGCGATTTGTTTATCGTGATCGCAAAACATTGATGGAATCCTTGGTATGAAAACGCATTCTCCCCGAGCACCGCCTATTAGAACTGATGCTTTTATTACATTACGATGTAATAATTTAATTTGCAGTTTGTGCCGTTGCAAAGCTTTGGAGGCTTAAAATTTCGCAGCAACATGACAGGTGCTCCTACTTTTAAGATCAGCTTGTATGCTGGAAGTCCAGGAGGAATGAGTGAATTAAGAAATTCTGCTGGGTAGTGTAAAGCATATTCAGTATTCAATACCTGATCAAATGATGTATAGACTTTTTATACTCGTTACCGAAGGTAACCTAACCTTTCAGGTTAGAGACTTGAAACTTTCCAATTCTCTTTATCTATGGGAAAGTAAATTAAAGTGTCAAGATTGGGGCTCTACGATAACTGGGGGGGCTGGCAAATCGATAAATTCGATAACTCAAAACCGATAAATATGATGATGACCCCCCAAAAAATAAATCAAAGGCTTGGATGCCACGCCCACAAATACCGCCCTAGCCGCCCCCAGCCGCCCCAGCGCTTCGTCAAAAACGGGAATGCGTGTATCTTGCAGAGTTGTGGAGCTAGAGCCACCAAATTTGGTAGGAAGATAGCTGGCAACGACCCCCAAAAATCTGCATCAAAGTTTTGGAGCCAAGCCCACCCATTCCGCCCCCCTTTCGCAACCATTTACAAACTTTGAGCTAGAGTCACCAAATTTGGTATGAAGATAGCAATTGACATTCCACAAATATCTGAATCACTAATTTGGATGCCACTACCATCCATACCGCCCCCAGCCCCCCTTTCCCCACTTTTACAAACTTTGAGCTAGAGTCACCAAATTTGGTATGAAGGTAGCAATTGACATCCCACATAGGTAAGCACCAAAAATTTGAATGCCACGCCTAACCATACCGCCCCCAGCCCCCTTTCCCCACATTTTACAAACTTTGAGCTAGAGTTACCAAATTTGCAATGAGGACAGCCGGTGCATCGGAAAATCTTTAAGGTGGCGTACACCCCTGCCACATCCGTACCCCTTTGCAATCAGGCCTCTTTTTAACGGTTTTAATACTGGTATCGAGTATACCGCAGTCGGTTGCATCCGACTGCAACGTTTCCACTTGTTTCATTTTCAGATGGAACACTCTGGCAACAATATCGTGCCGATCATGAGGTTTTTGTCCAGCTAGCAATTCACATGCAATCTCCTTCCACTTTGGATTACATGTGAAAGTTATATAGAGATCTGGACGCTCATAATGTTTTTTATATGTCATCGCATCTTGGGTTCTTTCATGGGTGTATCTAGGACTTCCAGTAAATGTTGAAAGAAGCACTACTATTTTACCGACTTGATGCAAATTTACATCGGTTCTTCCTATTGCATCTCTAAGATAAATATAATTTTCAGATCTTAATTTCGCCTGGATGTATTTTATGAATTTTAAGCGCTCGGTTTCTATTTTGGCGTACATGTCAACAATGTATTGACTGATCAGCGCTCGGAAATAGTGCAAATGGTTAATTGATCCCTGTTTTATCATTTACCGAAAAGAATAAAAATTAAATGCGATTACCGTTTTCCGTAGAGGATGTTTTGTTACAGGATCATGAAGTAGAATATCTATAGAATAACAATCTTCTCCACGGCAAAAAAGAAGAGGATATTGTAATGCATCATAAGATCTATGAATTTCGCTTATTATACTCGATACCGAAGGTAAAGAGTATATTGGTTTTGTGCAATGTCCGTCATGGTGTCTGTCCGTCTGTCCGTCTGTCCGTCTGTCCGTCTGTCCGTCTGTCCGTCCGTATGGTTGCAAGTTTTTTCCACACCCTTCAAGCTAGAGACTTGAAACTTTCCAATTGTCTTTATCTATGGGATAGTAAATTAAAGTGTCAAGATGGGGGTTCTACGATAACTGGGGGGCTGGCAAATCGATAAATTCGATAACTCAAAACCGATAAATCCACATATTTCGCACATCCTTATAGCTATAAGTACCAAATTTGGTAAGAAGATAGCTATTAGCAACCCCAAAAAACTGCATCAAAAATTTTGGAGCCACGCCCCCCCATTCTGCCCCCAGCCCACCGTCTTTTTAAGTCAAAATAGCCCATATCTCCCACAGTTTTTGAGCTATAGCCACCAAATTTGGTGCCAAGATAGGTGATGATGACCCCCTAAAAACTGCACCAAAAGTATGGATGCCACGCCCACCGATACTGCCCTAGCCGCCCCCATCCACCCCAACGCTTCGTCAAAAACGGGAATGCGTGTATCTTCCAGAGTTGTGGAGCTAGAGCCTCCAAATTTGGTGGGAAGATAGCTGTTAACGACCCCCAAAAATTTGCATCAAAGTTTTGGAGCCACGCCCACCCATTACGCCCCCAGCCCCTCCGCATTTTGAAATCAGAAATGGCTATATCTCCCACAGTTTTTGAGCTATAGCCACCAAATTTGGTGCCAAGATAGGTGATGATGACCCCTAAAAACTGCACCAAAAGTTTGGATACCACGCCCACCGAAACTGCCCTAGCCGCCCCCATCCACCCCAACGCTTCGTCAAAAACGGGAATGAGTGTATCTTCCAGAGTTGTGGAGCTAAAGCCACCAAATTTGGTAAGAAGATAGCTGGCAACGACCCCCAAAAATCTGCATCAAAACTTTGGAGCCACGCCCTCCATTTCGCCCCCCTTTCCCCACTTTTTTACAATTTTCGAGCTATAGTCACCAAATTTGGTATGAAGATAGCAATTGACATTCCACAAAGATCTGCATCAAAAATTTGGATGCCACGCCCACCCATACCACCCCCAACCCCCCTTTTCCCACTTTTTACAAACTTCGAGCTAAAGTCACCAAATTTTGTATGTAGATAGCAATTGATATTTCACAAAGATCTGCATCAAAAATTTGGATGCCACGCCCACCCATACCACCCCAAACCCCCTTTCCCCAATTTTTACAAATTTTGAGCTAGAGTCACCAAATTTGGTATGAAGATAGCAATTGATATTTCACAAAGATCTGCATCAAAAATTTTGATGCCACGCCCACCCATACCACCCCCAACCCCCCTTTCCCCAATTTTTAAAAATTTCGAGCTAGAGTCACCAAATTTGGTATCAAGATAGCAATTGATATTTCACAAAAATCTGCATCAAAGTTTTGGAGCCACGCCCTCCAATTCGCCCCCCTTTCCCCACTTTTTACAAATTTCGAGCTAGAGTCACCAAATTTGGTATCAAGATAGCAATTGACATTTCACAAAGATCTGCAAAAAAATTTTGATGCCACAACTACCCATACCGCCCCCAGCCCCCCCCTTTCCCTACATTTTACAAACTTTGAGCTAGAGTCACCAAATTTGGAAGGAAAATAGTTGGTGGCATCCCCATCTGCATCGGAGAATCTTTAAGGCAGCGTACACCCCTGCCGCATCCGTACCCCTTTGCATTCAGGCCTATTTTTACCGGTTTTAATACTGGTATCGAGTATGCCGCAGTCGGTTGCGTCCGACTGCAACGTTTCTACTTGTTTTTTAAATGTTATTATTGCGACTTTCTCTAATTAAGTTGCGGTGCTCGTATTGCTCGCCAACTATTACAACAGCTACCTCATTTGTAGATGGTGCATTGTAACGGTCTCTATGTGCATTTGCTGGAGTAAATTTAAATTATATTTCACCACCATCGGTGGCATTTTCTGAAGTAGTTTTAGACTGCTTAACATAAGTATTGTTTTGATGCATCATATTTTGTAACTGTTTAACTAAGCTATATTTCATGCCAGGGCAGTTACGACATCTTAAATTTGATTCATGATCATCATACCCAACAAAATAAATTTGCAAAAATTTAGGCACATTGTGTGATTCTAGCAAAAGACTTCTAATTAGGTGATATACCTGCCCTTGAAACTTTAAAGTTGGCATAAACCCACCTTCAACTATTTTTGTTGCTCTAAATGACGTCATTTGAAAACAACTGTTGTATTTCCTGATGCGATCCATAATAAGGATGAACATCCATAATTAAGCTATTAAAAGGCTCAGGCATTAAATCATGTTGAGGAAGTTGTACTTTACCTGAGCAACAGCAAATTCCTGGTGCTTGTGTTTCTAATTTAAAGCATTACAATAAGTGCAAATATGAACCATTATATCTATATTCATACTCTTTGCTTGCTCATACTCGAATGTATTGATGTAGTTCAGACCTGATAAAGCTTTACATTTCCATGTACCCTTCACACATGTGAAACAGGGTATATTAAGTTTTTCATGAATTTGTAACGCCTTAAAGGAATGATGGGAGACCCCATAAAATTTTTATCAAAATGATCAGGACGAGCTCAGGATTTGATTTCCGCGTGTCCGTCTGTTTCAACACGATTTCCGGCATTATACGATATAGCCACCATACAAATTGACCATATCGTACTATCAATTGTTGTTGCTGTCGTGCACTTTCAAGTACCTACATATAGCTCATTTGCTTCAAAAGTGGTATAACGCAAAAAATTGTCAAATTGTTGTTGTCGCACACGAACAAGTTAATGAAGCTCAAGAGTAAAAAATAGGAGCGAAAAAAAAAAATTAATCCATGTGTGAAGGGTATCATAGTCTTGGCAAATTTGGATGCCACGCCCACCCAAACCGCCCCCAGCCCCCCTTTCCGCACTTTTTACAAACTTTAAGCTAGAGTCACCAAATTTGGTATGAAGATAGCAATTGACATTTCAGAAAGATCTGCAACAAAAATTTTGATGCCACAACTACCCATACCGCCCCAGCCCCCCCTTTCCACAACTTTTACAAACTTTGAGCTAGAGTCACCAAATTTGGTATGAAGATAGCCGGTGGCATTCCCATCTGCATCGGAGAATCTTTAAGGCAGCGTAAACCCCTGCTGCATCCGTACCCCTTTGCATTAAGGCCCCTTTTTACCGGTTTTAATACTGGTATCGAGTATGCCGCAGTCGGTTGCGTTCGACTGCAACGTTTCCACTTGTTTAGAAACTGAGCCAGTGCGATTGACCTTGAATGTCCTAGGTTGATGTGATCAGGATCTTTGAAGGGGAGAGCGACAATATATTTGCCACTCTCATCTCTTGTTGTTGTGCGCATAAAGTAGTCTTCGCATATGGCATAAGACTCCTTTACTGTTTTCATAGGGAGATCATCCACCTCTCAAAACTTTGTGTCATTCTTGACCGTGACTCGTGTTGAAAAAGCGGAGATAGAGGATGAAGCACAAGTAGTTATTGGGCCGGTGAGAGTCCAACCGAAAATGGTTTCTTGACCCAATAATGCGCCACAAATATTAGGGATAGAGCCGCCTAGTAGGATGGATTTAAGGATATCTGCGCCTAATAGCACATCTATCTGCGAACTCTTGTAAAAATTAGGGTCAGCCAGCGGAATATTGGGAAGGTCTCGCAACGCACTTCCGGGAATCGGATGTGAAGGTAGAGTACCTGCCCCATTTGGAAGCACAAACGCTGAAGCTTCAATGCGAACTCTCGGCTTCGATGGGGATCCTATGTTGAAGTGACATAACTACTCAGGATTGGCTGATACAGCTTGGTTAAGTCCGGCAACTTGGGCTGTTACACGTTTAAACGGGAGTTTGATGATTCTAAACATTCGTTCTGAAATGAATGTGGCTTCGGAGCCAGAATCGATCAACGCACGAGCCTTATAACATGTGCCAAGGTGGCATATTTTTATAATAGCAGTGCCTAAAAGAACACCTTGCGTGTTCGACGAGAAATAGTTGTGGATGTTTGCCGAACTTTGGTCTGAAGTATTCTGACTGTATTGGTTGTCTTGGAAGATATGGAGTAGCAGCAGAACTTAACGACGACCTGGTGGTCGTTTGAGTAGGAGGGTCACCACGATGCAACAATGTATTGTGGCGACCTTTGCAAGTGAAGCAGTTATGGCTACTTTTGCATTTTTTAAGCTAATGTCCTCTGGCGAAGCAGTTCAGACATAGCTGCTGCTGTTTAATGTAGGAGGCCCGTTCTGTAACTGCCATTTGCAGAAACCGTGGGCATACACGCACTGGATGATTCTCTTTGGAACAAAGCTTACAGGTAGAAATTGGCTTTGGAGCTTGTGTCTTTACCTTAACCTTTGCTTCGAAAGAGTTGATCTTTTTCTTATTAAGATCCTTGCGATCGGATTGACTTGGGGCGTTCATAGGCTTCATGTCTTCTATCGCTTCCAGCGTACGATGGCGCTCAGTCAGATAATTGTTAAATTTGACCCAAGTTGGAATATCGGACTTATTGTGGAGGGACTGTTCCCACAAGGACAGGGTAAGTTTCTGCAGTCTGGATGAGCATAGGAATACGAGCAAGCAATCCCAATTTTCGATGCTGACCTTAGCTAGCTCAAAAGCTGTCAAACACCCCTGGATTGTGCTCTGGAGCTCTTTTAGCGCCTTACCAGACTCTTGGGAAACCGACGGTTGACTAAAAAGGATTCTAAGCTGACTGTTAAATAACAGCCGCTTATTTTCGAATCTTTCCGAAAGATTCTGCCACGCTGAGTGGAAACCGTCATTTGTCAATGGAGATTTTGAAACAATACCCTTTGCCTCGCCGCTTGTCTTAGCATTGAGGTGGAACAGTTTCTCGACTGGGGTCAGTCTAGAATTATTAATATAAATCGCTGTAAAAAGATCCCGGAAAGTGGGCCAGCGCAGATAGTCTCCATCGAAGACTTCTGTATCAATTGGGGGAAGACTACAACCTCTTGAGATGGAAGGAAGAGATGATTGTAGTTGCTTATTTTTTGAGGATGCTGCGTCTATATTCTCGCTCAATTGAGCTACGCATCGTTCATATACGGAATGTGAATGATCATATTTCCCTTGTAAACTTTACAAATCTTCCATGGAACCGCCGTCTTGCAGAAGGGTTTGGGAAGCTTGTTCAAACGCAAGCTCTACTTTTTCCCATAAGGATCGGATTTTATCCCGGCGCATCTGTAGCGTAAACAGTGATTCGCCGGCTGAATTGGAAAATCTAGCTTCGAATGGGCCTAGCCTGTCCGACACAGCAATGAACTCTTTGGACGCCATTTTGGACTGAGCTATGATTTTTTTTGATTCCTGTCTGGTAATACGGACGCTGTCCTCCGGAATTGCTAAACTCTCTGCTTTGAGCTTAGGCTTATCACTAACTTGAGATTTGGACGGACCAGCGGACGGTTTTGATTCCAACTTACTACCAGACTTAGACTTGTCGCTTGGCGCTGAGGAGCTGCGAGCGCTTGACAAGGAAGGACGACGGATCTTTGAAAGGGAAGGACGATGTTTCACTTTTTGCTTTTGGTCTTCTGACATAATAGGCTCTCTACGGAGCCGAAAACAAATGGACGAAGACCAAAGAAATTACATAAAGCACGAATCCACAGGCAACAGGCAGAACAAAAATATACCCAAAAAACTAAAAAATACCTATATGTGAGTATTTTTCACCAACGGAAAGTGTATATTTTTATTTAAAAGGAAAAAAAATATACAAAAAAAATACTAAAAAATACCAAAAAGTGAGTATTTTTCCCAACGGAAAGTGTATATTTTTCTTTTAAAAAGGAGGAAAATATATACCAAAAAATACCAAATTGAGAGTATTTTTTTTCCAACGGAAAGTGTATATTTTTATTTTAACAGAACAAAAAAATATACAAAAAAATACTAAAAAATACCAAAATGTGAGTATTTTTTTCCAACGGAAAGTGTATATTTTTATTTAAACAGAACAAAAAATATACCAAAAAATATTAAAAAAATACCAAAAAGTGAGTATTTTTTCCAATGGAAAGTGTATATTTTTATTTAAAAAGAAGAAAAAACTTATACCAAAAATACTAAAAACATACCAAAATGTGAGTATTTTTTCCAATGGAAAGTGTATATTTTATTTAAAAAGAGAGAAAAAACATATACCAAACAAGTGGAAACGTTGCAGTCGGACGCAACCGACTGCGGTATACTCGATACCAGTATTAAAACCGGTAAAAAGAGGCCTGTTTGCAAAGGGGTACGGATGCGGCAGGGTTGTACGCTGCCTTAAAGATTCTCCGATGCAGATGGGGATGCCACCAGCTGTCTTCGTTAAAAATTGGATGGCTCTAGCTCAAAGTTTGTAAAATGTAGGGAAAGGGGGCTGGGGCGGTATGAGTGGGCGTGGAATCCAAACTTTTTATGCAGATCTTTGTGGAATGCCAATTACTATCTTCATACGAAATTTGGTGACTCTAGCTCGAAGTTTGTAAAAAGTGGGGAAAAGGGGGCTGGAAGCGGTATGGGTGGGCGTGGCATCCAAATTTTTGCTCCAGATCTTTGTGGCATGTCAATTTCTATTTTCATACCAAATTTGGTGACTCAAGCTCAAAGTTTGTAAATGGTGGGGAAAGGGGGTTGAAAGGGGTGAACGTGGCTCCAAAAATTTGATGCAGATTTTTGGGGGTCGTTACCAGATATCTTCCTACCAAATTTGGTGGCTCTAGCTCCACAACTCTGGAAGATACACGCATTCCCGTTTTTGACGAAGCGTTGGGGCTGATGGGGGCGGCTAGGGCAGTATTGGTGGGCGTGGCATCCAAACTTTTGATGCAGTTTTTGGGGGGTTATCATCGCCTATCTTGGCACCAAATTTGGTGGCTCTAGCTCAAAATCTGTGGGAGACATAAGCTTTTTGACTTTAAATTGCGGGGGGGCTGGGGGCGGAATGGGTGCGCGTGGCTCCAAAATTTTTGATGCAGTTTTTTGGGGGTTGCTAGTAGCTATCTTCTTACCGAATTTGGTAGTTCTAGCTGTAAGGATGTGCGAAATATGTGGTTTTATCGGTTTTGAGTTATCGAATTTATCGATTTGCCAGCCCCCCAGTTATCGTAGAACCCCCCATCTTGACACTTTAATTTACTATCCCATAGATAAAGAGAATTGGAAAGTTTCAAGTCTCTAGCTTGAAGGGTGTGGAAAAAAGTTGCGAACATACAGACGGACGGACGGACGGACGGACGGACGGACACCATGACGGACATTGCACAAACCCAATATACTCTTTACCTTCGGTATCGAGTATAAAAATACAAAAAAAATATAAATAGTTTTTTTTTCTTTAATATTTATTTATTATTTGCTCTTAACTTTTATTTATAACTCAATTTATACACAGCTAGTCGGATATGCCCCACTTGCGGAAGGGTGTACTAAAATATTGCAAGTTAACTCTTGAAAAAGGTATACCCCACTTGTAAAGAAAAAAATTGTAGGGTATACTCCACCGTTGGTTTGACTTATGCTGTGTTATATGTGGAATCGGAACGTGTTAATATATATACGCAGTGGGCCACTGCCAGTGGCACCGGTACTTATGTATATGTAAGTTTGATGACTTTGTTTGACCTACCGGCTGTGCCAAGGTTAACGTCTTTTGTCATGTAATATATATACATATATGTTATAGCACAAAATTTGTAATTATGGTTTTAGATAATTCACAAGTGGGAGCGATTGCGGACACGGAACACTTGTTAATTGCTTTTACATGAATGTGTGTTGAAACTTGTCACAATTAAACGCACATAAATATGAAACGTTCATAAGGAAACAATTGTGAGCAAAAAGAAAAAAAACTTGGCACCATGTACATACGTACATATGTATGCGTCAAGACGGAATTGCATTGGAATGTATGTACATGCATGTACACGCAGTTGGACCAGACGATAAAAATGCGAGTACTAATTTTATCGGAGAATATTAAACGGACTGCGTTTAATACTGATAAAATAGATGGACATGGACAAATAATGTCACAAAAATGCAAATCATTACTTATCTGTTGTCTCTTTTGTAGGTTGTGTAGATGTGTGTGTGTGTGTGTATGGATAGTCCACCGAAGCTTGCTGGGGCGAGGGATGATAATTAATCCTATCTATCCGGCTCGAAGGACCATGAAAATGTGGAGGGGTGGAACTTTCCAAAGATATACTGCACTCGCGGTCTACGCGGGTAAATTACTATTTACCTTTGTGAGAAAAAAGACGTAGTTGAAAAATTAAAGACGCGCGGTTGTTGTGGTATGACTGCTTCGATTTATTGGCGAATTGGTACTAAAACTATGCAGACGCTGAGCTTGCTCAGCGGCTCTTAACATAAGTGACAAGTGTTTAACATAACTTATGCTCTGAGAGGAAACAAAATACTGATTTTGGTGGGGAGTTGCAGATGCATACTTTTAGGCATAAACATTCCGCCCCCTTGCAATATAATTGCAAAAAAAAGAGACTGGAGGAGGGAGCGGACCTTATGGGCTGCACACTCCGGATAGGATCCACCCAAAAGCAGTATTTTGGGACACTGGACCGTGGTCGCTCGGAATAACGCCCTGTTGGATCACCAAGCCGTAGATATCGGCGCCCAACACTATGCTGACCGTCGAAGGTCGGAACTAGGCGTCATCCGCTAGGATAATATTGGGAACGCCCTTTCGTAAGCGTTCGTCAATCAGCGTTGAAGGGGTCCGGAAGTTCAGCTGGGCCTCAATACGCAGGCGGACCTCCCGATCGAAATTTCCATTTGTGGATCGGATGCGAGTACTGACCCTCTCACCCGCATCGAGCCAGGTGGCGGAAAGGCCCAGTGCCTTTGCCAGTGAGGCATCAATGCGGCTGGTCGGGCTACATGGATCCACCAGTGCTCGCATCTTTAACGTTTTCCCTTTCGCGACAATGGCAACGCTCACGGTGGGCAGAAGTGTAACGCCTTCGGGGATGGGTGAGCGAGTACGTGGACTGCGTTGCTGGATTGGCGATGGGCTCCTTGATGGACGGGGCGACTCTTGCTCATCCAGGTGGAGCAGGGTGTGATGCTCGCCATCGCAAATGCGACATTTGTCGCCGCTCCTGCAGGATCGCCCAGAGTGCTGGTGTGCCAGACAGTTGGGGCAGTATTTGTTAATCATACTTCCCGGAGCCGCTTTTCAGCATTGAGGTGCATGAAACGCTGGCACTTCTTCAACGCATGAACGCCCCGGCACACTCGGCAGCGGAAGGACGCCGTGCCACGCAGCTGCTGAGCTGCCCTTTGTGCCTTTTGTGCCTTGGTGGGTGCCATGTTGCTTCGTGGGGAGATCCTGGGAATGCACAAAAAACAGAAATTAGAAAAAGAACTCATGTTGAATGAAACGGTTAGTCACGACTTCAACAAAGGAGTTGGATTGTTGGGCTCGGAATGGAGTGGAAGGAGGATAAGTTTGGCCACGGGCCTTTTAATAAGTCCGCGGGTCGTGAGCACGTCGACCACTCGGACCCGGTCATCCTGTCCTGGGTGGGTCTCCTTGACGCGTCCCAAGCGCCATTAGTTCGATGGAAGATTATCCCCCTTGACAACTACCATGTCACCCTGTTGCAGGTTCCTCTCAGGTAGTTGCCACTTAGTCCTCTTGTGTAGCTCCTTCAAGTACTCTTCCTTCCACCGGAAACAGAAGTGTTGGTTGAGAGCCTTCAGCCGTTGCCATCTATTTAAAATTGACGCTGCATTTCCTTCTATCTTTTGACACCGGCTTCCCACAGGCCACCCATATGTGGCGCACCTGGTGGGTTGAAATGCAACGAGAGACAATGGTGACTATATGTAGTCTCGACGCGCGTCTTGGTAGCATCCAAAAAGTTGCGAGTAATGACTCTAGAGGCTCCAACGAACGTTTTTCCATTGTCGGAGTATACTTTGGACGGGCACCCGCGTCTTGCTATAAAACGAGCAAACGCTGCAAGGAATTTGTCCGAAGTCAAGTCGGAGGTGGCTTCAAGATGGATAGCTTTTGTGCTGAAACACACAAAGACACATACATAGCCCTTGGTTATGAGGCAGGCACGACCCGTGTAGTTCTTTATGTCGAACGGACCAGCAAAGTCGATGTCCGTATGTGTAAAGGGATGTGAAAAAGTCGACCTCTCTTCGGGTAAGGTACCCATGAGCTGAGTTTGGAGCCTTTTTTTGAACACGATGCAGACCCGACAGGAATTGGTCACGGATGTGATATGCGTCTTAAGCTTGGGAATCCAATACTTGGAACGGCTAAGGCGCATCATTAATTGATTTCCGCCATGCATCGATATTTTATGCTTGAATTCAACGAGGAGACGACTGAACGAGCATGAATACGGAAGTATGACAGGATACCGTTCATCATAATTAAGATTGCAGGATTTGCTGAGTCGACCGGAAGCCCTCATGATTCCTTGTGGATCAAGGAACGGATTGAAGTTAAGTATGTGGCTGGAAGCCGGCAAGCTATGCTTGTCAAGAAGGCACTTGTATTCTTTCGAATAAGAGGTTCGTTGAGTAAGGGCAACGAGTCGTTCTTGAACTTCTTGAAGTTCACTATTTAGGAGTAGCTGTGATGGAAACAGCACAGAGGATTGACGGCATCGTTTAGCAAATCCGAAAATGTAGGCGAGTACTCTTAACGCTCTGCCGAAATCGGAGAACCGTTCAAGTGGATCAGACAGAGACAGTTCAGCAATGTGGACCTTAACTGGACGCTGCTCTAGGTCAGTCTCCAGACATGAGTCAGCTGGAATAGGCCATTGCTCCTGAGGCAGACCCAGCCAGTCGGGTCTATTCCACCACAGATGGCTGTCTTTCAGCTCCGCGGCTAGCTAAATCTGCTGGATTGTCTTCTGACCGCACGTGTGACCAGGTCCGACAATCAGTGACTTGGCCGATCTTGGAAACGCGGTTGGCGACAAACGTGGTCCAGGAGCAAGGAGATCTGCGAAGCCAGGCCAAAACGATGGTGGAATCCGTCCAGTAAAACGATTCGCACTTTCCTATGGGCATCTGCGGGATGAGGACTGAGGATAGTTCTGCGAGAAGAACAGCTCCACACAGTTCGAGTCGAGGGAGCGACACTGTCTTGACTGGAGCTACTCTAGTCTTGGACTTCAGAAGGTGAACGGATACGTGATGGTCTATTTCCACGCGAACATAGAATGCTGTCCCGTAAGCCTTTTGAGAGGCGTCGCAGAAACCATGGATCTGGATGGATGCTTCCGGCTGAAAAGAGACCCAACGAGGTACTCGAATATCTCCAAGACGGGGATGATAGGAGAGAAAATCTTCCCAACGCTGAACCAGCTCGGACGGCAAGGGATCGTCCCACCCAAGCTCATGAAGCCAGATTTCCTGCATGAAAATCTTCGCACGAACGATGACAGGTGCCAGCCATCCCGCTGGATCGAAGAGCTTTGCTATTTCAGAAAGGACTTCACGTTTTGTGGTGGTTTTCCTTGTAGGAATTTTGGAGGGCGCAAAGAAAAACTCATCTGTGTTGGCTTGCCATCGGATCCCCAAAGTCTTGGCAACGCTGGCCTCTTCAAATTCCAAGAAATCTTCTCTCAGGAGGTGGTTCTTGGGAATGTCTTGGAGGAGTTCCTTGTCGTTCGATGTTCATTTTCGAAGGGGAAAGCCCGCTGAACTCATAGCGTCTTGCAGCTCCTTGATGCTGGAAATCGCGAATTGCCTGGTGTGAGCTCCTGCTAGTACATCGTCAACGTACACATAATTGGAAATGATGTCACTAGCACGCGGAAATTGTGCTAGCACATCTGTAGCGAGCTGCTGCAAAACGCGAATGGCCAGAAACGGTGCGCAATTAACGCCAAACGTAACTGTGTTGAGCTCATAGTCACAGAGCTCTCCATCCTTGTTTCGGTAAAGGATTCTTTGAAATGGCGTGTGTAGTGGCTTTACTAGAATCTGACGATACATCTTAGTAATATCGGCGTTGAAGCCATAACGAAAAAAACGCCATTTCAAGATCTGAATAGTCAGATCGGACTGTAAGACAGGACCTGCATGAAGGACATCATTCAGGATCTTACCATTAGTGGACTGACTGGAGGCGTTAAATACAACGCGAACTTTTGTGGTTTTGCTGTTTGAAAACCGCATGATGTGGAAGATAAAAGTTCCCAGTATCTATAGTAGGGGGGACTCGTCTCATGTGACATAAGTCCAGATATTCCTGGATCACGGAGTCGTACTGCTCTTTTAATGCAGTGTTTCTGTTGAAACTGTTCTCGTTTTTATACTCGATACCTAAGGTAAAGAGTATATTGAGTTTGTGCAATGTCCGTCATGGTGTCCGTCCGTCTGTCCGTCTGTATGTGTCCAGTTTTTTTCCACACCCTTCAAGTTAGAGACTTGAAACTTTCCAAATCTCTTTATCTATGGGATAGTAAATTAAAGTGTCAAGATGGGGGGGGTTCTACGATAACTGGGGGCTGGCAAATCGATAAATTCGATAACTCAAAACCGATAAATCCACATATTTCGCACATCCTTACAGCTAGAAGTACCAAATTTGGTAAGAAGATAGCTACTAGCCACCCCCAAAAAACTGAATCAAAAATTTTGGAGCCACGCCCTCCCATTCCGCCCCCAGCCCCCCGAATTTTAAAGCCAAAAAAGCCTATATCTCCCACAGTTTTTGAGCTATAGCCACCAAATGTGGTGCCAAGATAGGTGATGATGACCCCTCAAAAACTGCATCAAAATATTGGATGCCATGCCCACCAATACCGCCCTAGACACCCCCATGTGCCCAAACGCTTCGTCAAAAACAGGAATGCGTGTATCTACCAGAGTTGGGGAGCTAGAGCCTCCCAATTCGGTGGGAAGATAGCTGGTAACGACCCCCAAAAAACTTCATCAAAGTTTTGGAGCCACGCCCACCCATTCCGCCCCCCAGCCCCCCGCATTTTGAAATCAAAAATGGGTATATCTTCCACAGTTTTTGAGCTAGAGCCACCAAATTTGGTGCCAAGATAGGTGATGATGACCACCTAAAAACTGCATCAAAAGTTTGGATGCCACGCCCCGTATGCTGCCTCAGACTTCGCATGTTTGGCATCATCCTTGCCAATGCGCGCCCGGTAACGGCCGCCTTCCTGTGAACAAACGCAAGATGCTCTCCGAAGCTGAGGTGCCTTAGACCTCAACGTGACGCCATCCACCGTGAAGTCAACAGATTCCACCTTTTGTCTGCTGCTGATGAGCACCGCCTCCGTCTTATGAGCAGCCAACTGAAGTCCCACGAATGACAACCATTGAGTCACGGCTTCTATGCACCAATTACAGAGCTCTGTGACTCGCCGTAAATCCTTAGCCACCATTACTAAGGCGACGTCGTCAGCGTAGCCAACTGCGGTAGCCCCTTCTGGTAGCTGAATTCGAAGTATGCCATCATACATGATGTTCTACAGGAGAGGACCTAAGACAGATCCTTGAGGAAGTCCTGCAGAGACAGCGTTCTCCTTTTCACCCACGACCGTTTGATACTGAAGGATTCGGTTATCAAAATAGCTCCTCACGATCGCTACTAGGTAATTTGGAACCCAAAGTAGTACCAAGGCTTCCAGGATGCAGCTCCAGTTGGAGGTGTTGAAAGCATTCTTCACGTCGATGGACACGACAAGACAGTAGTGCTTACTGCCAAAACGCCAGTGGGTGCCGGTGACAGCCTCACCCGCTATACTGACAACCGATTTAATGGCGTCAGTAGTAAACCTTGCCTTTCTGAAACCATACTGGAAAGGCGATAAACCATCAGCGTTCCGTAGGGCATCGTCCAGCCTAGCACAGATCAGCAACTGTAGGACCTTGCCACCGATATCAATGAGGCATCTGGGCCTGTATACCCAGGAGTTATCAGGGGGCTTGTCGGGCTTGGGTAAGAGCAGAAGTTGTTGTACCTTCTGAACCCGGGGCCTTGTTGGCGATAAGCTTGCGTGCAGCAATGTCCATCTCCTCCACCGCGACCGGAATGAAGCTCTCAAATTTGGACGGTCCAAGGACAGGTTATTATTATTATTATATTGGGGGTAAATACACTGCGACCAAATAGATCTATTGTGCCCCCTTCTTGGCCTATAGGTCTTCCATCAGGACCAGGTGTTGCATAAAAGCAAGTACCTTTGTTGGGTCGATGGTTTCTAAATCGCTAAGTTGCACAATATGTGTTCCTAGAAAACTACTTCTTTTCCTTACTAAGGCTACGCATTCTGCTATAATGTGCAAGGAGGATTCTCCTTCCATTTCGCAGAATCTGCAAATCTCGCTGCTGACTATACCTAGCTTTGCGAGGTGACCTCGTAGTCTACAATGTCCTGTCAAGAGACCGGTGAGTATCCTGAGTCTATTTTTACCCATTGATATTACTTGCTTAAACCGTTTAAGGTTATAGCTATCCAAGAGAATCTTTGCTTGTCTGAGTCCTGGTGTCCTTGCCCAGCTCGTTGTTCGCAGAAGTCTCTCTTCATTCCTAAGCTCTTGCCGTATTGTGCTTCTTCCTATACCACAGTACGGCTCGGGTCCTATTAGGGGTATCGCTGCCCCCAGTCTTGCTTGCTTGTCTGCCTCTTCGTTCCCCGCTATTTCGACATGTCCAGGGACCCATCTTAGGGCAAGCCTATTTTGTGATCCCAGAGTGTCTAGCTTGGTTCGTACCTCACAAACTACCTTTGACCTGATTTCGGTCTTACTAAGTGCCATTATTGCTGCTTGACTATTGGATAGGATGGCTATATCCCTATTCCGATAGTTACGCTTTAGATTAAAGTCCACACACCTCCCGATTGCACATACCTCAGCTTGGAATATGCTGGTGTGCATACCTAGGGGCTCGTGGTACATTAGCCGAGGGCCTACCACACCAAGACCGGAGCCTTGTTGCGTAAGAGATCCATCGGTGTACCATTTTATGGTGTGTGGCTTCATGTTGTGGACCTCTTCCAGAGATGTCCACTCCTTTTTATTACAGAGGTGAACTTGAAACTTTTGACCGAACATGTGTTCGACTTTCATTTCATCCCTTGGCTGTGCCAGAAGGGGAAGTTCACCCGATAGCATATCTGCCTCTACTCGACTAAGAATGTGTCCTCTCCCAACTCCTTCACCGGACATTCTTAAGAGGGTTGCCTTTTGTTGCAGCCTAATTGTGTGATGGAGTGGCGTTATCTCCAATAGAACCTCAAGCGCTGATGTGGGACAGGTCCTCATCGCTCCCGTGATTCCTACACATGCCATTCTTTGTAGCTTTTGAAGCTGCTTCTGCACAGTGATTTGCTGTGCCTTATCCCCCCATGCAATCACTCCATACGTGAGCATGGGCCTTACTACCATAAGGTATAGCCATCTTATTATTTTTGGTGATGTTCCCCATGACTTCCCGGCTATGCTACGACACGTATACAGCGCTCTGCAGCACTTTGCGATCGTATTCTGAACATGGGTGCCAAAGTTTAATTTACTGTCGAAATTGACCCCAAGGTACTTAACTTCCTTGCTTGTTTCTATTGGACTCCCCGCGAGCCTAATCTCCCTCATCCTTTGTAGCTTGTATCTTCTGGTGAACGGAACGATGATTGTTTTAGTAGGGTTTAAGTTGAGACCAACCTCCCTACACCAATCATGCGTAATCCTAAGTCCCAGTTGAACATTATCACAAAGAGTTTCTTCATACTTGCCCCGAGCTATTATCACAATGTCATCTGTATAGCCTTGACATTGAATACCCCTGTTCACAAGTCTACTTAATAGTTCGTCTACTAGTATACTCCATAAGAGGGGTGATAAAACCCCCCCTTGAGGACAGCCCCTTGTGGTTGTTACTGTTACGGTACTATCTTGTATAGATGCCGTAGCCTGTCTGGACCCTAATAAGGATGAAATCCATCTACTAGTTGTACTGTCCAGCCCTCTTCTATTCAAGGTAGCTTTGACAGCATCATGTGATGTGTTGTCGAAAGCACCTTCAATGTCTAAAAATGCACAAACTGCTACTTCTTTGTTTACTACTGCCGCCCGCAGAGTACGGTGCAGCTCATATAGGGCAGTGTCCGTAGACCTGCCTGTTCTGTTTGCGTGCTGCGTTGCCTGCAGTGGACTCTGTGTGAGCAGAGTACTCCTTATGTTATAATCCACCAGCTTTTCTAACGTTTTCAACAAAAACGATGTTAAGCTGATGGGTCTGAAGGACTTTGGGTTGGTGGTATCTGTCTTCCCTACCTTGGGGATGAAGACCACCCAACCTCTACTCCAAGTGCTTGGTATATGACCAAGTGCTAGGCTACTGACCAGGATTTTCCTTAGAATGGGTAGGAGTATTCCCTGTCCCTGCTGAAGGAATACCAGTGATATGCAATCTAGACCAGGAGATTTGTAAGGCTGGAAGGTTCCAATTGCCCATTTTATTTTCTCCACTGTGACCACCGACTTGGCACATGCCCAGTCAATGGCCGTTGGTCTGTGTTGACCTCCTGTTTCAAGCGATTCGCACGGTTGCCAGGGGATACTTCCTGGGAAGTGCGTCTCAAACAGAAGCTCTAACCTTTGCATATTGGTGCTCGTATATGTATTATCTTTACGCTTCAAGGCTAAATTAGCCTCCGGCGCCCGTTTTGATAATGCTCTATGGAGCCGGGCACCTTCACTCGTGCTTGTTATGCTTTCGCAGAAGTCCCTATAGTTCCTGCGCTTGGCCTTCCTAATCTCCTTGCTGTAGGAGGTGAGGCTTTCGCAGTATGTATCCCATGACCCGTCCCTCTTAGCTTAATTGAAGAGATGACGTGTGGTGATACGCAGTCTCTCAAGACCGTCATACCATGGGGCATCTTTTTCTTTACGCGTTTTCCCTAGTGGGCAGCTTTCTTCATATGCATCTTTAATGCTACTATTTAGATTTCTAACAACTCTTTCTAGCTCACTCGTGCATCTGGGTATTCCAGAGTTTTCAGTGGCTAGGTTAAGTTCTAGGATAGACCTAAATTTTTCCCAGTTTGTTTTCCTGGGGTTACGAGTTGGTATACTACTATCCGTATTAACCTTAAGTTTGAATAGGATAATCCTGTGATCGGACATGGATTCTTCTGAAGAGACATGCCATTCTCTGAAATGTGGCCTAAGAGACCGACTAATCAGAGTAATGTCTAATACCTCTTCTCTAACTCTAGTTACAAATGTCGGTGTCGATCCGACATTACCAATTTCTAAGTTATACTTGAATATAAAGTTGGTAAGACACTCACCCCTTTTGTTGATGTCCGTGCTGCCCCATATGGAGTGGTGCGCATTGGCATCGCAGCCGATTATAGCCGGCAGCTTCTCTCTCCTGCAGTGGTCCATCAGCTTTTCTATTTCCGGTGGCGGGCAGTCCACATCACCAGCAAAATAGGCAGATGCCACCACAATAGGGGGGGCGTTTCCAATTGCCTTTACGGCAATAGGTACGCAGTCCCTAGTGAGGAATTCTGAAAGAATAGTAAAATTAATACATTTCCTTACCATAATGCATGCTCTAGGTGTAGGATCTCTTTGATCCCAGATTACCTTTGAGTCAGCGGTGTACAGGCCTTTTATGCCATTGTTTACCCATGGCTCCTGTACCAGGGCTAGCCCAAGATGTTGGGTGATGAACATCCTGGCCAAGACAGCAGAGGCTGCCTTAGCCCGATGGAGGTTTATCTGGGCTAGCCCAGTGACGGTGACGTTTGATGTCACCATCCCTCATCCGCCGCTCCAGCTCCAGGTGATGTAGGTTGGGAGCTGCCCACATCACCGCTGCCCGTCATGGTGACGTCAGCTTCTGCCGTTTCAAGCTCCTCAGCGAGCTCTTGCGAGGACATCGGCACCTCATCATCCATCCCTTCCAGCTCTGCTGGACCGAGCGTCATCTCCGCCAGATCCTCATCCTCGGCCAGATCCTCTGATAAATCAGAGACACCTGCCAGATGAGCACTCGGAACAGTGGCGGTGGGAGGTGTGGGGGCCGAGCCTGCAGCTCCCGGGACTGTCGTTTGGGCAGGGGTAGTCCTTGCGCCAACACTCTTCTTCTTCAGACCGCTAACGGGGATGGTCCCGTAGCGGAATGAAACTTGGTGGCCTCTCGCCACTATCGCGTCCTTGGATGCCTCATCGATGCCTATCACCAATAGCGCACCTCCGCCTTCCGTCCTCCTTGACAACACCTTCCACGAGTCGGTCTCGATCTTGTTCTGGTTCCTCAGCAGAACCAACAAGGATTCGGTTGACCGATCCGCGCTTCTTGGGCAGAAGATGGTGATGTTGTGGGGTGATGAAATATCATCACCCACCTTGCAGTGCAGTGGAGCCCCTTTCCACAACTGCAGTCTTGAAACCACGGTCCAAGGACAGGTTGTAGTGGACTAATTCTTTGAGGAAAAAGCGAACTTCGAGCGAACTCCATTGGCGCTTCACCTCTGCCTCTGCCAATGCGCTTGACTACCATCCTGTAGGCTCTGCCCAAGGGAGCGTTGTCCGCCGAGTCGCAAAGCTTGATAAATCACTTCATTTTTCTCGCCCTGATTGAGTTTTTTAGAACTGCCCTTGCTGACTTGTACTCCAACTGCAGTGAGCGTGTTGAGCTCGAGTCTCCACGCTCTGCTCGCTGATAGCTCCTTCTCGCCTTCAGGCATACTCGTCTGGCCTCGGCGATATTCTCATTCCACCAGAACATGCTGGTATGATGGCGTTTACAGGCCTTACGTAAGTGTATACTTGCAGCGCAAGCAGCACCCAATTGCTCAGCTATCTGTTCCACCATAACCAGCGCCGGTCCGTCTGCTGCAATACGTGAGATGGCGTCAGCGAAGGTGTCCGTGTAAACACGGAACGTTTTTCCAAACGATGGCCTCATGGTCGCTTCCAGTGTAGCAGTCGCTTATGCCACTGGGCCGTACGGGCGAGTGCACTGCTAACGTACGTTAGGTCGATGATTGATCCAGCACTACCCCTATTGAACGTATTTCTTGTCCCAGTGTTGAGAAAGTTCAAGTTCAAATTTACCATCGACTCCGCGAGGATGGTTACTCTAGTATTCGTCAACGAGCTGCCCCACTCCGTAGACCACGCGTTGAAGTCGCCAGCAACTATGACGTTGCTACGAGCCCTTTCGTCCTCTGCAATTTCCAGCGTCACCGCTTCGAAGGCTTCGATCGTAAGGCTGGGCGCCAAGTAACAACTTTAGAGCCTTTGTAACAAGTCTTACTCAGGTCAACCATAGACTTGCAATGGGCAGCGATGTGGCCATATTCCAAGCATTTGAAACAACGCCTTGGCTGCAACAAGGGCCTAATGCGACATACTGCCCACCCGATGCGGATTTTCGCCCTTTCGACCAGCTTAACCACCCAAGCTGTCGGTAAGCCCAGGGTTGCAGTTTGCAGGCCAGCTTTCGACGACACTGCCATCCAACGTCGGGTCTTCAAGGGCAGACCTTACAGCATCCAGGACCTCCTCCTTGGTCGCCAGCTCATCCAGATCGCATATCTCCACCTGATTGGATTCCGATAAAGTTTTGACCGTAACCTGTCCAACAAGCACCTTGCTGCACCTCGTTTGCACTGTGTGCCGGCTGTTTGCTTAGCCGAATCAGCAGATTGCCTTTAGCCGTCTTGCGGATTGTGCTAACATCCTCTCGCAGATGCGCAAGTGATGGATCGCTCCTAACCACTTGTCAGATATCTGCATAACTGCAGTCGCCCTGCCAGACATGGTGACTGCGTCAGCCCTTGTACGCGCTGCTTTGCCTTTGGAGCAGCCCTCAACGGTTAGCGTTGTCTGGACGGCCATCTCAGTTGCTGCAGAACCCAGACAGCTCATAGCTTGCCTTTGAAAGTCCACTAATCTTTCCAGCTCCTCGTGCTTCAGATTATTAATATGCCTCTTGGTGTCAAACCGGGCACTTATTCCGTCTATGCAAGCCCCCATCTGCACTAGGATGCTCCTTAGGTTAACGGGAGACCTGGAAGGGTGGGCTGTGCTACCAGCTCCCTGTACCGTTGGTCGCTCTGCAGCCGCTACCGAAGGTGCCGGTGAAGTTGCCTCCATTGCCGGAGACACAGCCTCTACGTGAGGCAGAGATAAGCCCAGTCTAGGCTAAAGCGATGGTGGAGATCGCGCCAACGCCGGCCTTTGGAAGAATGACGACGATTCATCTGCCATCCTAGAGTTGTAGCGGGTACCTTATAACGAACTCTGATAGAAGTCCCACGATGACCGAAGATTTACTTCGGTTTAGCTGGTGGGGGTTATACCGACCTCGGTCACCAGAGCCTCCTCAAAGTGCACCGCCGCAGCGGGGAGGGTTGGTTATAAACAGTTCCGTGGCCTTTTGCACCTTATTGCTAAGAGTCTCTATAGCAAAGAAAAAGCATTTTGGGTAAAAGTCAACTTCGCCGTGTCCACGGTTGAGCCATGGTGAGAGCCATGGAATCAATGCGAATGTCCAGCGACCCTTCTCTAAAAAGTTCCAGCGTGCTTGCCACCTCTCCAAAGAGCTGGTTCTTGCTGTGAGACGGCTCTAGCGCGCTGTAGTAGTGGCTTGCCAACTCTCCCTACTCGATGGCTAGCTCCTCGATGGGTATCATGCCTGCGATAACCAGGGCGGCCTCATCAGAAATTGTCCTGAACGCACAGCTCACTCTGATAGCGCAAAAGCGGTAAGTAGCGCCTATAACGCGGCAATAGCTTTGAACCCGTACGGCTCTCCACCATATCGGCGCTGCGTACAAAATCTTTGCATGGACTTCGCTCATTAATAAGCGGCGGCGCTCCTGCTTGGGCCCGTACGTGATTAGCATTATGCGCGACAGTGCGCGACATACTCCAGCTGCCTTGGCTGTACGCAAGGTGCTGCTTGAAGGACCGTCTCGTGTCCAGCATAACGCCGAGATATTTGATTGCCCGTTTGAACAGAATCGTAGTCAGGCCCACAAACATTTTAGCTGTTTCCACCGTCTTGCGGCTGCTCACAAGCACCGCCTCCGTCTTGTGCGCAGCCAGCTACAATCCCGCCTGGTTAAGCCAGTCCTGCACGCGGGCAATGCATGTATTGCACGCAGCCTCAGCATGCAGCAACCCCTTGTGCACGACGACGCTAGCAACATTGTCTGCAAATCCAACTATGTGAGCCTCATCCGGAAGATTAAGCCGTAAGACTCCATCGTACATAATGTTCCACACTAGTGGCCCCAGAACAGATCCCTGTGGAACTCCAGCAGAAACAATGTGCACTTAGATGCCTTCGGTGGTCCGATAGTGCAGCACCTGTCCGTCAAAGTAGCTCCTAACTGTGTCCCGCAGATATGAGGGGACCTGCAGTTCCTCTAGGGCGTTGAAAATGACTTCCCAGTTGGTGGAGTTAACGCATGACAATGAGGCATTACTTTTTCCCTCCTCCTGCCAATCTGG
Organism: Scaptomyza montana; assembly: GCA_018904305.1. Classification (NCBI taxonomy): domain Eukaryota; kingdom Metazoa; phylum Arthropoda; class Insecta; order Diptera; family Drosophilidae; genus Scaptomyza; species Scaptomyza montana. The sequence continues at coordinate 745,769 of JAEIGR010000024.1, read as the reverse complement.
AGCTTTGAATTGCGGTGGTTGCTAGCTCGACCACCATGCTTAAGGCGTCGATGGTTGACCTCACTTTGCGAAACCCAAATTGTTAAGGGGACAGCCCGCTGGCTATGTCTATCACATTGCTAAGCATTGTGTAGTGTGTATATGCATGACTCAATAAAGCTTAGTATGTAACACTTTGTTGCATACAATAATATATATATAAATTATGCAGCGCATGGGCTCAGGCTCATATTACTCAGCGTGGATCGCTAGCAAGCTAGCTGACCGTTTTAGCTGACGCTGCACATCCCACGTTCCATTTGAAATGCAAACCAAGAGCGCACAAGCACTCACATTACATGCATGTACACACTATCTCTCTCTCTCTCTGTACACTCTTTTTATATACATACTAGTAAGTGGCCCGCTTATTTCGCTGCGCGGATAGTTTATATAAATTTTAGCAATAGAAGATAGATACAAAATAAATAAATTAGAAAATATTTCACAAAATATTAAAGCAAAGTATTTAATATTCTCTTTTCCACGCCACCATTGAGGTAGAGAATATTGTGGTTTCCCCAGTAGGCCTTTCCACTTATTGAATTTAATTGGCAATTATTAACAACTTTAAGAGCTTCTTTATAAACGACATTGGTTGTTTTTCCGTCAGGTGCTAATACAAATAAACTTTTTGGTGAACTGACTCTTGAGCAGGCTACATAAAATTGGCCATGAGAAAAATAATCGTGTCTTAAGTCTAGTCCGGCTAATTTAAGAGTTTGTCCCTGTGATTTATTAACTGTTAAGGCAAAGCAAACTTTTAAAGGAAATTGCTATCTTTTAAATTGAATTGGCAATTCAGAATCAGAAGGTATTAATGGAATTCTCGGTATAAAAACCGTTTCCCCTATACCATTGCCAGTAAAGATAATTGCTTCGACAACATTCTTATGAAGGACTTTAACTTGCAATCTTGTACCATTGCACAGTTTTGGCGGTTTCAAGTTGCGAATCAACATTACAGGTGAACCAATCTTTAAAGTTAATTTATGTTGAGGCAGGCCAGCCGGATTTCATGAATTAAGAAAATCGATGGGGTAATGAACTGCATCTTCGATTTCAGTCACAGAATCAATAGAGTTATATGTCATTTCTTCACTTTGAAATGATTTTAATAAAAACTCGTTTGTTTCCAATGCATTGTCATTTCTCGCAGTCAAAATAGCACGTTCTGAAAACCATTCGAGTGATTTTTGAGAGATATTTGTAATATCCGGAAATATTTTTAGAGTTAGCTCTTCAATACTTTGCACAACATGACACAAAGTTGATGGTTAAGTTATTTTGCCATCATGGGTTGGAAATAATCCATTTCCTATTTGAAGAAGCATTTCTGCAAATTCACCAGCTATGCTATCACCTTTTAAGTGCACTCGCATATTCTTCGTTAATGCAATTTTCTGTATTTTGGGCCACAAAATTTAAGACTTTAAGCACGCATTTATTTCATCTGCTCTTGTTCCACTGGGGATCACTGGAAGAGTTTGTCGAAAATCATCAGCTATGAGAACAGTTATGCCACCCATTAAGTATTCACTATCCCGAATGTCTTTCAAAGATCGATCTACAGCTTCAAAAGCACCTTTATGGCCCATAGTACACTCATCTCAAACAATAAGCTTGCAATCTTTGAGCACAGCAGCAATATTAGATTGCTTTGAAATTGAGCAATGTGGTGTTTCTAAATGAATCAAATTAAATGGAATCTTAAGTGTAGAATGCGCTGAGCGACCACCATTAAGTAAAATGGCTGCGATACCGGAAGAAGCAACGGCCAATGCAATTTTTTTGCTTTGCCGTACCCTTGCCAGTAAAAAATTTTAAAGATACGTTTTACCTGTTCCACCAGGTGCATCTAAAAAATAGATTTCTCCTTTTTCTGCTTCAACGCTATATAGTATATTTTCGTATACTTGTTTTTGCTCAGCAGTTAGGAGTAGCTCATTATTAACAACAAAATTATCGCAATTTTCATAATTTGTTTCTTTATGATATTCAATATTTGGAGCAATTTCCTTGGATCTAATTGGTAGTGGAAGTTCATAGTAAGTAAAGTTTTGACCACCAATTGACAGTACAATATCTTCAATGTAAATAAGACATTTATTTAATACATTATTCACAATACTTTCATCAATATTTCTGTCTTGTGAAAAATGAAAGGCTCTTATAATATCTTCTGAGAAACTCTCTTTATAAGTATTCCAAAGTTTAAGAGCATCTCAAATTTGACAAAATACTAACATTATTGCAAAAAGTTCTCTCAGTTTTGTAGGATTTTGACATATGACAGCTTCGGCTATAGTTGAATCCCAGTGCTTATCATCTTCTAGTAATCCTAGAGCTTTTCACGCCAATTGAAATGATGCGTTTGCTATACCATTAACGGTTTTTAAATTTAAAAATGAAGTTGGGCTCCTTACAAAATGTAATAAAAGTCTTAAATAAAAACATTCTGTATTATTGGGATGAATAGTGTAAACTCTTCCCAAAGCTGAATCTCTTTTAACTCCAGAAAAATTTGGCACATCATGCCCTCGTTTTCTTCTTTGAAATTCTTTATTGTTCCATGTAAAATACGATGGAACTTCACAATATAGAAGCGTTCTTGCAAACTCATCACATGTGCATAGCTCAAAGAAGGCTAGCAAAGTGGTTTTGGGTGTAGTGCTGTCAAGTAATTGTTGCGGATTATTGGGGTTAAAATATATCCGTTGACCATTTTCTAAATGAACAGCTAAGTGTGTAATAGCCGGAAAACGTTCATGTATGGGAAATGCAAGGATTCTCCATACCGCTTCTGAGCTACTTATATAACGGCCACTTTCGTACATATTAATTTCATTACGTCGGTCTTCAAGAGTAAATGATGCTTGATCACTGCCCTTGTTAACATATTTACAAATGTATTTAATAGACTTTACAGAACTACAATACTCAACATTTATGTGAGCTTCAAATATTCTCAATAGTACACAGTTATAAAGCACAACCCAACGATTATCTATGCAATTACCATTTATATTAATTGCATTACCACCATCTTCTATCGCTCTTCTATGATATAGCGGGTAACTATCTTTTCCCGTCACAGTTTCTTTAAGTAATTGTCGAGGAAACCTTTTGGTATATTTTTCATTCATTGCGATTTATTATTAAATGCACCGCAAGGACCATGAATCATATTTGACTTAACAATGTTAAATAACAAAGGATCCTCATCTGCGTTTCCAAACAAAGAATATTTTGTCAGTGACATTAAAGCTTTAACCTTTAAATGAAAAACTCGAGCTATAATATCGTGACGATCATGCGGTTTTTGACCCGGTAATAAAACACTTTTGATGTCATTCCATTGTAGATTGCATGTGAATGCTATGCAAAGATCTGGTCGCTCATAATGGCGAACATATGTCATAGCATCTTGAGTCTTTACATGCATATATCGTGCAGAGCTTGTAAAAGAAGATGGTAAAATTACCATCTGACCAAGTTGAGCTGCGTCAACATCTGGTTGGCATATTGCATCTTGCAGATGTAAATAGCTATCTGCTCTGAGTTTCGCTTGATTGTAGCGAATATAATTTAACCTTTCTGTTTCAATTTTAGCATACATATCAACTAAAAATTGACTAAAAAGGGAACGACAATAAATTAAATGATTTAACTCAGATTGACGAATTATTATTTTATAACTGTAAAAGCTTAACGCAGATATAATTTTTTTTGGTTCCTCCTTTTTATACTCGATACCGTAGGTAAAGAGTATATTGGTTTTGTGCAATGTCCGTCATGGTGTCTGTCCGTCTGTCCGTCTGTCCGTGCGTATGGTTGCAAGGTTTTTCCACACCCTTCAAGCTAGAGACTTGAAACTTTCCAATTCTCTTTATCTATGGGATAGTAAATTAAAGTGTCAAGATGGGGGTTCTACGATAACTGGGGGGCTGGCAAATCGATAAAATTTATAATTCAAAACCGATAAATCCACATATTTCGCACATCCTTACAGCTATAAGTACCAAATTTGGTAAGAAGATAGCTATTAGCAACCCCCAAAAAACTGCATCAAAAATTTTGGAGCCACGCCCCCCCATTCCGCCCTTAGCACCCCCCCAAATTAGCCCATATCTCCCACAGTTTTTGAGCTATATCCACCAAATTTGGTGCCAAGATAGGTGATGATGACTCCCTAAAAACTGCACCAAAATTTTGATACTACCCCCCCCCAAAATACTCCTCCCCCCCCCCCCCACCCCAACGCTTCGTCAAAAACAAAGAAGAGTTATCGAGAATTAGACGCGCAATTTTCATGCTCCGTGATTTAATTAAATAAATTGAATTTAACTGCGAATGAGTTTGTACAAAGTAGTGCAAAAATTTTGTGATAACTGTCGGAACAGTCCTAAGTGATTGCAATATCTAACTTAGTGCACATTTATTATAAAATTGACTTTTAAATTCACAAAACGCCAGCCGTACCAAAGCAAAACAACAACACTTTTGCTTATTTTGCTTTGTCTCTCATTGCTCTTGACTGACAACTTAAACACAAGAGTAACTGCGAGCCAAACACCAACACACACATCTAAACATATAACGTAAATTTCACTCAACTACACTACCCAACAAAACATACTATGGCACCTCTTCCAAAACGTACGCGTGAAAATTCCTCTGGAGAGATTAAAACAATTAAGGCCAGTGACCCAGCCTCTCTTATCAGGCTTATTAATCAGCGGTTTGATGAGCAAGCTGATTTGATAGAGAAGAAGATGAGTGAGTCCGAGGAGCGTGTACTGGCCCTATTGCACGAGAAACTTGATGGGATGCGTGGGGAGCTGGATGAATTAAAGCAGCAAGTCGAGAGGCTGGAATCAGTGGCGAAGGAGACGTCTGAGCTGCAGACACAAGTGGAGACGCTCACTGCAAAGCTAGCAGAGCAAGCAAATGCCAGTGCCGCTAATGACATGCGCCTTCATGGAGTCCCATTTGTTGAGGGTGAGCAGTTGCGGTCGGTGTTTAACTCGCTAGCTTTCTCGCTAGGAGTAACCCCAGCACCGCGGCTTAAGGAAATTTACAGGGTCCGACAGACGAAAAATGCAAATTCGGTTGTCGACCCTGTTATTATCATTAGATTTGATTCTCTCCGAGACAAAATCAACTTTCAACGCGCTGCTGCCCATTACCGCCGAACAAATCAAACGAAACTAACTCTTCCTCTGCTTGGCTTTGAACCACATGCAAATGCTCCCGTTTACCTAAACGAGCAGCTTTCAAGAGATAATTATATTATCTTTAAGCAAGCTATGCAGATGAAGAGACAGAAGATCTTATCAGCCGTTTTCTGCCGTCGAGCGCTCGTTCACGTTAGACGGAGTGAAGCGGCAGATGTTATCTGCGTTGACAACATACAAAAGCTCAATCGTCTGCGGGAGAGCGGGAGTGAAACAAGTGGTGTTGGGCTTGAGCTTTTTCGCTCTTAATTTAGTTTGCCCCTCCTCTCAGCCCTTCTTTAATATATTTCATTGTAAACTTTATTTTCTCTTAGTATTTTCTAATATTATTCAGTGTGATCTTTACATAACTTTATATTCATTTGGTGTGCATTTTTATGGAAAAACTTATTTCAATATTGATAGCCTCTAGCCTTAAATCCACAGTGAACAGCCATGCAATTATTAGGGTCCTATGCAAACAGAAAATTGGGCTCAAGATTTGTCACATAAATGCTCAGAGCTTAGTAAATAAGATTGAAGAGTTTCGTTATCTGTTTGTTAATTCCCAAGTAGATGTTGTATGTGTGTCTGAAACGTGGTTTGTACCTGAACTTAGTAACATGTTAATTAGCTGTGATGGTTATGATGTGTTTCGTTCTGATCGTCGTAGTCATGCTGGGGGTGTAGCAATTTATCTTAGCAATAGAGTAAGGGGTAAAGTTGTTCTTAAGCAGCCCAATGATAGCATAATAGAATACATTTTTCTAGAATTAATTAATCCAATCTGTGATACTAAAATGCTTATTGGCTGCGTTTACAGGCCTCGTAAAAATATAGACTGCTCAGACATAATTGACTTAATAGCTAACTTAACACTTAATTATACTGATATTATATTGGCAGGTGACATGAATAGTAATTTATTCACTGAAAGACACCTGGCGGATGAAATGGTATCTCTCGGCTTAGTACCGGTGAACATTTCAACACCGACACATTTCTCCAAAACGACTAATACCTTAATTGACTTGTTTTTCGTTAATAAAAGGGAACTAGTATTACTTTATGATCAAATTTCTGTACCTGCTTTCTCAAAACATGACTTAATATTTTTGACGTATGACTTGCCTCTTAATTATTGTCCACAAACTATTTCATACCGGGATTTCAATAACATCGACTTTGCCAGTTTATACGAAGATTGTTACAACTCTGATCTTGATCTCATTTTTTCCTTCCCTGCAGTTGACACCCAAATTCAATATGTGCAAAATTTCATCGACATGTTGTACAACAAGCATGTACCGATCAAAACCAAAGTTATAAAGCCATCAATAAAATCTTGGTTCAACAAAGATATACAAAGTGCAATAATATTAAGAGATAAGGCATACAAAAAATGGCAGAGATACAAGACTGATCACTTACATAACGTATTTATTACCCACAGGCGATTAGTCAATGATCTGATTTATAGGGCCAAGCGTACTTATTTTACTAATAGATTTAAAAGGGCAATTGACAGCAGACAATGGAAAGATATTAAGAAATTGGGTATTGGGAAAGTTCAAACTGTGATAAATGATAGTATTGATGTTAATTGTTTAAATAATAAATTTGTTAATGTAAATGTCCCTGTATCTCTATGTAACCCCTATGTGAGTTCTGCGTCTTTTAACAATTGTCAAAACACTTTCCAATTTAGTCCTGTGTATCAATGTGATGTGCTGCAGTCTATACAAAAAATCAAATCCAATGCTACTGGTTTGGACGATATAAACCCTAAATTTGTCAAACTGTTATTACCATTTATAACAGGCCATTTAACGCATATTTTTAATTCTGCTATTACCACCTCTACATTCCCTAATGAATGGAAAATTGCCAAAGTTCTGCCTATTGCTAAGGCCAATGCTGACTTTCGACCGATATCCATATTGCCATACCTATCTAAAATTTTTGAGCATCTAGTCGCCAAACAAATTAACAATTTTCTAAACGCCAATAAACTTCTTGTCCACCATCAGTCTGGCTTTCGGACTAATCATAGTTGCACAACGGCGATTGTAAAAGTAGTCGAGGATATTAGGTTAAAAATGGACAATAGCGAGGTAACCTTATTGACGCTTCTTGATTTCAGTAAAGCTTTTGACACGGTGAACCATGACATACTTCTCACCAAGCTATGTAGAATGTACAATTTTAGTACAACTGCCACCAAACTAATGTCCTCCTATTTAAAGCAACGAAGACAAGCCGTTGTTTCCGTGAACAAAATATCGGACCTGCAGATAGTGCCCCGTGGGGTTCCGCAGGGATCAATATTAGGTCCGCTTCTATTCTCTATTTATATTAACGATCTACCGTCATGTCTGTCTTACTGTAATGTTCATTTGTATGCTGATGATGTCCAATTGTATGTAAGTACCAAACTTAGTCAAATAAATAAATGTATTGATTTGTGTAATATTGATCTCTTAAGTGTTAGTAAATGGGCATGTGATAATGGTCTATGTATTAATCCGTCTAAGTCTAAGTGTCTTGTAATTTATAAGAAGAACCTAAATACTGAAAATTTTCCTAGGCTTAGTATAGATAATGTAGGAATTGAGTTTGTAAATAAGGCAGAAAATCTTGGCATAACCTTTAATAAGACACTGTCGTGGAATGACCATGTTAACAAAGCGGTTGGCAAAATGTACGGCACACTTAGACAATTGTCAACAACCCAGCATTATATTCCTGTGCAAACAAAAATGATTATCGCTAAGGCAGTACTATTACCAATAGTCTTTTATGGGATTGAAATTTTTGGCAGCTGTGATGCTGTTAGTCAGCGTAGGCTCAATGTGGCTTTTAATAGTGTTGCTCGTTACGTGTATGGTCTGAAAAGGACGGACCACGTTACGGGCTATGCCAACAAACTGTTCGGCTTAAATTTATCGTCCTTGATTAAGGTCAAAATTCTTATTTTTTTACATAAAATAATCTTTACACAAAAGCCTGAGTATTTATTTGACAACATAAAATTTACTTCCTCCCAAAGAGTAAAAAATCTTATTTGCCTGAGAACCAGGTTAGCATGTGCAGAAAAACAACTTTATATTAATGCTGTTCGACTGTGGAATAGTCTTCCTAATGTGTTTAAATCCATAAGAGGCGCACACCAATTTAAACGTATGATTATGGCACACTTTAAAAATCTTAATCAATCCTAAAATTAAAAAAAAAAAAAAAAAAAAAAAAAAAAAAAAATAAATAAATAACTAAAACAAAAAAAAAAAAAAAAATAAAAATATATATATATATGCATATACATACATAGGCTTATTCCTAACTTTTATAAAAGTCAAACAATGTTTAATGTTCAAAATATTTAATCTTACTGTTCAATGTTACTATCAATAAGTTTGTTTATATTTTATTTATTTATTTATTTCTTTGTTCTTTATAAGTTTATATATACATTTTGTTTTTTTTCTTTTTGCCTATTGTCATAGTGATTAGTGCTTTAATTTATAGTAGTAATACTGTAGCACTAAGAATTTCGTTAATAAATTAAATTAAAATTAAAAATTAAACGGGAAAGCGGGTATCTCCCAGAGTTGTGGAGCTAGAGCCTCCAAATTTGGTGGGAAGATAGCTGGCAACGACCCCCAAAAATCTGCATCAAAGTTTTGGAGCCACGCCCACCCATACCACCCCCAACCCCCCTTTTCACAATTTTTACAAATTTCGAGCTAGATTCACCAAATTTGGTATGAAGATAGCAATTGATATTTCACAAAGATCTGTATCACAAATTTGGATGCCACGCCCACCCATACCGCCCCCAGCCCCCTTTTCCCAACTTTTTACAAACTTCGAGCTAGAGTCACCAAATTTGGTATGTAGATAGCAATTGACATTCCACATAGATCTGCATCAAAAATTTGGATGCCTCGCCCACCCATACCGCCCCAAGCCCCCCTTTCCACACATATTACAAATTTCGAGCTAGAGTCACCAAATTTGGTATGAAGATAGCAATTGACATTTCACAAAGATCTGCAATAAAAATTTTGATGCCTCAACTACCCATACTGCCCCCAGCCCCCCCCCCCTCATGTCCATACATTTTACAAACTTTGTGCTAGAGTCACCAAATTTGGATGGAATATAGCTGGTTGCATCCCCATCTGCATCGGAGAATCTTTAAGGTAGCGTACACCCCTGCCGCATCCGTACCCCTTTGCAATCAGGCCTCTTTTTACGGGTTTTAATACTGGTATCGAGTATGCCGCAGTCGGTTGCGTCCGACTGCAACGTTTCTACTTGTTTAATAATGAATTCCATTCTTGTATATCCACTGAATAGCCATCTTTGCCATAAGGAAATAGCAAAGGGTACTGTAAGGCATCGTATGATCGATGCACCTCACTCATACGATGTAATTTATTATTATGGCTTTCAATAATAATATCGCGCTTTTCAAATTGCTGACTAACAATAACTAAAGCTTCTTCGCTTGATAGAGGTGCATTGTAAAGCTCTTTATGTGCACCAGCGGGTGTTCGATCAGCATGTATAATCAATTTATAGTCTTTAGTACCTGTTGGTATTTTATTGAGAGCCATTTTTAGATCTTTAACATAACGATTATGCTGATGAAACATACATTGAAGATCCTTTACTAACATTTGAAATATTTTTGCAACGTAGTTGAGCTTCCTTTTCATCATCACCAACAAAATTAATTTAAAGAAACTGCATTTCTTCATTTGGCAAAGGTCGGACACTACCAATTAAGTGATACACTTGTCCTTGGACTTTAAAGGTTTACCAACTTTCATTTGTAATTTTTGTACGTCCAAAGAAATTCATTTGAAAGCATACTTTCTTACACGATCAAAGAAACGATCATGCTTGGGATGTCCTTAAAGTATTAAGCCTTTAAATGGATCAGGCAAACTTTAATTTTGGGAAAGCTTTCCTTTTTATACTCGATACCGAAGGTAAAGAGTATATTGGTTTTATGCAATGTCCGTCATGGTGTCTGTCCGTCTGTCCGTCCGTATGGTTGCAAGTTTTTTCCACACCCTTCAAGAGTTGTGGAGCTAGAGCCTCCCAATTTGGTGGGAAGATAGCTGGTAACGAACCCCAAAAAACTTCATCAAAGTTTTGGAGCCACGCCCTCCATTTCGCCCCCCTTTCCCCACTTTTTACAATTTTTGAGCTAGAGTCACCAAATTTGGTATGAAGATAGCAATTGACATTTCAGAAAGATCTGCATCAAAAATTTGGATTCCACGCCCACCCATACAGCCCCCAGCCCCCCTTTCCCCATCTTTTACAAACTTCGAGCTAGAGCCACCAAATTTGGTATGAAGATAACAATTGACATTCAACAAAGATCTGCATCAAAAATTTGGATGCCACGCTTACCCAAACCGCCCCCAGCCCCCCCTTTCCCCATCTTTTACAAACTTCGAGCAAGAGTCACCCAATTTGGTATGAAGATAACAATTGACATTCCACAAAGATCTGCATCAAAAATTTGGATGCCACGCCCACCAATACTGCCCCAGCCGACCCCATCCACCCCAACGCTTCGTCAAAAACGGGAATGCGTGTATCCAGAGTTGTGCAGCTAGAGCCACCAAATTTGGTAGGGAGATAGCTGGCAACGACCCCAAAAAATCCGCATCAAAGTTTTGGAGCCACGCCTTCCATTTCGCCCCCCTTTCCCCACTTTTTACAATTTTTGAGCTAGAGTCACCAAATTTGGTATGAAGATAGCAATTGACATTTCAGAAAGATCTGCATCAAAAATTTGGATTCCACGCCCACCCATACAGCCCCCAGCCCCCCTTTCCCCATCTTTTACAAACTTCGAGCTAGAGCCACCAAATTTGGTATGAAGATAACAATTGACATTCCACAAAGATCTGCATCAAAAATTTGGATGCGACGCTTACCCAAACTGCCCCCAGCCCCCCCCTTTCACCATCTTTTACAAACTTCGAGCAAGAGTCACCCAATTTGGTATGAAGATAACAATTGACATTCCACAAAGATTTGCATCTAAAATTTGGATGCCACGCCCACCCAAACCGCCCCCAGCCCCCCCTTTCCCCACCTTTTACAAATTTTGAGCTAGAGTCACCAAATTTGGTATGAAGATAGCAATTGACATTTCAGAAAGATCTGCAACAAAAATTTTGATGCCACAACTACCCATACCGCCCCAGCCCCCCCCTTTCCACAACTTTTACAAACTTTGAGCTAGAGTCACCAAATTTGGTATGAAGATAGCCGGTGGCATCCCCATCTGCATCGGAGAATCTTTAAGGCAGCGTAAACCCCTGCCGCATCCGTACCCCTTTGCAATCAGGCCTCTTTTTACCGGTTTTAATTCTGGTATCGAGTATGCCGCAGTCGGTTGCGTTCGACTGCAACGTTTCCACTTGTTTAGAAACTGAGCCAGTGCGATTGACCTTGAATGTCCTAGGTTGATGTGATCAGGATCTTTGAAGGGGAGAGCGACAATATATTTGCCACTCTCATCTCTTGTTGCTGTGCGCATAAAGTAGTCTTCGCATATGGCATCAGACTCCTTTACTGGCTTCATAGGGAGATCATCCACCTCTCAAAACTTTGTGTCATTCTTGACCGTGACTCGTGTTGAAAAAGCGGAGATAGAGGATGAAGCACAAGTAGTTATTGGGCCGGTGAGAGTCCAACCGAAAATGGTTTCTTGACCCAATAATGCGCCACAAATAGTAGAGATAGAGCCGCCTAGTAGGATGGATGGAAGGATATCTGCGCCTAATAGCACATCTATCTGCGAACTCTTGTAAAAATTAGGGTCAGCCAGCGGAATATTGGGAAGGTCTCGCAACGCACTTCCGGGAATCGGATGTGAAGGTAGAGTACCTGCCCCATTTGGAAGCACAAACGCTGAAGCTTCAATGCGAACTCTCGGCTTCGATGGGGATCCTATGTTGAAGTGACATAACTACTCAGGATTGGCTGATACAGCTTGGTTAAGTCCGGCAACTTGGGCTGTTACACGTTTAAACGGGAGTTTGATGATTCTAAACATTCGTTCTGAAATGAATGTGGCTTCGGAGCCAGAATCGATCAACGCACGAGCCTTATAACATGTGCCAAGGTGGCATATTTTTATAATAGCAGTGCCTAAAAGAACACCTTGCGTGTTCGACGAGAAATAGTTGTGGATGTTTGCCGAACTTTGGTCTGAAGTATTCTGACTGTATTGGTTGTCTTGGAAGATATGGAGTAGCAGCAGAACTTAACGACGACCTGGTGGTCGTTTGAGTAGGAGGGTCACCACGATGCAACAATGTATTGTGGCGACCTTTGCAAGTGAAGCAGTTATGGCTGCTTTTGCATTCTTTAAGCTGATGTCCTCTGGCGAAGCAGTTCAGACATAGCTGCTGCTGTTTAATGTAGGAGGCCCGTTCTGTAACTGCCATTTGCAGAAACCTTTGTGAGAAAAAAGACAGAGTTGAAAACAAGTGTTTAACATAACTTATGCTCTGAGAGGAAACAAAATACTGATTTTGGTGGGGAGTTGCAGATGCATACTTTTAGGCATAAACATTCCGCCCCCTTGCAATATAATTGCAAAAAAAAGAGACTGGAGGAGGGAGCGGACCTTATGGGCTGCACACTCCAGATAGGATCCACCCAAAAGCAGTATTTTGGGACACTGGACCGTGGTCGCTCGGAATAACGCCCTGTTGGATCACCAAGCCGTAGATATCGGCGCCCAACACTATGCTGACCGTCGAAGGTCGGAACCAGGCGTCATCCGCTAGGATAATATTGGGAACGCCCTTCCGTAAGCGTTCGTCAATCAGCGTTGAAGGGGTCCGGAAGTTCAGCTGGGCCTCAATACGCAGGCGGACCTCCCGATCGAAATTTCCATTTGTGGATCGGATGCGTGTACTGACCCTCTCACCCGCATCGAGCCAGGTGGCGGAAAGGCCCAGTGCCTTTGCCAGTGAGGCATCAATGCGGCTGGTCGGGCTACATGGATCCACCAGTGCTCGCATCTTTAACGTTTTCCCTTTCGCGACAATGGCAACGCTCACGGTGGGCAGAAGTGTAACGCCTTCGGGGATGGGTGAGCGAGTACGTGGACTGCGTTGCTGGATTGGCGATGGGCTCCTTGATGGACGGGGCGACTCTTGCTCATCCAGGTGGAGCAGGGTGTGATGCTCGCCATCGCAAATGCGACATTTGTCGCCGCTCCTGCAGGATCGCCCAGAGTGCTGGTGTGCCAGACAGTTGGGGCAGTATTTGTTAATCATACTTCCCGGAGCCGATTTTCAGCATTGAGGTGCATGAAACGCTGTCACTTCTTCAACGCATGAACGCCCCGGCACACTCGGCAGCGGAAGGACGCCGTGCCACGCAGCTGCTGAGCTGCCCTTTGTGCCTTTTGTGCCTTGGTGGGTGCCATGTTGCTTCGTGCGGAGATCCTGGGAATGCACAAAAAACAGAAATTAGAAAAAGAACTCATGTTGAATGAAACGGTTAGTCACGACTTCAACAAAGGAGTTGGATTGTTGGGCTCGGAGCACGTCGACCACTCGGACCCAGTCATCCTGTCCTGGGTGGGTCTCCTTGACGCGTCCCAAGCGCCATTAGTTCGATGGAAGATTATCCCCCTTGACAACTACCATGTCACCCTGTTGCAGGTTCCTCTCAGGTAGTTGCCACTTAGTCCTCTTGTGTAGCTCCTTCAAGTACTCTTCCTTCCACCGGAAACAGAAGTGTTGGTTGAGAGCCTTCAGCCGTTGCCATCTATTTAAAATTGACGCTGCATTTCCTTCTATCTTTTGACACCGGCTTCCCACTGTGGCGCACCTGGTGGGTTGAAGTGCAACGAGAGACAATGGTGACTATATGTAGTCTCGACGCGCGTCTTGGTAGCATCCAAAAAGTCGCGAGTAATGACTCTAGAGGCTCCAACGAACGTTTTTCCATTGTCGGAGTATACTTTGGACGGGCACCCACGTCTTGCTATAAAACGAGCAAACGCTGCAAGGAATTTGTCCGAAGTCAAGTCGGAGGTGGCTTCAAGATGGATAGCTTTTGTGCTGAAACACACAAAGACACATACATAGCCCTTGGTTATGAGGCAGGCACGACCCGTGTAGTTCTTTATGTCGAACGGACCAGCAAAGTCGATGTCAGTATGTGTAAAGGGACGTGAAAAATTCGACCTCTCTTCGGCTAAGGTACTCATGAGCTGAGTTTGGAGCCATTTTTTGAACACGATGCAGACCCGACAGGAATTGGTCACAGATGTGATAAGCGTCTAAACGAATCCAATACTTGGAACGGATAAGGCGCATCATTAATTGATTTCCGCCATGCATCGATATTTTATGCGTGAATTTAACGAGGAGACGACTGAAAGAGCATGAATACGGAAGTATGACAGGATACCGTTCATCATAATTAAGATTGCAGGATTTGCTGAGTCGACCGGAAGCCCTCATGATTCCTTGTGGATCAAGGAACGGATTGAAGTTAAGTATGTGGCTGGAAGCCGGCAAGCTATGCTTGTCAAGAAGGCACTTGTATTCTTTCGAATAAGAGGTTCGTTGAGTAAGGGCAACGAGTCGTTCTTGAACTTCTTGAAGTTCACTATTTAGGAGTAGCTGTGATGGAAACAGCACAGAGGATTGACGGCATCGTTTAGCAAATCCGAAAATGTAGGCGAGTACTCTTAACGCTCTGCCGAAATCGGAGAACCGTTCAAGTGGATCAGACAGAGACAGTTCAGCAATGTGGACCTTAACTGGACGCTGCTCTAGGTCAGTCTCCAGACATGAGTCAGCTGGAATAGGCCATTGCTCCTGAGGCAGACCCAGCCAGTCGGGTCTATTCCACCACAGATGGCTGTCTTTCAGCTCCGCGGCTAGCTAAATCTGCTGGATTGTCTTCTGACCGCACGTGTGACCAGGTCCGACAATCAGTGACTTGGCCGATCTTGGAAACGCGGTTGGCGACAAACGTGGTCCAGGAGCAAGGAGATCTGCGAAGCCAGGCCAAAACGATGGTGGAATCCGTCCAGTAAAACGATTCGCACTTTCCTATGGGCATCTGCGGGATGAGGACTGAGGATAGTTCTGCGAGAAGAACAGCTCCACACAGTTCGAGTCGAGGGAGCGACACTGTCTTGACTGGAGCTACTCTAGTCTTGGACTTCAGAAGGTGAACGGATACGTGATGGTCTATTTCCACGCGAACATAGAATGCTGTCCCGTAAGCCTTTTGAGAGGCGTCGCAGAAACCATGGATCTGGATAGATGCTTCCGGCTGAAAAGAGACCTAACGAGGTACTCGAATATCTCCAAGACGGGGATGATAGGAGAGAAAATCTTCCCAACGCTGAACCAGCTCGGACGGCAAGGGATCGTCCCACCCAAGCTCATGAAGCCAGATTTCCTGCATGAAAATCTTCGCACGAACGATGACAGGTGCCAGCCATCCCGCTGGATCGAAGAGCTTTGCTATTTCCGAAAGGACTTCACGCTTTGTGGTGGTTTTCCTTGTAGGAATTTTGGAGGGCGCAAAGAAAAACTCATCTGTGTTGGCTTGCCATCGGATCCCCAAAGTCTTGGCAACGCTGGCCTCTTCAAATTCCAAGAAATCTTCTCTCAGGAGGTGGTTCTTGGGAATGTCTTGGAGGAGTTCCTTGTCGTTCGATGTCCATTTTCGAAGGGGAAAGCCCGCTGAACTCATAGCGTCTTGCAGCTCCTTGATGCTGGAAATCGCGCATTGCCTGGTGTGAGCTCCTGCTAGTACATCGTCAACGTACATATAATTGGAAATGATGTCACTAGCACGCGGAAATTGTGCTAGCACATCTGTAGCGAGCTGCTGCAAAACGCGAATGGCCAGAAACGGTGCGCAATTTACGCCAAACGTAACTGTGTTGAGCTCATAGTCACAGAGCTCTCCATCCTTGTTTCGGTAAAGGATTCTTTGAAATGGCGTGTGTAGTGGCTTTACTAGAATCTGACGATACATCTTAGTAATATCGGCGTTGAAGCCATAACGAAAAAAACGCCATTTCAAGATCTGAATAGTCAGATCGGACTGTAAGACAGGACCTGCATGAAGGACATCATTCAGGCTCTTACCATTAGTGGACTGACTGGAGGCGTTAAATACAACGCGAACTTTTGTGGTTTTGCTGTTTGAAAACCGCATGATGTGGAAGATAACGTTCCCAGTATTATAGTAGGGGGGACTCGTCTCATGTGACATAAGTCCAGATATTCCTGGATCACGGAGTCGTACTGCTCTTTTAATGCAGTGTTTCTGTTGAAACTGTTCTCGTTTTTATACTCGATACCTAAGGTAAAGAGTATATTGAGTTTGTGCAATGTCCGTCATGGTGTCCGTCCGTCTGTCCGTCTGTATGTGTCCAATTTTTTTCCACACCCTTCAAGTTAGAGACTTGAAACTTTCCAAATCTCTTTATCTATGGGATAGTAAATTAAAGTGTCAAGATGGGGGGTTCTACGATAACTGGGGGCTGGCAAATCGATAAATTCGATAACTCAAAACCGATAAATCCACATATTTCGCACATCCTTACAGCTAGAAGTACCAAATTTGGTAAGAAGATAGCTACTAGCCACCCCCAAAAACTGAATCAAAAATTTTGGAGCCACGCCCTCCCATTCCGCCCCCAGCCCCCCGAATTTTAAAGCCAAAAAAGCCTATATCTCCCACAGTTTTTGAGCTATAGCCACCAAATGTGGTGCCAAGATAGGTGATGATGACCCCCTAAAAACTGCATCAAAATATTGGATGCCATGCCCACCAATACCGCCCTAGACACCCCCATGTGCCCAAACGCTTCGTCAAAAACAGGAATGCGTGTATCTACCAGAGTTGTGGAGCTAGAGCCTCCCAATTCGGTGGGAAGATAGCTGGTAACGACCCCCAAAAAACTTCATCAAAGTTTTGGAGCCACGCCCACCCATTCCGCCCCCAGCCCCCCCGCATTTTGAAATCAAAAATGGGTATATCTTCCACAGTTTTTGAGCTAGAGCCACCAAATTTGGTGCCAAGATAGGTGATGATGACCACCTAAAAACTGCATCAAAAGTTTGGATGCCACGCCCCGTATGCTGCCTCAGACTTCGCATGTTTGGCATCATCCTTGCCAATGCGCGCCCGGTAACGGCCGCCTTCCTGTGAACAAACGCAAGATGCTCTCCGAAGCTGAGGTGCCTTAGACCTCAACGTGACGCCATCCACCGTGAAGTCAACAGATTCCACCTTTTGTCTGCTGCTGATGAGCACCGCCTCCGTCTTATGAGCAGCCAACTGAAGTCCCACGAATGACAACCATTGAGTCACGGCTTCTATGCACCAATTACAGAGCTCTGTGACTCGCCGTAAATCCTTAGCCACCATTACTAAGGCGACGTCGTCAGCGTAGCCAACTGCGGTAGCCCCTTCTGGTAGCTGAATTCGAAGTATGCCATCATACATGATGTTCTACAGGAGAGGACCTAAGACAGATCCTTGAGGAAGTCCTGCAGAGACAGCGTTCTCCTTTTCACCCACGACCGTTTGATACTGAAGGATTCGGTTATCAAAATAGCTCCTCACGATCGCTACTAGGTAATTTGGAACCCAAAGTAGTACCAAGGCTTCCAGGATGCAGCTCCAGTTGGAGGTGTTGAAAGCATTCTTCACGTCGATGGACACGACAAGACAGTAGTGCTTACTGCCAAAACGCCAGTGGGTGCCGGTGACAGCCTCACCCGCTATACTGACAACCGATTTAATGGCGTCAGTAGTAAACCTTGCCTTTCTGAAACCATACTGGAAAGGCGATAAACCATCAGCGTTCCGTAGGGCATCGTCCAGCCTAGCACAGATCAGCAACTGTAGGACCTTGCCACCGATATCAATGAGGCATCTGGGCCTGTATACCCAGGAGTTATCAGGGGGCTTGTCGGGCTTGGGTAAGAGCACAAGTTGTTGTACCTTCTGGACCCGGGGCCTTAATGGCGATAAGCTTGCGTGCAGCAATGTCCATCTCCTCCACCGCGACCGGAATGAAGCTCTCAAATTTGGACGGTCCAAGGACAGGTAGTAGTGGACTAATTCTTTGAGGAAAAAGCGAACTTCGAGCGAACTCCATTGGCGCTTCACCTCTGCCTCTGCCAATGCGCTTGACTACCATCCTGTAGGCTCTGCCCAAGGGAGCGTTGTCCGCCGAGTCGCAAAGCTTGATAAATCACTTCATTTTTCTCGCCCTGATTGAGTTTTTTTAGAACTGCCCTTGCTGACTTGTACTCCAACTGCAGTGAGCGTGTTGAGCTCGAGTCTCCACGCTCTGCTCGCTGATAGCTCCTTCTCGCCTTCAGGCATACTCGTCTGGCCTCGGCGATATTCTCATTCCACCAGAACATGCTGGTATGATGGCGTTTACAGGCCTTACGCAAGTGTATACTTGCAGCGCAAGCAGCACCCAATTGCTCAGCTATCTGTTCCACCATAACTAGTGCCGGTCCGTCTGCTGCAATACGTGAGATGGCGTCAGCGAAGGTGTCCGTGTTAAGGGACTCAACACGGAACGTTTTTCCAAACGATGGCCTCATGGTCGCTTCCAGTGTAGCAGTTGCTTATGCCACTGGGCCGTACGGGCGAGTGCACTGCTAACGTACGTTAGGTCGATGATTGATCCAGCACTACCCCTATTGAACGTATTTCTTGTCCCAGTGTTGAGAAGAACCAAGTTCAAATTTACCATCGACTCCGCGAGGATGGTTCCTCTAGTATTCGTCAACGAGCTGCCCCACTCCGTAGACCACGCGTTGAAGTCGCCAGCAACTATGACGTTGCTACGAGCCCTTTCGTCCTCTGCAATTTCCAGCGTCACCGCTTCGAAGGCTTCGATCGTAAGGCTGGGCGCCAAGTAACAACTTTAGAGCCTTTGTAACAAGTCTTACTCAGGTCAACCATGGACTTGCAATGGGCAGCGATGTGGCCATATTCCAAGCATTTGAAACAACGCCTTGGCTGCAACAAGGGCCTAATGCGACATACTGCCCACCCGATGCGGATTTTCGCCGTTTCGACCAGCTTAACCACCCAAGCTGTCGGTAAGCCCAGGGTTGAAGTTTGCAGGCCAGCCCTCGACGACACTGCCATCCAACGTCGCGACGTGTCGGGTCTTCAAGGGCAGACCTTACAGCATCCAGGACCTCCTCCTTGGTCGCCAGCTCATCCAGATCGCATATCTCCACCTGATTGGATTCCGATAAAGTTTTGACCGTAACCTGTCCAACAAGCACCTTGCTGCACCTCGTTTGCACTGTGTGCCGGCTGTTTGCTTAGCCGAATCAGCAGATTGCCTTTAGCCGTCTTGCGGATTGTGCTAACATCCTCTCGCAGATGCGCAAGTGATGGATCGCTCCTAACCACTTGTCAGATATCTGCATAACTGCAGTCGCCCAGGCCAGACATGGTGACTGCGTCAGCCCTTGTACGCGCTGCTTTGCCTTTGGAGCAGCCCTCAACGGTTAGCGTTGTCTGGACGGCCATCTCAGTTGCTGCAGAACCCAGACAGCTCATAGCTTGCCTTTGAAAGTCCACTAATCTTTCCAGCTCCTCGTGCTTCAGATTATTAATATGCCTCTTGGTGTCAAACCGGGCACTTATTCCGTCTATGCAAGCCCCCATCTGCACTAGGATGCTCCTTAGGTTAACGGGAGACCTGGAAGGGTGGGCTGTGCTACCAGCTCCCTGTACCGTTGGTCGCTCTGCAGCCGCTACCGAAGGTGCCGGTGAAGTTGCCTCCATTGCCGGAGACACAGCCTCTACGTGAGGCAGAGATAAGCTCAGTCTAGGCTAAAGCGATGGTGGAGATCGCGCCAACGCCGGCCTTTGGAAGAATGACGACGATTCATCTGCCATCCTAGAGTTGTAGCGGGTACCTTATAACGAACTCTGATAGAAGTCCCACGATGACCGAAGATTTACTTCGGTTTAGCTGGTGGGGGTTATACCGACCTCGGTCACCAGAGCCTCCTCAAAGTGCACCGCCGCAGCGGGGGAGGGTTGGTTATAAACAGTTCCGTGGCCTTTTGCACCTTATTGCTAAGAGTCTCTATAGCAAAGAAAAAGCATTTTGGGTAAAAGTCAACTTCGCCGTGTCCACGGTTGAGCCATGGTGAGAGCCATGGAATCAATGCGAATGTCCAGCGACCCTTCTCTAAAAAGTTCCAGCGTGCTTGCCACCTCTCCAAAGAGCTGGTTCTTGCTGCGAGACGGCTCTAGCGCGCTGTAGTAGTGGCTTGCCAACTCTCCCTACTCGATGGCTAGCTCCTCGATGGGTATCATGCCTGCGATAACCAGGGCGGCCTCATCAGAAATTGTCCTGAACGCACAGCTCACTCTGATAGCGCAAAGGCGGTAAGTAGCGCCTATAACGCGGCAATAGCTTTGAACCCGTACGGCTCTCCACCATATCGGCGCTGCGTACAAAATCTTTGCATGGACTTCGCTCATTAATAAGCGGCGGCGCTCCTGCTTGGGCCCGTACGTGATTAGCATTATGCGCGACAGTGCGCGACATACTCCAGCTGCCTTGGCTGTACGCAAGGTGCTGCTTGAAGGACCGTCTCGTGTCCAGCATAACGCCGAGATATTTGATTGCCCGTTTGGACAGAATCGTAGTCAGGCCCACAAACATTTTAGCTGTTTCCACCGTCTTGCGGCTGCTCACAAGCACCGCCTCCGTCTTGTGCGCAGCCAGCTACAATACCGCCTGGTTAAGCCAGTCCTGCACGCGGGCAATGCATGTATTGCACGCAGCCTCAGCATGCAGCAACCTCTTGTGCACGACGACGCTAGCAACATTGTCTGCAAATCCAACTATGTGAGCCTCATCCGGAAGATTAAGCCGTAAGACTCCATCGTACATAATGTTCCACACTAGTGGCCCCAGAACAGATCCCTGTGGAACTCCAGCAGAAACAATGTGCACTTAGATGCCTTCGGTGGTCCGATAGTGCAGCACCTGTCCGTCAAAGTAGCTCCTAACTGTGTCCCGCAGATATGAGGGGACCTGCAGTTCCTCTAGGGCGTTGAAAATGACTTCCCAGTTGGTGGAGTTAACGCATTTTTAATGTCCAGCGTGACAATGAGGCATTACTTTTTCCCTCCTCCTGCCCATCTGGAGCTCTGAATTGCGGTGGTTGCTAGCTCGACCACCATGCTTAAGGCGTCGATGGTTGACCTCACTTTGCGAAACCCAAATTGTTTAGGGGACAGCCCGCTGGCTATGTCTATCACATTGCTAAGCATTGTGTAGTGTGTATATGCATGACTCAATAAAGCTTAGTATGTAACACTTTGTTGCATACAATAATATATATATAAATTATGCAGTGCATGGGCTCAGGCTCATATTACTCAGCGCGGATCGCTAGCAAGCTAGCTGACCGTTTTAGCTGGCGCTGCACATCCCACGTTCCATTTGAAATGCAAACCAAGAGCGCACAAGCACTCACATTACATGCATGTACACACTCTCTCTCTCTCTCTCTGTACACTCTTTTTATATACATACTAGTAAGTGGCCCGCTTATTTCGCTGCGCGGATAGTTTATATAAATTTTAGCAATAGAAGATAGATACAAAATAAATAAATTAGAAAATATTTCACAAAATATTAAAGCAAAGTATTTAATATTCTCTTTTCCACGCCACCATTGAGGTAGAGAATATTGTGGTTTCCCCAGTAGGCCTTTCCACTTATTGAATTTAATTGGCAATTATTAACAACTTTAAGAGCTTCTTTATAAACGACATTGGTTGTTTTTCCGTCAGGTGCTAATACAAATAAACTTTTTGGTGAACTGACTCTTGAGCAGGCTACATAAAATTGGCCATGAGAAAAATAATCGTGTCTTAAGTCTAGTCCGGCTAATTTAAGAGTTTGTCCCTGTGATTTATTAACTGTTAAGGCAAAGCAAACTTTTAAAGGAAATTGCTATCTTTTAAATTGAATTGGCAATTCAGAATCAGAAGGTATTAATGGAATTCTCGGTATAAAAACCGTTTCCCCTATACCATTGCCAGTAAAGATAATTGCTTCGACAACATTCTTATGAAGGACTTTAACTTGCAATCTTGTACCATTGCACAGTTTTGGCGGTTTCAAGTTGCGAATCAACATTACAGGTGAACCAATCTTTAAAGTTAATTTATGTTGAGGCAGGCCAGCCGGATTTAATGAATTAAGAAACTCGACGGGGTAATGAACTGCATCTTCGACTTCAGTCACAGAATCAATAGAGTTATATGTCATTTCTTCACTTTGAAATGATTTTAATAAAAACTCGTTTGTTTCCAATGCATTGTCATTTCTCGCAGTCAAAATAGCAAGTTCGAGTGATTTTTGAGAGATATTTGTAATATCCGGAAATATTTTTAGAGTTAGCTCTTCAATACTTTTCACAACGTGACACAAAGTTGATGGTAAAGTTATTTTGCCATCATGAGTTGGAAATAATCCATTTCCTATTTGAAGAAGCATTTCTGCAAATTCACCAGCTATGCTATCACCTTTTAAGTGCACTCGCATATTTTTCGTTAATGCAAGTTTCTGAATTTTGGGCCACAAAATTGAAGACTTTAAGCACGCATTTATTTCATCTGCTCTTGTTCCTCTGGGGATCACTGGAAGAGTTTGTCAAAAATCCCCAGCTAAGAGAACAGTTATGCCACCCATTAAGTATTCACTATCTCGAATGTCTTTCAAAGATCGATCTACAGCTTCAAAAGCACCTTTATGAGCCATAGTACACTCATCCCAAACAATAAGCTTGCAATCTCTGAGCACAGCAGCAATATTAGATTGCTTTGAAATTGAGCATTGTGGTGTTTCTAAATGAATCAAATTAAATGGAATCTTAAGTGTAGAATGCGCTGTGCGACCACCATTTAGTAAATTGGCTGCAATACCGGAAGAGGCAACGGCCAATGCAATTTTTTTGCTTTGCCGTACCCTTGCCAGTAATAAATTTTAAAGATACGTTTTACCTGTTCCACCAGGTGCATCTAAAAAATAGATTTCTCCTTTTTCTGCTTCAACGCTATATAGTATATTTTCGTATACTTGTTTTTGCTCAGCAGTTAGGAGTAGCTCATTATTAACAACAAAATTATCGCAATTTTCATAATTTGTTTCTTTATGATATTCAATATTTGGAGCAATTTCCTTGGATCTAATTGGTAGTAGAAGTCCATAGTAAATAAAGTTTTGACCACCAATTGACAGTACAATATCTTCAATGTAAATAAGACATTTATTTAATACATTATTCACAATACTTTCATCAATATTTCTGTCTTGTGAAAAATGAAAGGCTCTTAAAATATCTTCTGAGAAACTCTCTTTATAAGTATTCCAAAGTTTAAGAGCATCTCAAATTTGACAAAATACTAACATTATTGCAAAAAGTTCTCTCAGTTTTGTAGGATTTTGACATATGACAGCTTCGGCTATAGTTGAATCCCAGTGCTTATCATCTTCTAGTAATCCTAGAGCTTTTCACGCCAATTGAAATGATGCGTTTGCTATACCATTAACGGTTTTTAAATTTAAAAATGAAGTTGGGCTCCTTACAAAATGTAATAAAAGTCTTAAATAAAAACATTCTGTATTATTGGGATGAATAGTGTAAACTCTTCCCAAAGCTGAATCTCTTTTAACTCCAGAAAAATTTGGCACATCGTGCCCTCGTTTTCTTCTTTGAAATTCTTTATTGTTCCATGTAAAATACGATGGAACTTCACAATATAGAAGCGTTCTTGCAAACTCATCACATGTGCATAGCTCAAAGAAGGCTAGCAAAGTGGTTTTGGGTGTAGTGCTGTCAAGTAATTGTTGCGGATTATTGGGGTTAAAATATATCCGTTGACCATTTTCTAAATGAACAGCTAAGTGTGTAATAGCCGGAAAACGTTCATGTATGGGAAATGCAAGGATTCTCCATACCGCTTCTGAGCTACTTATATAACGGCCACTTTCGTACATATTAATTTCATTACGTTGGTCTTCAAGAGTAAATGATGCTTGATCACTGCCCTTGTTAACATATTTACAAATGTATTTAATAGACTTTACAGAACTACAATACTCAACATTTATGTGAGCTTCAAATATTCTCAATAGTACACAGTTATAAAGCACAACCCAACGATTATCTATGCAATTACCATTTATATTAATTGCATTACCACCATCTTCTATCGCTCTTCTACGATATAGCGGGTAACTATCTTTTCCCGTCACAGTTTCTTTAAGTAATTGTCGAGGAAACCTTTTGGTATATTTTTCATTCATGGCGACTTATTATTAAATGCACCGCAAGGACCATGAATCATATTTGACTTAACAATGTTAAATAACAAAGGATCCTCATCTGCGTTTGGTATTACGGCACAGATAATTTTATCGATTTTATCTGGTCTTATTTTATTTTCTAACCAAAGTAGAATTTGTATATGTGGTAAACCCCGCTTTTGCCATTCCACAGAGTACATGAAACATTGCACGCTTCCAAACAAAGAACATTTTGTCAGTGACATTAAAGCTTTAACCTTTAAATGAAAAACTCGAGCTATAATATCGTGACGATCATGCGGTTTTTGACCCGGTAATAAAACACTTTTGATGTCATTCCATTGTAGATTGCATGTGAATGCTATGCAAAGATCTGGTCGCTCATAATGGCGAACGTATGTCATAGCATCTTGAGTCTTTACATGCATATATCGTGCAGAGCTTGTAAAAGAAGATGGTAAAATTACCATCTGACCAAGTTGAGCTGCGTCAACATCTGGTTGGCATATTGCATCTTGCAGATGTATATAGCTATCTGCTCTGAGTTTCGCTTGATTGTAGCGAATATAATTTAACCTTTCTGTTTCAATTTTAGCATACATATCAACTAAAAATTGACTAAAAAGGGAACGACAATAAATTAAATGATTTAACTCAGATTGACGAATCATTATTTTATAACTGTAAAAGCTTAACGCAGATATAATTTTTTTTAGTTCCTCCTTTTTATACTCGATAAAGAAGGTAAAGAGTATATTGGTTTTGTGCAATGTTCGTCATGGTGTCTGTCCGTCTGTCCGTTTGTCCGTGCGTATGGTTGCAAGGTTTTTCCACACCCTTCAAGCTAGAGACTTGAAACTTTCCAATTCTCTTTATCTATGGGATAGTAAATTAAAGTGTCAAGATAGGGGTTCTACGATAACTGGGGGGCTGGCAAATCGATAAATTCGATAACTCAAAACCGATAAATCCACATATTTCGCACATCCTTACAGCTATAAGTACCAAATTTAGTAAGAAGATAGCTATTAGCTACCCCCAAAAAAACTGCATCAAAAATTTTGAAGCCACGCCCCCCCATTCCGCCCCCAGCCACCCGCATTTTAAAGCCAAAATAGCACATATCTCCCACAGTTTTTGAGCTATAGCCACCAAATTTGGTGCCAAGATAGGTGATGATGACCCCCTAAAAACCAAAAGTTTGGATGCCACGCCCACCGATACTGCCCTAGCCACCCCCATCCACCCCAACGCTTCGTCAAAAACGGGAATGCGTGTATCTTCCAGAGTTGTGGAGCTAGAGCCTCCAAATTTGGTGGGAAGATAGCTGTTAACGACCCCCAAAAAACTGCATCAAAGTTTTGGAGCCACGCCCACCCATTACGCCCCCAGCCCCCCCCGCATTTTGAAATCAGAAATGGCTATATCGCCCACAGTTTTTGAGCTATAGCCACCAAATTTGGTGCCAAGATAGGTGATGATGACTCCCTTAAAACTGCACCAAAAGTTTGGATACCACGCCCACCGATACTGCCCTAGCCTCCCCCATTCACCCTAACGCTTCGTCAAAAACGGGAATGCGTGTATATTCCAGAGTTGTGGAGCTAGAGCCTCCAAATTTGGTGGGAAGATAGCTGGCAACGACCCCCAAAAATCTGCATCAAAGTTTTGGAGCCACGCCCTCTATTTCGCCCCCCTTTCACCACTTTTACAATTTTCGAGCTAGAGTCACCAAATTTGGTATGAAGATAGCAATTGACATTCCACAAAAATCTGCATCAAAAATTTGGATGCCACGCCCACCCATACCGCCCTCAGCCCCCTTTTCCCAACTTTTTACAAACTTCGAGCTAGAGTCACCAAATTTGGTATGTAGATAGCAATTGACATTCCACATAGATCTGCATCAAAAATTTGGATGCCTCGCCCACCCATACCGCCCCCAGCCCCCCTTTCCACACATATTACAAATTTCGAGCTAGAGTCACCAAATTTGGTATGAAGATAGCAATTGACATTTCACAAAGATCTGCAATAAAAATTTTGATGCCTCAACTACCCATACTGCCCCTAGCCCCCCCCCACCCACCATGACCATATATTTTACAAACTTTGTGCTAGAGTCACCAAATTTGGATGGAATTTAGCTGGTGGCATCCCCATCTGCATCGGAGAATCTTTAAGGTAGCGTACACCCCTGCCGCATCCGTACCCCTTTGCAATCAGGCCTCTTTTTACGGGTTTTAATACTGGTATCGAGTATGCCGCAGTCGGTTGCGTCCGACTGCAACGTTTCTACTTGTTTAATAATGAATTCCATTCTTGTATATCCACTGAATAGCCATCTTCGCCATAAGGAAATAGCAAAGGGTACTGTAAGGCATCGTATGATCGATGCACCTCACTCATACGATGTAATTTATTATTATGGCTTTCAATAATAATATCGCGCTTTTCAATTGCTGACTAACAATAACTAAAGCTTCTTCGCTTGATAGAGGTGCATTGTAAAGCCCTTTATGTGCACCAGCGGGTGTTCGATCAGCATGTATAATCAATTTAGAGTCTTTAGTACCTGTTGGTATTTTATTGAGAGCCATTTTTAGATCTTTAACATAACGATTATGCTGATGAAACATACATTGAAGATCATTTACTTCGCTACAATCAACATTTGAAATATTTTTGCAACGTAGTTGAGCTTCTTTTTCATCATCACCAACAAAATTAATTTAAAGAAACTGCATTTCTTCATTTGGCAAAGGTCGGACACTACCAATTAAGTGATACACTTGTCCTTGGACTTTAATAGTTGACCAACTTTCATTTATAATTTTTGTAAGTCCAAAGAAATTCATTTGAAAGCATACTTTCTTACACGATCAAAGAAATGATCATGCTTGGGATGTCCTTAAAGTATTAAGCCTTTAAATGGATCAGGCAAACTTTTATTTTGGGAAAGCTTTCCTTTTTTGTCCGTCTGTCCGTCCGTATGGTTGCAAGTTTTTTCCACACCCTTCAAGCTAGAGACTTGAAGCTTTCCAATTTTCTTTATCTATGGGATAGTAAATTAAAGTGTCAAGATGGGGGTTCTACGATAACTGGGGGGCTGGCAAATCGATAAGTTCGATAACTCAAAACCGATAAATCCACATATTTCGCACATCCTTACAGCTAGAAGTACCAAATTTGATAAGAAAATAGCTATTAGCAACCCCCAAAAAACTGCATCAAAAATTTTGGAGCCACGCCCCCCTCATTCCGCCCCAGCCCCTCCGCATTTGTAAGTCAAAATAGCCCATATCTCCCACAGTTTTTGAGCTATAGCCACCAAATGTGGTGCCAAGATAGGTGATGATGACCCCCTAAAAACCGCACCAATAGTTTGGATGCCACGCCCACCGATGCTGCCCTAGCCGCCCCCATCCACCCCAACGCTTCGTCAAAAACGGGAATGCGTGTATCTTCCAGAGTTGTGGAGCTAGAGCCTCCAATTTTGGTGGGAAAATAGCTGTTAACGACCCCCAAAAAACTGCATCAAAGTTTTGGAGCCACGCCCACCCATTACGCCCCCAGACCCCCCGCATTTTAAAGTCAAAATAGCCATATCTCCCACAGTTTTTGAGCTATAGCCACCAAGTTTGGTGCCAAGATAGGTGATGATGACCCCCTAAAAACCGCACCAAAAGTTTGGATGCCACGCCCACTGATACTGCCCTAGCCGCCCCCATCCATCCCAACGCTTCGTCAAAAACGGGAATGCGTGTATCTTCCAGAGTTGTGGAGCTAGAGCCTCCAAATTTGGTAAGAAGATAGCTGGCAACGACCCCCAAAAATCTGCATCAAAGTTTTGGAGCCACGCCCTCCATTTAACCCCCTTCCCCACTTCTTACAAACTTCGAGCTAGAGTCACCAAATTTGGTAAGAAGATAGCAATTGATATTTCTCAAAGATCTGCATCAAAAATTTGGATGCCACGCCCACCCATACCGCTCCCAGTCCCCTTTTCCCCACTTTTTACAAACTTCGAGCTAGAGTCACCAAATATGGTATGTAGATAGCAATTGACATTCCACATAGATCTGCATCAAAAATTTGGATGCCTCGCCCACCCATACCGCCCCCAGCCCCCCTTTCCACATTTATTACAAATTTCGAGCTAGAGTCACCAAATTTGGTATGAAGATAGCAATTGACATTTCACAAAGATCTGCAACAAAAATTTTGATGCCTCAACTACCCATACTGCCCCCAGCCCCCCCCCTTTCCCGACATTTTACAAACTTTGTGCTAGAGTCACCAAATTTGGAAGGAATATAGCTGGTGGCATCCCCATCTGCATCGGAGAATCTTTAAGGCAGCGTACACCCCTGCCGCATCCGTACCCCTTTGCAATCAGGCCTCTTTTTACCAGTTTTAATACTGGTATCGAGTATGCCGCAGTCGGTCGCGTCCGACTGCAACGTTTCTACTTGTTTTTGCTTTGTAACAGATACCCAGGGGCTCATTTTTCCATTTTAAAGCATTACAATGTTTGCATATGAAATTCATACTACCAAGTTGAATAACTTTATCTGACTTGTAAGTTATTTCAAAATCTTAGCTTAAGCCAGACATGGCTTTAACACTCCATGCATTCAAACGCCTTTCTTGACGTGCATTAGGATTATTAGCCTGATGTCTTCTCACTGCAACTCTATGAGCTTCAGAATTATTAACCTGAAATCTTTTTGATGCTTCTATGCCCTTACCCCTATTGATATATTAAAATGAAGTCAAGAAAAACTCAACACATTCTTTTATTGCCCTCCATTCAGCATAGAAACAGAAAAAACTAACGCACCCTCCGTCTCTCTCTGAGCAAAACACTTTTTTCGGTTCTCTTGTGTTCTCTGTTTCGTATTTTCTATTGAGCAAACAGACGGAACAGTCGTGCAATAACAACTTGAGAAGAGACAAATTTTCGTTGCTCATCAAATGAGCCTCCGCAAATGAGCAAAATGTTAAAAGTGGAAGCAAAAAGTTTCTTTTTCTTATGCATGTATGTGTGTAATTTTGTATACTATACTAGTAAACCGACGCACACACCCAAGCAAAATACACAAAAACACGCATACATACGCAAAAGAGACTTTGGCGATTGTGCTCTACCAAAACGCTCCGCAGAAGACACGAGCGAAATCGAAAAAAACTGTCTTTGCTTGAGCATTCCACTCATTGATCAAGAACAGAAATGTTTGTGTTTTCTCGTTCGCTTTTTGCATTATGTCCCAATGAGAGTGGTTTTTTTTCGGACAGTCTGAAAGTCTCGAGAGTTTCTTGCGAGCTCTGATGGCTAACAATAATTTTTCCGTTTTGGTTTTTTTTATACTCGATACCGAAGGTAAAGAGTATATTGGTTTTGTGCAATGTCCGTCATTGTGTCTGTCCGTCTGTCCGTCCGTATGGTTGCAAGTTTTTTCCACACCCTTCAAGCTAGAGACTTGAAACTTTCCAATTCTCTTTATCTATGGGAAAGTAAAGTAAAGTGTCAAGATGGGGGTTCTACGATAACTGGGGGGCTGGCAAATCGATAAGTTCGATAACTCAAAACCGATAAATCCAAATATTTCGCACATCCTTACAGCTATAAGTACCAAATTTGGTAAGAAGATAGCTATTAGCAACCCTCAAAAAACTGCATCAAAAATTTTGGAGCAACGCCCCCTCATTCCGCCCCCAGCCCCTCCGCATTTTTAAGTCAAAATAGCCCATATCTCCCACAGTTTTTGAGCTATAGCCACCAAATGTGGTGCCAAGATAGGTGATGATGACCCCCTAAAAACCGCACAAATAGTTTGGATGCCACGCCCACCAATACTGCCCTAGCCGCCCCCATCCACCCCAACGCTTCGTCAAAAACGGGAATGCGTGTATCTTCCAGAGTTGTGGAGCTAGAGCCTCCAATTTTGGTGGGAAAATAGCTGTTAACGACCCCCAAAAAACTGCATCAAAGTTTTGGAGCCACGCCCACCCATTACGCCCCCAGCCCCCCCCGCATTTTAAAGTCAAAATAGCCCATATCACCCACAGTTTTTGAGCTATAGCCACCAAGTTTGGTGCCAAGATAGGTGATGATGACCCCCTAAAAACCGCACCAAAAGTTTGGATGCCACGCCCACTGATACTGCCCTAGCCGCCCCCATCCATCCCAACGCTTCGTCAAAAACGGGAATGCGTGTATCTTCCAGAGTTGTGGAGCTAGAGCCTCCAAATTTGGTAAGAAGATAGCTGGCAACGACCCCCAAAAATCTGCATCAAAGTTTTGGAGCCACGCCCTCCATTTAACCCCCTTTCCCCACTTTTTACAATTTTCGAGCTAGAGTCACCAAATTTGGTATGAAGATAGCAATTGACATTTCACAAAGATCTGCAACAAAAATTTTGATGCCTCAACTACCCATACTGCCCCCAGCCCCCCACCCCCTTTCCCATCATTCTACAAACTTTGAGCTAGAGTCACCAAATTTGGAAGGAATATAGCTGGTGGCATCCCCATCTGCATCGGAGAATCTTTAAGGTAGCGTACACCCCTGCCGCATCCGTACCCCTTTGCAATCAGGCCTCTTTTTACCGGTTTTAATGCTGGTATCGAGTATGCCGCAGTCGGTTGCGTCCGACTGTATGAACGCAACTTTTTTCTACACCCTTCAAGCTAGAGACTTGCAACTTTCCAATTCTCTTCATCTATGGGATAGTAAATTAAAGTGTCAAGATTGGGGTTCTACGATAACTGGGGGGCTGGCAAATCGATAAATTCGATAACGCAAAACTGATAAACCCACATATTTCGCACATCTATACAGCTAGAACTACCAAATTTGGTAAGAAGATAGCTACTAGCAACCCCAAAAAAATTGCATCAAAAATTTTGGAGCCACGCCCACCAATACCGCCCCAGCCCCCCTTTCGCCACATTTTACAAACTTTGAGCTGGAGTCACCAAATTTGGTATGAAGATAGCAATTGACATCCCACATGGATCTGCATCAAAAATTTGGATGCCACGCCCACCCATACCGCCTCCAGCCCCCTTTCCCCACCTTCTATAAACTTTGAGCTAGAGTCACCAAATTTGGTATAAAGATAGCAATTGACATTCCACAAAGAACTGCATTTCCCTACATTTTACAAACTTTGAGCTAGAGTCACCAAATTTGCAACGAAAACAGTTGGTGGCATTCCCATCTGCATCGGAGAATCTTTAAGGCAGCGTACACCCCTGCCGCATCCGTACCCTTTGCAATCAGGCCTCTTTTTACCGGTTTTAATACTGGTATCGAGTATACCGCAACGTTTCCACTTGTTTTATGACTTTGCTTGTTTAACGCGAAGGCCTCACTGCGCATTTGTTTTGTTTTTGTATTCTCGCTCGCGATCAAACTTTCAGCTTGTGCGACAATCAGGCGACAGTAGTGGAATGGGTACTTGTTGTAATTGTAATTTGTTTTTTAAAATAGGTAAAAAGTGCTCCAAATCGTATCGGAGGTACTTGAAGGAGTTGTCCAAATAAAAATTACCTTCTTAGTGCTCACTTTAAACCTGCATGGAATATTGTGTGAAATTTTCAGCCTTCTAGCTCTTTTCGTTTAGGCTGTGGCGATTCGGACAATCAGGACAAACTCTTTTATATATATAGAAAAGAATACATATATCTTTTAGGCTAAGATTTTGAAATAATGAATAATAAAGAACATTCTATAATCTACCATCAAATGGCACTGACGTGCCCAAACGTTTTTAACTTTAAATTGAACACATTATAAATACTATATAGCGACCGTGACGTGGGTCTTAAGGGACCTAGGACTTCAACAACAACAGCAGCAGCAGCAGCAATAACAACAGCAAAAGCAGCTTCAACAACAATAACAACAGCAGCAAAAGCAGCAATAACTTCAGCAGAAGCAGCTTCAACAACAACAACAACAGCAGCAAAAGCATTAATAACTACAACAAAAGCAGCTTCAACAGCAAAAACAACAGCAGCAAAAGCAGTTATATAACGGGCCAGTTGACCATACATATATCAAAAAATTAAAAAAAAAAAAACAAGATATATTAAGATAAATTAATAAAAGATATTATGTAAATATATTCAGCTGAGCACCCCAACAAAACTCTATGAGCGAGGATTTGGAATTCCTCAACGCTGCTCCTACCGAGCAAAGGGACGCACCGACGCTGAAAGAGGCGCTTGAGGTATGTCCATCCGATGGACCACGCCCCCTCACAATAGCTGAGTACAGGGCCAGGAATACAAAACAATAAAAACAAAAAAAAATAAAGAGGAGGCCGAGTAACAAAACTCGTGCGGAGCAGGCGTCTGGAGCTGGACATACAAAAAACATACACAAATGAGGAAGACCGACAACGCTGCAAAGAACGCATAACAGCTATCGAGAACCAACTTCGCCACAAGAGCGAAGAAACGCAAAAGAGCTGCTAAGTGCCAAGCTTTTTCTGCCTATAATTTAATACCTAACAACCTCAACCAGATGCACCGCAAGGTGCAGGTTGAACAAATACTAAACACTGTTAGGCTTTTTACCTACTAACAGGCGCTTTGTGGCGTAAACTTATTTTAAGTAAACTATTGTAAAATTGCTTTTGCACAATGTGAGCCACAAAGTGTCCCCTACACCCCATACAAACATAAAATTAGGGATTACAAAATATTTCACTAAATTTTTATATTAATTTAAAAAAAAAACAAGTAAGAAGGCTCTAGTCGGGAGAGCCCAACTACCCTTAACCCAGTTGCAAAAAATAAATTAAATTTATATAAGACTTTGGTATACTGACTTAACTTCAATCGATTAAGCTCGATATCTCCGGTGTTTCTTAACCGATTTGGACGAAAGAAAAGATCTATTGTTACCCATTCTTTCAACCCTCATTTTTACATTTTCCAAATTCGATATATTTTTGTTATCGATTCCATGTGTATATCGGAAACCAGAATAGTTATCGATAATTTGAAGCAAACTTGTTCTGCTCATGGTATAGGAGAACTTATATCCCAAATCTGAAGTCTCTAGCTCTTGTAGTCTCTGAGATCCACGCGTTCATACAGACGGACAGACGGACAGACGGACAGACAGACGGACAGACGGACATGGCTAAATCGACTCGGCTATTGATGCTGATCAAGAATATATATACTTTCTAGGGTCGGAGATGCTTCCTTCTGCCTGTTACATACTTTTGCACAAAACCATTATACCCTTATTTACCCATTTTATGGGTTAAGGGTATAAAAAAAACCAAAACGGAAAAATTATTGTTAGCCATCAGAGCTCGCAAGAAACTCTCGAGACTTTCAGACTGTCCGAAAAAAACCACTCTCATTGGGACATAATGCAAAAAGCGAACGAGAAAACACAAACATTTCTGTTCTTGATCAATGAGTGGAATGCTCAAGCAAAGACAGTTTTTTTCGATTTCGCTCGTGTCTTCTGCGGAGCGTTTTGGTAGAGCACAATCGCCAAAGTCTCTTTTGCGTATGTATGCGTGTTTTTGTGTATTTTGCTTGGGTGTGTGCGTCGGTTTACTAGTATAGTATACAAAATTACACACATACA
This sequence comes from Scaptomyza montana, assembly GCA_018904305.1. Lineage (NCBI taxonomy): Eukaryota > Metazoa > Arthropoda > Insecta > Diptera > Drosophilidae > Scaptomyza > Scaptomyza montana. Next base: position 711,483 of record JAEIGR010000024.1, on the reverse strand, counting down.
TGCATAAGAAAAAGAAACTTTTTGCTTCCACTCTTAACATTTTGCTCATTTGCGGAGGCTCATTTGATGAGCAACGAAAATTTGTCTCTTCTCAAGTTGTTATTGCACGACTGTTCCGTCTGTTTGCTCAATAGAAAATACGAAATAGAGAACACAAGAGAACTGAAAAAAGTGTTTTGCTCAGAGAGAGACGGAGGGCGCGTTAGTTTTTTCTGTTTCTATGCTGAATGGAGGGCAATAAAAGAATGTGTTGAGCGTCATTTGCGAGCTCTGTTAGCCATTCATCATCATTTCCCTTGGAAACATACCATGGGATTGATAGATACCAAGACGGTGGATTCTACCGCAAATGTAATAAATAAAGTCGAAATAGAAAGTCCAGACTTAAAACTTTTATCAATCATGGTTACTATAATTGAAGTACTAATGACCATGAATTTTTTCTTTAAATTGTACAAAATACACAATAGATGTATTAAAAAGAAATACCTAAGTCGTGTGAACGATTTAGACAATGTTTAAAAGAAAAAAAAAAAAAAATAAATATATACATGAATACAAAACGATAATATCTTTTAAAAACGATTATTAAACGATAATTTCTTCTAGTAAAGAACAAACCTATACATCCCAAGTTGATCATTATCCTAATGTGGATAAAGAAGAACTCAACACTTTGCATGCACATGTACGATCAAATCCAAAGAATTATTATTTTGCAATTTAAGATGATGCTAAGGAACAATGTACGCATGCCAAAAGCTATCCACGCATTATTTGCAGATCAAGTTATCAAAATTGAAGCATTAAGTTCAAAAAGCGATTGAAAACGTCGGGGGGTGGAGTCTTTAATTATTAACGCACACACGACGAGGAAAAAGTAATTGCAAACGCAAATGAGTTAAATAATATGACTTAAACTTTTTCGGTATGTTTGCGCGGGGGCGTAGAACTTCTTTATTACGTTGTAAAATCAGAAGCTTATAACATTATGTTAACATTAAAAAGCATGTTATGAACGGAGAGAGTGCGAGCTTTTATGCAAGCTTCAGGTGGGGAGCTGCAGATGCCGCTGCCTACTTTCCGGCTTGAACATTCCGCCCCCTTGCAATATAGTTGCAAATGAATGGGATAGGACTTGGGGAGCGGACTTTATTGGCTGCAGACTCCAGACAGGATCCACCCAAACGTTGTATTCTGAGCCACTGGCCCATGTTCGCTCGAAAGCACTCCTGGCTGAATATTGTAGCCGTATACATCGGCACCCAACACCAAACTCACTGTAGACGGCAGGAACCATCTTGAGCCTGCCAACACAATGTTAGGAACGCTTTCCCTGAAACGTTCCTCAACCGGCACCTTTGGCGTTTGAAAGTTGAGGTTCTGGATAACCTCCATGTGGCAGTCCCTGTCGAAAATGCCGTTTTTGAATTTGATGCGAGCACTGACCCTGTCATCGAGCCTGGTGGCGGAGAGGCTTAGAGCCTTTGCCCAGGAGGCATCGATGCGGCTTTGCGGACTGCACGGGTCGATCAGTGCGCGCATCTCGAATATTTAGGATTGATGCAGCATTTCCCTCGATTTCTGGCTCACTAACGGCGAGGAGTGGGCCTCCTACCAGGAAGTGCCCTGGTGTTAGCGCCAGCAAGTCTGTCACATCCTCGGATAATGGGGAAATTGCTCTTGAATTCAGGCAGGCTTCGATCTTTGAAAGGAGGGTGGAGAGCTCTTCAAAAGTATATTTGAAGGTTGCGGTCGACTTTTAAAATAGCACTTTGAAGCTTTTTACACCAGCCTCCCACAAGCCGCCCATATGTGGCGCACTTGGTGGATTGAAGTGCCACGAAAGACAATGGTGACTGTATGACGTCTCGACGCGCGCTTTTGTAGCCGCCAAGAAGTCACGAGTGATTACTCTGGAGGCTCCAACAAACGTTTTCCCATTTATCAGAGTAGACCTTGGACGGACACCCGCGTCTTGCTATGAAGCGAGCAAACGCTGCCAGGAATTTGTCCGTAGTCAAGTCGGAAGTGGCTTCAAGATGGATTGCCTTCGTGCTGAAGCACACAAAGACACACACACATAGCCTTTGGTTATGAGGCCAGCACGACCAGTGTAGTTCTTTATTTCGAACGGTCCAGCAAAGTCGATGCCAGTGTGTGTAAAAGGACGTGAAAATGTCGATCTTTCCTCTGGTAGGCTACCCATAAGCTGAGTCTGGAGTTTTTTCTTGAACACTACACAGGCTCGACAGGAGTTGGTCACGGATGTGATCAGAGTCTTGAGCTTAGGGATCCAGAACCTAGAACGAATGAGATGCATCATTAATTGATTTCCACCATGCAGCGAAATCTGATGCGTGAACTTGACAAGGAGACGGCTGAACAAACACGAGTATGGGAGTATCACAGGGTGCCGCTCGTCATAGTTCAGGTTGCTGGATTTTCAGATGCGACCGGATGCTCGCATGATGCCCTTTGGATCAAGAAACGGATTGAAGTTTCGAATGTTGCTAGATGCTGGCAAGCTGCGCTTGTCACGAAGGCAATCAAATTCCTTTGGAAAGGAATTCCGTTGAGTAATGAGAACGAGTCGCTCTTGAGCTTCTAGAAGCTCACTATTTTGAAGTTGCTGTGTTGGAAACAACAGCGAGGATTGGCGACATCGCTTAGCGAATCTGATCACGTACGCGGTTACTCTTAAAGCCTGGCCAAAATTGGAGAAACGTTCTAGTGGATCGAACGACGGAACTAGTTCCGCTATGTGGGCCTTAACTGGACGCTGCTCTAATTCAGTTTCAAGATTGGAATTCGATAGAATTGGCCATTGTTCTCGAGGGAGACGTAACCAGTCAGGACCGTCCCACCACAGATGGCTATCCTTTAGCTCTTGTGGTGACACCCCACGACTAGCTAAGTCTGCAGGATTGTCCAGCTTACTGACAGGCCAAAACGATTGTTGAGTCTGTCCAGTAGGAGGTTTCGGGCTTCGCTATGGGCATCTGAGGAATGATAGCTGAAGATAACTCAGCTAGAAGGACAGCCCCACATAGTTAGAGTCTCGGCAGTGACACTGTCTTGACTGGAGTCAGTAGGTGGACTGAAACCTCGCAGCCTACTTCTACGCGAACATTCAACGCTGCTCCGTACGCCTTTTGGGAGGCATCGCAGAAGCCATGGATCTGAATGGACGCTTTCGGCTGAAAAGAAATCCACCTAGGAACTCGAATGTCTCCAAGACGGGAATGAATGGCAGTAAAATCTTCCCAACGCTGAACAAGTTGGACAGGACTTCACGTTTGGTGACTGTCTCCTTTATAGGAATCTCGGAAGGTGCGAAGAAGAACTCGTCTGTATCAGCTTGCCATCGGATCCCCAAGATTTTAGCAACGCTAGTTTCTTCGAATTCCAGGAAATCCTCGCGTAAAAGGTGGTCCTTAGGAATACCGCGGAGGACTTCCTTCTCATTTAAGGTCCACTTCCGTAGCGGAAAGCCTGCTGATCCATAGCTCCTTGAAGCTCCTTGATGCTAGCGATTGCACACTGCTTCGTATGAGCTCCAGCTAACACATCGTCGACGTACATGTAGTTGGAAATTATGTCACTAGCACTTGGAAATTGAGTTAGCACATCTTGAGCGAGCTGTTGCAAAACTCGAATTGCCAGGAACGGTGCGCAATTGACCCCAAACGTGACAGTGTTGAGCTCATAGTCACAGAGCTCTTGATCCTTGTTCCGATAGAGGATCCTTTGGAAAGGAGTGTGATCTGGCCTTACAAGGATTTGCCGATACATCTTGGTGATGTCAGCGTTGAAACCATAACGGAAAAAACGCCACTTCAAAATCTGAATAGTCAGATCAGATTGGAGAACTGGGCCTGTATGAAGGACATCATTCAAGCTCTTGCCGTTAGTGGATTGACTGGAAGCGTTAAAAACTATGCGAACTTTTGTTGTAGTGCTGTCAGGTTTAAAAACAGCATGATGTGGAAGATAAAAGTTCAAAGTACTGGAAGAAGGGGGGACTTGTCGCATATGACCTAAGTCGTACTGCTCTTTTAGAGGAAAGTTTCTATTTAAACGAATCTCGTTTTTAAGAAACTGAGCGAGCGCGATTGACCTTGAATGTCCTAAGTTGATGTGATCAGGATGTTTGAATGGAAGAGTGACAGTATATTAGCCACTTTTATCCCTAGACGTGGTGCGGATAAAGTTGTCCTCGCATATGGCATCAGACTCCTTCACCGGCTTTACCGGAAGATCCTCCACCTCCCAAAACTTTGTGAGGAGGTTTTCCAACCGTTGCCACGCGTTTCCAACGCGTTGGTCAGCCTTGACCGTGACACGAGTGGAAAATGCCGAGATAAAGGATGCAGCGCATGTAGTTATTGGGCCGGTAAGGATATAACCGAAAATGGTTTCTTGCCCCAATAACGTGCCACAGATGTTTGGAATGGAGCCACCAAGAAGAATGGATGGAAGGATATCTGCGCCTAACAGCACATCTATCTGCGAACTCCTATAGAAAGAAGGGTCAGCCAGTGGAATATTTGGCAGGTCTCTCAAGGAACTCTCGGGTATCGGATGTAGAGATGGGCGCGGGCCGTATTTTATTTTCGTGGCACGCACGAACACGACGTGGCACGTCGTGTTCGTTTTTAAAAACAAATTTCGTGCGTGTTCCGTTCGTGTTCGTGTTAACTTAAAATAACCTTAGATCTTTTTTTCAGAATGTTGCGCTCGCTTAGTTGTCAAACAGCATATTGTCCCATCACTATTGACAACTAATCGATAAATTATGTTCACTCACTGCCCCACAACTAACGGAAAGCAATCTGCCTTTGACTTGAGTGCAATAATAAAAACGCAAGAAGTGTAACATGTCGCGGAAAATAATCGAAAACGCTGTTCGCAGTAATAGTGCCAAAATTGAACTTATTAAAAAATAAAAATGAAAGGCGGATTAGATTGCTAAGTTCAAATTTAGACAAAATTTTATTTCTTTATATAAATATGTAAGACTACAACATTTCATTTGAATAAAAATAAATATACGTACACGAAATATAAATAAAATTTTTAATTGGAGTTTAAATTAATACTAGTTGTTACCCAAGCGACTTTGCTCTCGGCCGCCCGTTAGTTGCTACACATTAAAATTTTTTTTAACCGCTCTACACTTTCTTTCTATCCCAACCTCTCCCACAATTACATAAATATTCTGAGGTGCCCAGTGTCCCCTGTTCTGTCAAAAAGTGTTTCTACATAGTTTAGGCAAACGGGTACCCACACTTTGATATGTTTTGGTACAAATTTTTTTGGGTAAAACTTTGCGGTGTATGCAAAACAACAATGTCCACTAGCCTCAAATAAATCCACAAGCTGATATACAGACTTTAACTTTTGTACAGGGTGCCTCGCTTCTCGCTAACCGTGCCTTTAGATTATGAAAAGAAAAAATCAAATGGCAGGAAGGAATTCCGCCCCCTCTCGAGTGAATGTAAAAGTCGTACAAGACACCGCTGCAGGTGGGCACGCCGCCTCGCCCCGGGACACCGCCTCCGCCACACGCTTGGGCAACCAATCCGGTGCGCCCAGCATTCGGTCGGCAGGCTTCGTGCCCGTATGGGAGCGGCCGGCTCGCCCGGTGCTACAGCGGCAGTCATCCGCACCGCTGGCGACTCCAGGATGGAGAGAGTGGCCACCCGAGGTGATAGCTGCCGCAGCTGGAGGCAGCGACCGACGCACGTCGCGCATTGTTTGGGCGCATGGCCAGAGGTACCGCGTGCGGATATCGGTCAGAGGCACGCGGGCCTTTATGGCGGTATAAAACACAAACACAAAACACGAAAAAAAAAATAATAAAAAAAAAAAAATAATATATTCGCATATTTATTTCGTTTAACCTGAAAAAATATAAAGAAAACAGGTGGATTAAACTGCAGGAGGGGGTGAAATTTGCTGGAAGCATACTCACATAAAATGTGTGTGTGATCCAGCGCGAGCGGCAAAACGGCATGGCCTGGAAAAAAAGAGAACATGATTTAGGATATGGTGGAAATGGCGCAAGGCGCAAAAATATGTTACTTACTTTTGCTTTTTAGATTCTTTTCAGCAACAACAAAACAATTGCAAACTGCAAATTGTGTGTCATGGCCGATTAGTGTTGGATAGTTGCGTGTGGCCATATCGATCTGGCCACATCGCAAATATCGATCAGTCCGTATCGAGTAACACCGGGCGATGCAAAGCTGGCTTCTGATCGCTACAGCGACACTGTTAACGGACGCCAAGGTTCAAAACGGAGGCGATCGATTTGAAAGCCGCAAAATTAAGTGGAAGGCTTCCACTTCCGGAGAAAGAGGGGAGTGTGAGGAGCCATATTCACTTATAGCGCCTCACAAAAAGCGATTGCATTTATAGCCGCAGCCGGACCTGAGCTGCGGCGAATTCGCATGCTGTCTCGCTCTGACAGAGGATGTCAGCGCTAAGGTACGTGTTTGGCACATGGGAGCCGCAAAACACGTACCGCAAAAGTCATGGCAAAGTGTCGTTGGTGTGCGAGCGGTGCATCCACAAAATATAGTGATCACCGTCACACCAACGACAGGCGTGATCAGCAACGAGGAACCGTTGTTGCTAGGCAAATCTCACTGGAACGATCACGCCACCTTTGCCCTTGGCGCGACATTGGCAGCGCTGACAGGCCCCGGTCCAGCGAGACAGCAGAAGAGTATAAAAAGAGCCGCCTTGGACAGAGCGGCAAGTTAGTTGAGTACAACTTAGTTGAGTACAAGTTAGTTGAGTACAAGTGAGTTGAGTACAAAGAGTGCGAATACGTATGTAATGATAAGTTACAAAAAATATTTAATTGCTATTATTTAAATATTTAAATAACGATCAAAGTATTTTAATTTCTTGTGTTGTTTTTTAAAACCAAGAATATTAAGTAGATTTTCGACTTAATAATTGAAGCAACCTTATTTATAGTTGTCTTCTATTTTGCATATTATATAATACTTATATAGACTCTGCTTAAGTGCATTTAAAAATCAAATAAAACTTAGCAGTCTGAATATTCTATTAAGAGTATAAGTTGGTATATTCAATTTATTGAATTTTATACTTATGATTAGACGCTGTATCGTTGTAACAATCGTTTTACAGTGAAGTCAATTGACTCACAGCCAAATTAAAATATGTCTATTGAAACTTTAAATACTAGTGGTGTTTTGGTGCCGCATTCAGTTGTTGCCATAATTGGTGATGAAGCCTGTCTTTTTAGATCTGTTTCCTACCTTTTATTTGGTAGGCAAGGCTTCCATGGCACCATACGCTAAAATATTGTTGAACATGTTGTAATCAACTGGCAAATTTTTGCTTGCTTCAGCATAAACTTAAATGGAGAGTGTTATAGCTCTTTTGAACAATATGAGTGCGATATGTCAAATTCAAATACTTAGGGTACTGCATGCGGGCTTCAAGCAGCAGCAGAAATTTATGCTGTAAATTTTCAAGTTTTTCAAAATGGAAATTTATTACAAGCATTTGCAAATAATATGCATCCTGTTAAAAGATTGCGTTTTACCGGTCCATTAATGAATGGACATTTTGATGTTTATATTCCTTTAGAGGAAGTCTTAACTCAAGAATTTGATACGTCAAGTGAATGTATAACTGAAAATGTTAAAAATCCCGTTAAAAGACGTAGTCGATTCACCGGCAAATCAGAAAAAAGGTAAAAAAAACGTTCATTTGAAAAAAATATTGATATCAATAGGGGTAAGCGCATAGAAGCATCAAAAAGATATCGTGTTAATTATCCTGATGTTATTAGAGTTGTAGTGAGAAGACATCAGCCTAATAATTCTGAAGCTCATAGAGTTGCAGTAAGAAGACATCAGGCTAATAATCCTGATGCACGTCAAGAAAGGCGTTTACGTGCATGGAGTGTTAAAGCCATGTCTGGCCTAAACTATGATTTTGAAATAGCTTACAAGTCAGATAAAATTACTCAACTTGGTAGTAGGAATTTGATATGCAAAGATTGTAATGATTTAAAATGGAAAAATGAGCCTTTGGGTTTCTGTTGCAAGGCAGGAAAAGTTAAACTTTCACAAAATGAAAGTTTGCCTGATCCACTTAAAAGCTAAATAATTGGTGGTGAAAACGTCGGGGGGTGGAGTCTTTAATTATTAACGCACACACGACGAGAAAAAAATAATTGCAAACGCAAATGAGTTAAATAAAATGACTTAAACTTATTCGGTATGTTTGCGCGGGGGCGTAGAACTTCTTTATTACGTTGTAAAATCAGAACTAACTTAACAGCCTGCTGAGCATGCTCAGCAAGCTAATAACATTATGTTAACATTAAAAAGCATGTTATGAACGGAGAGAGTGCGAGCTTTTATGCAAGCTTAAGGTGGGGAGCTGCAGATGCCGCTGCCTACTTTCCGGCTTGAACATTCCGCCCCCCTTGCAATATAGTTGCAAATGAATGGGATAGGACTTGGGGAGCGGACCTTATTGGCTGCAGACTCCAGACAGGATCCACCCAAACTTTGTATTCTGAGCCACTGGCCCATGTTCGCTCGGAAGCAATCCTGGCTGAAAAATGTAGACGTATACATCGGCACCCAACACCAAACTCACTGTAGACGGCAGGAACCATCTTGAGTTTGCCAACACAATGTTAGGAACGCTTTCCCTGAAACGTTCCTCAACCGGCACCTTTGGCGTTTGAAATTTGAGGTTCTGGATAACTTCCATGTGGCAGTCCCTGTCGAAAATGCCGTTTTTGGATTTGATGCGAGCACTGACCCTGTCATCGAGCCTGGTGATGGAGAGGCTTAGAGCCTTTGCCCAGGAGGCATCGGGTCGATCAGTGCGCGCATCTCGAATGTTTTCTCACCGACAGTGACAAGGACTATCACTGTCGGCAAGACTGCAAGCTCCAGCGTGGGTGGTGGTGTTGGGTGTCGTTGCGCTCGGACCGGAGAGCGTCTCCTCGAGTGACGCGGTGAGTCCTGAGACCGGCTCCTTGGTCGAGCACTTTGTGGGGAGGCCGGAGAGTCATCCTCATTGAGGTGGAGCAAAGTGTGGTGCTCACCATCGCAGGCGCGGCACCTCGCTCCACTGCGACACGTTCGCCCGGAGTGCTGATGCGCCAGGCAGTTGGGGCAGTACTTGTTGATAAGTACTGACCGCAGACGCTTCTCAGCGTCGAGGTGCATAAAGCGCCGGCACTTCTTAAGGGCATGGACACCCCGGCAGACTCGGCAGCGGAAAGACGCGACACCGCGTGGGCGACTAGCCTGTTTTTGCGTCCTGGATGTGGGTGCCATGGCTCTTCGAATGTTGTCTGAGAAAATATAAACAAAACTGGAATTAGACAACAAACTCTTATTGAAATAAATAGTTAGTCACGACATTGGAGGTTTGGGTTCGGGATGGATTGGAAGGAGGATAAGCTTGGCTACTGGCCTTTTATAATCCCTCGGGTTGTGAGTACATCGACTACTCGGACCCGGTCATCCTGCCCCGCATGAGTTTCCTGGACGCGACCCAAACGCCATTCGTTGGATGGAAGATTATCCTCCTTGACAACTACCATGTCGCCTTGTTGCAGGTTCTTCTCGGGTAGTTGCCACTTTGTGCTTTAGTGGAGCTCCTTCAGCTACTCTTCTTTCCAACGGAAACAAAAGTGTTGGTTAAGAGCCTTGAGCTGTTGCCACCTATTTAGGATTGATGCAGCATTTCCCTCGATTTCTGGCTCACTAACGGCGAGGAGTGGGCCTCCTACCACGAAGTGCCCTGGTGTTAGCGCCAGCAAGTATGTCACATCCTCGGATAATGGGGAAATTGCTCTTGAATTCAGGCAGGCTTCGATCTTTGAAAGGAGGGTGGAGAGCTCTTCAAAAGTATATTTGAAGGTTGCGGTCGACTTGTAAAAAAGCGCTTTGAAGCTTTTACACCAGCCTCCCACAAGCCGCCCATATGTTGCGCACTTGGTGGATTGAAGTGCCACGAAAGACAATGGTGACTGTATGACGTCTCGACGCGCGCTTTTGTAGCCGCCAAGAAGTCACGAGTGATTACTCTGGAGGCTCCAACAAACGTTTTCCCATTATCAGAGTAGACCTTGGAAGGACACCCGCGTCTTGCTATGAAGCGAGCAAACGCTGCCAGGAATTTGTCCGTAGTCAAGTCGGAAGTGGCTTCAAGATGGATTGCCTTCGTGCTGAAGCACACAAAGACACACACACATAGCCTTTGGTTATGAGGCCAGCACGACCAGTGTAGTTCTTTATTTCGAACGGTCCAGCAAAGTCGATGCCAGTGTGTGTAAAAGGACGTGAAAATGTCGATCTTTCCTCTGGTAGGCTACCCATAAGCTGAGTCTGGAGTTTTTTCTTGAACACTACACAGGCTCGACAGGAGTTGGTCACGGATGTGATCAGAGTCTTGAGCTTAGGGATCCAGAACCTAGAACGAATGAGATGCATCATTAATTGATTTCCACCATGCAGCGAAATTTGATGCGTGAACTTGACAAGGAGACGGCTGAACGAACGCGAGTATGGGAGTATCACAGGGTTCCGCTCGTCATAGTTCAGGTTGCTGGATATGCAGATGCGACCGGTTGCTCACATGATGCCCTTTGGATCAAGAAACGGATTGAAGTTTAGAATGTTGCTAGATGCTGGCAAGCTGCGCTTGTCACGAAGGCAATCAAATTCCTTTGGAAAGGAATTCCGTTGAGTAATGAGAAGGAGTCGCTCTTGAGCTTCTAGAAGCTCACTATTTTAAAGTTGCCCGGCCAAAATTGGAGAAACGTTCTAGTGGATCGAACGACGAAACTAGTTCCGCTATGTGGGCCTTAACTGGATGCTGCTCTAATTCAGTTTCAAGATTGGAATCCGACAGAATTGGCCATTGTTCTCGAGGGAGACGTAACCAGTCAGGACCGTTCCACCACAGATGGCTCTTGTGGTGACAACCCACGACTAGCTAAGTCTGCAAGATTGTACTCCGACCGCATGTGCGACCACGCTTGACAGTCAGTATGCTGGCCGATCTTGGATATGCGATTGGCGACGAACGTTGTCCAGGAGCAGGGTGATCTGCGGAGCCAGGCCAAAACGATTGTTGAGTCTGTCCAGTAGGAGGTTTCGGGCTTCGCTATGGGCATCTGAGGAATGATAGCTGAAGATAACTCAGCTAGAAGGACAGCCCCACATAGCTCGAGTCTCGGCAGCGACACTTTCTTGACTGGAGCTACTCTCGTCTTGGAAATCAGTAGGTGGACTGAAAACTCGCAGTATGATGGAATAGGAAAAATAAATACCAACAAAATAATAAAAAAATTTTTTTTTTTTTTTATTATAATTTTATTTTATTTTTTTTATATATTTTTTGTATCAATGGTTTTTTTGTGTGAACAAATAATTTATGAACATAAATAATTATATTTTTAAAAATAATTTTTTTTTTTTTGTTTATAAATGTAAAATAGGGTAAAAAGTTTTTTTTTTGTGTATAAAGGGTTTTTATTGCGTATGGGAAAAATATTCAAAACATTTTATATTTTGAATTTTATTTTAAATTATTATATTTTTGTAGTGTATAAATGACACAAAAAGGTTTTTTTGTATATTTTATGTATATAATGTAAAGCAAAATTTTTTTTGCCAGTTATTATTTTGGTTTTTTTTTTTTTTTATAAGCCAAAAAAAAAGGGTACAATAATATTTAGGTAGCTTATGCTTAGTCGGATATGCCCCCTTGCGGAAAGGGTATTTTTAAGAATTATGTCGCAAGCTTATTCGAAAAAGTATATACCCCACTTGGTGGAAAAAAGCAGTGTATGTCAAACCGTTGGTTACTGGCATATGCTACGGAATGAGCAGAATCGGAACGGCTTGGAGTCAGTGACCAACATATATACGTATATGTTTGTGTGTGCGGAGTGTCACCGTTGATTTATGTCTGCATGTATTCACTTATTTGGTGGATGATTTTTTTTTCAACCAATTATTCTTTTATATGCACGTATGGAAAACAACAAGTGGTGGCGGATAGAGGAAAATGGAAACACTTGTTAGTTTTCGTTATATTATAGTGGCGCAAAAAAAAGAAATTGAATTATATGCATATAAAAAAATGTATGTAAAGTATACATACATACATATATAGAGGCAACGGACGAAAGGAAAATGCGCAAGAATTATGTTTATTAGGAAAGCTTAAACGGGCTGCGTTTAAGACTTAATAAAAAATACTTGCACATATAAATAATATAATAATATATAAATAATATAAAATAGGAATTAATATTACTTATCTGGTTTAAAAAAAGTGGACAAAATGCTTGTAGATGTGTAGTGTGTGTGTCGATGAAAGCCCACCGTAGCTTGCTGGGGCGAGCGATAATTATTAATCCTTTATTATCCGGCTCGAAGGACCATGAAAACGTCGGGGGTGGAGTCTTTAATTATTAACGCACACACGACGAGGAAAAAGTAATTGCAAACGCAAATGAGTTAAATAAAATGACTTAAACTTTTTCGGTATGTTTGCGCGGGGGCGTAGAACTTCTTTATTACGTTGTAAAATCAGAATTAACTTACAAGCCTACTGAGCATGCTCAGCAAGCTAATAACATTATGTTAACATTAAAAAAGCATGTAATGAACGGAGAGAGTGCGAGCTTTTATGCAAGCTTCAGGTGGGGAGCTGCAGATGCCGCTGCCTACTTTCCGGCTTGAACAGCGATGACTCTGATGTGCAAATAATTGATTACTAAAAAAAAAAAAAAAACCAGACATTATTGGATTGGGATAACATACGAAAACAAATTTCTACGCAACGTACAGAGTTTGATAAGTCTTTTAAGTGCACCAATATCGAATGAGACTAAATTAAAACATGTTGACCTTATGGTAAACATATATAATAGCATCAGAAAAATCATTCAAACGACCTTCAAATTCTACAAGGACGAGAAATCCTAAAACGACTAAGAGAAAACCTTGTGTACATTTCGGAGAGACATGATCTTATAATATTACTCCCTAACACAATTAATAACAAGTGGAAACGTTGCAGTCGGACGCAACCGACTGCGCCATACTCGATACCAGTATTAAAACCGGTAAAAAGAGGCCTGACTGCAGAGGGGTACGGATGCCGCAGAGGTGTACACTGCCTAAAAGATTTTCCGATGCAGATGGGGATGCCACAAGCTATCTTCCTTACAAATTTGATGACTCTATCTCAAAGTTTGTAAGTTTGTTGGGAAAGGGGGGCTGGGGGCGGTATGGGTGGGTGTGGCATCCAGATTTGTGATGCAGATCTTTGTGAAATGTCAATTGCTATCTTCGTACCAAATTTGGTGACTCTACCTCACAGTTTGTAAAAAGAGGGGAAAGGGGGGCTTGGAACTTATGGGTGGGCGTGGAATCCAAATTTTTGATGCAGATCTTTGTAAAATGTCAATTGCTATCTTCAACCAAATGGTGACTCTAGCTCGAAAATTTAAAAAAGTAGGGAAAGGGGGGCTGGGGGCGGTATGGGTGGGTGTGGCATGCAAATTTTTGCTGCAGATCTATGTGAGATGTCAATTGCTTTCTTCATACCAAATATGGTGACTCTAGCTAAAAAAAGGTGGGCGTTGCTCCAAAACATTGATGCAGATTTTTGGGGGTCGTTGCCAGCTATCTGCTTACCAAATTTGGTGGCTCTAGCTCCACAACTCTGGAAGATACACGCATTCCCGTTTTTGACGAAGCGTTGGGGTGGATGGGGGCGGCTTGGGCAGTATTGGTGGGCGTGGCATTCAAACTTTTGATGCAGTTTTTTGGAGGTCATCATCACCTATCTTGGCACCAAACTTGGTGGCTCTAGCTCAAAAACTGTGGGAGATATAGCCATTTCTGATTTCAAAATGCGGGGGGGGGGGGCAGGGGGCGGAATGGGTAGGCGTGGCTCAAAAACTTTGAAGCAGTTTTTTGGGAGGCGTTTCCAGCTATCTTCCCACCAAATTTGGAAGCTTTAGCTCCACAACTCTGGAAAATACACGCATTCCCGTTTTTGACGAAGCGTTGGGGTGGATGGGGGCGGCTAGGGCAGTATCGGTAGGCGTGGCATCCAAACTTTTGATGCAGTTTTTTGGAGGTCATCATCACCTATCTTGGCACCAAACTTGGTGGCTCTAGCTCAAAAACTGTGGGAGATATAGCCATTTCTGATTTCAAAATGCGAGGGGGGGGCAGGGGGCGTAATGGGTAGGCGTGGCTCAAAAACTTTGAAGCAGTTTTTTGGGAGTCGTTTCCAGCTATCTTCCCACCAAATTTGGAAGCTTTAGCTCCACAACTCTGGAAAATACACGCATTCCCGTTTTTGACGAAGCGTTGGGGTGGATGGGGGCGGCTAGGGCAGTATTGGTGGGCGTGGCATTCAAACTTTTGATGCAGTTTTTTGGAGGTCATCATCACCTATCTTGGCACCAAACTTGGTGGCTCTAGCTCAAAAACTGTGGGAGATATAGCCATTTCTGATTTCAAAATGCGGGGGGGGGGGCAGGGGGCGGAATGGGTAGGCGTGGCTCAAAAACTTTGAAGCAGTTTTTTGGGAGTCGTTTCCAGCTATCTTCCCACCAAATTTGGAAGCTTTAGCTCCACAACTCTGGAAAATACACGCATTCCCGTTTTTGACGAAGCGTTGGGGTGGATGGGGGCGGCTAGGGCAGTATCGGTAGGCGTGGCATCCAAACTTTTGATGCAGTTTTTAGGGGGTCATCATCACCTATCTTGGCACTAAATTTGGTGGCTTTAGCTCAAAAACTGTGGGAGATATAGCCGTTTCTGATTTCAAATTGCGGTGGTGCTGCGGGCGGAACGGGGGGGCGTGGCTCCAAAAACTTTGATGCAGTTTTTTGGGGGTTGCTAGTAGCTATCTTCTTACCAAATTTGGTAGTTCTAGCTGTAAGGATGTGCGAAATATGTGGATTTGTCGGTTTTGAGTTATCGAATTTATCGATTTGCCAACCCCCCAGTTATCGTACAACCCCCATCTTGACACTTTAATTTACTATCCCATAGATGAAGAGAATTGGAAAGTTTCAAGTCTCTAGCTTGAAGGGTGTGGAAAAAAGTTGCGAACATACGGACGGACAGACGGACGGACACCATGACGGACATTGCACAAACTCATTATACTCTTTACCTTCGGTATCGAGTATAATAAAGCATCATTCGATAAAACTCAGCTGATGACGACTATACCCACAGACATAGAATCAAATACACTCAAAATGCCTCAAACATAAATAGAATTGATAAATACAACGTCGAAGCTTATACCAGATTTTGATGGTAAAGCGGAAAACCTAACAAGTTTTCTAGACGCACTAGAAATCCTGAACACTATCAAAGGTGAACACGAACAATTAGCAGTCTCAATCATAAAGACCAAGCTTAAGGGACATACAAGAAATTTAATCAATAATGAATCAATTTTACAAACACTCACATTACATGCATGTGCACACACTCTCTGTCTCTATACACTCTTTTTATTTACATAAGAATACATATATCTTTTAGGCTAAGAATTTGAAATAATGAATAATAAAGAACATTCTATAATCCACCATCAAATGGCACTGACGTGCCCAAACGTTTTCAACTTTAAATTGAACACATTATAAATATTATAATTGCCCCCAGCAGCTTTTCAATGTAATTTAACAGACAGATTGGGCTGTAGGATGAAGACTCCCCTGGCGGTTTGTCTGGTTTCGGCCCAAGCAACAGCAGGGTGTTTTTTTTTTTTTAATTCATTTATTAAATCTAAATAAGTAAATAACTATTCTATATACTATTCTTTATAAAAAAAATAAGGCGGTTTGAGAGGTTTGAGAAACAACGACATTTGCGGAACGGCCGTTAGGTATTGCGTCGCAAACGCCTTTGCTCCGCTTGCTCCCGGTGCTCGTTTCGCTCGCGCTCGGCCTTCCGCAGTTCCGTCATGACGGCAACCGTAAAGCCGCTAAATGCTTCGCAGTTCACGCTACTGGCTAGTATTAGCGTTACCAGGTTGCCTACATCGATGGCACAACGAAAGGTCCTTTCCATTTCTGTGCGAAGCCCTGTGAATTGAACGCAGTGGAACAGCACATGCTCCGCATCCTCGATAAAGCTACTTCCGCAGTATGTGCAGAAGGGAGCATCCTCGAGACCGAAGCGGTGTAAATATCTGCGGAAACAGTCATGCCTGCTGAGGAGCTGTGTGATGTGGAAGTTAACCTGTCCATGTTTTCTGTCCAACCACTCTGATAGGCTTGGGATTAGGCGGTGAGTCCATCTCCTTTTAGAGGACGAATACCATCGCCTCTGCGAGTTGGCGATAGTGCGCGATCTGGCCGAGGTGCGTGCTGCCTTCTTTTGGGCCACTGGATGGTCTCCTCATAAACCTCTGCAACCAGACACGCATCGTCCGAAATAATTCAAAAGCCGCTACATACCCTGATTGCCCGTAGACGGTGAGTAGCCGTAAGTCCACGGGAGTAGCTGTCGTAGCGGAGGCCAGGGTGCCAAATAGGCGCCGTTTACAACATCACCACCCTAGTCACGCTGGAAATAAAAGCTCTCCTAAACTAATTCTGGCCTCTCGTATTTGGCATAATACTCGATAGTGCAGCAGCTTTCGAGCTGGCGTACGCTAGGTGCTTCTTAAATGAAAGTCTTGTGTCCAGCATCACTCCCAGGTACTTGATTGCTCTCTTTGATGCGATTTGCGTATTTCCCACTGTAATGTCACCACAACTTTTCTGCTGCTTATGAGTACAGCCTCGGTTTTGTGGGGGGCAATCTGGAGGCCAACCGAAAATCAGCCTTAGTAGGTAGGTTGGCACTCCAAACGCTACCAAAGCGTCCTGGATGCAGCTCTACTTTGCAGTGTTGAACGCGTTTTTTACATCCAGCGTTGCGATCAGACAGTACTTTTTGGCACCTCCTTGCCACCTAGTGCCGGCTATAGCTTCTGAGGCTATCTCCACCACCTTGCCGATTGCGTCGAGCATTGACCTCGATTTACGGAAGCCAAACTGCTGATCCGAAAGCCTTCCTGCAGCGGATATGTCGCGCTTTAGACGTGTGCAGATAAGATAGTTCAATATCTTTTCGACCGTATCAATGGCAAATAGGCCTGTAGGCAGCTGGATCCTCAATTGGCTTCCCAGGCTTTGGTAGCAGAACCAGGCACTGGAGTTTCCACTTATTAGGGAAGACTCCGTTGCGAAGACAGTTATTAAACATCTCGGCAAAGATGTCGGGGCGGATCGCAAGTGCTAACTTGAGAGCTCTGTTAGGAATCCCGTCGGGCCCTGGCGCCTTGCTAGGCTTCGTCCACGTTGCTGCTTGGCGGATCTCTTCCAAGGTGATCACCTCGATGTCCTCGATATCGGCAGGCATGCTAGACGCTGGCGCGGGAAAGAGCTCATCAGACATGCTGGGAAGTAGGTGCGTTACAATCTCTCTGAGCGCCTCCGAGTCGGTAGGCTGGCAGCGGGAAAATGCGTTGAAGCGTTTGACAACGATTTTGTAGGCGTCGCCCCAAGGATCGTTCTCAGCTGTGTCGCAGAGCTGGAGAAAGCATCTGCGCTTGCTTACCTTAATAAGCTTCTGCAGCTGCCTCCTGCAAGTGAGGAACTTTGCTTGTCAGGCTTGGTACATCTGGGAACCACGTGTGCGCTGGTAGCGGCGTCTAGCGTGGTTGCAGACGTTTCGAGCCTCTGCTATCTCCTCGTCCCACCAGTAAACTTGCACATGGTGCCTCTGATACATCTTGCTCCTCGCCATGCTGGCATCGCAAGCGTGGCTTATCAGCATCATGGATTTTTCCACCACAGCCTCGGTGCTGTATGCGCTATCCAATCCCTGCGGATACAAGCTGTATACCAAAGATTCGCGTTTCGACCGTCTCGGCACGGTATTTCTGCCTAGGTTTGGCTGGAACAAGCTGGCGATTATTTCGTGCTCCGACGGTGAACCATATGGCGGCATAGTCGCTCCCATTGGAGAACTTGATGTCAACGACTGATCCCAGCCCTGCTCTGCTTAAGGTGTGCTGAGTACCCTGGTTTAGCATTGCAACGTCCAGTAGCGTGTTGGCCTCAAGTAAGGCTCGGTCCCTAGCGTTCGTGGACGAGCTACCCTACTCCTCTGCCCATGCGTTGAAGTCACCAGCGATGATGACTGGGTGCCGGCCCCTAACATCTGCCACCAAAGAGTCCAGGGTGTTGTTATACTCTGAGAGCAGCAGGCTAAAGGCCAGATAGACGAAGTAGATCCTCATGTCGCCCACCATCGCACGTACGAAGCTATCCGCTCGGTAAACTCTAGTTAGTGGTGACGCAGCTGCATTTCATATTGCACGACTACTTACACCTCCGCTGAGTGGACATCTGCGACTGCCCGCCTGGTGGCTGGTTGAGGCACTGCCCTTAGCGGTGCAGATGAAGCACTTCGCCTCGCTCTTAAGGCTTGCTGCCTTGAGACCCAAGTCTCCGCACCACAGGGTTACGGTAGCTGGTAG
Source organism: Scaptomyza montana (assembly GCA_018904305.1). NCBI lineage: Eukaryota > Metazoa > Arthropoda > Insecta > Diptera > Drosophilidae > Scaptomyza > Scaptomyza montana. The sequence goes on along the minus strand of JAEIGR010000024.1, from coordinate 692,883 downwards.
CGGTATGTCCCATTTCCAGGCAGCAGTAGAACCTCGTTCGTGTTTCCTGCTGGCGGATAGCTCAGCTCGTCCACCCAATTCGAACTGCGCGCAAGGCAGTAATGCTGCTAGCCAGATTCGCCGATACTGAAAAATTTGTCAGCTGGGTGTTGCCATATCCAGGTCGAATGCTTTTGAAGTTGCATACCTCGACGGGTATATTGGCTTGTGTCGACAACGCAGCCACGATTTCCTCCTTAGTTGCCATTTCGTCTAGATCGCGAATCGCAAAATCATGATTGATCTGTAAATGAGCGAATCACTGCGCTCTTGCCCAGCACCATCTCCATTTCATCCTTGACCTGCTTGGTGCACTCCAGGCCGCTTTCCTTTATCTCTAGAATCAAGTCGCTTTTTGCAGTGCGACGAGCTTTGGAGACCTTATCGCGGACTCCGTTGAGCTTGCCATCATCTCTGCGCGTAACAAGCGCTAGAACTTCGCTGAAAGAAATCTCGCTGGTACTTATGAACAGCGCATCTGATCTGCACTTCAAGAGCTGCCTACCGGGCGGCTTGCCATGATTTAAAGGCGGCTTAATCTTTTTCCTCCGTTGCACCATTTGCCACATGTTGCATGGAGCTGATTACAAGGACACCGTATCCGGGAGGCCAGTTTTGCTTCTCTTGGATGGAGAAGGGCGCTGGCTAGGCTTTCGTTCTTGCCGTCTCTTGGGCGTTACGACCGTCCTCGCAACACCGCTACCCTGCTGACTAGCCCTAATGGGTACGCTGGGTGGCAATTTTGCAACTGGCGTAGTCTGGGTGGCAGAATCTGCACTTATTTTGGAAGCTGGCTTGCTTTGGTTCGTAAAATTTAATATCGTTCGCTGCTAAATTCCTCACCTGTTGGTTGACATGGCGCTGCCCGATCACCCGAGCGGTGCACAATTTCTTCCAGAGCTACAACTTGTCTCCAACTCGCGAAAACTTCAAGCAGTCCCTCGGTGACCTAAGGTTTCCCTAAGGTGTTTAACCGGTGGAGGCTATATCGCCCCAAAGTGGTCACCAGTGCCCCACGGAGCACCGCCGCGAAAGAGGGGGTTGGTAATAGCCGGTTCCGTGGCCTTTTGCTTGATGCTGCTTGAAATTCACTTCTATAGAGAAGCACCAAATGACGCGCCTGATGGTTATGCAACGAAATTTAGTCGCACTTGCACCTAGCCAGTGCGCGAACCACTCACAGCTGGGAAACCTCTTGGAGAGTTGGCGCCACCTGCCATCAACTGCAGAACCAATTGGCACTGTTCGCTCAGCTGGCACTGCTATACAAAGCGCACAGCCCTGGTACACTGCGATATCAGCTGGCAATGTGGTCATCCCAATTACACAAATAAACACAAATAGCACACCACGGAGGATAAGTGTGCAATAAGTGCAATAATTACATATACTACAGCCACGCACACCAGCTCGATTACCCAAAATGCGCAATGCAAGCGACCAGAGCCAGGGAACGCGCTGGCATCGGTGATGAAGACAACAGGAAGGTGGCACTACCTATTGAAGCACCGACTGACTTGAAAATTTGTTTCCAATACAGATTTGGTACTGCAAAAGCACTACAAGGACGGAGCGACAGGAAAACGCGACCACAAGTGCAAAAGCTTACACACTGTGAGTGTGTGCTGGTGTCGATGCCGGGGTATATATATATTTTTTCCCCCGTCCAGAAGGTGAGAATCTTCAAAAGATATTGGATACGCCGCATCCCCTTTGGGATCCTCCGCATAGTATTACTTCGCGGGGGGTGGTAACCTGCTTTGGTGGAGATACTTCCTGTATCCTCCGTGGCCCGTGAGGAATTGTGTTAGGTGGAAGTCCACCTGTCTCGCTCCGCGTCCAAGCCAATCGCTGACATCTGGGATCAGGCAGTGCGTCCATCAACCTCCGCTGGCCGCATCCCACCTCCTCTACCACCTGATCAGGGATTCCTGCCTTGCCTCCTTCTTGGCCTCTGCAGCGGACACTCCCGTGTCTCACCGTGTTATGCGGATCCTCTTCGTCTCCTCCGACAGCCTGTGTGGGGCCACTTCTTCATGCCCATATTTGTGGTCACCGAGATACTTAATGGCTTCCTTCGACTTCACGAACGCATTGCCCACTCTGAAGTTAGCGAACTCCAACACCTTTCTGCTCGTAATGAGCACTGCCTCCGTCTTATGGCATGCTAGGTCCGGCCTGCTCGAGCCACTCAGCGATTGTGTCGGCTGCCGCGCTAACGGCCGCTTCTACCTGCTCGACTTTTTTGGCCACTACCACAACCGCTAGGTCATCTGCGAATCCAATTAGTCTGCACCCAACTCCGTCGTACATCAAGTTCCATAGGAGTGGTCCCAGGACCGATCCTTGTGGAACACCCAACGTTACATTGTGCCGCTTCAAGCCATCGTCCGTGTCGTACTCGAGCACCCTCTCCGACAGATAGCTGCTGATTATTCGTAGGAGGTAGTCCGGTAGTCCTATTCGAGCGAGCACATGCTGGATCCGTGTCCATCTGGCCGTGTTGAACGCGTTGCTTATGTCCAACGCTACCACCACACAGTATTCCTTCGTCCCCCTTCGCCATCTTGCTCCTGCGATTGCCATTGAGACTATCTCCACCACCATCTCTATTGCGTCCACCGTTGACCTGGCCTTTCGGAAGCCAAACTGTTGCTGCGACAGTGCTCCTTTCTCCTCGGCTACTTTCAGCAAGCGACCGTAGATTATCCTCTCGAATACTTTACCCACCGTGCTCAGCAGGCATTCTGGGCGGTATCTTGAGGGTTCGTATACGAGTTTCGTTCCCTTGGGGACGCCGTCGGGGCCTGGTGCCTTCCTGTCGCCAAACTGGCCTGCTGCAAATTTCTTTCGACGCATTGAAGTAACAATGGCGTTGAAATTGAAAACCCAATATGGCCGCGACAAGCGTGTTGCGCTATGAATACAGAACTACACACACACACACACACACACACACACACACATCTATAGATATATTTACTAGCTGTGCTTTAATGAACAGAAGAACCTAACTTTAACGACTGACCTGTGTCATTAACTGACAAGATTTTAAGTAATTAACAAAATTACGTCCAATATATTTTTCTATGACGGACTTTAAAAAATTTTAAGCAAAAGCAATTGTTTGGAGCGCTAATGTTTTTTAGCGCTTTTAATTTCCGAAAATGAAATAAAGCAAAAGACAGAACTACAAATCAAACCGATGTTTATTTGTAATTGTCACAATGCTTACGACTTGTTCGCACCGAATGTGTTTGAACAACTAACAGAAGAATATGCAAGTGGCGACGTACAAAGCTTGCCGTTGCGTTACGGATATAGTCATAAAGCGAACATTGGTAGATAACTTAAGATAAGTGCAAGAGAACAGAAAAATGATTTAAGCTACTCTATAGTGATGTGATGGTAAGGCATGCCACGCAAGGCAATAAGAATGTATAATTTATCTATTTTGCTCGATCGGCTGTTGCTGCTCCGAACATTCTCCCCCCGTTGAAAGCACGCTTTCAACAGAGTCCTTTAAGGGCAGCAAACAAAGCTTCGCTGTTGCCCTCCGAAACTTTCCAGTAGCGGTTTTTAGCTCTGCAACTCTGGGAACGCCGTCACTTCCAGGGAGGAGTTGAAGAACTCGAGCAAGTGGCCAGTGCATGGGCGGAAGATTCTCATCCTTGATGAGGACTAGGTCGCCGACACGTAGTGGTTCGACGCGCGTTCTCCACTTGGTCCGTTCCTGAAGCAACGTCAGATACTCTTTTTGCCAACGAGCCCAGAAAATCTGCTGTATACGTGCCACCTGGTGCCAACCATTTAAACGATTGAAGCTGATCGCTGATAAGTCTGGCTCGATTAAGTTTGTTGGTGGCCCACCAAGCAAAAAATGTGATGGAGTCAGTACATCTAGGTCCTCAGGATTTTCTGTAATGGGAACTAATGGTCTAGAATTAATGATTGCAGATATTTGATAAGCCAGCGTTTGTAGTTCATCGAGATGTAGTGTGTTTTGACCAAGAGAGCGATACAGGTGATGTTTTGCACTCTTGACTGCGGCCTCCCAAAGTCCACCAAAGTGAGGAGAGCGAGGAGGAATAAAACGCCAGTCAATGTTGTCCGAAAGGCAAAACCTTTGCACTGCATTCTGATGAGAGTCGCTTAGGAAGAGTTTTTTCAACTCCAGCAGCTCGTTTCTAGCTCCAACAAAATTCGTAGCGTTGTCTGACCAAATTTGACTTGGCCTCCCACGAAGTGATATAAATCGCTTTAGCGCGCCGATAAAGGTTGGTGTTGAAAAATCCTTGGCAAGCTCCAGGTGTACCGCCTTGGTCTTAAAACAAATAAAAATGTAAAAATGATGTACGCCTTTAATGGAGGCCTATTGCGAACTCCCGATTTGTAGAAAAAAGTTCCACAGTAGTCCACACCGGTAGCGTCAAAGACTCGAGATCCTGTGCACCGTTCCTTGATATGCGTTAAAAGCCGTGGCCTTGCCCGTAAGCATCTAATGCATTTGTTGATGACCTTGGCTACAGTCTTCAAACCACCAATTGGCCAATACTGAAGCCGGATAGAAGCCAGAAGTGCTCGGGGTCCAGCATGCAAGTTGCGTTCATGAAAATGTGCAAGGACGGAGACGGTAACGGGATGTCCTGGAGGTTAGATGATTGGCTGGCGAGAATCAAACGGCAGATTTGAGTTTTTTAGGCGACCGCCCACACGAATAAGTCCAAATTCGTCGATGAACGGGCATAAGGATGCAAATGAGCTTGATGCTTGTACTACTCCCTTTTCCTTCAATTCCTTCATGCATTGACTTAAGCTTCGACCTTGAATAAGCCTAAGAAGCATCTGAGCGCCATTATGAATGTCACTCAGGTTAAGTCCAGGGTGTCGTATCCTTTTGATAAATTTGTATACGTAGGCGAATACACATTGCAAGCTGGAGAAGGAATTAAAAAATTTGCAATCAGAGACGATATCCGATGATGGTGCGTTGACGACTAAGACCTTCCTGCGAACCTCCAGGCTTGGCTCAACGACAGCATGACAGGAGGCCAGGAAACCTCATCCAAAGTCACGAATTGAGGACCATGTAACCATAGATCAACCCGGGCAAGTTGACTTGGCATCATGCCACGAGAAAGTATGTCGGCCGGGTTGACATTTGTGGGAACATGACGCCATTGCATGCTGTCCGTCAGTTCCTGAATTGCAGCTACTCGATTTGCGACGAATACATTGAATCGGGAAGGCTCACTGTGAATCCACGACAAAGCTATAGAAGAATCTGTCCAGCAATAAAAAGAGCCATTGAAAAGTCCAGATTGAGCAATTTCAAACATAAGCTGTGCAAGCAGTCTGGCAGTCTGGCTTCGGTACGGTAAGTTTCTTCAGAGGGGCGACACGAGACTTCGAACAAAGTAGGTAGCTCGAAGGTTGCTGACCCTTGGACATGACAAAAATGCAAGCTCCATATGCGTCGATGCTGGCATCACAGAATCCGTGTACCTCTAAAGGACAGCGCTGGGCGGTAACGCAACGAGGAAACGATATTCGTGGAAAATTGTTGAAGCCATTGTGTATCTCCATCTAAGCTGTGCTGAGGTCAAGTGGCAAACTTTCGTCCCAATCAAGCTTCGCCTTCCACAAATGCTGCAAGAACACCTTTGCCTTCACAATAGCCGGTCCTATAAGACCAAGAGGGTCGTATAAGTGTGCTATTGCCGATAAAATGGAGCGTTTACAAGGCCTTGCAACATGCTGCGCTGGAGCCGATGAAAACAGAAGCTGATCAGATCCAGTATCCCATAACAGACCGAGTGTTTTTATGATGTCGCTGTCATCATTGAATTTGAGACAAGTTTCTCTTTCGGACTCAGGTACCCCTTCTAAAACTTTCGAATGACTCGAGCACATCTTTCGAAGCTGAAAGTTGCCTCGGGCAAGGAGCTCCGTTGTCTGTTGCATCTTTTGAACAGCCTCATTTACAGAATTTCCACCAGATATCAAATCATCGACATAGAAATCCTTTAAGACAGCTGAGGAACCAAGGGGAAACGAATGTCCTTCATCATGCGCTAACTGGTGCATTGTCCGAACTGACAAGAATGTTGCAGGCTTCGTTCCATATGTTACAGTGTCAAGCTTGTACACTCTTATATTTTCCCTTGGAGAGTTCCGCCAGAAAATGCACTGGAAGTATGTATCCGGGCAGCTCACTCGAACGCATCTATACATCTTGCAGATGTCCCCAGTGAGAGCGACAGTATACGTGCGAAATTTAATCAGCAAATTGAAAAGTTTGGCCTGAATGACAGGGCCAGCCATGAGAACATCGTTTAGAGACGCGCCCGAAGAAGTTGCAGCGGAACCATCAAAAACGACACGTAACTTGGTTGTTGTGCTATCTTCCTTTAATACGCAATGGTGTGGCAGAAAATAGCGACAGGAACCTGCGAATTCCGGTTGAACGAGTGACATGTGTTTTAATCCAAGGTATTCCTCAATAAATGCCGAGTATTGCTGTTTTAAGTTAGGATTCCGTTCAAGTTTTCGCTCCAAACTTAAAAACCGCTGGTAGGCTTGATTGTACGAATCTCCTAAGTTTCCAGAGGTTGGCTTAAAAGGCAGCATAGCTGAATATTCGCCCGACGGTAGGCGAGAGACTGTCTTTGTGAAATGCTCCTCGCATTGCAATTCCTCCTTGGTAGCTTGTGCGTTGCCTTCACCACAGCCTTAAACTTCCCAAAATCGCCTGACAATATGCTCAAGCCTATCGTCCAAAGTGGAGCGCTCATCATTTGGTAGGCTTGGCTCGCACACAGCTAATAGAGAACCATTGCCGTTTGTTTTGCATCCTCCTGTAACAGCCCAACCAAGTCGAGTTTTTTGCAAAAGAGGCAAACCTGGCAGAAGTTTAATTTGGCCGACGCAGAGAAGATCGTAAAACGTGCTTGCTCCAATGAGTAGATCGACTTGCTGCCGCTTGTGGAAAGCTGGGTCTGCCAATTGAATATTTGAAGGAATGCTCCACGCTGAAATATCGATCGAACTGCTGGGCTGACAGTCTGTAATTGAAGGAACGATTAATGCATTGATAGCTGTAAAATAATCTGAATGCCGAGCCTGCAGTCCAATGTTGACAGTAGATCCTGAGGTGGGTACGCTAGCATCACCCAGACCACAGATACTTGTCGAAGAGCGAATTCTCTTCAACCGCAGCTGCTGGGCTAACCGAGACGTTATCAGGTGAGCCCAAATCTAGTAACGCACGCGCCGGAAGTAAAGAGCCAGAGCGATCTTTAAGAAGCACAATTGCTGTGGCTAACAGTGCACCACCTTTAGATACAGCATGTGAAGAAGAGACGTGCAGCGAAGAGGCAATATTTTGCGAGTGCGATGACGTGCCTCGCGTTTCATCAAAATGTAGAAGAGTATGATGCCGAGAATTGCAAGTCATACAATTTCTACTTGAGCACGACTGAGCTTGATGTCCTTTTTTTAGGCAGCTTAAACATAGGCCAAGTTTCTTCGCCTCTTTGAAGCGTAACGATGGGTTCAAAGTTCCAAACTTGGGGCAGGAATATATGACATGCCCTGGGGTTTTACAAAAGACGCATGCAGTGTTCGTTTGTGTCGCTACAAACGCCTTTCTACATGAATTTGTAGCTGGGTTGCCTTTTGATGCCGAGAAATTAGACATAGCGTGCTGCATGGTCTCCATCCTTTGACAGCGGCTGTCAAGAAACATAAAAAACTCCTCCGATGAGGGAATTTTATCTAAGGCGATGCTCTCTTCCCAGCTGGTCTGCGTTGCGAGGTCCACTTTGGCGAGTAATATGTTAACTATAATACTTCCGGCAATCTCCTGTGCAGTGCCGAGTGTCTCCAAAGCACGCATGTGAACAATAATCTTGTCCGACAACTCACGAAGTTTGTCCGCCGACGCCGACTCTACCTTCTTGAGCCCAAGAATGCCCTTGATGTGTGACTGAAATACAAGGCGTTTATTATTAAAGTGCCTATGTAATATGCGAAGAGCCACTTGATAGTTGGCCTCAGAAAGTTCAAGAGACGATATGGCATCAAGTGCTGAGCCCGACAGACTAGAACGCAAGTGCTGAAAACGCTCAATGTCAGTTAGATCCGCATCCTTGTCTATAATTGATTCAAACATCGAGATGAAATTGGCGAACTCTGTGTAGCCTCCAGAAAATTGCGGAACCTTGAGCTCTGGCAAACGAGCTCGACGAGGGCGATCCGTAGACGAAATGAAGATTGGCTCCTGAGTTGCATCCAAACTGCTCCGCTTAGTTGGCGCTGTTGATAATTGCTCTTGCGAAGGGCACAGGCGAGATCGGACACGGGTAATTAGCTCTACAAGCATGACGTCAAAGTTTTCGCGTAACTCACTCCCAATTTCGTCGTAATCCAGTTCTTCCAGGCTGTCGTGAGCTGAGTTGAAGCTAAGCTCAACTTTTTTGAGCAGCTCTAAGCGAACAATGAGATCTATGTTCGAGAACGACTTCAAAATATCAGGCGTTGATGACTCGTTGAGACGCTGCAACTGCACCAAAAACGATGCTGCCTTTCTCTTGAAGAGTTGCGTTTTATGCGCAGAGGCAGACTCGGTACAAGGCCCAGTCGACATTGGGAAGGTTTTTTTTTTTTTTTTTTTTTTTAAATTAACAAAACTTGCAAAAATATATTATTTTAAAATGAACGGACACTTTCGATAAATATATATGCCACAGTCTTACACCTTTATGCAATTTAGTTTATGTTCTTTAAAGTTTGGTGAACGTTTACGAAAAATTTGCGCGACGACACTGTTCAAAACCGTTGTAAAGCGTACCAACAATAATGACAAAGCGCGCACAAAAGGTTATTAGCCTGCGTACAGCTTCTTTTTGTTCAACGATCGTCACCAAAGGGCAATAGGCAAAAATGTTCACTTATCTTGTGCTGATTGCACGATACGAGCGGGTAACGCGGGTGCCGGTTTCACGTACGTACAAGTGTGTGTGAGTATGCAGGTGGCACCTGTTCTGCCGATTGCAGAAGGCGAACACTGCACAAAGCGAAAGAGATTGACGAATTGGGGTTAAATACACTATATGCTCATAGTATAGGAGAACTTATATCCCAAATCTGAAGTCTCTAGCTCTTGTAGTCTCTGAGATCTACGCGTTCATACAGACAGACAGACGGACAGACAGACGGACATGGCTAAATCGACTCGGCTATTGATGCTGATCAAGAATATATATACTTTATAGGGTCGGAGATGCTTCCTTCTGCCTGTTACATACTTTTGCACAAAACCATTATACTCTTATTTACCCATTTTATGGGTTAAGGGTATAATGAATGAATAAAAACACTTTATATAAATAAATATATTTATATAAATTTATATATCGATCACATGTGTATATCGGAAACCAGAAAAGTTATCGATAATTTGAAGCAAACTTGTTCTGCTCATGGTATATTAGAACTTTTATCCAAAATCGGAAGTCTCTAGATCTTGTAGTCTCTGAGATCCACGCGTTCATACATACAGACAGACAGACAGACGGACAGACAGATGGACAGTCGGACATGGCTAAATCGACTCGGCTATTGATGCTGATCAAGAATATATATACTTTATAGGGTCGGAGATGCTTCCTTCTGCCTGTTACATACTTTTGCACAAAACCATTATACCCTTATTTACCCATTTTATGGGTTAAGGGTATAATGAATGAATAAAAACACTTTATATAAATAAATATATTTATTTAAATTTATATATCGATCACATGTGTATATCGGAAACCAGAAAAGTTATCGATAATTTGAAGCAAACTTGTTCTGCTCATGGTATAGGAGAACTTATATCCCAAATCTGAAGTCTCTAGCTCTTGTAGTCTCTGAGATCCACGCGTTCATACAGACGGACAGACGGACATGGCTAAATCGACTCGGCTATTGATGCTGATCAAAAATATATATCAGAGCTCGCAAATAACACTTGACCGTTTCGTGCAGTCACCAAAAAACTGTTTTTGCGGACCACTTGCGCAAAAAGTCAGACAAGAGCGTTCACTAGTGTCTCTTGAACGAACGGTCTGTGCTCAACCAAAAACCAATTTCGTGTTTCTCTTTTGCTCTGCTCATTCACTGACCGTTTTGCAACGAGCGAAGAAAATAAAAGTCTTTTGCATCTGTATGAGTGTATATGCGAATGATCCCCTGCAGTTCGACTGGTATGAATTCGTCCCTTGTCTTTGATGAACCATCGATTCTTTGGAATGATTCCAGAATCGATCCAAAAGAATGCAGAAGGGAATGGATCGTTTGTACGCGGCAAGATATACATACATATATGTATGTAAGCCTTGCTCGCCTTCCTCGCTCTCTCGCTCTCTAAATTTTAGTTTTCATTCATCCCTTATAAACGACGCATATCCGCGGACGCATATGTTTTTAAGTTGTTATTGTTTTTGCTTAAACCATAATAAGTTTGAAAATAAATATTGTATTAAAATGTTTATTTATTTGTTTTTGGGTTAGTTTCTGCCAAAATACTTGCATACGCATGTACATAATATGTACATATCAATGCAATCAACATTTTAAATTCAATGATATCTCGCTCTCTTTCTCTTTCCCTGTACCCTGGACGGGAATGGGGACAAGGAATGGAGAGCGGAATCAATCCATTCCCGATCGATTCCCTGTACCCTGGACGGGAATGGGTACAAGGAATGCAGAGCGGAATCAATTCATACCGTCCAATGACATGGCAATGTTAAATTCACCGATATTTTACACGCGTTGTCTTCCAGGCGGGAAGCGATGGTAGTGAAAATGGATCGGTGAATCCACAGTTGATTCATCGATCCATCGAACTGCAGGGTCAGTGTCTTTTGCATCTGTATGAGTGTATATCAGTGTACGTGTAAATCACACTTGCTTTTGTGGATTCGGTGTGAATACAAAAGACCGTTTACGATGAGTCTTTTGTTTTTTCGCTCTTCTGCTGACCTCAATGAACGAGCGTTCAGTTGGATCGCTCTTTCTTAGTTGTTGTTGAGTGAGCATAACAAGAACCACGAAACTGAGAACAGTTAACCGAAAACCAAAACAAAGAGAAACGAAAAGTTCTGTTCAGAGCGAGAGCACACGCGCATCGTTTTTATACCCTTAACTCATAAAATGGGTAAATAAGGGTATAATGGTTTTGTGCAAAAGTATGTAACAGGCAGAAGGAAGCATCTCCGACCCTATAAAGTATATATATTATTGATCAGCATCAATAGCCGAGTCGATTTAGCCATGTCCGACTGTCCGTCTGTCTGTCCGTCTGTATGAACGCGTGGATCTCAGAGACTACAAGAGCTAGAGACTTCAGATTTGGGATATAAGTTCTCCTATACCATGAGCAGAACAAGTTTGCTTCAAATTATCGATAACTATTCTGGTTTCCGATATACACATGGAATCGATAACAAAAAAATATCGAATTTGGAAAATGTAAAAATGAGGGTTGAAAGAATGAGTAATTATTGATCTTTTCTGAAAATTTCGTCCAAATCGGTTAAGAAACACCGGAGATATCGAGCTTAATCGATTGAAGTTAAGTCAGTATACCAAAGTCTTATATAAATTTAATTTATTTTTTGCAACTGGGTTCAGGGTATCTTCTAGTCGGGCTGTCCCGCCTTGAGCCTTCTTACTTGTTTTCGGTTGTTTTCGCGAGCAGACCGCAAAACGAAAAACGGTCAAGTGTTATTTGCGAGCTCTTATATATGTATATACTTTATAGGGTCGGAGATGCTTCCTTCTGCCTGTTACATACTTTTGCACAAAACCATTATACCCTTATTTACCCATTTTATGGGTTAAGGGTATAAAAAAAACCAAAACGGAAAAATTATTGTTAGCCATCAGAGCTCGCAAGAAACTCTCGAGACTTTCAGACTGTCCGAAAAAAACCACTCTCATTGGGACATAATGCAAAAAGCGAACGAGAAAACACAAACATTTCTGTTCTTGATCAATGAGTGGAATGCTCAAGCAAAGACAGTTTTTTTCGATTTCGCTCTTGTCTTCTGCGGAGCGTTTTGGTAGAGCACAATCGCCAAAGTCTCTTTTGCGTATGTATGCGTGTTTTTGTGTATTTTGCTTGGGTGTGTGCGTCGGTTTACTAGTATAGTATACAAAATTACACACATACATGCACAAGAAAAAGAAACTTTTTGCTTCCACTTTTAACATTTTGCTCATTTGCGGAGGCTCATTTGATGAGCAACGAAAATTTGTCTCTTCTCAAGTTGTTATTGCACGACTGTTCCGTCTGTTTGCTCAATAGAAAATACGAAACAGAGAACACACGAGAACTGAAAAAAGTGTTTTGCTCAGAGAGAGACGGAGGGCGCGTTAGTTTTTTCTGTTTCTATGCTGAATGGAGGGCAATAAAAGAATGTGTTGAGCGTCATTTGCGAGCTCTGTTAGCCATTCATCATCATTTCCCTTGGAAACATACCATGGGATTGATAGATACCAAGACGGTGGATTCTACCGCAAATGTAATAAATAAAGTCGAAATAGAAAGTCCAGACTTAAAACTTTTATCAATCATGGTTACTATAATTGAAGTACTAATGACCATGAATTTTTTCTTTAAATTGTACAAAATACACAATATATGTATTAAAAAGAAATACCTAAGTCGTGTGAACGATTTAGACAATGTTTAAAAGAAAAAAAAAAAAAAAAATATATACATGTATACAAAACGATAATATCTTTTAAAAACGATTATTAAACGATAATTTCTTCTAGTAAAGAACAAACCTATACATCCCAAGTTGATCATTATCCTAATGTGGATAAAGAAGAACTCAACACTTTGCATGCACATGTACGATAGTCTAGTGTTAAGGTTGCCAGAGAGGTGCGGGTTCGATTCCCCGTGTAATTAATTTGGTATTTAAGTTTTTTAGTCCAATTTTGTTTTTTGAAAAAAGCGTCTGGCGCTCGATACACGAAAAATGTATCACAAAGCGCCCACACTTTTTGACAATAGTTGAAAAGTTTTTAAATTTTTTAAGCTTACATTAGAAATTATTTTTAAATTTTTAGTTCATTGTTTTTAAAAAGCGTATTTTTTAGTTTTTTAAACTATATTTATTGATTAATAACTTCAAAGCAATCAGTAATATGTTACAATTAAATTATAACATGGCGACCATTAACAAGAGACACGTAACCAATCAAAACAAGTAGAAACGTTGCAGTCGGACGCAACCGACTGCGGCATACTCGATACCAGTATTAAAACCGGTAAAAAAAGAGGCCTGATTGCAAAGGGGTACGGATGCGGCAGGGGTGTACGCTACCTTAAAGATTCTCCGATGCAGATGGGGATGCCACCAGCTATATTCCTTCCAAATTTGGTGACTCTAGCTCAAAGTTTGTTAACGGTGGGGAAAGCGGAGCTGGGCCTGAATGGGTTTGTGTGGCATAAAAATTTTTGATGCAGATCATTGTGGCATGTCAATTGCTATCTTCATACCAAATTTGGTGACTCTAGCTCGAAATTTCTAATAAGTGTGGAGAGGGGGGCTGGGGGCGGTATGGGTGGGCGAGGCATCCAAATTTTTGATGCAGATCTATGTGAAATAACAATTGCTATCTTCATACCAAATTTGGTGAATCTAGCTCGAAATTTGTAACAATTGGGGAAAGGGGGGTTGGGGTTGGTATGGGTGGACGTGGCATCCAAATTTTTGATGCAGATCTTTGTGGAATTTCAATTGCTATCTTCATACCAAATTTGGTGACTCTAGCTCGAAAATTGTAAAAAGTTGGGAAAGGGTGGCGAAATGGAGGGCGTGGCTCCAAAACTTTGATGCAGATTTTTGGGGGTCGTTGCCAGCTATCTTCCCACCAAATTTGGAGGCTCTAGCTCCACAACTCTGGAAGATACACGCATTCCCGTTTTTGTCGAAGCGTTGGGGTGGATGGGGGAGGCTAGGGCAGTATCGGTGGGCGTGGTATCCAAACTATTGGTGCAGTTTTTAGGGGGTCATCATCACCTATCTTGGCACCAAATTTGGTGGCTATAGCTCAAAAACTGTGGGAGATATAGCCATTTCTGATTTAAAAATGCAGGAGGGCTGGGGGCGTAATGGGTAGTTGTGGCATCAAAATTTTTGTTGCAGATCTTTCTGAAATGTCAATTGCTATCTTCATACCAAATTTGGTGACTCTAGCTCAAAATTTGTAAAAGGTGGGGAAAGGGGGGCTGGGGTCGGTATGGGTGGGTGTGGCATCCAAATTTTTGATGCAGATCTTTGTGTAATGTCAATTGTTATCTTCATACCAAATTTGGTGACTCTAGCTCGAAATTTGTAAAAGTGGGGAAAGGGGGGCTGGGGGCGGTATGGGTGGCAGTGGAATCCAAATTTTTGATGCAGATCTTTGTGGAATGTCAATTGCTATCTTCATACCAAATTTGGTGACTCTAGCTCATAAATTGTAAAAAGTGGGGAAAGGGGGGCGGAATGGGTGGGCGTGGCTCCAAAACTTTGATGCAGTTTTTTGGGGGTCGTTACCAGCTATCTTCCCACCAAATTGGGAGGCTCTAGCTCCACAACTCTGGAAGATACACGCATTCCCGTTTTTGACGAAGCGTTGGGGCACATGGGGGTGGCTAGGGCGGTATTGGTGGGCGTGGCATCCAATCTTTGATGCAGTTTTTGAGGAGTCATCATCACCTATCTTGGCACCAAATTTGGTGGCTATAGCTCAAAACTGTGGGAGATATAGGCTTTTTTGACTTTAAAATTCGGGGGGCTGGGGGCGAAATGGGGGCGTGGCTCCAAAATTTTTGATTCAGTTTTTGGGGGTTGCTAGTAGCTATCTTCTTACCAAATTTGGTACTTCTAGCTGTAAGGATGTGCGAAATATGTGGATTTATCGGTTTTGGGTTATCAAATTTATCGATTTGCCAGCCGCCCAGTTATCGTAGCACCCCCATCTTGACACTTTTATTTACTATCCCATAGATAAAGAGAATTGGAAAGTTTCAAGTCTCTAGCTTGAAGGGTGTGGAAAAAAATTGGACACATACAGACGGACAGACGGACGGGCACCATGACGGACATTGCACAAACTCAATATACTCTTTACCTTCGGTATCGAGTATAAAAATAAACAAACAAAAACTAATACAATTTCCCTTCAACATATACCATCTATGAGCGACACCAACGAGTTTATAAACGCTGCTCCCGTTGAACAAAGGGACGCACCGACGCTGAAAGAGGCGCTTGAGGTGTCATGGTGTCTGTCCGTCCGTATGTGTGCAAGTTTTTTCCAAACTCTTCAAGCTAGAGACTTGAAACTTTCCAATTCTCTTTATCGATGGGAAAGTAAATTAAAATGTCAAGATGAGGGTTAAACGATAACTGGGGGGCTGGCAAATCGATATATTCGATAACTCAAAACCGATAAATCCAGATATTTCGAAAATCCTTTCAGCTAGAACCACCAAATTTGGTAAGAAGATAGCTACTAGCAATCCCCAAAAAACTGCGTCAAAAATTTTGGAGCCACGCCCCCCATTCCGCCCCCAGCCCTACCGCAATTTGAAATCAGAAATGGCTATATCTCCCACAGTTTTTGAGCTAGAGCTACCAAATTTAGTGCCAAGATAGGTGATGATGACCCACCAAAAACTGCATCAAAAGTTTGGATGCCACGCCCACCGATACTGCCCTAGCCGCCCCCATCCACCCCAACGCTTCGTCAAAAACGGGAATAAGTGTATTTTCCAGAGTTGTGGAGCTAAAGCTTCCAAATTTGGTGGGAAGATAGCTGGAAACGACCCCCAAAAAATCTGCATCAAAGTTTTGGAGCCATGCCCACCCATTCCGTCCCCAGCCCCTCTTTCCCCACTTTTTACAAACTTCGAGCCAGATTCACCAAATTTGGTATGAAGATAGCAAATGAAATTCCACATAGATCTGCATCACAAATTTGGATGCCACGCCCACGTATACCGCCCCAGCCCCCTTTACCACACTGTTTAAAAATTTCGAGCTAGAGTCACCAAATTTGATATGAAGATAGCAATTGACATTCCACATAGATTTGCATCAAAAATTTGGATGCCACGCCCACCCATACCACCCCCAGCCTCCCTTTCCCCACTTTTTACAAACTTCGAGCCAGATTCACCAAATTTGGTATGAAGATAGCAAACGAGATTCCACATAGATCTGCATCACAAATTTGGATGCCACGCCCACGTATACTGCCCCAGCCCCCTTAACCCCACTGTTTAAAAATGTCGAGCTAGAGTCACCAAATTTGGTATGAAGATAGCAATTGACATTCCACATTGATCTGCATCAAAAATTTGGATGCCACGCCCACCCATAATGCCCCCAGCCCCCCTTTCCCCTCTGTTTACAAAGTTCGAGCTAGAGTCACCAAATTTTGTATGAAGATAGCAATTGACATTCCACATAGATCTGCATAGAAAATTTGGATGCCACGCCCACCCATACCACCCCCCAGCCCCCCATTCCCCACATTTTACAAATTTCGAGCTAGATTCACCAAATTTGGTATGAAGATGGAAATTGACATTCCACAAAGATCCGCATCACTAATTTGGATGCCATGCCCACCCATAATGCCCCCAGCCCCCCTTTCCCCACTGTTTACAAAGTTCGAGCAAGTGTCACCAAATTTTGTATGAAGATAGATATTGACATTCCACATAGATCTGCATCACAAATTTGGATGCCACGCCCACCCATACCACCCCCAGCCCCCCATTCCCCACTTTTTAAAAATTTCGAGCTAGATTCACCAAATTTGGTATGAAGATAGAAATTGACATTCCACAAAGATCTGCATCACTAATTTGGATGCCACGCCCACCCATAATGCCCCCAGCCCCCCTTGCCCCACTGTTTACAAAGTTCGAGCTAGAGTCAACAAATTTGGTATGAGGATAGCAATTGACATTCCATAAAGATCTGCATCACAAATTTGGATGCCACGCCCACCCAAACCGCCGCAGCCCCCCCTTTCCTAACTTTTACAAACTTTGAGCTAGAGTCACCAAATTTGGTATGAAGCTAGCAATTGACATTCCACAAAGATCTGCATCAAAAATTTTGATGCCACAACTACCCATACCGACCCAGCCCCCCCCCCCTTTCCATACCTTTTACAAACTTTGAGCTAGAGTCACCAAATTTGGTATGAAGATAGCCGGTGGCATCCCCATCTGCATCGGAGCTAGCTTGAAGAGTTTGGAAAAAACTTGCAAACATACGGACGGACAGACACCATGACACCTCAAGCGCCTCTTTCAGCGTCGGTGCGTCCCTTTGTTCAACGGGAGCAGCGTTTATCAACTCGTTGGTGTCGCTCATAGATGGTATATGTTGAAGGGAGTTTGTATTAGTTTTTGTTTGTTTATTTTTATACTCGATACCGAAGGTAAAGAGTATATTGAGTTTGTGGAATGTCCGTCATGGTGTCCGTCCGTCTGTCCGTCTGTATGTGTCCAATTTTTTTCCACACCCTTCAAGCTAGAGACTTGAAACTTTCCAATTCTCTTTATCTATGGGAAAGTAAATAAAAGTGTCAAGATGGGGGTGCTACGATAACTGGGGGGCTGGCAAATCGATAAATTCGATAACCCAAAACCGATAAATCCACATATTTCGCACATCCTTACAGCTAGAAGTACCAAATTTGGTAAGAAGATAGCTACTAGCAACCCCCAAAAAACTAAATCAAAATTTTGGAGCCACGCCCACCATTTCGACCCCAGCCCCCCGAATTTTAAAGTCAAAAAAGCCTATATCTCCCACAGTTTTTGAGCTATAGCCACCAAATTTGGTGCCAAGATAGGTGATGATGAATCCTCAAAAACTGCATCAAAAGATTGGATTCCACTGCCACCCATACCGCCCCCAGCCCCCCTTTCCCCACTTATTACAAATTTCGAGCTAGAGTCACCAAATTTGGTATGAAGATAACAATTGACATTACACAAAGATCTGCATCAAAAATTTGGATGCCACGCCCACCCATACCGACCCCAGCCACCCTTTCCCCACCTTTTACAAGCTTTGAGCTAGAGTCACAAAATTTGTAAGGAAGATAGCTTGTGGCATCCACATCTGCATCGAAAAATCTTTAAGGCAGCGTACACCCCTGCCGCATCCGTACCCCTTTGCAATCAGGCCTCTTTTTACCGGTTTTAATACTGGTATCGAGTATGCCGCAGTCGGTTGCGTCCGACTCCAACGTTTCCAATTGTTTTTATTTTTAACTTTGTTCCCCTTGTTATAGGTGTAATGGTTTTGTACAAGATTATAGAACAGGCAGAAGGATGCATCTCGGACCCCATTAAGTATATATATTCTTGATCAGCATCAACAGCCGAGTCGATATAGCCATGTCCCTTTGTCCGTCCGTCTGTCTGACTGTCCGTCTACAAGATCTAGTGACTTCAGATTTTGTTTATTAATTCTCCAATATCATGAGCGGAACAAATTTGCTTCAAATAATCGATAACTATTCTGGTTTCCGATATACATATGCAATCGATAACAAAACAAGTGGAAACGTTAGAGTCGGACGCAACCGACTGCGGCATACTCGATACCAGTATTAAAACCGGTAAAAAGAGGCCTGATTGCAAAGGGGTACGGATGCGGCAGGGGTGTACGCTGCCTTAAAGATTCTCCGATGCAGATGGGGATGCCACCAGCTTTATTCCTTCCAAATTTGGTGAATCTAGCTCGAAATTTGTAAAAAGTGGTGAATGGGGGGCTGGGGGTGGTATGGGTGGGCGTGGCATCCAAATTTTCTATGCAGATCTATGTGGAATGTCAATTGCTATCTTCATACAAAATTTGGTGACTCTAGCTCGAACTTTGTAAACAGTGGGGAAAGGGGGGCTGGGGGCATTATGGGTGGGCGTGGCATCCAAATTAGTGATGCAGATCTTTGTGGAATGTCAATTTCTATCTTCATACCAAATTTGGTGAATCTAGCTCAAAATTTGTAAAATGTGGGTAATTGGGGGCTGGGGGTGGTATGGGTGGGCGTGGCATCCAAATTTGTGATGCAGATCTATGTGGAATTTCATTTGCTATCTTCATAAAAAATTTGGTGACTCTAGCTCGAAATTTTTAAACAGTGGGGTAAAGGGGGCTGGGGCGGTTTACGTGGGCGTGGCATCCAAATTTGTGATGCAGATCTATGTGGAATTTCGTTTGCTATCTTCATACCAAATTTGGTGAATCTGGCTCGAAGTTTGTAAAAAGTGCGGAAAGGGAGGCTGGGGGTGGTATGGGTGGGCGTGGCATCCAAATTTTTGATGCAAATCTATGTGGAATGTCAATTGCTATCTTCATACCAAATTTGGTGACTCTAGCTCGAAATTTTTAAACAGTGGGGTAAAGGGGGCTGGGGCGGTATACGTGGGCGTGGCATCCAAATTTGTGATGCAGATCTATTTGGAATTTCGTTTGCTATCTTCATACCAAATTTGGTTAATCTGGCTCGAAGTTTGTAAAAAGTGGGGAAAGGGGGGCTGGGGGCGGTATGGGTGGGCGTGGAATCAAAATTTTTGATGCAGATCTTTCTGAAATGTCAATTGCTATCTTCATACCAAATTTGGTGACTCTAGCTCGAAAATTGTAAGAAGTGGGGAAAGGGGGGCGAAATGGAGGGCGTGGCTCCAAAACTTTGATGCAAATTTTTGGGGGTCGTTGCCAGCTATCTTCCTACCAAATTTGGTGGCTCAAGCTCCACAACTCTGGAAGATACACGCATTCCCGTTTTTGACGAAGCGTTGGGGTGGATGGGGGCGGCTAGGGCAGTATTGGTGTGCGTGGCATCCAAACTTTTGATGCAGTTTTTAGGGGGTCATCATCACCTATCTTGGCACCAAATTTGGTGGCTCTTGCTCAAAAACTGTAGGAGATATAGCTATTTCTGATTTCAAAATGCGGTGGGCTGGGCGCGGAATGGGGGGGACGTGGCTCCAAAATTTTTGATGCAGTTTTTTCGGGGTTGCTAGTAGCTATCTTCTTACCAAATTTGGTAGTTCTAGCTGTAAGGATGTGCGAAATATGTGGACTTATCGGTTTTGAGTTATCGAATTTATCGATTTGCCAGCCCCCCAGTTATCGTAGAACCCCCATCTTGACACTTTAATTTGCTATCCCATAGATAAAGAAATTTGGAAAGTTTCAAGTCTCTAGCTTGAAGGGTGTGGAAAAAAGTTGCGTTCATACAGACGGACAGACGGACAGACACCATGACGGACATTGCACAAACTCAATATACTCTTTACCTTCGGTATCGAGTATAATAATCAAATTTTTTAATTGAAATCCATAAAAAATTCAATAATAACAATAACTCAACATTGCAAATTACCTACAATAAATCATGGTAGAGCTCAAACTATTAGCTAGATATATTGACAATTTTGGTATTTTTGGTCAATAACGGACCAGCCCATCCGAAGTTAAAAATTATCCTTCAGTGGATAATCTCAATCAAGTCAGTTAAATTATATATTTACAAGCAAATACAACGCATATTATCATTGCAATATAAAAATTTCCTAAGAAAAATCGTTCGCTTGCCTAAGGGCCAGTTTCTCAATGTCTGGTTAGCTAAACTAACAGATGGTTAGCTTAACTATCTGATGGTTAGTCAAAATTGAGTTTCTCAATGTCTGGTTAGGGTTGTTCGTGATAAAAACTAACATGAGGCCTGAGTGCCGGTTAAAATTTGTTCTCTCGTTAAGTGCCGATATAAATATCGATGAAATCATCGTTAGGCAAACAGGTGACTGTGGCTGACACTTGCATTGTTTACATTTTATTATTCAAGCAAAATGGCATCGCATCAAAGAATTTTTAACATCCACGCAATGTGGCCGCTTTCTGTTCTCAACTGAGCTCATTAAACTTGTTTGTGTTCTCATTTCCATTTTTTAATTGTTATTTTTTATTTGAAAGAAGAATTTGGCAGTCACAAAACAAAAAATACCAAACAAATCCAGCTATTTTGCTCGATCAGGGTGGCAGCACCATCAATGCGATAGTATCATATCGATTTAACTTAACCATACATTGAGAAAACCAAATTGGCTTAGCGCGAGCGTTAAATTTATCTGGTCGTTAGCTAATTCTTACTTTAACCAGACATTGAGAAACTGGCCCTAAGTCAATAAATGATTTGTTCATGAATAAAATCATCATAGCAGAACAATTGAGTTCCGAAAGTGACGACTCTCACTTCCAAATAATCGATTAAAAAAAAATATATAAATACATATAACGGGAAATGGAACTAATACTTACAGAGATAACAAATAATAATCCATGTTTTGCGAGTAAAAGTTTGTTTTTACTTTCAAACCACCCTTTAAGTATCAATCACCTTTAATAAATTGTACTAAAAACATGTAAAAAGGCTCTAGTCGGGAGAGTCCGACTAGAAGATACCCTGAACCCAGTTGCAACAAATAAATTAAATTTATATAAGACTTTGGTATACTGATTTAACTTCAATCGATTAAGTTTGATATCTCCGGTGTTTCTAGACCGATTTGAACGAAATTGTCATAAAAGTTCTATCGGTACCCATTATTTCAGCCCTCATTTTTACATTTTCCAAATTCGATATTTTTTTGTTATTGATTCCATGTGTATATCGGAAACCAGAATAGTTATCGATATTTTGAAGCAAACTTGTTCTGCTCATGGTATAGGAGAACTTATATACAAAACCTGAAGTCTCTAGCTCTTGTAGTCTCTGAGATCCACGCGTTCATACAGACGGACATACGGATAGACAGACAGACGGACAGACGGACATGGCTATATCGTCTAGGCTGTTGATGCTGATCAAGAATATATATACTTTATGGGGTCGGAGATGCTTCCTTCTGCCTGTTACATACTTTTGCACAAAACCAATATACCTTTTTACCCATTTTATGGGTTAAGGGTATAAACAGAAAATAAAGGTTCTCAAATCGATCCCAAATGTAAAAGTTTCCTCTACAATATCTGATAATGCATTATTGGGCCCTGTAACTATCTTTGTCCTATATAAAGATTAATGAAAATCTTACATTACGAATTTAATGGACTGGGATCATATACGTAAATACGTTATAAGCCAGAGAACAGAATTTGATAAATCTTTCAAGTGCCTTAACAAAAGTGCACAGATTTCAAATGAAACGAAGTCAAAACATTTAGAGCTGTTGGTAAACACTTATAACAACGTTAGAAAAATTAAACTTACCAACGCTCACAAAGCTGATTCACTTCAAATTACACAAGGTCAATAAATCTTTAAACGATTAAGAGAAAACCTTGTATTTATTTCGGAGAGGCATGAGCTTCTCCTATTTTATTTCTCCCTAATGAAGTAAATGAAATAGCCACATTTGAAAGTCCCAGCTCATGGAACTACTACCATCACCAGATATAAAATATCCAACCGAAAATACAATCTTACAATCAAACATGAGAACAGTGGTAAATTTCTTAAAGTTAGCCTCATCACTCTTACCAGAGTTTGATGGTAGGGCAGAAAACCTACAAAGCTTAAAAGAAGCTGTGTATCTTGTTGATTCCTAAAAAGAAACTCACGAACAACAAGCTGTTTGTCTAATTAAAATAAAACCTAAAGGCACAGCAAGGAATCGGAGCAACCTTGACTAGTGAGGTTAAAGGTGATTCGGTGGAGGTAATAACTGCCAAATTCCTAAACTTGCAACAAAAAACTAAGACAGCCAACATTTATACGCAAGAGGTGGAGCAGCTAACAAAATCTTAAGCTGGCACGTACATTAACGATGGTCTAAATTGTGAATTGGCCACCAAGTACAGCACAAATCAAGCTGTAAAAGCAATGACGAAAAACTGCACCAATGATAAAGTGAAACTTATCATGCAGGCAGGCACATTCAACAATATGAATGATGTCATATCCAAATTTGTAAATAGCTGCACTGAAGTAACAGGACACTCCAATACTGTCCTTTACTATCAAAATTATCCTCAACGTGGCGGAATCCGCGGCAGAGGTAATTACAGGGGCCGACCTTATAACAGAGGCGGCTTTAGATACAACAACAATAACGGCAACAGATACAATAATAGTAGAGTTAATTTTAGAGGTGGCTCGAACAGGGGCAACCAAAATAGAGGCCATGGACAGCAGAATTTGGTCCTAGTTACACTAGGTAACTCGGAAAACCAACCAGCCCCCTTGAGCGACCCACAGTAAAAATTATTAACGTTAATCTAAGTCTCATTAGTATCATTAAAATCCAAAACCAGAAGAAAAATAACCCACTTCCGTTATTAATAGATACAGGAGCAAATTTTTCAATACTAAACAACAATAATTAAACTCAGATATAAATGAAAACTATAAAACAAATATAACAGGTATTGGACAGGCAATAATCTAGTCAATTGGACAGTCACCAATTGACCTACTTTTCCATTGCTTCGTTATCAATCATGAATTTCAAATAGTTTATAACGAATTTCCCATACCATGCGATGAAATTCTTGGACTAGATTTCATTAGAAAATACAATTGCATATTAGATTACCAAAATGGTGAATTCATCATGAAACCACTGTCATTAAATTATCATATTCATGTACCACTATAACACAATGATATTGATAATTCAATATTCTTACCAGCAAGATCAGAAGTAATGAGAAAAGTCATGCTTCTGACCAGTGAAAATACTGTACTAATACCAAACCAGGAAATACATCCTGGGGTAATAATTGCGAACAGTATTGTTGAAAGTAATAGTGTGCACGGGGCTAAGGCTTTGTTAGTGAAGCGTGTGTGCCTGCCGCCGCGCCAAGCTGACTCAGCCAGTGGGAGTTGGCAGTCACATGCTTACTACTGAAGACCGACCATACGTGGTGAAGAGCCACATCAAGCTCGAGGTGCCCCTGCTCTAGACGAAATATGGCGGATCTAGAGAGGACAACTCGAAAAAACCCGTAATCACCGGTGTTACCATACCGTGCCCCTGTGATGAATGGCACTACGTTAGTGTGTCTTTTAACGGTGGCTTCCGGATACCTGGCACCTCTGGTCGTATGAGTGCCCAATCCGGGGTATGAGGCTCTGCCCCGGGGGATACTTCCTTCCTCACTACTCGTGGGACCATATATGGAACAACTAATAGTAAATACCCCCCCCCCACCCCCCCCAAAAAGCAAGGTGCTCAAGCAGAGCAACATCGAACCCAGCCGGGAACCCGAAAAAGCTATGGACATCTGTTCACAAAGCTCCGGAACCGACACCATCACCAAGGAGGAGGAAGAAACCCTTCTTGCCTCGCCCAAGGCTGAAAGACCAAAACGGGTCGCGCTATCCGGCGCTGCAAGGAAAAGGTTGCGCAGACACCTTGCGAACGGCATCCCCACGGATGAGGCCAAAAGGCTCGCTCAGAAGCCTATGGACCCTCCTAGGGCGGTGCCCAGCATGAGTGGCGCCACCAACAAGCGAGGTAGATCAGCCAACACGACCCAAGAAGTGGTGTCGACAAAGAGGGCCAATGATTAAAACCGCGGCACCAAGTGCCCTGACGAAGCATGGTCCTGCAAGCGTATTGCTAGCCACGGAGGCTCCAGCCGCCTCCACAGCCGCAGCTGCGGCTGGGCAAACAACACAGGAGCAGCCACCCTAAGTCGGTATCAAGGCCTCCTACAGGGACGTTGCCAGCTCGGCGAAGATGGCGATACTCCCTGCCGACTATCCCCAAAATCTGCTCACGACAGAGCAGCTCAGCGCCATTCAATCCGCCATATTGTCGAGGGTCATGGCTTTAAGACACGGCTCGGTGAAGCCTCTGTTCTCTGGCTGCACCTTCCGACCAGGGTGGATGGCTATAACGTGTGGAAATGCGGAGACGGTCGAGTGGCTGAACACAGAGGTGCCCAAACTCCGACTGTGGAAGGACGCCCACATTAAGTTAGTCCCGGAGGCGGAGGCTCCACGTGCCGCCGTCTTCATTGGCTACTTCCCGCTTCCAAAAGCGGATATGAAGACGGACGAGATTTTGAAGCTCGTCGAGGGCCAGAACAGCAGCCTGCGCGTGGGAGACTGGCGTATCTTCCACCGCGAGATGAAGCAAAATATGGCCATCATAACCATAGCGCTGGACCCAGTCTCGGCCGACCGGCTGAAGATGATTGGGTACCAGCTCAACTTTGCGTGGGGCACGGCTACTCTTAAGCCTAAGGCCAGCACACAGCCGAAGGAACAGGCGGTGGCTCCGGCTCCTGCTCCAAGGCCATCTTACCGGACAGGAATACAATAACACCACAGAGTGCAGCTCATGCAACCCCTGAGCTGCCTGCGGCCGACAGCATCCGGACATCCAGCGGAAATGGGGCTAGTGGCACCGCAGCTGCCCAAGTACCCGCAGCACCGCGGAAAATTCTGCGCCCTCCCCTTCACGGGTGCATCACGCGTGAACAAGGGTGTGAGGCGCACTCCTGAAGAAGAGGCCCTTCTGCGCACTAACCGAGGCCGGAAGATGGCGGCCAGGGGCCACAAGAGGGCGGACTAATGTCTTGTCCTCCTCCCCCACTCTTACTAACACCCGGAGACACCACAGATGTCTCCAAGCAAACCTCCATCAAGCAAAGGCCGCATCTGACGTCCTTTGCGAGTGGTTTGCTACAATGGATTTATGCAGGAGCCATGGATAAATGCCGGACGTGTCCAGGGGCTAAGCACCACATCCGGTACACTGCTATATGCAAACAACCTACCTCGCCCCAGAGCGGCGTTGTTAATTAACAAAAATGTAACATATGTTCCCTTATCGCAGTTCATTTCCGAGGACCTGGTGACAGTTTGGATTAAAATACCCACTACCCATGGCGAGCAGGAGGCAGTGCTGGCCTCCGCCTATCTGCCCGGCGACTCAGACTGCCAGAGGAACCAGCACCGGTGGATAATCGCTTGGGATGCCAATGCGCATCACATGGTCTCGGGGAGCAGTGACATCAACAAAAGAGGTGAGTAACATGAGTATATTACTAGAAACAACATAGGCTTACTAAATCGAGGTAGCAAGCCCACATTTATTAATGCAATCAGAAAGGAAGTCCTCGACCTTACTTTCTGTAGTCTTAACATGTTGTCCGTTGTCTCAAACTGGCGCGTTGCGAGTGAAATCACTATGTCAGATCACCAGCACATTAGATTTGATATAGGGTGTGCCTTGCAATGTAGCCTAGTTACTAGAAATCCCAAAAACACCAACTGGGATCTTTTCTGTTTTGAACTTGAGCAATCCAGAGACTGCTCCACCCGTCCGATTATATCCATTGACGAGTTAGAACATGAGGCTACTGTGCTTCATACGAACATTGAATCGGCATATCACGCTAGCTGCGAACAAAAAGTTCGTAAGATCAGAAAGGCTGTTCCCTGGTTGAACAAGATCCTTGACGATCTTAAAAAAGCTGCGCGAAAGCTCTTCAATAAAGCGAAGAATGGGAAAACCACATGGGATTCCTACAAATCTGCTTTAACGCTCTATAACACAGAGCTGAGAAGGTCAAAACGGGCTACGTGGCGCCAACACTGCGGGCAGATTTCAAATCTCTCAAATCTGTCAGGCTACAAAAAGCCCTTTCCAAGGACCACTCAAACGGCATCTGTACTTTGAAAAAGCCAGATGGAACACACACAAACGACCCAAGGGAATCGAGCAGCCTTCTTTTGACTACTCATTTTCCCGGGTGCGTGGCTGTGGAGCAGCACAGCTCAGAGGGTGAGGCACCAACCTACCTCTCTGGGATTGGAGAGTGCCCACACCTGCGTGTGGCAATGGTGGCAGACTCCAATGGTGCTGAGGGAAGGGAACCCCCCTATCACTCAGAACGTGTTGGAAACTTGCCTCATAGACTGTTTCATCAAAATAGCGTACAATGGGCTACACAGAGTTTCAGTTCATACAAATCCCCTGGACCAGATGGAATATATCCGTGTCTGTTGCAGCGGGGACTACACCAATTCGCAATCCTCCTGGTCCGGGAGAAAAAGTAAAAGTTGTGTTTATTCCTAAGGTAGGGAAGAAAGATTCCCAATTGCCTAAGTCCTATAGACCGATTAGTTTTAGCTCCTTCTTCCTTAAAACTATGGAGAAGATATTTGACCAGCACATCAGGGAGGTGTATCTCAAGCATCTTCCCTTACATAAGTACCAATACGCGTACCAAGCTGGTAAGTCAACTGAGACTGCCATTCATTGCCTTACAACAACCATTGAAAAGGCCATTGGCGCTCAACAAATAGCACTATGTGCCTTTTTAGACATATCAGGAGCTTTTGACAACACGTCATATCAGGCTATCCGTGCCTCTCTTGTACATAAAAATGTACCCACACCCATTATTAGGTGGATTCTGGAAATGCTTAAATCCAGAATAATAACTGTAGACCTTGGAGGAACCATGACCTCAATCACAGCCACAAGGGGGTGCCCTCAAGGAGGAGTACTCTCTCCTCTCTTGTGGACTCTGGTCATCGACGAGCTACTCTATAAGCTCAACGACTTAGGGTTCACCACTCAAAGCTACGCTGATGACCTAGTCATCTATATAGTGGGCTGGCATGAGCAAACCATCTCGGACCGCATGCAGCAAGCCCTTAACATAGCCAACAGATGGTGTCAGGACAAACGATTGTCCATAAACCCGTCTAAAACTGTTTAAGTTCCTTTTACCAGGAAAAGGTCTCTGTCTCTAACAAGACCATCCTTAAATGAATCTACCATTGACTTTACGGTTGAAGCCAACTACTTAGGAGTTACACTCGACTCCAAGCTCAACTGGAATGCACACATTGAAAAGACCATAAATAAAGCCACTCGAGCATACTTTACTTGTAACAGGCTTTTTGGTAGAACATGGGGCTTAAATCCCATAATGATCTACTGGTCTTTCAACACTGTGGTAAAACCGATCCTAACCTATGCATCTCTTGCTTGGTGGACGGAATCTACCCAGAAGACAGCTGCAGCTGCACTTACCAAATTACAACGACTGGTCTGCATAGGCATCACTGGAGCCATCCGGACATGTCCCACTGCAGCACTTGGAGTCATAACTGGTATACCCCCTCTACCCATCATCCTGAAAAAGGAGGCCTTTCACAAACGTGGTACACAGACGGGTCGAAACTGGAAAACGGCGACACCGGGGCTGGTATTTTCGGACCAAGGTTCAACAAGTCCATAGCCATGGGAAAGTCTCCAACCATTTTCCAAGCAGAGATATACGCCATAGAAATCTGTGCTCGTGAATGCCTTCGCAGGAAAATGCAAGGTGCACGGATTTACATCTTCTCTGACAGTCAGGCGGTGTTCATAGCGCTGAGATCCTTCACTATCTCCTCCAGACTTGTAGAGAACTGTTTCCAACAACATTACATCTTAACGGTGGGCTGGGTGCCAGGGCATGAAGGCCGTATAGGAAACGAGGTAGCAGACTCCCTAGCAAAACGCGGGGCGATGACACCACTAATCGGCCCTGAACCATTCTGTGGACTTTCGCAAGGACACATAAGAGAACTTGTCAGGAAATGGGAGGAAAAGGAGATAAGCCGCCACTGGACCGACAGTGCAGGGCTGAGACAAGCCAAACAATTTCTCGTCCCCCAGATGACGCGATCAAAACGCATCATCAACTTAAAAAAGAACGAAATTCGCACTTTAACAGGCTACCTAACGGGTCATTGCAACCTAAGGTATCACCTTAAGAAATTAAAACTTTCTGAAACATCAGAACATGTTCTATTTGAATGCCCCTCGCTAAGCGACTTCTACAACTAGAAGGTGAACTTATCCCCCCCTACAGGATATGGGAACATATAGAACCTACCAAAGTGCTCTCTTTTATCAGAATCCTCGGTATAGAGGCTCTACCCTAATTCCTACAGGCCGGCACAAAAGATCTAACATCTGGTCGCAGTGCAACAAGGCCCTAGTAATACTAATAATTATAATAATAGTGTGTAGTATTGTTAAGTTAAAATATATTTCGCTGATAGTGAGATGAAGTCTTGTTTGGTTGAGGCATTCATCGAGAGTGTTGTCTCGGTTTTATTCAATTTTATATTTGGCTTATTACATACAATATTCTAAGTGAGCTCTGCCGCTAAAAGCGTCGGCAGAGAGAGAGAGAGTTGCAGTACATATGTGCCTATGTAGTTATGTATATATACGTATATATGTACTGATGGTACATACTCAAGAAGTGCTTACGCTAGCGATCTCACGCTGCGGCCAGTCCGCATAAGTGACGGATCCTATTACTGCACTTATGTATATTTATGATTGTATAAACATAGCAACAAAGTGTCGTTATGGTTTGAGTTGTTACTCTTACTTTTAAGTTGGGCATATGACCACTTGTTATATTGTATACTCTACAATGCTGTGGGCATATGCTCATTTGGCATACAACATACTACAGCTCCCTTTTTAAAAAATAACGTAATATATTGTAGTTATTTAATATAAAAATTATTTTTAGTATTATTTTTATATATTTTATATACTATGTTGTATACAATAATGTATAAACAAAAAAATTTTTTTTTTTTTTTTTTATTTGTATACATATATATATATATACATACATACATTCTTCTTTTTTTTTTTTTTTTTTTTTATTTATTAATCCATTTTAGCCTATCCTTATGAACTTTTTGTTCCCTATTTTTCTTATTTTTTATAATTATATTATTATTGTTTTCTATACTAATGACCTTAAATGGTCATATATAAGAAGATTCTAATTTATGACCTGTTTCATTCTTTAAATAAACCTGGTCTCCTATTTCTATTTTAAAATCTAATACTTTCTTATCATTTATTTCTTTTTGCTTGATTTTATTTTTTTCTAAAAGTATTCGAGCTCTCTTATACGCGTTTTCTAGTCTAAATTTAACTTCTTTAGAATAATCTTCTATATTATATATAGGTTCTATGGTATTTACGCTATTGAATTGTATTGGTAAGTTATTTTGTCTACCAAATACTAGTTCATATGGACAATAATTATGAGTTACTGATGGTGTTGTGTTAAAACAATACACGAAATACTGTAACCATATGTCCCAATCAGTTTTATCTACTGAAATATATGAACGAATGTACTCATTGAATGTCCTATGACTTCTTTCAACGGTACCTAATGTCTGGTGGTGGTGTGCTGTAGATATTATGTTATCTATTTTTAAATATTTGCACAAGTCAGTTATAATGGAATTTTTATATTCTGTTCCCATGTCCGTAATGAACGTCTTCATTGGACCGTACTTCAGAATAAAAGATTCGAATATGGCTTTGCGACAGTTGTTGCACTTTTGTTTGCAACAGGAATTGCTACTAAATACTTTGTCAAATCACATATTAAAGTGATTGCGTATTCATTCCCATTTTCCGAACGTGGTAGTGGACCAATTGTGTCTACTATCACTCTGTCAAAAGCATATTGTGGAGTTTCGGTTATTATCATAGGTGATCTTGTATGTTTCGTCGTTTTCGACGTCAGGCATTTTGGACATTTATTTATGTACTCTTTTACATGTTTAGTCATGTTTTTCCAATAATATTGTCTCTTTATTTTTGATATCGTTTTATTTATGCCTGTATGACCTCCTTGAATTGGATCGTCATGGAATGTAGACAATATAGCTTCTTTTTCTTGTTCATTATTTATTTGGGTCACCGGCTTGAGTAGCGCTACTCTTAATGATTTTAAATTTTTATTGCCCATATGTTTGAAAGTATCTATTGAAATTGATTCAAAGATCTTTTCACTCGGTGCCACTTTTAGTTGGCTGATTTTAGATACACCGGCTTGCCATTCAAGCCTTTGGAAAAACTGACCTAAGTCGAGAATTCCATTGGAGTACAAATCGCTAACATTAATTCTTGCTACAACTGTTTTTCCATGTTTCAATAAACATGTCGAATCTGTTATTCGCAAGGTCACTACTTTTCGTACCTCGTCATTTGTGATGACTTCGTATACGTTGGGCTTAGAAGCTTTTTCAAGACTTTGCTTTGGCAATAGTTCTTGTTTATTTTCTGCGCAGAAATTGTTTCGTCTACTTTGGTGCCTGGTAGTGACTTTCAGGACTTTTCTATTCATGTCAATTAGGTCGGATATTGTTATCCTTGACAGGGCGTCTGCCACGAAATTATCTTTCCCTCTCAGATACTCTACAGTAAAATCATATTCTTCTAATTCGAGTTGCATGCGCGTTAATTTTGAACTTGGGTTTATCATAGAAAATAAATATGTTAAAGGTCTGTGATCAGTTCTTACTGTAAAATGTTTGCCATATATATATGGTCGAAAATGTGTTATTGCCCAATGTATTGCTGCTAGTTCTTGTTCTGTAGTACTTTTATTGCTTTCACCTTTAGTGAATGCTCTTGATGCATATGCAACTGGGAGTTGGAGTCCATTATAGTTTTGAGTTAAAACTGCTCCACATGCTTGTTTGCTTGCATCTGTGATTATGCAAAATTCTTTGCTAAAATCTGGATACTGTAATAAATTTGGTTGAACAAGTTTATTTTTTAGGTACTGGAATGCCTTTTCACATTCTGTTGTCCATTCAAATGGGACATTCTTTTTACATAATCTTGTTATGTGCCGTGAATATTCGGCGAAGTTTTTTTATAAAACGTCTATAATAATTGCAAAATGCAACGAATCTTCTAGCGCTGTCTGCGTCCGTAGGGACTGGATAGTTATTGATAACATCGAATTTTTATCGTCTGGTAAGATTCCTTTATCTGTGCATCTGTGACCTAAAAACGTCACCTCGTGTATGAAAAATGAACATTTTTCTGGATGTAGTTTCAGATTGTGTTTTCTACAAAGTTTGAAAACATCTGTTAAGTTTTTAATCATATGTTGTTCAGAACAACCAATAACGATTAAATCATCCATGTAAAGGAAAGCTTGTGAAGGCTCTAGGCCTGAGAATGCTATTGTCATCATTCTCTGAAATGAATTAGGCGCTATTTTTAAACAAAATGGTAATCGCGTGAAGCGATATGAACCATTGCTTGTTGAAAAAGACGTTATATTTCTTGAGCTTTCCTCAAGCTCAATTTGGTGGAAACCTGACATTAAGTCAAGGCATGAAAAATATTTAGCTCTACCCAATTGATCAAGAATATCGTCAATTCTAGGGAGCGGAAATTTATCTGACAGCAATTTTTTATTTATTTGGCGATAGTCAATTACTAGACGCCATTTTTTCTCTTTAGAGCCCGGAAGAGATTTCTTTGGGACTAATAAGAGTGGGATATTATAAGGTGAAACAGACGGTTCAACAATATTTTGTTCAATTAACTTTCCAACTTGATGCTGGATTTCTTCTAATTGGCTATGCGGACATCGATAATTTTTAACATATACTGGCTCATCATCCTTAAGTCTCAGTTTTTGCTTATAGAAGTTGTTTGTTGTGATTGGTTCGGTTTCAAGTCCGAACACATCACTGTACTCGGTGCATATTTCTTTAAGTTGTTTTTTAAACAAAATTGGAAAATTTTTCTTTAATTTATTAATTACAAACTCTTTTCTATTGTCTTTTAGTTTTTGAACTACATCGTAGTTTGAAAGTGATACAAATTTTATGTTATTAATGCCTACTATTTGGTATTTATCTGTGGTATTTAAAAATCGGACAAAAGTATTTTGGGCTGTAGCAATAGTGTTTGCAACATAAACACCCGGTTTAATTTCCTGATGCGGAATTAAAATGTTTTCGTCTGCTGAAGACAACTCAATTTTGCGTATCACTTGTGATCTTGCTGGTAGAAGTGTGGAATTAGTACCAGAACTAAATGTTATTGGAACATAGATAGGATACGTTAGGTTTTGTGGTCTAATTATAAACCAATCCTCTGAACTATTGTAATCTAATTGGCAATTAAATGTTTTTATGAAATCTAATCCTATTATTCCATCGCAAGGGATTGCGAAATCTGAATGAAGTAGATGAAATTTATATGGAATAATGTATTTGTCTGTTTGTAGTTCGATTGAGGCTAGTCCTTTTGAATTTATTACTCCTTCTCCTATACCTCGAATGTCTATAATTTTATTGATTTGGATGTCATGAAAGACATCTGAATTTTCTTTATAATTGAAATATCTGCACCTGTATCGATCAAAAATGTTATCTTTTTGTTTGTTGCAACGTTTTTGAATGATACGAAATTGTTAAGACCTAAATTAACAGTATATATTTTATTATTTAACCCTGAGTATCTGGAGGTGTCTGCGAGTTTCCCGAAGCATCTTGGGCAACTCGGACATTATTGTTATTGTTATTGTTATAATGATTTCTATTTTGGTTGTAGCCTCGGTTGGAATTATTCCTACCTCGGTTATAACCTCGTCCACCTCTATTGTTGTTTCTGTTATTATTATTATAATTGGAATTGTAGTTACCACGGCCATTGCCTCTACCTCTTTGAGTATAGTAACTACCTCCTCTATTATTGCGGCCTCGCTGAAACAATACTGCACTTGCACTTCCGGTCATTTCTGTGCTGCAATGGATATATTTACCCATTACATCATTGAAAGTAACGAAGTTACCAGCTTCCAGTATTACTTTCAGTTTCTCATGCTCACAATTTTTAATCATTGCAGAAATAGACTCGTTTGTTGAGTATTTTTCTGCATTGTTTGGGTCTAGGCCGTCATCAATAAAGGCTGCCTCCAATTGCTTTCGCAAATTGTCCATTTCAGTTGCATACTGGGAAGCAGTTTTGCCTTTTGTTTTATATTTAGTAATTTAGCTTTTAATACGTCGGGAGATTCTCCTTTTACGTTATCTTTAAGCTTATTTATTATTTCGGATATAGTAGATTCATGTTGTACTTTGTACAGAATTGTGCCGGTTATTTTTGATTTAATAACCTCAACTGCTATATCCTCCTGGTCGCCTTTAGTTCTTTCCACTATGCGTAATGCAGTTAGGAATCTGTTTAATGATAGCTTCTTACCATCAAATTCAGGGACTGAAGAGGAAACCTGCTTCACGTATTCCCTGTCTAAGGCTACCTGGTCAGTCATTGTTTCTGTATTTTCTTGGAGCGTTTCAATGTCACTATCAATATCAATATCTGGATTGATTATTGGCTTAGACTCATCTAAATCTTCTAACTGGTTCTCGTTGAATTCAGCTAGCAGATTTGGATCTTCTGGAATTGTTATTACAATACTCCGTCTAGTACCAACATTATGTAGTCTGGTTCTTAAACTTTTTACAATTTTCTGACATATAATTTTATGCTCCTCCGTTAATCTATTATTAACTTTGTTTATTGTAGTTACTATGTTATTATATTGAGCTGTTAATATTTGCGCGTGATGTACCAATGTATCTGACTTTATTGTTTTATCAGAATTGATACATTTGTATGATTTTTCGAACTTGTCTTTATAATCATTTATTTTCTTCGCTAATACATTCCATTCCATTGTTTAATAGAAAATTGAGTTTTTAGCGGTGTATGCGCAGCATCAATATAGTTTCTGTGCCTAGTATTTCATGTGTTTCGCTGGTAGTTTTTACCATTACATATGGTAATGTACTCAACACAATGCCCTTTTCAGTTTTGGAACAACCGATTAATGGGCTCGCAATACTTTGAAAAGTTTCTATGTATTCGTTTTCGAATTCAGTTATTTTAATGAACTCGCGATGTTTTTGCAATATTTGTAATGCATTTATTGTAAAATTTGGTTCTTTATTATAGATTTCGTTTATTATGCTTATCATGTTATATCATTTCTAAATTGTCTGCTCTACTTGCATATCTTTTCTTTATGCACTTATTGTGCAACTTATATAATTTAGTTAGGAAATTTACTAATAAAAGAACAACAATTATTATAAGCATAACCGTTATTACTTTTAAATCTACTGAGACAGTTTCGACATTATTAATTAAATTTGCGGTTGAATCCGCTACTTTAGATTCGTGGTCTAACATATTTTCTATTTCTAATATATATCGTCTTTTGAAATTGCATTCGTTAGCATTTAATTTTAATTTCGGATTAGTTTTTGTTTTTTTTTTTTTTAAGAATGTATATATATATATATATATTGTGTATGAAATATAATTTTTTTGTAAATATATATATTTATTTTTTTTTTTTTGTTGTACTATTAATATTTTCCTATTCGATCAACGCAGTGATCTCCTGTCTAATGTTACGTATGGCTTCACAGGCCATACTCTATTACGAGCAACGCAATTATCGCTCAGTATTACAAACGTTTCTTTACATTTCATTTAACAAATATATTTTTATTTTTTTTAAGTTGCGCGCTCTCTGTAGCGCCGCCGGTCCCCGAAGATGACTTAGCTTGGAACGCGATGGTGTCAGCAATGGTCCTCGCACAGGCTGTTGGGGCGCCGGTGCTGGTATTCTCACAGGCTGTTGGGGCGCCGGTGCTGGTCCTCTTGTAGCATGTATAGCTGCATTGCGGCGACTCTAATGGTCCAGGGCAGTCCGTTGGGCATTGTTTCTCCGGTTTAGTGTTTAGTTGTTTCTTCTTTGGCACTGATTGAAATACTTTAGAGTTTATTAGTGTTATATTTTTAAAAGTGCTTTCATTCGTAGAGGTTGAGCTTTTGTAATTTTTCTGAATCGACTCGATATTGTCAATTTCAGCTTGTATTTTATTGCCTGATTCCCAACTAATTGTTGTGTTGGGGGCAAATAACAGTTTTAGGAGTTTGGCTTTTCTTTCCTTAAGCCTTTTTGTACTCCGCTGCGCCTATTTTTAGGCATTGCTCATCACCTCTACTTACTCAGTAATTCCAGCCACTTTTGTCGATCATGTTGTTAATCCATGGTAATCTTCTCTGTATCGTTCCAATTTTAGTATACATTCTGCCGATGATTGTTGTTGCTGCTGCCGCTGCTGCACCTCCAGTTGTTGTTGTTTTTCAAAATATTGATTAATTTTTTTTCACGTATTATTTACAACATGTTCGTGACATTGTCACGGTCGCCATGTTAAGTTAAAATATATTTCGCTGATAGTGAGAAGAAGTCTTGTTTGGTTGAGGCATTCATCGAGAGTGTTGTCTCGGTTTTATTCAATTTTATATTTGGCTTATTACATACAATATTCTAAGTGAGCTCTGCCGCTAAAAGCGTCGGCAGAGAGAGAGAGAGTTGCAGTACATATGTGCCTATGTAGTTATGTATATATACGTATATATGTACTGATGGTACATACTCAAGAAGTGCTTACGCTAGCGATCTCACGCTGCGGCCAGTCCGCATAAGTGACGGATCCTATTACTGCACTTATGTATATTTATGATTGTATAAACATAGCAACAAAGTGTCGTTATGGTTTGAGTTGTTACTCTTACTTTTAAGTTGGGCATATGACCACTTGTTATATTGTATACTCTACAATGCTGTGGGCATATGCTCATTTGGCATACAACATACTACAGTATACACATTAGAGGTCTGCATGGCTGCACTCACTACATACGCCAAATTGAATGAATTCGAATTAATTGAGTTGAGTGAGTTCGAAGCACACAACAAAACGAATGAATATCAACATCGGTATGTGTTGCTTCATTCCATACGGCACTCAGTAAAATGAATAAGAATAAATGAAGCGTAAAACGGAATGAAAAATTTGGCAAAGCCGAAGACATTCGAGTTACTCGAGTTGTAGTGTTCTGCTTTCATTTCGTTCGAGTGGAGGGAAGCACGCGGTCAACAAAAATGGACGGGGGAAAAAAAGCGGACGATATTGTATGTTGTTTATGTTTTGTTTTAATTGCTGTTGTTTTTATGTATACATATAAAGAATATGTATTCCGGTTTAAAGCTTGTTTTGTTTGTAATGTTTTAGCTTAGATTAAAAGCTGTGCATTTGTGACCTGTCTTTAAGTGTTTTCTGTGTGACTTATTTCAGATTTAATTTAATATGTTTAAAATATATAGGTTTTGAAAAGCGCGTGAAAAGGAGAATAATTCAGATCATATTAAGGAAAGTGGAATGTATAGCAGTAGTAGGGAAATGCCGGTTCTACGCCAGGAAGTAGCTGTCACTTTTATTACCCCCAATCATAATTTATTACCTTATTTTTTATTTTATTTTTTTATTACATTATCAGCGATCCCTTTTTTACACTTATATTACCCACTTGAGAATCAGTGATCATAGGATCTGGTCTCAAGTGTGTTCCTGTTTTAAGTGCATTGCCTTGCACACATGCAAGCACGCAACAGTATGCATTGTTTTTTGTAAAGAGCAGTAACAATAACAACATTCATGTGGAATTTGTAAGCAAGGAATCTGGTGTCAAGGATGCGCCTGTTAAACGAGCAAGGCATAAACATGGATAATAATTATTGGGAAAATCAGTTTTGGCTATTTAACCATTTATTATTAGAGTCAAATACAGGCTAAGCCACAGTATGCATTGTTTTTTGTCAAAAGCAGCAACATAAAAACATTCAAGTGGGTTATATGAGCATAGGATCTGGTGTCAAGGATGCGCCTGTTAAACGAGCAAGCCATAAACATTGAGCATAGTTATTGGGAAAATCAGGTTTAACTATTTAACCAATTATTGTTAGAGTCAAATGTGCTCCTGTTTTTAAATACGTTGCTCTGCACACGTGCATTGTTATTGTCAACAACTACAACCTTCGTGGGGGGTTATGTAAGCAAGGGATGGAAATTTTCCTACGCAGCAACAGCAGCAGCAGCAAGATCAACACATTGTTTTTAAACAAGAGTATTGATACTTGTAGATTAAGATTAAAATATGTTAGAGGAGGAAAGAGTTAGAGGGGGAAAGTGTTAGAAGGAGTATGTGTGTAAGAGGAGGAAATAGTTAGAGGGGGAAAGTGTTAGAGGGAGGAAGACTTAGAGACAAGCTTGTGGATGCTTGAAGTGCACTAGTCAAAGGTCAAGTACATTAGTTGCCTAATATGTTATAGATATCACCGTCTGTGAGGATCAGTGAGCCAAGTACATTGCCTTTGAAACTATTAAGGTTTCTTAGCTACAAGTTAGTAGATAAGAGAGAGACAGTCAACTGTGCGCAGGTTTCTTAACTACGAATAAGTAGATAAGAGAGAGTCGAGAGGGCGCCTGTTTGACGTGCGTTGCCTTGCACACCTGCAGGCAAAACATAAACAATGAATGTTTATGGTTGTGAAAACCAGAGATCCAAAGGATAAAAGGGTTGAGACAAGATTGTGCTTGTTTGAAGTACGCTTGTCTAAGGGCAGTACATTCGAAGGCCGCATTCTTATGATCAAAAGCAACAACAACATTCGTGAGGGTTATGTAAGCAAGGGATGGGAATTTTCCTTCGCAGCAGCAGCAAGATCAAAACATTGTTTTTAAACAAGAGTATTGAGACTTGCAGATTTAGATTGGAATGTTATAGGGGGAAGGTGTAAGAGGGGGAAAGTGTTAAAGGGAGAAAGAGAGATTTAGTGTTAGAGGGACTAAGTGTTAGAGGGTGAATGTGCTATAGGGGGATCCTGCGATCCTGCTTATATAATTATATTAAAACACGCTCCTGTATGCGAGTCTATACACGAGCGTCTATGAAATGCAGGTGGTATGTTAATTGAATGTCTCTCTTTCTAACGCACACCCAACTTGTTCGCTACTTCCGTTTCTAACCTTTATTTGCATACATCTGTTTTGATTATTTCACTGACTTCTGTTACTTGTATAGAGCTAATTAGTATAACTTTTTAATTTTTTTACTTTGTTAGTAAACTATCAAATTATGTTTTTCTTATAGGTATGTTTTAATTTAATTTATTTAGTTTTTTTTTTCATAGATTTTTACAGTATGTTAAATTTGAGAATTTTATTAAGCTTGTTCCGTTGAGGGATTAAGCAAACACAAACACCGAACATTTATATTAATGACATATAGTTATAGCCGGTAGAACACACAAGTCATACTCCATGATTTTGTTTCGGCTTGATAAAAAGCTTTTTAAGTCTATATTATAAGCCTAAGTTCTAGTACTCACTATATACATATCTAAGAATGCTTTTATGTATGTCACTATTTTGAAAGCTTAAAGAAGTTCATGTAGCTGGTATAATAAATCATGTTTCAACAAAATTGTTTGGATCTTAATAAGTAGTAGGGAACTGGCGGTTCTGTGTCAATTAATGACTTTTAATTTTTGACAGTTTTTTGACACTTTTATTACCCCCCAATACTATAATTTATGACCCTTTTTTTCCCCATGATCGTGCCCGCTTTAATTAGACTAGGTATTAAGGACAAAGGCATGACATTCCTAGGCCGCATTGTTATGGTTGCGAGAATCAGTGATCATAGAATCTGGTGTCAAGTGTACATCTGTTTGCACGTGCGTTGTCTTTTACCCCCTGCAAGCAAGCCACAACATGCATTGTTATTGTCAAGAGCAACATCAACAACAGCATCCTTGAGAATCAGTGATCATAGGATCGGGTGTCAAGTGTGCTCCTGTTTTAAGTGCGTTGCCTTGAACACGTGCAAGCAAGCCACAGCATACATTGTTTTTGTCAACAACAACAACAACAACATTCATGTGGGTTTGTGAGCAAGGGATCGGGTGTCAAGTTGTGAAAATAAGTGTTCACACTATCAGTTTTGGCTATGTAACCAATTTGTATTAGAGTCAAGTGTGCTCCTGTTTGACAAGCAAGCCATAAACATTGATATTTATGGTTGTGATAATGACAGGATCAGTTTTAGCTATTTAACCATAAAGTGCTAGAGTCAAGCATGCTTCAGTTTTAAATACGTTGCTCTGCACACGTGCATTGTTATTGTCAACATCATCAACAACAACGTTCGTGGGGGGTTATGTGTGCAAGGATGGGAATTTTCTGTCGCAGCAGCAGCAGCAGCAAGATCAACACATTGTTTTTTAACAAGAGTATTGATTCTTGTAGATTAAGATTATAAAGAGTTAGAGGGAGAAAGTGATAGAGGGAGAAGGTGAAAGAGGGGGGAGTGTTAGAGGGAGAAGGTGTTAGAGGGAGAAAGTGATAGAGGGAGAAAGTGTTGGAGAGAGAAGGTGTTAGAAGGAGAAGGAGTGATCCTTCTTGTACTAATTTAATAAGCCACGCCCCTTATATTATTTTATACATGAGCGTCTATGAAACGCAGATGGGAATGTTAATTGTTTTGCCCCCCTTCATCCTTAAGATGAATGCTTAGCGCCATCCTTTTCTAACCTCTGTTTTTTTATATATCTGTTTTGATTATTAGTCAAGTGCTAGGAAAATCTTATATCCTGCATTGACTTTAAAACGAATAAAAGAGGTAGTTTTGGTTAAGTAAACCATCAGTAGCTCTCGAAAATTACAAGTGTAACTTTTAAAATTTTTCTTCCGTGTTTTAAAACGTCTGTGATTTAAAATGTCTTCAAACAACATTGTGTACACCACCGCCGCAGCCAACGACTTAGCTGAGATTTTCGGCACCGATTCAAGACCGCACACTCCAGGATCGCAAACCACTACCACTACCACTACCTCTACCATCACAAGCAAAGCCACCACACTCATGAAGATTTTTATCGCCGCCTTCCCCAACACACCCTTCAACACCACTTACGTCAACACGCCCAGCAATGCCACTTACACCAACACACCCATCGCCAGCACCTTCAACAATGCACCTTTCGCCACCACATACAACAATACACCCTACGCCGCCACAAACATCATCACCGCCACTCCCAATGCGACGACAAAGTGGTGCAACACATGTAAGGTTAATGTACTTTTTTCAAAGTGGAATGGACACTTAAGGTCCAGTACACATAAAATGCGTGTTTTTATACCCCTAAATAGTGCTGTTAAGCAGATTTCAGGGGGATTTAAGAACCGCATTATTACTCTAGCATTTGAAAATAGGCATGAGGAAATTCTCGATCCTCAAGAATTCCTCACTGACGCCTCATCGGAACTTATTCCAGTTTTAGCCAATGTCTTATCCTTACACACATCGTGTAAAATAAACTTTGAGCTATTTGCGGAATATATTAAATTCCAGCAAGACGAGATGGTGATGCAAATCAAGTCGCATCAAACGCCTAAGTGCGTTCTTACTGCTGGAAAAAATATAGAAGATGTCTATAATCAGCATGCTGAGCTCATCCGTCAAAAAATGGATGAGTTCCAGGAAAGGGACAGCGGATGGACTATGTCCCAAATAATAAGATTGGAGTGTAATGTTAATAAATACACTCCTTTAAAAGTTTCAAATTACATTGAAACTCCAAAGGTGTTGAAGGCAAAAAAGGCGATTCTGAATATGAAAAACACAGATGAATATTGTTTAAATGGGCTTTAATATCAGCCCTTAAAGCTCCACTCAACACCAACAATCCTCATAGATGTTCGAGCTACGATATCAATATTAATAGCTCAAAAATCTATGTACGTGAAACACTTACTTTAGATTTTGAGGAGTTGGAGTTTCCGCTTCCACTTTCACAAATTAAAGTGTTCGAAAGACGGAACTCTACTATCAGTATCAACGTTTTTGGATTCGATGAGGAAAAGGAAAAAGTGGTGGGTCCGCTGTATTTAACGGAGGTCGAAAGGGAAGTGCATTTAAGTTTATTGCTTTTGGAGAGCGATGGTAGGGCTAATTTTGTATGGATCAAGAATTTATCAAGGTAAGATTTATAATTTAAAATAATTTTATATTATTTAAAGTACTAATCAATTTTCTTTTATTTTAAACTTTTAGACTGGTTCGCTCACAGGTAACCGGACACGATCACAACCTTTTCTTTTGCAACACCTGCCTCAACTTCTCCCACAGCGAGAAGTTATCGATGGAACATCGGATGAATTGCGGCAAGATGGTTTCGACGTTACCCTCATTGGAAAATGCAAGTCTTAAATTTAAGAATTTTAATCGTAGTTTAGATGTTCCGTTTATAGTGTATGCAGACTTCGAACGCATTCTAACCCCCCTCAATTCGAAAGTGAGCGAGAATGTTACAGCTACATCATTACATGTACCTATAGCATTCTCGTACTATATTAAGTGCTCCTTTGACTCATCCTTAGATAAGTTTGTTTTAGAGACTGGTAAGGATGCAGGTGTCAAATTTGTCACATCTCTCATTAGAGATGTAAGTGAAATTTACACGACCTACCTCTCTAATATTAAACCAATGAAAATGAGTGCAGAGGAGGAAAATAGTTTTCGATATGCAGTTAATTGCCATATCTGTAAGAAAATTCTGGGGGCCGACCGAGTACGTGATCATTTAACGGGCCAGTACAGGGGTCCAGCCCATAATGTTTGTAACATTAATTTTCAAATTGCACCTTTTGTCCCCGTATTTTTTCACAATTTTTCGCGATATGACTCCCACCTCTTCGTTAGGGAACTAAACAAAGTGGAGGGTGATATTAAAGTACTCCCACTGAATAAGGAGTTGTATATATCACTCTCCAAATTTACATACATAGCGTCCCATGAAAAAATTTAGAAATTAGATTTTTAGACACGTTTCGCTTTATGGCAACCAGCTTAGATGCTTTAAGTAGTAATCTAAGTACTGAATGTTTCGAGAGCGTTAAGCGTTTTTATCCCTCTGAGGAGGAGTTTAACTTATTGCGTAGAAAGGGAGTTTTTCCATATGAGTTTTTGGACTCAGAAACCCGACTGGCCGAAACCTGTCTACCTCCAAGGGAGAAGTTCTTTAATAGTTTAACCAATAAAGAATGTACGCCTGATGACTATTTACATGCACAGCATATATGGAAAGTTTTCAACTGTCAGACATTAAAAGAATATATGGAGCTTTATCTCAAAACAGATGTTCTTTTATTGACTGACGTTTTTCAAAATTTTCGCGCAATATGCAAGAAAATATATTCTCTAGATCCTGCACATTATTACACCACACCCGGTTTGTAATGGGACGCTATGCTTAAAACGACCGAAATAGAATTAGATCTGCTAACTGATATTGATATGTATAGGTTTATTCAAAGTGGAATTAGGGGTGGTTTGGTTCAGTGCTGTAAGCGGTACTCTAAAGCCAACCGTATGTATGTGGATGCGTATGACGCAAGCAAACCATCTGAATACTTAATGTATCTAGATGCAAATAATTTGTATGGCTGGGCAATGTCTCAGAGTCTTCCATACACTGGTTTTCAGTGGATGAATGATGATGAGATTGCTTCACTAGATGTTGCTCAAAGTATGGTTATATTTTAGAAGTAGACCTTATATATCCAGATTCACTTCATGATTATCATAATGATCTACCTTTTTGTCCGTTAAACCAAAAACCCACACCAGAAGCAAAGGTGTTTAAACTTGTTGCTGACCTTAGGTCCAAAAATAAATACCCAATTCATTACAAAAACCTTCAACAATGTTTGTACATCGAGTTTTAAAATTTAAACAGGCACCTTGGCTTAAAAAGTATATTGATCTAAACACTTCCCATAGAACTTTAGCGAAAAATAATTTTGAAAAATACTTTTTTAAACTGTTAAACAACGCAGTCTATGGGAAGACAATGGAGAACGTTGAAAAACGTAAAGATGTTAAAATTGTCACTTCGTGGGAAACCACATCATGCAATCGTTTAGGTGCACGTTCGCTTATTGCAAAGGCTAGTTTTCACAGCTCTGCGCAATTTGCTGAAGACATGTATGCTATTCAGATGAAGCGGCTCCATAATGTTTATGACAAGCCAATGTATTTAGGGTTTACAGTTTTAGAGCTATCCAAATGGCAGATGTATGATTTCCATTACGATTATATTAAGCCAAAATTTCAAGAAAAGGTCACATTGAATTATATGGATACAGACTCCTTCATATATTCGATACTGACTAGAGATTTTTATGCAAATATTGCTGAAGATTAAATACCGACTTTTACGTCATCTCGAGCTTTAGTACATCACAACCTTATTTTGCCATCCAAATTCAAGATTAATGCAAGGTTCAAGAAGAATAGAGCACATTTCAATGGTTTCATGAATTTACGAAATATCTCAGATCAATGAATAACAAATCCTTTAGCGACAATAAGTTTTGAGCACTAAAGAAACTGAATCTCTTTAAGAAATAATTATAATAATTAAATGAAAAAATAAGACCTAATAACATGGCATCTAGAAAAAAAGGTTTTGTTCTTATTAAAATTAATAAAGCACCTACAAAAAAAAAAAAAATTAAATAAATAAATAAAATAAAAGAAAGAAAAAAATGGAAGTGAGATGTAACAAAACTGCAACTATCACAGTTAAGGAACAGTAGTAGTAGATACGTAACCCTTAAATTAAAACAGCTAACG
Source organism: Scaptomyza montana (assembly GCA_018904305.1). Taxonomy (NCBI): domain Eukaryota; kingdom Metazoa; phylum Arthropoda; class Insecta; order Diptera; family Drosophilidae; genus Scaptomyza; species Scaptomyza montana. Next base: position 648,320 of record JAEIGR010000024.1, on the reverse strand, counting down.
AAGTCATACTTTTCGAAACAGTGTAAGACTCATATCTCGAACTGTTAAGCTAGTTCAATGCACTTCCTTATTAAATGTAATAAAAATGAGGATAATAATGAAATAAAATATTCCCATCCATCAATTAAAAGAAATTAATAACGAAATTTTCTTAGTTTAAGCAATGAGTTTGGAAATATAAAAATCTTACATAATCACTAAAAAAGTAGAAAGGTATATAGGTTGACAGTTAAAATATATTAAAGCAATCAATTATAAAGTGAAAAATCAATGTCCAATCGATTTCCCTGTTAAAATTAAGCTAACGTATTAAGGACAATAATACAATCTATCTCGTTTTAAGCGTAAAGTCTAGTCAAAATAGCTAACAACATAACATAAAATTTTTTAAAATCAAAAGAATACTAAGTTGATGAAAACGATTAAGTATTACACAAATTAAGATAGGGTATCAGACAACATCAAAAGAAGAATTTTTGAAGTCAGTTAATGAGTACAAAACACATTCTGCTTAGAACATCTTACTGTTTTCATTTTCTTTATTTTATAAATTTAATTGATATGTGAGTTTGATGAAATAATTTAAGTCGAGTATAAGAAATAGTTTGACGGATATCTTAAATAAGAAAAGTGTCATTTGACGAAAATCTTTTAGCGAGCAGACGGAAAGTTGAGGAAAAGATTATTTGTTAAGCCTAAAAGATTACCTTAAAGAATGTAAAAGCAAAATAAATTATTACTGAGATAGAACAGAATCGAATATATGGGTATTAAAAAAATAAATAATAATAAATTCAATAAACGATGAAGTATAAATATTAAAGTAGTAGGGAACTGGCGGTTCTGTGTCAATTAATGACTTTTCATTTTTGACAGTTTAATTACCCCCCATTAAATTTTATGACCCTTTTTTTGACACTTTTATTACCCCCCAATACTATAATTTATGACCCTTTTTTTCCCCATGATCGTGCCCGCTTTAATTAGACTAGGTATTAAGGACAAAGGCATGACATTCCTAGGCCGCATTGTTATGGTTGCGAGAATCAGTGATCATAGAATCTGGTGTCAAGTGTACATCTGTTTGCACGTGCGTTGTCTTTTACCCCCTGCAAGCAAGCCACAACATGCATTGTTATTGTCAAGAGCAACATCAACAACAGCATCCTTGAGAATCAGTGATCATAGGATCGGGTGTCAAGTGTGCTCCTGTTTTAAGTGCGTTGCCTTGAACACGTGCAAGCAAGCCACAGCATACATTGTTTTTGTCAACAACAACAACAACAACATTCATGTGGGTTTGTGAGCAAGGGATCGGGTGTCAAGTTGTGAAAATAAGTGTTCACACTATCAGTTTTGGCTATGTAACCAATTTGTATTAGAGTCAAGTGTGCTCCTGTTTGACAAGCAAGCCATAAACATTGATATTTATGGTTGTGATAATGACAGGATCAGTTTTAGCTATTTAACCATTAAGTGCTAGAGTCAAGCATGCTTCAGTTTTAAATACGTTGCTCTGCACACGTGCATTGTTATTGTCAACATCATCAACAACAACGTTCGTGGGGGGGTTATGTGTGCAAGGATGGGAATTTTCTGTCGCAGCAGCAGCAGCAGCAAGATCAACACATTGTTTTTAAACAAGAGTATTGATTCTTGTAGATTAAGATTATAAAGAGTTAGAGGGAGAAAGTGATAGAGGGAGAAGGTGTGAGAGGGGGAAGGATATAGGGAGAAAGTGTTGGAGAGAGAAGGTGTTAGAGGGAGAAAGTGTTAGAGGGGAAAGTGATCCTTGTACTAATTTAATAAGCCACGCCCCTTATACTATTTTATACATGAGCGTCTATGAAACGCAGATGGGAATGTTAATTGTTTTGCCCCCTTCATCCTTAAGATGAATGCTTAGCGCCATCTTTTTCTAACCATTGTTTTTTTATATATCTGTTTTGATTATTAGTCAAGTGCTAGGAAAATCTTATATCCTGCATTGACTTTAAAACGAATAAAAGAGCTAGTTTTGGTTTAAGTTGTAGAGTTTATTTATTATTTTAAATTTAATTCATAAATTCATCTACATATATAAGATATTACATATTTATTTTTAACTATAGTATTCAAACATTTGATTCCTTATTGGCTTAAACGTTTTTTGTTCATTCTTTTGTTTAAATATCTATATTTTGCCATTAAGCGTTCTAGTCTTGTCAGACGCATGCTATAGTAAAAGCATTCACATGTATCAACTCCCTCTGTAGCTATATCGGATGACCAGCTGCACGCTGAAAGATGTTCACCAAATTTTTGATGTAACTAGATGACAGTTTTCGTACGCCAAGAAAAATTCTCGATAATCTTCAAGCAATTCATGATGCTCGGGAAAAATCATTTCTTCAAACTCATTTAAAAAATCATCGATTTTCTTAACAATTGTTTTAAATCCAAAGTTAGAAGTCAGCTTCATTTTGTAGTATACTCGGCAAACGTTTATTTAAGACTGACTTGAATGATTATTTTCTCTTTTCTTGAAGCATGTAAAGGAGTAATTTAGCCAGGGTATGAACTCAGTCTGGCCAGGTACACCTCACAAGAATATTTCTATATTTTTGGTGAGACTTTACTGTGCGCGGTTTTACAAGTCGGAAGGCACACTCAGCGGCCAGGGTATTCAGCGACTCAGCTTGACTCGCGTACGCGCGATGTACAAAAAAAACCCAAAGCGTAGAAATAGAACGAAAGAAAAACACACAGTAATTGCACTCCACTGGATCACGGATTTGCCGGTGACCAATTTATTCAAATTATACCAAATATGATTTGTACGACGAAACCTAACCTAAAACCTAACTGCATATATATATACCTATATATATGATGAACTGTCGCGAACTATCCCCTCTTACCTTATCTTTAATCCAGACTCTATATCTTTGCTTTATGAGCACGCTATTTCGCTTTTTCTACTCTTTTCTGTTTTCTAACTTTTCAAGCGCGTACGCGTCCGCTCACTTCAGTATATTAATCGCAACTCTCCCCGCCCACGCTTTTACTTCGGCCCAAGTTGCAGATTTTGCTGCCCCCCACGCTTGCTCGTGACCGTGGTGGATTTGGTGATCGCAGCTGGCGCGCTGCATCTTGCGACTCTGCGTTCTGGGGCGGTTATATTTAAAAATGTACATTCAATAAATCTAAATCTTTTACGCTCCTTGCGTTTATTAACTATCCATACTGCGCACTCCTTGTGTCTAACAAAACTATACCTACAATTTAAACAAACGATTCGCTTCTTGCGACTTAACAATTATAAATCTAATACAAATATAACTCTTTGTGAAGGGGCCGATGCGGCCCTACTTCACACCCCCTTTCTTGGGTAGCGTGACAGTTACGTGTCCGTACGCGTTCCTCGTCACGCCGTGTAGCTCCCCGTCCACCTCCACCTTGAACCTGGAACGGCGGGCTCTCGACGTACAATTTTCCCAAGGCCTCTGATATGGCCGCGACCGCGGCGTCGGTCAGCTCGTCCTCGTCCGGGAAGACAGCCCGATTTGCGGGGCGTATCGCCCACATTTTCGGCGGTAATACCTGCCCCTGGGTTGGCGGCTCTGTCATCCTCGCCGCCGCTGCTGATTACATAAGGGAATTGGTCGCTCATCTTGGGTATTCTGTGGGATTTATAAACACAATCGGTTAGTCTTATGGTGCATTTACACTAGTTGATGCAGCGTCAATTCTAGCTCTATCAACAATTGATATCCAACGTCAACGCATTTGTTGTGTTTACATTAGTTGACTGAGTTGACAAAAAGTCGGGTTGCCAACTAATTTTCGAGTTGAGCAACGCGCAAGATGCCAACGCGTTGATATTGAAGTTGAGAGTAATTTACACCAGTTGATATCCACATTCGTTGACATTCACGTTGCTAAGCATTTTTCGTTGACGTCGATATTGTGAATGTATCGAAACTGATTGTAACCGATATTGTGTTGTTTTGTTAATTGAAAAAAGTAAAAAAGTGGTAAGTACTAATGCATATGTAACTTAAAACTAATTGATAAGCAATTTGTTTACTTTAGAATAAAATCAAAACAATGGCAACAGCGAAGAAGATGAAAATAGCGGCAGCAGTGGTTTTGATTCTAGCTCTTGAGGACGAGGAAAAGCAAGAGCTAAAAAAAACGCAAGCGAGCTATGTGGGTTCAAGAACTATATTTGGATCGAGAGGAAAGTGGTTTTTTTCCGATCATTTGCGCTATAAAATTTATTTGGCGGCTTCCGATCAGCAGCAGCTTGACCACTTTTGGGCGATTGTACCTTGCTATGTGCATTCTAAAATAAACGACATTGCCCTTAAAAAAATATAAATAATTAAATGTAAAGAAAATTATTTTTACTTGCTGGCGCAACAAGTTCAATTTATTTGAAACCTTGTCTTTAAAATATGGTTCAATAAATATGCATAAAAATAAATAAAATTGTATTTTTAAATAGCTTTTTATTACTAATTATTGTTTTTTATAGACTGCACAGTTGAAAAAGCAGACAACATTAATAAAAACGGGTGGCGAAGCGTAGTGCTGCCACCTATAATATGAACATAAAGTTTGTCAACACAAAGCAAAAGAATGAACATGAGCTCAACTTAATTTTGTGTTGTCAACGCGCCGATTGTGACTTCAACTGTTGACACAAAGTGTTTACACTATGTTTACACTCAGAGCAACAATTGATGATTTTCGCATTGTCAATCTACTGTCAACGCAAAAGTTGATCAAGTTGATAGCTGTTCACACTAGGATTGATAAAGTTGATATCAACGTTGACTTGTTTATCAACTAGTGTAAATGCAGCATTAGCCTTCTGAATTCAACTTTGGTTAGTGTTAATAAAAAAACATAAAGAGATTAATTAAAACTGTGAAAAGTCTGCTCTTTGTCAGGCGCTCGGTCAGGTTGGTCATCTTCTCCGTGCTCCTCTCCCTCTTGATAGAATGGCTTCAGTTGCGCAATGCTGGCGAGTTTGCTCTTTCTTTGTCCTTCCTTTACCAGTCGCACGATATTCAGTGATACGAACTTTTCCACGAGGGATGGGCCATCGAACTTGGGAGCGAGTTTCGCCGCAAACCCTTCACTGGCTTTAGAGAGTTGGTGTGCTCTTAGTAGCACCAACGTTTTGAGTCCTGGTCGCCATTCTCTTCTCCTGAGGTTATAGTCCTTCTGCTTAATCGGCTTGTCGTCCTTCATGATGATCCGGTACTCAGCTACGTGGGACACCCCTTGCAGCTCATCAAAGAGAGCCAATTTCGCTTTCAATATTTCCCTTTTCTTTGGTTCCAAATCCTCTGGCCACTCGTTTTCCCTGGTTTCGACGCTTTCCACCGGTGTTATTGCGGGGCCGGGTATGACGCACCCTCCTACCTCGCCGAACCGTTGTACTCCCGCCGCCGTCGTCGCGTCCACGCTGTCTTCTCGAACCGTTCCCACGGCGATACTGGGCTGAGGTGCCCCCGGGGCATCCTCCTGCTGCCCTGATCCGCCGTCCCCCTCCGGTTTACCCGCAGCTGGCTCACGTTCCATCAGGATCTGCTTCTCCTCTATATCTGGTACTTCTACAGCTTCCAAAATTAACCTAGCCTTGCCACACTCGATGGTCGTCCCCACCCGGCACAAAAATCTATCCCTAGTATAATGTTGTCTAGCATCGAGGGCATCACGAGCATACTCACCGTGACCTCTGTCCCCGCTAGACCAACCTTTACCCTCAATAGCTTTTTTTACCTCTAAGGTGGACCCATCGGCCAGGCGAATTTTCGCACAAGCGGCCAGCATCTCACCACCGCTGGTCACCTTACTGGAAAATTCCTCACTAATAAAACTCCTCGTCGCCCCTGTATCTACTGTCGCAGTCACTACTTGGTCCCCGACTCTTACAGTAGCGGCTATCCGCCCATCTTCCACTCTTAAAGGGTTTTCTAGGTTCGGGACTGGTTCACGTCGGCCCCCATCGGATCCCGTCCCAGATGGTGCCGCATATCGTTTCCCGCCCTTGACTGCTGACAACACTGGCTGGTATTGACCCCCTTGGTCCCGCACCGCAGACAAAACTGTACCCGTGGATTGGGGCACTCCTTGGCAAAGTGACCCTCTTGCGAACAGTCATAGCAAAGCCTCTTCCCGTCTAGAGCCTTCGCCCGCTCTTGGCTGATCATCCCGTTTGAAATTACTCCCGTATGCTCGAGCGGTGGCGCACTCCCCACGTTACCGCTTGACCCTGACTGTGGTTGCGTCCGGAAAGGGTTAAAAAGTTTAGCGGGGGTTGCCTCGCCGGCTAATCCGTCCGAATACCTACCGCCCCCGGTCCTACCCCGTACTGCACACTCGCGACTTTGTTGTCTCACGTTCTCGTACTCGGCTGCCATCTGAGTCAGCTGCGCCAGAGAGGAGAGAGTCCCTTCTACGAATGTACAACCTGTACTCTGGCGCCAAATTCTCATATACCCTATGCAATTCTTGTTCTGCCCTGTACCCTGCGTGGTACATCATACCCCGCAGCTCGAGCAAGTAGTCCTTGAACGGCTCGTTATCATGCTGCCGTCGTGCCCGGATACTGTCTTCTAACCTGTCGAAGTACTGGGGCGGTAGAAAAAACTCCAAGAACTCGGCTTTAAACGCCGCCCAAGTCACGTCCCTTAGCCTACTTATAGTTAGCCACCGCGCTGCCTTACCCGTTAGAGCCTCGCTCATTGCCCTCGGCAACCGGTCTAAGCCTATGTCGTATGACCACGCCCTGTCCTCGATTGTCTCCAAGAAAACTAGTGGGTCGGTGCACCCATCGAACCTGATACCCCACTTCCGGACTAGTTCGGGGACGACCATCCCGTTCCTAGGGGTACTATGGCTATCACTAGAATTAAGATGGGGGTTCACCTGTCTCACCGGGGTATCTTCCCCGGATGCCAGAGGTGACCCTACTCGTATATCGGGGATACATGCTGTATTCTGTGGGGAAAATTCATTATAAATCGTACTGTTGGAGGGCGGACGCAAATGTTCCGTGCCACCGGTCTGTATTGATGGGACTGCCGCATCTGATTCAGATTTCTGCCTAGGTCGTATTCCTCCAACGGAAGTGGCAATCCGGGTAGGCGACACTGGGATCTTTGCGAACCGCAACTCCCATTCCGCTAACCGGGCCCATATATCGGTGGTATGACCACTTTGCCTTATGAAAGTACATACCAGCTTCCGGTAGTCAGTTACCGTGGCACACTTTTCCAATCCGAACTCCCGGACGATATCCTCTAGATCCTCCTTATGGCAGTGGTAGACCCATTGCACACCCACACCGGGGTTGCTGCCTTCTACGACCTCCACTCGGGCGGGCTCGATAGTCTTGGGTTTCTCCATTTAACCGAAAAAAAACGAACGCAAAAAAAAACACAAAAAAAAAATTCCGTCTCGAACCGTGTATGTCCCGCTTCGAAAAAATTTGCACTGTCAATCTGGCACGGTTTATCGCGGTAACCGTTTTGTTACGAAATTAAAAAAAAATTTTTTTTGAAAATTTTTTTTCCGGTGTAAAAAAACTTTTAACTTGTCACTGTCTGTCGCGGTTATTCCTTTTATTACAAAAAACAAATTTTGTCCACGGTATTACGAATTTTCTGTATTTTTTTGCAGTTATTCTTATCTGCACTTGCCTTACGCCGTCACTTTCGTTGTGCCGCGACGACTGCACAAAACCACGCTCGAAAACCGTTCTCGCTGGCCACTTGTAAAGCAGGGTAACGCCGGGTATACCCGCACTTCACTTTTTATGCACTTCACTTCCACACTTGTTGGTGATATTTTCTGGGGCTTTAATACCAGATTATACCACACCTTTGCACTTTAAAGTCCCTGCTCGGGCGCCACTTGTAAAGGAGTAATTTAGCCAGGGTATGAACTCAGTCTGGCCAGGTACACCTCACAAGAATATTTCTATATTTTTGGTGAGACTTTACTGTGCGCGGTTTTACAAGTCGGAAGGCACACTCAGCGGCCAGGGTATTCAGCGACTCAGCTTGACTCGCGTACGCGCGTGTACAAAAAAAAACCCAAAGCGTAGAAATAGAACGAAAGAAAAACACACAGTAATTGCACTCCACTGGATCACGGATTTGCCGGTGACCAATTTATTCAAATTATACCAAATATGATTTGTACGACGAAACCTAACCTAAAACCTAACTGCATATATATATACCTATATATATATGAACTGTCGCGAACTATCCCCTCTTACCTTATCTTTAATCCAGACTCTATATCTTTGCTTTATGAGCACGCTATTTCGCTTTTTCTACTCTTTTCTGTTTTCTAATTTTTCAAGCGCGTACGCGTCCGCTCACTTCAGTATATTAATCGCAACTCTCCCCGCCCACGCTTTTACTTCGGCCCAAGTTGCAGATTTTGCTGCCCCCCACGCTTGCTCGTGACCGTGGTGGATTTGGTGATCGCAGCTGGCGCGCTGCATCTTGCGACTCTGCGTTCTGGGGCGGTTATATTTAAAAATGTACATTCAATAAATCTAAATCTTTTACGCTCCTTGCGTTTATTAACTATCCATACTGCGCACTCCTTGTGTCTAACAAAACTATACCTACAATTTAAACAAACGATACGCTTCTTGCGACTTAACAATTATAAATCTAATACAAATATAACTCTTTGTGAAGGGGCCGATGCGGCCTACTTCACAAGCATTTCATTTTTTATTTAGTTTTACATTCTGGTGAAATTGTATCCTTAAAGTATTGACATCTCTTTTTATTTCTTTACCCATCTTTTTTGATATTTCAAATAGTAGACTAGTAAGATCAATTTCTGACTCATAATCATAAGTTGTTTCTAAATCTGAAAGTTGTATACTATATTTACGCATCTCTGAACACTTTGGAATAACGTAATTATAATATATATTCCTTATTTGATTTTTTAATAGTGTGTTCCAACACAAAAATGTTGTTAAAAAAATTCCTAATTTTATAAGCGTTCTCCATGAGTCGCTATCAAACTCAACTCTATTACCATACTGATTAAGAATTAAGATTCGTTGCTTATCCGATTTTCGAATTTTAAAATGACACTTAACACTCTCAAGCATTGGATGTTCAATAATTGTATCTGGCATTAAGAAGTCAAAGTGCTCCAGTTTCATTTGGATGTACTCCTTAAACGTTAATAATTGAATCCATTCCTCTTTTCCCAAGCCAATAAAATTACGTTTATGTTGTTGCAGCCAAACCATAGGAGTGAAATCTCTACTCGTAGAAAACCCACACTTTAGTTTAAGCTCTAGACTAACAAAATACTCAAATCCAAAAATTATTTCATGATCTTGAATTTTCCTTGAATTTTTCGTTTTTTTCAAGTGAAGCGTATCCATCCTGTCTTAAGTGCTTTTCAAACTAAACATAAAATTAGATAAGCCATGGTATTTAAGGAATTGATTTCCGCCTAGTTTATCAGTACATCATTAACATTAGAGACAAAATGGTTATTCTAGATAGAAATTCATGTATTCTAGTTGACTTTCAATATGTATTTGGAAACGAAAGGCAGATGTTTGTCAAAGAATTGGCATTTATGCAAGCTGGGTCCGTCACACCCAATTTTTTCCACTTTAAGCCGCCCTATCACATAAAGGAGCTAAATGAAGTGACTAGAAAAACCTTAAAGATTACCAAACAGTATGTGGACGGCTTGGATTGGTCTGAAGGTGACATCTCTTATCTAAGTCTTGATGACATACTAAAGCCATTGAATAGTTACGCAACGGTAATAGTAAGAGGAAGAGTTAAAAAAGAGTTCTTAACTAAATTTTTACATACAAAAATAATAGATTTAAATCTTGAACAGAGTTTAGCACAGTATCCAAACTTCTTTACAAATTGTAGAATACATAAGAAAATAGTAAATCAATGTGCACTAAATAATTTGTTTAAATTGTTTCTAATCTTAGAAAACTCTCAGTTTGAGGTATCTGAAAATGAAAATTTGTATACTCTACTTGAATAAAATAAAAATTATTTTCATATTAATTTCATCATGTTTTTATTTATTAATTAAGAGGGGGTACATAAAATTATAAATTTGAATGAATATCAACTGCAACTTGAATCTCCATTAAATTGGTTTTAAACGATGCGTTGAACTATTCCAGTCAAAGGCGAATACTCTGCTAATCGATCATGCATAAGCAGGCAATATACCTTAGTATTTTTTACACTAACAGTTTCTAGATCGAACGAAACTCTTACATCGATTGGCCCCGTTTTGACTGTTTCATTCTGATGTGACAAGTCCACAACAACCATTGGTGCTTTCTCTTCAAACTCTATAGGTGTTAGTAATGGCTCAGATTCCTTCATATAGTAGCTTGATTGAAATCCTGTATACATATCATACAAACTTGCATATCGTTCATGCTTAAAATTTATATTCATGTCATTGTACGGAAAGTTCTCTGAGTTGAGGTACACTTTTAAATTTCTCAAATGATTATGTGTTAGTTTATCATCCACTACAAAAGCTATTATCGCAAATCGAGGGCGTTCTCTATTAGCTGCCAGCTTAACATTCCAAACATGTTGTGTGCCTTCGGGTAATGTTGGATTCAGGTAACAATCCCAGCTGCGGAATGCAAGTGGAAGTGAGCCTCCACTCTTAGTCAGACTAAACATTTGTAACTTCTTTTCATCACTCAGAGTTACATGTGGTATTTTCCATACAATGTTAGAAATATTTAGCTTATACTCATTAGTTCCAATTTTAGTATAATATACATCTTCCATATTTTTTGTCATGAGTAATATCAATTCATGTTTACAATTTAGTAAGACCTTGTTATAATCTTCAGCAAATCCAAGTAAGTATTTAAGAGGGATAGAAAAATTAAAGTATCCGGTCGACAGCTCTCTATTATTTCCATTGAACCAGCCAGAATTCTCTAACATGCAGCTCTCCGTTTTGTTTAAGGAAGCATAGTTTTTAAGGTTGTTGAAATACCAACAAATCGAGTACGGTCAATTTCAATTCCATTTAATTCATAACGAACCTCGTCAAAGAGATAACTCATACAATTGTTTTTAAGTTTTCCATCTACAGCAAGCGAGTTATCCGCCAAACAAATTGTGCCCTCAACATTAATAAAACTCTCACTAGGTAATACATATAAGTCCTGATTCTGAATTGTAATCCTAACTTCATAATTGCTTTTAAATGCTTGTAGATAGGGAGAGTAACTATGATATTCTTTCTTGATTATACTCTCATCCGAATAGGCTTTCTCTCGAACATTCAATACACTACTCATTATTTTTTTATTTTTAGGCCCAGAGATTTTAAAAATAATTTGTTCTCAGGTATTAGTACTTTTTTCATCGACCTGTATCCTTCTGAAGTAGAACTCAAAGTGCTCACTGGGGGTGGATAGCACACGTTTTTATACTCGATACCGAAGGTAAAGAGTATATTGGTTTTGTGCAATGTCCGTCATGGTGTCTGTCCGTCTGTCCGTCTGTCCGTCCGTATGGTTGCAAGTTTTTTCCACACCCTTCAAGCTAGAGACTTGAAACTTTCCAATTCTCTTTATCTATGGGATAGTAAATTAAAGTGTCAAGATGGGGTTCTACGATAACTGGGGGGCTGGCAAATCGATAAATTCGATAACCCAATACCGATAAATCCACATATTTCGCACATCCTTACAGCTAGAAGTACCAAATTTGGTAAGAAGATAGCTAATAGCAACCCCCAAAAAACTGCATCAAAAATTTTGGAGCCACGCCCCCCATTCCGCCCCCAGCCCCCCGCATTTTAAAGTCAAAACAGACTTTATCTCCCACAGTTTTTGAGCTATAGTCACCAAATTTGGTGCCAAGATAGGTGATGATGACCCCCTAAAAACTGCACCAAAAGTTTGGATGCCACGCCCACCAATACTGCCCTAGCCGCCCCCATCCACCCCAACGCTTCGTCAAAAACGGGAATGCGTGTATCTTCCAGAGTTGTGGAGCTAGAGCCTCCAAATTTGGAGGGTAGATAGCTGCTAACGACCCCCAAAAACTGCATCAAAGTTTTGGAGCCACGCCCACCCATTACGCCCCCAGCCCCCGCATTTTGAAATCAGAAATGGCTATATCTCCCACAGTTTTTGAGCTATAGCCACCAAATTCGGTGCCAAGATAGGTGATGATGACCCCCCCAAAAAATGCATCAAAAGTTTGGATGCCACGCCCACCAATACTGCCCTAGCCGCCCCCATCCATCCCAACGCTTCGTCAAAAACGGGAATGCGTGTATCTTCCAGAGTTGTGGAGCTAGAGCCTCCAAATTTGGTGGGAAGATAGCTGTTAACGACCCCCAAAAAACTGCATCAAAGTTTTGGAGCCTTGCCCCCATTTCGCCCCCCTTTCCCCACTTTTTACAATTTTCGAGCTAGAGTCACCAAATTTGGTATGAAGATAGCAATTGACATTCCACAAAGATCTGCATCACAAATTTGGATGCCTCGCCCACCCATACCGCCCCCAGCCCCCCTTGCCCCACTTTTTACAAACTTCGAGCTAGAGTCACCAAATTTGGTATGAAGATAGCAATTGACATTCCACATAGATCTGCATCAAACATTTGGATGCCTCGCCCACCTATACCGCTCCCAGCCCCCCTTTCCCCACTTTTTACAAACTTTGAGCTAGAATCGCCAAATTTGGTATGAAGATAGCAATTGACATTTAACAGAGATCTGCAACAAAAATTTTGATGCCACGCCCACCCATACCGCCCCAGCCCCCCTTTCCCTGCAGAGCATGACTTGATACCTCATTTACATATGAACCGCTTACAATGTTACATTCCAGACAAATCGTATTTACTTTTAAAATGTCAACAGGTTGATCTGATATATGCGTTGCATTTGGTTTTAGTTCTCCTTTATTAAATCCAAATAATTGGCCAATAGAACGCGCTATGTTAAAATATATTGAATCTTTTTTAGATGAAATCACTACTTGAAGGGTATTATTATTGCTCTCGATAAGCGGGTGTTTTAATTCATTGGGCTCTATTTTGTTCATTTTCTCTTTAATAAATTCACTTATATCACTAAGCTCATATAATCCCACAGGTATCTGTTTTAATTCATTGGGCTCTATTTTGTTCATTTTCTCTTTAATAAATTCACTTATATCACTAAGCTCATATAATCCCACAGGTATCTCGAAAATATGCTCCCCAATATGGAATAAATTATTATCGTAGTCCACATTTGGAATTGAGTTGTACATATGGAAATCAATTAGTGCACATTCATAGCTCCCACATAACTCTATGGGAGGATGATAATTAGCTATTAAAATCGAGTCGTTGCCCGTCAACGTTAGCGTTGTTGCCATTCCGAAAGATTATTGATAAGTGAATGAATAATGCTAGTTTATTTTATTTTATTTTATTTTAAATTTGAATAAAATCAGCGAACCCCCTTCTATAACGTCCATTTTCCAGTGGATCATCTTTACTTATTAATAAAAATCCATATATTTCTCTCCAACAAAATTGACAAATATTCTTAAATGCATCAAACGACATGTCTACGCCTACATGGTCCTGATACACATGTTTCATGTTGACTTCATCCTGCCTAAACATAATAATTAGGTTTGCATTGTCACGCACAAGATGCTTTGGGATGCGTGTATACGTTTGACACAAATAGAACGCATCTATACTCTTATGTCTGCCCATGCAGAAGTATGCTCGAATATTATCCTGTTTTTCACATGCTACGTCATCAAAAATCATAATAGAGTTCTTTTTGGCATCGCTGGGTGCAACAACATTTTCACTCTCAGAAAATGTAAGATAACCCATTCCTTTTATTGGTTGTATAAGTGTTTTTAAGTATTCATATTTAGGCTGATATAATGACTTTGAATATAAGTAAATATTCTCAAACTTTAGTCCGTTAGGGCTTTCAATCAAACTAATCATAACATTGGTTTTCCCGCAATTTGAAGGTCCGACAATTAGAGCTCTTATTGAATTGGGTAACAAGCTAATATGTCTAAGTTGTTTGATATCACCATTTATGCAATCGATATTTTTTACTTCTATGTCATTTTTTTGTTTAATTAAACGCATATTAATGTAAATCTTTTAAGTAGATCGTTACTTGCTAAAATCTCATTGAAGAATAAACAACAAATAAAATGGTGTTGCGCTTTTATAAAACTACTAGTAACAAGCCACCACTCTACCTAGGAAGAGGTATTGTTAATAAAATAATAAACTCCTTACCAGTTGAGCTACACATACCGGGATATCAGTTTTGTGGTCCAGGTACAAAGCTTAAAGCACGTTTAGCACGTGGGGACAAAGGAATAAATCCCTTGGATGCCGCTTGTAGAGAACACGATGTAGCCTATTCTAAACATAAAGATCTGGAAAATATATAGTACTGATAGTACTCTCGGTGAAAAATCTTCTGCATATTTCGTTACAAACGCAATGAAAGCAAAGAAAAAATTTGGTATGGGACTCGCACAAAAGCAAAAGAAACGAAAACCATGTAAAAATAAAAAGAAATTTATGACTCTTGTTCGAGACGCAACCAGAGTGCTAAAGAAAGAAAAACCACTTGACATTGAAACTGCGATTAAAGTAGCCCGAAAAGCTATGTCTAAGGCCATTGGAAATAAGAAAAATACAGTTGTTATTCCTAGAGTAATCAACGTTCCTAAAATTGGAGGTTTTTTACCACTTGTGCCAATCTTGACAGCGCTCAGTGCATTAGGAGGAATGGCATCTGGTGGAGCAGCTATTGCTAAAAGCATTAATAGTGCTAAGAATGCAAAAAAAGAGTAAGAAGAGAATAAACGTCATAATAGAAAAATGGAGGCCATTGCTTTAGGTAGTGGACTCTATTTAAAACCGTATAAAAAAGGTTTTGGTATAACCACAAATAAAACAAGTAGAAACGTTGCAGTCGGACGCAACCGACTGCGGCATACTCGATACCAGTATTAAAACCGGTAAAAAGAGGCCTGATTGCAAAGGGGTACGGATGCGGCAGGGGTGTACGCTGCCTTAAAGATTCTCCGATGCAGATGGGGATGCCACCAGCTATATTCCTTCCGAATTTGGTGACTCTAGCTCAAAGTTTGTAAAATGTAGGGAAAGGGGGGCTGGGGCGGTATGGGTGGGCGTGGCATCAAAATTTTTGTTGCAGATCTTTGTTAAATGTCAATTGCCAAATTTGGTGACTCTAGCTCGAAAATTGTAAAAAGTGGGGAAAGGGGGGCTGGGGGCGGTATAGGTGGGCGAGGCATCCAAATAATTGATGCAGATCTATGTGGAATGTCCATTGCTATCTACATACCAAATTTGGTGACTCTAGCTCGAAGTTTGTAAAAAGTGGGGAAAGGGGGGCTGGGGGCGGTATGGGTGGGCGAGGCATCCACATTTTTGATGCAGATCTATGTGGAATGTCAATTGCTATCTACATACCAAATTTGGTGAATCTAGCTCGAAGTTTGTAAAAAGTGGGGAAAGGGGGGCTGGGGGCGGTATGGGTGGGCGTGGCTCCAAAACTTTGATGCAGTTTTTTGGGGGTCGTTAGCAGCTATCTTCCCTCCAAATTTGGAGGCTCTAGCTCCACAACTCTGGAAGATACACGCATTCCCGTTTTGACGAAGCGTTGGGGTGGATGGGGGCGGCTAGGGCAGTATTGGTGGGCGTGGCATCCAAAATTTTGTGCAATTTTTAGGGGGTCATCATCACCTATCTTGGCACCAAATTTGGTGGCTATAGCTCAAAAACTGTGGGAGATATAGTCTTTTTTGACTTTAAAATGCGGGGGGCTGGGGGCGGAATGGGGGGCGTGGCTCCAAAATTTTTGATGCAGTTTTTTGGGGGTTGCTAATAGCTATCTTCTTACCAAATTTGGTAGTTCTAGCTGTAAGGATGTGCGAAATATGTGGACTTATCGGTTTTGGGTTATCGAATTTATCGATTTGCCTGCCCCCCAGTTATCGTAGAACCCCCATCTTGACACTTTAATTTACTATCCCATAGATAAAGAGAATTGGAAAGTTTCAAGTCTCTAGCTTGAAGGGTGTGGAAAAAACTTGCAACCATACGGACGGACAGACGGACAGACACCATGACGGACATTGCACAAAACCAATATACTCTTTACCTTCGGTATCGAGTATAAAAATTAATTTTTATGAATGAGCTGCCCAATAAACCGCTTTCGAACATTGATATTATAAACTTCGCACGCAAACATATCCCACATTTTAGAGGGGTTTATATGAGAAACTCCTTACCGAAAAATGTAAGGAAAAGAGAATGCGGCATCGTTAACTTGGACTCTTCAACCGGAGCTGGAACTCATTGGGTAGCTTACTATAAGGCGGATCAGGAATGCAGATATTTTGATAGTTTTCCCCTATTTTTTTTTTTTTTTTTTTATTTTCCAAATTTTTTAATTAAAAAAAAAAAATATATAAAAAAATCGTTGGAGTCGCGTTTATTTAAAAAATATAAAATATCTTTATTGAACGCGTCTTTACAGTTAAACATGTAAAATAGAACTCAACTTATGCTAGCGTTTTGATTATTGAAGAAACCTCGTTCTGCGACTTATTCCTTTGTTATAATTATTAATGCTCAACTCTCTTGAGTGGATTTATTCTGTGGAGTCGTAAACTGGGGTTTCGCTCAAGGATCAAATTACATTGGACTTTGCTCATCTAATTCTTAAAGTGGCGTGATCGATTTTAATGGTTTTGTTTTTTCGGGTGGCGTGATTGATTTTAATAGCTTTGTTATTTTTTAGGGTGCATAGTTTTAGTGTTGTTTATTCTGTTCGCCGGATGTACGTGCTTATGCTGAGTGTGACTTAATTATCTATGGTTCTATAACAAGAAGCCGAAATTATAGTTGTGCGTGCTTAAGATTATACGTATGTTTACTCAAGTGGACAATGCTTGTGCATTGTTCTTGTTATTTTATGTGGGTGGAGGTTGGCATAGAAGTTCTGCAAGAACTGAATATGTCACTTCCCCATCCCCTAGAAAATGGCTTGTCCTCAAGCTGTTAGTGTTGGGTACATTTTAGTGTCTGTGTCTATTATAATTTTATTTTCTTGATCGTTTGTCGGTTCTTGTTCTTCATTTTTCTTATATTTTATGACCATTCTTTGTGGAATATTTTTGAACTTAAATATTAGGTATATAGCTGTCGCGATTAACATTGTTACGAGTATGGTTAAAACTATTATTAATAGAATGATGTGTGTTTTTGTATTTTCTTTTATAAGTTGTCTTGTATGTATGAATGAAATTGGTTCTATTCTTGTAACATTGTTACTTATGTAAATTGTTTGTGTATAATCGGAAAGTATGTTTGATACAGATATATCTTCTATTTGAAGTGAACAGTTAATAGCTTTAATTATGTTGTTTCCACTTATTTCTATTTCTTGATTCGTACAATTTTGATTGAGCAATAGTTTAGGCAAATTCCAAGTTAATATAACATTAGGTTCTACAAAATTTATTTCGTAATTTTTGTGTGTTTTAGTGAACTTACATTCTACTTTTATTTGCTTAAGTATACCGTCTATACATTTATTTTGTATTATTTTCTTGTCGGTTGCTGAATATGTTTTATTTTTATTGATGTAATATTTATCTTTTATGTTTTCTGTTAAAATGTTTTTGTTTTCGTCCGGGTAAGGAATTATTGTGTATAAAGGATTTTGTGTTAGCTTTTTTGGTATGTGTGATATTATTAAGATTTCGTTCGTATCTGATTTGAGCCAAGTTGAAGTTTTTATATTTAATAACTTTTCTGTGTCTACATTTTCTAAGTAGTCGTGTTTAAGTAGTTTTGGGTTAAAGATCCCTAATCTAGTCAATTGCATGCCCATTTCGATATCTTCAATATATTCTGTGAATTGTTGTAAGTTAAATAGTATTAGGTTTAGTTTTTTATCTTGTTGTGAATCTTCTGACATGTTTTCTATAATACTAAGGCCATGATTTACTGCTTCTATTATCTTGTTTAATTCATTTATTTGAATGCTGTTTTCTTCTAAGTTATTTATTTTGCTTTCTAATTCTGTTCTGTCTTCTTCGGTCAAGGTGCCGAATAAGTATTTATTATATTCAATAGTCCTCGTTTCTGTCTTTTTACTATTTTTATTCCGTTCATTTCTCTTTCTAGTTTTTCTATTAGGTATTCTATTTGTGGTAAGAATTTAAAGGTTTCCGCTTGTTGCAATAGGTTGTTTAGTGTTTCTTCAGTTTTAGTTAAATTTATTGTGAGGCAATGGTATTCATATTCCTGTGTAATACTAAGTAGACCAGTTTTTAGGATAAGGTATCCGTTTTGCGCTTTTATTTGATTGATTTCTATCGATTGGGTGTTACATGGTATTATTGTTGTGAGTAGGATTATTAATTGTAACAAGTGTATCGTTAGCAGCTTCAGTTGACCTGGAATTGTTATATTTGCTTACGTTAGTTTTCTTTTGTTTTTTGAATTTTGTTTGATAATGAAGGATTTTTCTACCTCTGTTAGTTTCTTCAAAATGTTTGTCGTCTACTTTTTTGATATTTCCTGTTTTTCTAAAAGGGTTAGTTACTTTGGATTTCACTAGAGGCATTTCTCTGTAATTTGTGTCTATTTCAAATGTTTGTCTTTTTTCATTTAATTTATTTATCTTGTTGATTTTCTTTGCTTGGGTATCATGAGTTGGTGTTCCTGCGTAAATAAAAATCTCTGCTGGGGTTCTGCCTGTTGTGCTGTGTATTATTTTATGGTTGTACGTATAAAGGATTGTTTCGAACTTTGTTAATTTGTTTTCGGGGTCAGTATCGGTGTTTATGATTCTCAGTTTTTCATTAATTGTTTTATGAAATCTTTCTACGTCTGAAATTCCGTTTTTGCTTGTTGTTATTTCTATTTTAACATTTTCTGATTCTAACCATATTTTTAGAGCTGCGCACATGAATGCTGAATCTTTATCTGCTTTTATTTCTATCGGTTTTCCCATGTCATTGAATATTTTAAGGATTGCTCTTTTCGCTTCTAGCCAATCTTTTCCATTTACTTCAACCAATGTAGCGTATTTCGAATAAACATCTATGCATGACAAAAATTGTTTGTTGTCTACCATGTAAAAATCTATTACATATTTTTCTCTTGGGTTGTAGATTTCGGGGGTTAGTTCAAAGGTAAACTTTGTATCTCTATGTTCTGTTTTCGCTATATTGCAAACTTCGCATTCGTTTATTATATTTTGGATTAACTTCTGGTAATCGGGGTAGTAGTAATTTGTTTTAAACATAGCTATGGTTTTTCTATACCTGGATGTAAAAGCTTCTTGTGGTTTTTCATAATGATTTCTTTAAAGTCTGAATAAGTTTGGATGTCAATTAATTTGGTGGTTGCTCTCATTGTTCTAATTGGATTGTCTGTACTTATTATTTCTACATAAGCTTTTTGGAATGTTTCGTAGTCACCGTTGTGTGGGAAATATACTACACTATTTTTTGCACATAAATATTCTTTTATTAGCTCTTTTGCTCTCTCTATGGTCATCTCTGTATAATTTATAATAATTTTTGTTTTGTGAAAGTAGTTTATTTTCTTTACGTCTTCTATATTGCTTTTAATAAATTCTATTTGGTGGCTGTAAGTGTTTAAGGGTCTTTCTGTGATTTGAATGCAATTTTGATTGTCTTCGCATGCGCTGTGTATTGTTGCTGCTACGCTGTCTTGTGTATCTCCCATAAAATTCTCCTCTAATTTAATTCTTGAAAGTGCATCTGCTACATAATTCTCTTTACCTGGTAAGTATTTAATTTCATAATCGAATTCGTTAAGCCTGATTTCCCATCTCTGTAATTTCATATTTGGGTCCTTAATGTTTTCTAACCATACTAAAGGCTTGTGGTCGCTTAGTATTTCGAATTTTCTACCGAAAAGATATGATCTGAAATTTTTGGTAGCCCATATTATAGCCAAGAGTTCTTTTTCTATTGCGGAATAATTAATTTCATGTTCATTCAGGGTCCTGCTTGCAAAGCATATTGGTTTGTGATCCTGTGATAAAACTGCTCCTAGTGCATAATTACTTGCGTCTGTTGTCAGTGAAAATTTCTTGTTAAAGTCAGGATAAATTAATATTGGGTCAGACATAATGAGTAATTTTAATTTTTCGAATGCTTCTTTATACTCTTTTTCGTTTATATTTATTTTTGCTCCCTTTTTTAATTTAAGTGTAATTGGCTTTGCTACTTTGGCAAAGTTAGGTATGAACTTTCGATAAAATCCACATAAACCTAGAAATCTTTTTATTTCTTTCGGTGTTTTAGGTATTGGAAATGCTTTAACTGCTTCAATTTTATTTGGATTAGGTTTGATTCCGTCTACGGTTATAACGTGACCTAAAAAATCTGTTTCTTTTTTCATCCATTCGCACTTATCTAGCTGTAATTTTAAATTTGCTTCTCTTAGCTTTTCGAAAACCTTTCTAAGTGATAATATATGTTCTTCCAATGAAGTGGAAAACACTATTATGTCGTCTATATATACTAAACAATTTTTGTAGACTAAGTCTCCTAAAAGATTGTTCATGCAACGTTGAAATGTTGCTGGTGCATTCTTTAAACCGAATGGCATTCGTGTATATTCGAAATGACCGTTTTTAGTTGAGAAGGCAGTTTTCGGTATGGATTTTTCGTCCATTTGGATTTGATGAAACCCTTTTGCTAAGTCAATGGTGGTAAAGTATTGGCATCTTCCTAACTTGTCTAATATTTCGTCCATTAAAGGTATAGGATATTTATCACTGATGGTTACCTCGTTGAGACTGCGGTAGTCTACGACTATGCGAAACTTTTTTATGCCTGAGGCGTCACTTTTCTTGGGTACTATCCAGATTGGTGAACAATAGGGTGAACTTGATTCGCGAATGATACCTTGTTTCATCATTTCTTTTATTTGTTTATCTACTTCTTCGTCGAAGCTTTGTGCGTACCTATATGGTCTTTTGTAAATGGGGTCTTCATGCTTGGTTGTAATTGTATGTTTTATATTATTAGTGAAGGTCAGATTATCACCCTCTTTATACTGGATATCTTTAAATTCAAATAAAACTTTTGTTAACTCCCTTTTTTCTTCTGCATTGAGATGCTCTAATCTGAACTGATTGCTTTCTAACAACTCATTTTCCAGTGCATAAGCTATATGCAAATCTCTTGTTAGTGGTGGATCTAAACATTCTTCTAAGTTTTCGTTTAACCCTTTATCTTCGATATCATACTTGAATAAGAATTGGAAATCTCCAAGTTTTATGAACTCTTCCTCGTAGTTGATCTTAGCTTTACAATCTGTTAGGAACGTTCGGCCTAATAAGATGTCAAATTTCTTTGAGAAATCATGAATGTAAAATTTTTGATCGGTCGGACAAAGTCTACTTGGTGCTAACGATATACTTTCGTTTAATGTTACTTTTCCACTTATTGTATGACAAATAATATTTTCTTTTGATATTTTATAATTAAGGAAATTTTTGCTCATTAAATTTATCGACGAACCTGTATCTACTAAGCATTTCAAAGGAATATCGTTCATAATTATATTTATGAACGGTGTTCTATTTTCGATTCCGAGGCTGTTTGATGAAAATTTTCGGATGTGTCCATTTTTGACTGTTCACTATAACCTGGGCGTATTCTTTTAAATGGTGGATTTGGTGCATTTGTTCTGAACGGATTATGTTGGTAATTGATTGGGTTTTGTGTTCTACCTTGATATAGTTTTTGTTGGAATTCCCTAAATAGTTGTGGGTCATGTGTTGTGGTATTTTGTGGTTGATTTTGGTTTCTATAATTTTGAAAATTTGGGTTAAAATTCAATGGGTTTCTATAATTTTGAAAATTTGTATTAAAATTCTGTTGGTTTCTATAACCTGAATTGTTGTGGTTTTGATATTTGGAATTATAGTTGTTTTTGTTTGTTTTGCTGAAGGTTGTGTTATTTGTGTTCTTAGATCTCTCAGATACGTATTCTTCGTAAACTCCTTCTTTCTGTGCTACTTGCTTTAATTTGTTCACTGTGGTTATATCGTATCTAGCTAGCTGCATATACAATCGGTCAGGCAATTTCTTACTAATTACGTCTTTTATTGTACTGTTCATTGCGTTTGTATAAAGTGTTGTATTTTGTTGGTTGCCTTCTATTATTAGCTTATTTATAATGACAAAAGACTTAGTTTCTATTTCTTCGACGAACTTACGTATACTTCCTCCGTATTGAGTGTAGTACAGCTTCCTTAATAATTCTTCGTATGATGTTTGCGTTTTGTAGGTGTTGATCAGGATATCTCTTAGTGTGTTCCAATCCGAAGCCATGTGTCTTAGCGATGTCCTTTGGGCGTCTCCATGTAGCTGCATTTCCACTGCGCTGAATAACACATTTTGTTGTCTGCCGTCCTCAGTTGGGTATAGTTTCATGATGAATTCAATTCTGCTGATGAAAGCACTTAGGTCTTCTGTTTCTCCTCCAAAGCTTGGTATTTGTCTGATTTGGTTAAGCGCTTGGCTTAAGTTGGCGTCTGATAAAATCCTCAAAGTCATCTTGGAATTTTTATTTATTTTGATGTTTGATGTGTAAAAAGTTTTGTTGGTTAAAAAGAAATTTTCTTCTCTTTCTTTTTTCTTGCACTTAAGCGTTGCGTGGATTTTGTTTCTTTTCGAAGAAAAGTTTTTAAGGATCACGAGGTCCTTGTGCGGATATCACTTCGATTAGTTCGCGAGACACTTGAACAAGTTAAGGATCTTTTGATCCTTAGGTTACTATGACTTTCACGATTTCGACTGATATCCTACCGGCTGCGCCAATTAAATCGTTGGAGTCGCGTTTATTTAAAAAATATAAAATATCTTTATTGAACGCGTCTTTACAGTTAAACATGTAAAATAGAACTCAACTTATGCTAGCGTTTTGATTATTGAAGAAACCTCGTTCTGCGACTTATTCCTTTGTTATAATTATTAATGCTCAACTCTCTTGAGTGGATTTATTCTGTGGAGTCGTAAACTGGGGTTTCGCTCAAGGATCAAATTACATTGGACTTTGCTCATCTAATTCTTAAAGTGGCGTGATCGATTTTAATGGTTTTGTTTTTCGGGTGGCGTGATTGATTTTAATAGCTTTGTTATTTTTTAGGGTGCATAGTTTTAGTGTTGTTTATTCTGTTCGCCGGATGTACGTGCTTATGCTGAGTGTGACTTAATTATCTATGGTTCTATAACAAGAAGCCGAAATTATAATTGTGCGTGCTTAAGATTATACGTATGTTTACTCAAGTGGACAATGCTTGTGCATTGTTCTTGTTATTTTATGTGGGTGGAGGTTGGCATAAAAGTTCTGCAAGAACTGAATTTTTTTATATAAAAATTTTTTTTTTTAAATTTTTTTTTTTTTTTTTTTTTTTTTTTTTTTTATAAAAACCCCCCTTCTTTTTTAAAAAAAAAAAAAAAAAAATAAAACAACCTTTTTTTTAAAAAAAAAAAAAAAAAAACAAAAAAAAAACTTTTTTTTAAAAAAAAAAAAAAAAAAAAAAACAAAAAACAACCCCTTTTTTCTAAAAAAAAAAAAAAAAAAAAAAAAAACACCCTTTTTTTTCAAAAAAAAAAAAAAAAACAAAAAAACAACCCCTTGTTTCTGAAAAATATAAAAAATAACAACAAAACAACAAGCTGTTAAAACCACCCTCTTTTGCTCTAGCTGATCAAGTTTATTGGTTTACTATCATAAATATATTAAAATGAATGAGCATATACTAAAGGAGCTAACAAAAACAAGAAACGCGCTAAAAAGAAAATTTCGAAGTATTAAATAAGGTAAAGCCGCAAATGAATACCAGTTGGAGGAAACATTTAAGCCGATAACAGAAACACTCAAAAAGATTATTAAAGGAAATTAAGAAATTAAGCCATATCCCCGAATCAAACAAGTGGAAACGTTGCAGTCGGACGCAACCGACTGCGGCATACTCGATACCAGTATTAAAACCGGTAAAAAGAGGCCTGATTGCAAAGGGGTACGGATGCGGCAGGGGTGTACGCTGCCTTAAAGATTCTCCGATGCAGATGGGGATGCCACCAGCTATATTCCTTCCAAATTTGGTGACTCTAGCTCAAAGTTTGTAAAATGTAGGGAAAGGGGGGCTGGGGGCGGTATAGGTGGGCGAGGCATCCAAATGTTTGATGCAGATCTATGTGGAATGTCAATTGCTATCTACATACCAAATTTGGTGACTCTACCTCGAAGTTTGTAAAAAGTGGGGAAAGGAGGCATCCAAATTTTTGATGCAGATCTATGTGGAATGTCAATTGCTATCTACATACCAAATTTGGTGAATCTAGCTCGAAGTTTGTAAAAAGTGGGGAAAGGGGGGCTGGGGGCGGTATGGGTGGGCGTGGCATCCAAATTTGTGATGCAGATCTTTGTGGAATGTCAATTGCTATCTTCATACCAAATTTGGTGACTCTAGCTCGAAAATTGTAAAAAGTGGGGAAAGGGGAGCGAAATGGTGGGCGTGGCTCCAAAACTTTGATGCAGTTTTTGGGGGTCGTTAACA
This sequence comes from Scaptomyza montana, assembly GCA_018904305.1. Classification (NCBI taxonomy): domain Eukaryota; kingdom Metazoa; phylum Arthropoda; class Insecta; order Diptera; family Drosophilidae; genus Scaptomyza; species Scaptomyza montana. Next base: position 623,620 of record JAEIGR010000024.1, on the reverse strand, counting down.
GCTATCTTCCCACCAAATTTGGAGGCTCTAGCTCCACAACTCTGGAAGATACACGCATTCCCGTTTTTGACGAAGCGTTGGGGCGGATGGGGGCGGCTAGGGCAGTATTGGTGTGCGTGGCATCCAAACTTTTGGTGCAGTTTTTAGGGGGTCATCATCACCTATCTTGGCACCAAATTTGGTGGCTATAGCTCAAAAACTGTGGGAGATATAGCCATTTCTGATTTCAAAATGCGGGGGGCTGGGGGCGTAATGGGTGGGCGTGGCTCCAAAACTTTGATGCAGTTTTTGGGGGTCGTTAGCAGCTATCTTCCCTCCAAATTTGGAGGCTCTAGCTCCACAAATCTGGAAGATACACGCATTCCCGTTTTTGACGAAGCGTTGGGGTGGATGGGGGCGGCTAGGGCAGTATTGGTGGGCGTGGCATCCAAACTTTTGGTGCAGTTTTTAGGGGGTCATCATCACCTATCTTGGCACCAAATTTGGTGGCTATAGCTCAAAAACTGTGGGAGATATAGTCTTTTTTGACTTTAAAATGCGGGGGGGCTGGGGGCGGAATGGGGGGCGTGGCTCCAAAATTTTTGATGCAGTTTTTTTGGGGGTTGCTAATAGCTATCTTCTTACCAAATTTGGTAGTTCTAGCTGTAAGGATGTGCGAAATATGTGGACTTATCGGTTTTGGGTTATCGAATTTATCGATTTGCCAGCCCCCCAGTTATCGTAGAACCCCCATCTTGACACTTTAATTTACTATCCCATAGATAAAGAGAATTGGAAAGTTTCAAGTCTCTAGCTTGAAGGGTGTGGAAAAAACTTGCAACCATACGGACGGACAGACGGACAGACACCATGACGGACATTGCACAAAACCAATATACTCTTTACCTTCGGTATCGAGTATAAAAATTAATTTTTTATGAATGAGCTGCCCAATAAACCGCTTTCGAACATTGATATTATAAACTTCGCACGCAAACATATCCCACATTTTAGAGGGGTTTATATGAGAAACTCCTTACCGAAAAATGTAAGGAAAAGAGAATGCGGCATCGTTAACTTGGACTCGTCAACCGGAGCTGGAACTCATTGGGAAGCTTACTATGAGGCGGATCAGGAATGCAGATATTTTGATAGTTTTGGAAATTTACCAACCCCTATAGAACTTATAAGATATTTGGGAGAGAACATTCAATACAATTATAATCAAGTACAACGATTTGGTACTTTTAACTGCGGTCACTTATGTCTTAAATTTTTAATGCTCACCGCAAAATCTTTTTAAAATAATTTGTATGTCAATGGAAATAAATACTTTAAAAAAAAATAATAGAGTATATATATATAAATATTGTCTGTAAACTATCTCAGTTTTTTTGGAGTATCTGATTAGTTCACATATAGCAGGCCCCCTGTTTCTTGAAAACCAAAAACATTAAACAACACCTTGTTTCTGAAAAAATCAAAAATAACAGCAGAACAACAACTTGTTTCTGGAAAAAAAAAAACATAAAAATAACAGCAAATCAACACCTTGTTTCTGAAAAACATAAAAATAGCAACAAAACAACACCTTGTTTCTGAAAAATATAAAAAATAACAACAAAACAACAAGCTGTTAAAACCACCCTCTTTTGCTCTAGCTGATCAAGTTTATTGGTTTACTATCATAAATATATTAAAATGAATGAGCATATACTAAAGGAGCTAACAAAAACAAGAAACGCGCTAAAAAGAAAATTTCGAAGTATTAAATAAGGTAAAGCCGCAAATGAATACCAGTTGGAGGAAACATTTAAGCCGATAACAGAAACACTCAAAAAGATTATTAAAGAAAATTAAGAAATTAAGCCATATCCCCGAATCAAACAAGTGGAAACGTTGCAGTCGGACGCAACCGACTGCGGCATACTCGATACCAGTATTAAAACCGGTAAAAGAGGCCTGATTACAAAGGGGTACGGATGCGGCAGGGGTGTACGCTGCCTTAAAGATTCTCCGATGCAGATGGGGATGCCACCAGCTATATTCCTTCCAAATTTGGTGACTCTAGCTCGAAGTTTGTAAAAAGTAGGGAAAGGGGGGCTGGGGGCGGTATAGGTGGGCGAGGCATCCAAATGTTTGATGCAGATCTATGTGGAATGTCAATTGCTATCTTCATACCAAATTTGGTGACTCTAGCTCGAAGTTTGTAAAAAGTGGGGAAAGGGGGGCTGGGGGCGGTATAGGTGGGCGAGGCATCCAAATGTTTGATGCAGATCTATGTGGAATGTCAATTGCTATCTACCTACCAAATTTGGTGACTCTACCTCGAAGTTTGTAAAAAGTGGGGAAAGGAGGCATCCAAATTTATGATGCAGATCTATGTGGAATGTCAATTGCTATCTACATACCAAATTTGGTGAATCTAGCTCGAAGTTTGTAAAAAGTGGGGAAAGGGGGGCTGGGGGCGGTATGGGTGGGCGTGGCATCCAAATTTGTGATGCAGATCTTTGTGGAATGTCAATTGCTATCTTCATACCAAATTTGGTGACTCTAGCTCGAAAATTGTAAAAAGTGGGGAAAGGGGGGCGAAATGGTGGGCGTGGCTCCAAAACTTTGATGCAGTTTTTGGGGGTCGTTAACAGCTATCTTCCCACCAAATTTGGAGGCTCTAGCTCCACAACTCTGGAAGATACACGCATTCCCGTTTTTGACGAAGCGTTGGGGCGGATGGGGGCGGCTAGGGCAGTATTGGTGTGCGTGGCATCCAAACTTTTGGTGCAGTTTTTAGGGGGTCATCATCACCTATCTTGGCACCAAATTTGGTGGCTATAGCTCAAAAACTGTGGGAGATATAGCCATTTCTGATTTCAAAATGCGGGGGAGCTGGGGGCGTAATGGGTGGGCGTGGCTCCAAAACTTTGATGCAGTTTTTTGGGGTCGTTAGCAGCTATCTTCCCTCCAAATTTGGAGGCTCTAGCTCCACAAATCTGGAAGATACACGCATTCCCGTTTTTGACGAAGCGTTGGGGTGGATGGGGGCGGCTAGGGCAGTATTGGTGGGCGTGGCATCCAAACTTTTGGTGCAGTTTTTAGGGGTCATCATCACCTATCTTGGCACCAAATTTGGTGGCTATAGCTCAAAAACTGTGGGAGATATAGTCTTTTTTGACTTTAAAATGCGGGGGGGCTGGGGGCGGAATGGGGGGCGTGGCTCCAAAATTTTGATGCAGTTTTTTGGGGGTTGCTAATAGCTATCTTCTTACCAAATTTGGTAGTTCTAGCTGTAAGGATGTGCGAAATATGTGGACTTATCGGTTTTGGGTTATCGAATTTATCGATTTGCCAGCCCCCCAGTTATCGTAGAACCCCCATCTTGACACTTTAATTTACTATCCCATAGATAAAGAGAATTGGAAAGTTTCAAGTCTCTAGCTTGAAGGGTGTGGAAAAAACTTGCAACCATACGGACGGACAGACGGACAGACACCATGACGGACATTGCACAAAACCAATATACTCTTTACCTTCGGTATCGAGTATAAAAATTAATTTTTTATGAATGAGCTGCCCAATAAACCGCTTTCGAACATTGATATTATAAACTTCGCACGCAAACATATCCCACATTTTAGAGGGGTTTATATGAGAAACTCCTTACCGAAAAATGTAAGGAAAAGAGAATGCGGCATCGTTAACTTGGACTCTTCAACCGGAGCTGGAACTCATTGGGTAGCTTACTATAAGGCGGATCAGGAATGCAGATATTTTGATAGTTTTGGAAATTTACCACCCCCTATAGAACTTATAAGATATTTGGGAGAGAACATTCAATACAATTATAATCAAGTACAACGATTTGGTACTTTTAACTGCGGTCACTTATGTCTTAAATTTTTAATGCTCACCGCAAAATTTTTTTAAAATAATTTGTATGTCAATCGAAATAAATACTTTACAAAAAAATAATAGAGTATATATATATAAATATTGTCTGTAAACTATCTCAGTTTGTTTGGAGTATCTGATTAGTTCACATATAGCAGGCCCCCTGTTTCTTGAAAACCAAAAACATTAAACAACACCTTGTTTCTGAAAAAATCAAAAATAACAGCAGAACAACAACTTGTTTCTGGAAAAAAAAACCATAAAAATAACAGCAAATCAACACCTTGTTTCTGAAAAACATAAAAATAGCAACAAAACAACACCTTGTTTCTGAAAAATATAAAAAATAACAACAAAACAACAAGCTGTTAAAACCACCCTCTTTTGCTCTAGCTGATCAAGTTTATTGGTTTACTATCATAAATATATTAAAATGAATGAGCATATACTAAAGGAGCTAACAAAAACAAGAAACGCGCTAAAAGAAAATTTCGAAGTATTAAATAAGGTAAAGCCGCAAATGAATACCAGTTGGAGGAAACATTTAAGCCGATAACAGAAACACTCAAAAAAGATTATTAAAGAAAATTAAGAAATTAAGCCATATCCCCGAATCAAACAAGTGGAAACGTTGCAGTCGGACGCAACCGACTGCGGCATACTCGATACCAGTATTAAAACCGGTAAAAAGAGGCCTGATTGCAAAGGGGTACGGATGCGGCAGGGGTGTACGCTGCCTTAAAGATTCTCCGATGCAGATGGGGATGCCACCAGCTATATTCCTTCCAAATTTGGTGACTCTAGCTCAAAGTTTGTAAAATGTAGGGAAAGGGGGCTGGGGGCGGTATGGGTAGTTGTGTCATCAAAATTTTTTTGCAGATCTTAGTGAAATGTCAATTGCTATCTTCATACCAAATTTGGTGACTCTAACTCGAAATTTGTAATAAGTGTGGCAAGGGGGGGCTGGGGGCGGTATGGGTGGGCGAGGCATCCAAATTTTGATGCAGATCTATGTGGAATGTCAATTGCTATCTACATACCAAATTTAATGACTCTAGCTCGAAGTTTGTAAAAAGTGGGGAAAGGGGGGCTGGGGGCGGTATGGGTGGGCGTGGCATCAAAATTTTTGATGCATATCTTTGTGAAATATCAACTGCTATCTTCATACCAAATTTGGTGACTCTAGCTCGATATTTGTAAAAAGTGAGGGAAGGGGGGATGGGGGCGGTATGGGTGGGCGTGGCATCCAAATTTGTGATGCAGATCTTTGTGGAATGTCAATTGCTATCTTCATACCAAATTCGGTGACTCTAGCTCGAAAATTGTAAAAAGTGGGGAAAGGGGGGCGAAATGGTGGGCATGGCTCCAAAACTTTGATGCAGTTTTTTGGGGGTCGTTAACAGCTATCTTCCCACCAAATTTGGAGGCTCTAGCTCCACAACTCTGGAAGATACACGCATTCCCGTTTTTGACGAAGCGTTGGGGTGGATGGGGGCGGCTAGGGCAGTATCGGTGGGCGTGGCATCCAAACTTTTGGATGGGGGCGGCTAGGGCAGTATCGGTGGGCGTGGCATCCAAACTTTTGGTGCAGTTTTTAGGGGGTCATCATCACCTATCTTGGCACCAAATTTGGTGGCTATAGCTCAAAAACTGTGGGAGATATAGTCTCTTTTTAACTTTAAAATGCGGGGGGCTGGGGGCGGAATGGGGGGCGTGGGTCCAAAATTTTTGATGCAGTTTTTTGGGGGTTGCTAATAGCTATCTTCTTACCAAATTTGGTACTTCTAGCTCTAAGGATGTGCGAAATATGTGGATTTATCGGTATTGGGTTATCGAATTTATCGATTTGCCAGCCCCCCAGTTATCGTAGAACCCCCATCTTGACACTTTAATTTACTATCCCATAGATAAAGAGAAATTGGAAAGTTTCAAGTCTCTAGCTTGAAGGGTGTGGAAAAAACTTGCACACATACGGACGGACAGACGGACAGACACCATGACGGACATTGCACAAAACCAATATACTCTTTACCTTCGGTATCGAGTATAAAAAGAAGAAAAAGATATAAGTGTAAATGAGGTGCTAGAGAATGAAAATAATACTAGCGAATTTTATGACGCAATAGATGGGGAAATTGCTGAAAAACAGTCATTGCATGATTCGCTTATATCGAGTGAACAAAGCTATATTAACGCCGCTACAGTAGGCAATAAAGATTATAATCATTCAAATATAGTAAGTGATGATAGTTTTAATCTCAGTCTAAATGAGTTAGAGCGAGAGGGACAGTTAGATAAAGCATTTGGACCAAGTAAAAATAATGGAGAAACTAAATTAGGCAGCTCTAAAATAAACGTAAACAACAAAAGACTAGAACTGGACACGGGTGAAAAGTGGAATCTTACTCCTGGATTGTATTCTTTAATCTTTTTAAAAAATCCACATGCTTATAACCAATTGGATCTGGATGCATATAAGGAAATCTTGTCAAAAACAAATGCTCACAGAAGAAATCATCAGCCAAATGAAGCACTAAAGGGTAATCGCTCCAAAAAGTATACTGATATAATAAAAAAACTTTTCCCGAAAGTTGTTGAGCCAAGTGCAGTGTCTACACCTTTGAATAATAAAAAAAAAAATAATAATAAAAAAATAAAAAGATTATAATCATTCAAATATAGTAAGTGATGATAGTTTTAATCTCAGTCTAAATGAGTTAGAGCGAGAGGGACAGTTAGATAAAGCATTTGGACCAAGTAAAAATAAAGGAGAAACTAAATTAGGCAGCTCTAAAATAAACGTAAACAACAAAAGACTAGAACTGGACACGGGTGAAAAGTGGAATCTTACTCCTGGATTGTATTCTTTAATCTTTTTAAAAAATCCACATGCTTATAACCAATTGGATCTGGATGCATATAAGGAAATCTTGTCAAAAACAAATGCTCACAGAAGAAATCATCAGCCAAATGAAGCACTAAAGGGTAATCGCTCCAAAAAGTATACTGATATAATAAAAAAACTTTTCCCGAAAGTTGTTGAGCCAAGTGCAGTGTCTACACCTTTGAATAATAAAAAATCTACACATAAAGGCGGAACTCTTATGATGCTCAACAAGCATAAACCAAATTATGTATACTGGGATAATCCTAATGAAATTGTTAATAGACTTAAGCTTTTGATCGCTTCACAGGCAGCTGGTAACAGTAGTCATAATAATGAAATTGTATCGATAATTGAAGAGTTGCGAGAGGCAAACATAATTTTTTAATAAATATGATATACACTCATTAAATATTCTTATTATTAATATGTCTCTTGACAAGTTTGGTCATTTCTCGAACGATAAAGAACGCTCGGAGAAGTTGAAAAGGGGGATTGAAGCTGTGAGTGGGATTCATATTGATGAGGATGGTAACCTAAATGCCCAAAACAAACGCATTAAAAATTCAATCAGTCCAATAAATAACGATGATTTGGTTATCAAAGAATATGTTGATGTTAAAGTATTTGAATTAAAAAAAAAGTCAAACGGCTTATATTACTCAGTTAGTCGAACAAAGAAATAATAAGTTAAAGGATATGGAAAGCAAAATGAATGAAATAACTAACGAAGTAACTAAGTTATTAGATGATGTTAACAAAGTTAGCAATAAAATCATTTCAAGAATAAACAGTAATAATGAGTTTGTAAGTAAGCAGTTACATCAAGAAAAAAACCAATTGTGAAATCAGATCGCTGTTAAGTCAATATGAGTCTAGATAAGTTTGGACACTACTCGAGCGATAGGAAGCATTTTGAGTATTTGCACAGAAATGGAAAAAGATTGCTGGGTTTTATCGTTGATGAGGATGGAAATTTAAATATACAGAAAAAACGAATCATATGTTGTATACAACCGCAGGAGGCGAATGACTTGGTTATAAAAGAATACGTTGATCGTGTATTAATTTTAGTGAAAAATGATATAGAGCACACCATCTCATTATTATTAATAAGACAGAGAAACCAAAAAATTGATTTATTTCAAGAGAACTTAAACAATACTATAAAGAGTATCGAAAATTTGAAAGAAATACTTAATAAATATTTTACATTTGTAATTGACTGTTTTGAGAATCCTACCATTTTAAAAATAAATAATAACAGTGGATGAGGTGCCTGTACCCCTACAACACAAAAATGACAGAAAATAATGATAAATAAAAATGATATAAAAGTCAATGTAAATTATCCAAATCTGTTAAATGCTGATTGACCCCCCACCACGGTTGGTTATATCTCATTTGGTTATTACTATATCAAGAAACATGAGTTTTAAATCGTGGAAGTGTACACGGGTAGTATGGATAACGATACTGATGGAGAAGGCACCTATGATGAAAAAGATGTGGTTCTCAAAAATTTTCTCTCGAGACAATAAAAAAGACGTCGTCAACAACAGCCTTGTACTACGTTGTAAGAGAAATAAATAAAATATATAAAAATATACAAAAATAAATAAAACCAACAAGACGTGCTACATTCCAATATGAGCAAACGGGAATTAGTGAAAGAATTACATGCTCCTGCACGTAAAAATTTTAAGCGAAGAAGAGTTGTAATGAAGGGAATCGATGATCATTGGCAGGCAGACTTAGTAGAAACGGGAAAGTACTCCTCATCTAATAAGGGATATCGATTTCTATTGACAATCATTGATACGTTTTCCAAATATGCGTGGGGAGTAGCATTGAAATCAAAATCTGGAAAAGAAGTTACACAAGCGTTCGCGGGCATTTTTAAAGGGAATAGAATTCCTAAGAATTTACAAACGGATGATGGAAAAGAATTTTTTAATACTGATTTTAAAAACTTGTGTAAAAAACATAACATTAATCATTATTCAAGCTATAGTGTTCTTAAAGCATCAATTGTTGAGCGATTTAATAGAACTTTAAAGGAAATGATGTGGAGAGAGTTTAGCTTCAATGGAACATATAATTGGATCGAAATGTATAAGCGGTTGATTAAAGAGTGCAATAATCAATATCATAGAACAATTAAAATGCCACCTATAAAAGTGAATTCCTCAAATGAAGAGATGTTATTAAATACTGTTTACAGTCACTTAAAAATATTTGGTGGTAGCAAATTCAAAGTAAATGACTATGTGCGTATAAGTAAACATAAACATTTATCTGAGAAAGGGTATACCCCAAACTGGACAAGTGAAATTTTCCAAATTAAAAAAATACAAAATACATACCCTACTACATACATATTGAAAGACTATCAGGGTACCGAAGTAAAAGGTGGATTTTACAAAGAGGAACTACAAACAAGTGGAAACGTTGCAGTCGGACGCAACCGACTGCGGCATACTCGATACCAGAATTAAAACTGGTAAACAGAGGCCTGAATGCAAAGGGGTACGGATGCGGCAGGGGTTTACGCTGCCTTAAAGATTCTCCGATGCAGATGGGGATGCCACCGGCTATCATCATACCAAATTTGGTGACTAGCTCAAAGTTTGTAAAAGGTGTTGAAAGGGGGGGGGGGGGGCTGGGGCGGTATGGGTAGTTGTGGCATCAAAAATTTTGTTGCAGATCTTTCTGAAATGTCAATTGCTATCTTCATACCAAATTTGGTGACTCTAGCTCAAAATTTGTAAAAGGTGGGGAAAGGGGGGCTGGGGGCGGTTTGGGTGGGCGTGGCATCAAAATTTTTGATGCAGATCTTTGTGGAATGTCAATTGTTATCTTCATACCAAATTTGGTGACTCTAGCTCGAAGTTTGTAAAAGATGGGGAAAGGGGGGCTGGGGCCGGTAAGGGTGGGCATGACATCCAAATTTGTGATGCAGATCTTTGTGGAATGTTAATTGCTATCTTCATACCAAATTTGGTGACTCTAGCTCGAAATTTGTAATAAGTGGGAAAGGGGGGCTGGGGCCGGTAAGGGTGGGCATGACATCCAAATTTGTGATGCAGATCTTTGTGGAATGTTAATTGCTATCTTCATACCAAATTTGGTGACTCTAGCTCGAAATTTGTAATAAGTGGGAAAGGGGGGCTGGGGGCGGTATGGGTGGGCGTGGCATCCAAATTTTTGATGCAGATCTTTCTGAAATGTCAATTGCTATCTTCATACCAAATTTGGTGACTCTAGCTCGAAAATTGTAAAAAGTGGGGAAGTGGGGCGAAATAGAGGGCGTGGCTCCAAAACTTTGATGCAGATTTTGGGGGTCGTTGCTAGCTATCTTCCTACCAAATTTGGTGGCTCTAGCTCCACAACTCTGGAAGATACACGCATTCCCGTTTTTGACGAAGCGTTGGGGTGGATGGGGGCGGCTAGGGCAGTATTGGTGGGCGTGGCATCCAAACTTTTGATGCAGTTTTTAGGGGGTCATCATCACCTATCTTGGCACCAAATTTGGTGGCTCTAGCTCAAAAACTGTGGGAGATATTGCCATTTCTGATTTCAAAATGAGGGGGGGCTGGGGGCGGAATGGGTAGGCGTGGCTCCAAAACTTTGATGCAGTTTTTTGGGGGTCGTTACCAGCTATCTTCCCACCAAATTTGGAGGCTCTAGCTCCACAACTCTGGAAGATACACGCATTCCCGTTTTTGACGAAGCGTTGGGGTGGATGGGGGTGGCTAGGGCGGTATTGGTGGGCGTGGCATCCAATCTTTTGATGCAGTTTTGAGGGGTCATCATCACCTATCTTGGCACCAAATTTGGTGGCTATAGCTCAAAAACTGTGGGAGATATAGGCTTTTTGACTTTAAAATTCGGGAGGGCTGGGGGCGGAATGGGGGGCGTGGCTCCAAAATTTTTGATGCAGTTTTTTGGGGTTGCTAGTAGCTATCTTCTTACCAAATTTGGTACTTCTAGCTATAAGGATGTGCGAAATATGTGGATTTATCGGTTTTGAGTTATCGAATTTATCGATTTGCCAGCCCCCAGTTATCGTAGAACCCCCATCTTGACACTTTAATTAACTATCCCATAGATAAAGAGATTTGGAAAGTTTCAAGTCTCTAGCTTGAAGGGTGTGGAAAAAAGTTGCGTTCATACAGACGGACAGACGGACTGACGGACAGACACCATGACGGACATTGCACAAACTCAATATACTCTTTACCTTCGGTATCGAGTATAAAAACAAAGTTCCCATACACTTATCTCGTTGAAAAAATAATAGAACGACGAAACAGTCGAGTGCTAGTTCAATGGTTAGGGTTCTCGCATGAGCACAACTCTTGGATAGATAAAAATGATGTCCTATAAATAGCAACAGATGCACTATGGGTAATTTGACCATTTTTGAGGCCAAAACCCATTTTTTGAAAGTCGTTCAATTAACATTGGCTGCGTTCAGGGAACTAAGCGCTTACAATACATGTTTAGTAATCGTTCGCTGAACGTTCTGCTTAGTAAGCGCTTTCTAAACATGTTTAGTCAGCGACCGCCATCTTTGTTAGCGTAAATTTTGTTTGCTTTTGCGCTTAGTGATTGAACAGCTGTTAATTGTTTTGTGCAAATGGATAGAAAAAGCATAAAATTAATGTTACTGCAATTTTGTTGCGAGGATACTGATGTAAGTGAGGTTGTAATGGCGTTGAAAGATGATTTTAATAATAATATCTAAATAAACAAAACCAATTGAACGTGCCATTTTGAGCCATTTTTACTTGTGTTGAAGAAGCTGTCGATAAACACCATGCGATTACTAATATTTACATATCGATAATGATAATCAGCTGATCAACTAAGCAGTGCGTTCACAAGTTTTCAGCGATTTGCACTAAGCGCTTAGTAAGCAGCTTGATAACCGCTTAGTTCCCTGAACGCAGCCATTTTGTTGGTGGCTTTACATAGTAAAATGATTGAGCTTTAATGTTACATACCACAAATTTTAACAGAGGCCTCCACTGTTAAGTTACAAGCTGTTAAACACAGCTGTTCTAACAGAAGAGCGCGCGCAGCTAACTTAACAAAAATTGCGCAACAAAGAAAATAATCAAAAAAAGTAAATTTACAATTAAAAATTGAAAATAACCAAATGGCTTTCGATGGTGAGTGGTTTTTACTTTGTGTTTGCGAAATTAGAATGAAGATTGAGCTTGTCATGTCCCCGTATTTGTCTTTATTGTAAGTTGCCTAAAATGAAAAATTTTAAAACGAAAACTGAACTTTGAATGGACTAGCAAAGTGAGTCCCACCTAGTCCCACCTTAAAATAAAAACAGTGTTTTAGAGTGTTTCATTACCTTTAAAATGAGTGTAGTCTTAATTTCCATTTTTAACCACAACCAGAGATATTTCAATTTACAGATCATAACATAAAATTTGATAATGCGACATTGTTTGCAAAATGGACTGCAGTGAGTGGAAAAGGGCAAAAATAGGTTGCAATTTTTAACTGTTTTATGGCGAAAGTTCCAAAAACGTGTTTTTCCACAACCAAAAGAGTTATCGAAGAAAATCAAAATCAATATAAAAACGAAAAAAAAAAATATGACATTAGTTTTTTACTAAGCGGCTCTATGGGAGCTATTTGATACAGTGGGGCGATGCTTATAACTTTTACCCAAAACGTAAGAAACATAAATATACTAATTTTCAGAAAGTTTAAACCAAATATCTTCATAAACAAACATGTTTTCATACGAGAAATCACATTTTTTCCAATGGTTACTATGGGAGCTATACGATATAGTTGACCCATGTCGCTCTTTTTCAGCAACGATGTTAGTATTATAATAACTATAAAAACTGCCAAGTTTGGTCGTGATAGGTTGACAAACATAGAAAATACAAAACCTATCTTTTGTAAAAGGGGCGGTGACGCCCATTTTGTACAAATATTTTCCCTTGGTTATTAAAAACTCAAAGCAAAAAACCAAATCAAATTATCTTGCTTCGTTCTTAAGTTATTAATTAATGCCACAAAAATGGTCAAATTACCCATAGTGAGATGGTTGCAGCTGGTATTGGTGACACTTGTCCTTTTTTTTTTTTTTTTTTTTATACTCGATACCGAAGGTAAAGAGTATATTGAGTTTGTGCAATGTCCGTCATGGTGTCTGTCCGTCTGTCCGTCTGTATGAACGCAACTTTTTTCCACACCCTTCAAGCTAGAGACTTGAAACTTTCTAAATCTCTTTATCTATGGGATAGTAAATTAAAGTGTCAAGATGGGGGTTCTACGATAACTGGGGGGCTGGCAAATCGATAAATTCGATAACTCAAAACCGATAAATCCACATATTTAACACATCCTTACAGCTAGAAGTACCAAATTTGGTAAGAAGATAGCTACTAGCAACCCCCAAAAAACTGCATCAAAAATTTTGGAGCCATGCCCCCCATTCCGCCCCCAGCCCCAGCGCATTTTGAAATCTGAAATGGCTATATCTCCCACAGTTTTTGAGCTAGAGCCACCAAATTTGGTGCCAAGATAGGTGATGATGACCCCCTAAAAACTGCACCAAAAGTTTGGATGACACGCCCACCAATACCGCCCTAGCCACCCCCATGTGCCCCAACGCTTCGTCAAAAACGGGAATGCGTGTATTTGCAAGAGTTGTGGAGCTAGAGCCTCCAAATTTGGTGGGAAGATAGCTGGTAACGACCCCCAAAAAACTGCATCAAAGTTTTGGAGCCACGCCCCCCCATTACGCCCGCAGCCCACCGCATTTTGAAATCAGAAATGGCTATATCTCCCACAGTTTTTGAGCTATAGCCACCAAATTTGGTGCCAAGATAGGTGATGATGACCCCCTAAAAACTGCACCAAAAGTTTGGATGCCACGCCCACCAATACTGCCCTAGCCACACCCATGTGCCCCAACGCTTCGTCGAAAACGGGAATGCGTGTATCTTCCAGAGTTGTGGAGCTAGAGCCACCAAATTTGGTAGGAAGATAGCTGGCAACGACCCCCAAAAATCTGCATCAAAGTTTTGGAGCCACGCCCTCCATTTCGCCCCCATTTCCCCACTTTTTGCAATTTTCGAGCTAGAGTCACCGAATTTGGTATGAAGATAGCAATTGACATTTTACAAAGATCTGCATCAAAAATGTGGATGCCACGCCAACCCTAACCGCCCCCAGCCACCTTTTCCCACCTTTTACAAATTTCGAGCTAGAGTCACCAAATTTGGTATGTAGATAGCAATTGAAATTCCACAAAGATCTGCATCACAAATTTGGATGCCACAACTACCCATACTGCCCCTGCCCCCCCCCCCTTTCCACACCTTTTACAAATTTTGAGTTAGAGTCACCAAATTTGGTATGAAGATAGCAATTGACATTTCAGAAAGATCTGCAAAAAAAATTTTGATGACACATTTACCCATACCGCCCCCAGCCCCCCTCCCCTTTCCCTACATTTTACAAACTTTGAGCTAGAGTCACCAAATTTGGTATGAAGATAGCCGGTAGCATCCCCATCTGCATCGGAGAATCTTTAAGGCAGCGTAAACCCCTGCCGCATCCGTACCTCTTTGCATTCAGGCCTCTTTTTACCGGTTTTAATTCTGGTATCGAGTATGCCGCAGTCGGTTGCGTCCGACTGCAACGTTTCCACTTGTTTTTTTTGGTTTTGTTTTAAGGATGAGCAAGATAATTCGCTGCGGGTGGTGTGTTCTGATGGGTATATAAAGCAGTCCAGAATAGAGCTCATTCATTCAAAATATTGTCCTTGAGCTGTAAATTTCAAAATTTAAAACAAAAAACATCAAAAATGCCCAAGAAGATGATGAAAAAGCAGCAGCAACAGAAAAACACCATGCTCAGCTGGCTGAAGCCGGCAGTGGAGCTGGTGGGATGCGAGGACCAGAAGATGCCGGCACCTATCGAGGTGTATGAGCCATCGATAATGGGAGAATCAAGAAGACGCCGCCGGTTTCCCGGAATGGCCCAGTGGGTCATTAGACTCAAATCCCCTGCCCCGTTTGACGCACCCTGGAGGAGACCACGAAGGACGCCAGCACCCGAGCAGAGGATCTGGGCTCCACGAGAGCCAACCCCATCGCCCTATTGGGAGTCGAGTGTAGGCGAACCGGAACCCCTGTTCCCGGAGCTGGACTCCACATTTAGGAGCTCGATGGACATCATCCTCAACGGGCTGGATTTTCCCGAGGATTTTTAAACTGAATTAGATTTTTTTTTTTTTTTATATATAAATATACATATATATATAATTAAATCGTTGGAGTCGCGTTTATTTAAAAAAATATAAAATATCTTTATTGAACGCGTCTTTACAGTTAAACATGTAAAATAGAACTCTACTTATGCTAGCGTTTTGATTATTGAAGAAACCTCGTTCTGCGACTTATTCCTTTGTTATAATTATTAATGCTCAACTCTCTTGAGTGGATTTATTCTGTGGAGTCGTAAACTGGGGTTTCGCTCAAGGATCAAATTACATTGGACTTTGCTCATCTAATTCTTAAAGTGGCGTGATCGATTTTAATGGTTTTGTTTTTCGGGTGGCGTGATTGATTTTAATAGCTTTGTTATTTTTTAGGGTGCATAGTTTTAGTGTTGTTTATTCTGTTCGCCGGATGTACGTGCTTATGCTGAGTGTGACTTAATTATCTATGGTTCTATAACAAGAAGCCGAAATTATAATTGTGCGTGCTTAAGATTATACGTATGTTTACTCAAGTGGACAATGCTTGTGCATTGTTCTTGTTATTTTATGTGGGTGGAGGTTGGCATAGAAGTTCTGCAAGAACTGAATATGTCACTTCCCCATCCCCTAGAAAATGGCTTGTCCTCAAGCTGTTAGTGTTGGGTACATTTTAGTGTCTGTGTCTATTATAATTTTATTTTCTTGATCGTTTGTCGGTTCTTGTTCTTCATTTTTCTTATATTTTATGACCATTCTTTGTGGAATATTTTGAACTTAAATATTAGATATATAGCTGTCGCGATTAACATTGTTACGAGTATGGTTAAAACTATTATTAATAGAATGTTGTGTGTTTTTGTATTTTCTTTTATAAGTTGTCTTGTATGTATGAATGAAATTGGTTCTATTCTTGTAACATTGTTACTTATGTAAATTGTTTGTGTATAATCGGAAAGTATGTTTGATACAGATATATCTTCTATTTGAAGTGAACAGTTAATAGCCTTAGGGCCAGTTTCTCAATGTCTGGTTAGCTAAACTAACAGATGGTTAGCTTAACTATCTGATGGTTAGTCAAAATTGAGTTTCTCAATGTCTGGTTAGGGTTGTTCGTGATAAAAACTAACATGAGGCCTGAGTGCCGGTTAAAATTTGTTCTCTCGTTAAGTGCCGATATAAATATCGATGAAATCATCGTTAGGCAAACAGGTGACTGTGGCTGACACTTGCATTGTTTACATTTTATTATTCAAGCAAAATGGCATCGCATCAAAGAATTTTTAACATCCACGCAATGTGACCGCTTTCTGTTCTCAACTGAGCTCATTAAACTTGTTTGTGTTCTCATTTCCATTTTTTAATTGTTATTTTTGAGTTGAAAGAAGAATTTGGCAGTCACAAAACAAAAAATACCAAACAAAACCAGCTATTTTGCTCGATCAGGGTGGCAGCACCTTCAATGCGATAGTATCATATCGATTTAACTTAACTATACATTGAGAAAACCAAATTGGCTTAACGCGAGCGTTAAATTTATCTGGTCGTTAGCTAATTCTTACTTTAACCAGACATTGAGAAACTGGCCCTTAATTATGTTGTTTCCACTTATTTCTATTTCTCGATTCGTACAATTTTGATTGAGCAATAGTTTAGGCAAATTCCAAGTTAATATAACATTAGGTTCTACAAAACTTATTTCGTAATTTTTGTGTGTTTTAGTGAACTTACATTCTACTTTTATTTGCTTAAGTATACCATCTATACATTTATTTTGTATTATTTTCTTGTCGGTTGCTGAATATGTTTTATTTTTATTGATGTAATATTTATCTTTTATGTTTTCTGTTAAAATGTTTTTGTTTTCGTCCGGGTAAGGAATTATTGTGTATAAAGGATTTTGTGTTAGCTTTTTTGGTATGTGTGATATTATTAAGATTTCGTTCGTATCTGATTTGAGCCAAGTTGAAGTTTTTATATTCAATAACTTTTCTGTATCTACATTTTCTAAATAGTCGTGTTTAAGCAGTTTTGGGTTAAAAATCCCTAATCTAGTCAATTGCATGCCCATTTCGATATCTTCAATATATTCTGTGAATTGTTGTAAGTTAAATAGTATTAGGTTTAGTTTTTTATCTTGTTGTGAATCTTCTGACATGTTTTCTATAATACTAAGGCCATGATTTACTGCTTCTATTATCTTGTTTAATTCATTTATTTGAATGCTGTTTTCTTCTAAGTTATTTATTTTGTTTTCTAATTCTGTTCTGTCTTCTTCGGTCAAGGTGCCGAATAAGTATTTATATGCTGTTCCTACTATATTCAATAGTCCTCGTTTCTGTCTTTTTACTATTTTTATTCCGTTCATTTCTCTTTCTAGTTTTTCTATTAGGTATTCTATTTGTGGTAAGAATTTAAAGGTTTCCGCTTGTTGCAATAGGTTGTTTAGTGTTTCTTCAGTTTTAGTTAAATTTATTGTGAGGCAATGGTATTCATATTCCTGTGTAATACTAAGTAGACCAGTTTTAAGGATAAGGTATCCGTTTTGCGCTTTTATTTGATTGATTTCTATCGATTGGGTGTTACATGGTATTATTGTTGTGAGTAGGAGTATTAATTGTAACAAGTGTATCGTTAGCAGCTTCAGTTGACCTGGAATTGTTATATTTGCTTACGTTAGTTTTCTTTTGTTTTTTGAATTTTGTTTGATAATGAAGGATTTTTCTACCTCTGTTAGTTTCTTCAAAATGTTTGTCGTCTACTTTTTTGATATTTCCTGTTTTTCTAAAAGGGTTAGTTACTTTGGATTTCACTAGAGGCATTTCTCTGTAATTTGTGTCTATTTCAAATGTTTGTCTTTTTTCATTTAATTTTTTTATCTTGTTGATTTTCTTTGCTTGGGTATCATGAGTTGGTGTTCCTGCGTAAATAAAAATCTCTGCTGGGGTTCTGCCTGTTGTGCTGTGTATTATTTTATGGTTGTACGTATAAAGGATTGTTTCGAACTTTGTTAATTTGTTTTCGGGGTCAGTATCGGTGTTTATGATTCTCAGTTTTTCATTAATTGTTTTATGAAATCTTTCTACGTCTGAAATTCCGTTTTTGCTTGTTGTTATTTCTATTTTAACATTTTCTGATTCTAACCATATTTTTAGAGCTGCGCACATGAATGCTGAATCTTTATCTGCTTTTATTTCAATCGGTTTTCCCATGTCATTGAATATTTTAAGGATTGCTCTTTTCGCTTCTAGCCAATCTTTTCCATTTACTTCAACTAATGTAGCGTATTTCGAATAAACATCTATGCATGACAAAAACTGTTTGTTGTCTACCATGTAAAAATCTATTACATATTTTTCTCTTGGGTTGTAGATTTCGGGGGTTAGTTCAAAGGTAAACTTTGTATCTCTATGTTCTGTTTTCGCCATATTGCAAACTTCGCATTCGTTTATTATATTTTGGATTAACTTCTGATAATCGGGGTAATAGTAATTTGTTTTAAACATAGCTATTGTCTTTTCTATACCTGGATGTAAAAGCTTTTTGTGGTCTTTCATAATGATTTCTTTAAAGTCTGAATAAGTTTGGATGTCAATTAATTTGGTGGTTGCCCTCATTGTTCTAATTGGATTGTCTGTACTTATTATTTCTACATAAGCTTTTGGAATGTTTCGTAGTCACCGTTGTGTGGGAAATATACTACACTATTTTTTGCACATAAATATTCTTTTATTAGCTCTTTTGCTCTCTCTATGGTCATCTCTGTATAATTTATAATAATTTTTGTTTTGTGAAAGTAGTTTATTTTCTTTACGTCTTCTATATTGCTTTTAATAAATTCTATTTGGTGGCTGTAATTGTTTAAGGGTCTTTCTGTGATTTGAATGCAATTTTGATTGTCTTCGCATGCGCTGTGTATTGTTGCTGCTACGCTGTCTTGTGTATCTCCCATAAAATTCTCCTCTAATTTAATTCTTGAAAGTGCATCTGCTACATAATTCTCTTTACCTGGTAAGTATTTAATTTCATAATCGAATTCGTTAAGCCTGATTTTCCATCTCTGTAATTTCATATTTGGGTCCTTAATGTTTTCTAACCATACTAAAGGCTTGTGGTCGCTTAGTATTTCGAATTTTCTACCGAAAAGATATGATCTGAAATTTTTGGTAGCCCATATTATAGCCAAGAGTTCTTTTTCTATTGCGGAATAATTAATTTCATGTTCATTCAGGGTCCTGCTTGCAAAGCATATTGGTTTGTGATCCTGTGATAAAACTGCTCCTAGTGCATAATTACTTGCGTCTGTTGTCAGTGAAAATTTCTTGTTAAAGTCAGGATAAATTAATATTGGGTCAGACATAATGAGTAATTTTAATTTTTCGAATGCTTCTTTATACTCTTTTTCGTTTATATTTATTTTTGCTCCCTTTTTTAATTTAAGTGTAATTGGCTTTGCTACTTTGGCAAAGTTAGGTATGAACTTTCGATAAAATCCACATAGACCTAGAAATCTTTTTATTTCTTTCGGTGTTTTAGGTATTGGAAATGCTTTAACTGCTTCAATTTTATTTGGATTAGGTTTGATTCCGTCTACGGTTATAACGTGACCTAAAAAATCTGTTTCTTTTTTCATCCATTCGCACTTATCTAGCTGTAATTTTAAATTTGCTTCTCTTAGCTTTTTCGAAAACCTTTCTAAGTGATAATATATGTTCTTCCAATGAAGTGGAAAACACTATTATGTCGTCTATATATACTAAACAATTTTTGTAGACTAAGTCTCCTAAAAGATTGTTCATGCAACGTTGAAATGTTGCTGGTGCATTCTTTAAACCGAATGGCATTCGTGTATATTCGAAATGACCGTTCTTAGTTGAGAAGGCAGTTTTCGGTATGGATTTTTCGTCCATTTGGATTTGATGAAACCCTTTTGCTAAGTCAATGGTGGTAAAGTATTGGCATCTTCCTAACTTGTCTAATATTTCGTCCATTAAAGGTATAGGATATTTATCACTGATGGTTACCTCGTTGAGACTGCGGTAGTCTACGACTATGCGAAACTTTTTTATGCCTGAGGCGTCACTTTTCTTGGGTACTATCCAGATTGGTGAACAATAGGGTGAACTTGATTCACGAATGATACCTTGTTTCATCATTTCTTTTATTTGTTTATCTACTTCTTCGTCGAAGCTTTGTGCGTACCTATATGGTCTTTTGTAAATGGGGTCTTCATGCTTGGTTGTAATTGTATGTTTTATATTATTAGTGAAGGTCAGATTATCACCCTCTTTATACTGGATATCTTTAAATTCAAATAAAACTTTTTGTTAATTCCCTTTTTTCTTCTGTATTGAGATGCTCTAATCTGAACTGATTGCTTTCTAACAACTCATTTTCCAGTGCATAAGCTATATGCAAATCTCTTGTTAGTGGTGGATCTAAACATTCTTCTAAGTTTTCGTTTAACCCTTTATCTTCGATATCATACTTGAATAAGAATTGGAAATCTCCAAGTTTTATGAACTCTTCCTCGTAGTTGATCTTAGCTTTACAATCTGTTAGGAACGTTCGGCCTAATAAGATGTCAAATTTCTTTGAGAAATCATGAATGTAAAATTTTTGATCGGTCGGACAAAGTCTACTTGGTGCTAACGATATACTTTCGTTTAATGTTACTTTTCCACTTATTGTATGACAAATAATATTTTCTTTTGATATTTTATAATTAAGGAAATTTTTGCTCATTAAATTTATCGACGAACCTGTATCTACTAAGCATTTCAAAGGAATATCGTTCATAATTATATTTATGAACGGTGTTCTATTTTTCGATTCCGAGGCTGTTTGATGAAAATTTTCGGATGTGTCCATTTTTGACTGTTCACTATAACCTGGGCGTATTCTTTTAAATGGTGGATTTGGTGCATTTGTTCTGAACGGATTATGTTGGTAATTGATTGGGTTTTGTGTTCTACCTTGATATAGTTTTTGTTGGAATTCCCTAAATAGTTGTGGGTCATGTGTTGTGGTATTTTGTGGTTGATTTTGGTTTCTATAATTTTGAAAATTTGTATTAAAATTCTGTTGGTTTCAGTAACCTGAATTGTTGTGGTTTTGATATTTGGAATTATAGTTGTTTTTGTTTGTTTTGCTGAAGGTTGTGTTATTTGTGTTCTTAGATCTCTCAGATACGTATTCTTCGTAAACTCCTTCTTTCTGTGCTACTTGCTTTAATTTGTTCACTGTGGTTATATCGTATCTAGCTAGCTGCATATACAATCGGTCAGGCAATTTCTTACTAATTACGTCTTTTATTGTACTGTTCATTGCGTTTGTATAAAGTGTTGTATTTTGTTGGTTGCCTTCTATTATTAGCTTATTTATAATGACAAAAGACTTAGTTTCTATTTCTTCGACGAACTTACGTATACTTCCTCCGTATTGAGTGTAGTACAGCTTCCTTAATAATTCTTCGTATGATGTTTGCGTTTTGTAGGTGTTGATCAGGATATCTCTTAGTGTGTTCCAATCCGAAGCCATGTGTCTTAGCGATGTCCTTTGGGCGTCTCCATGTAGCTGCATTTCCACTGCGCTGAATAACACATTTTGTTGTCTGCCGTCCTCAGTTGGGTATAGTTTCATGATGAATTCAATTCTGCTGATGAAAGCACTTAGGTCTTCTGTTTCTCCTCCAAAGCTTGGTATTTGTCTGATTTGGTTAAGCGCTTGGCTTAGGTTGGCGTCTGATAAAATCCTCAAAGTCATCTTGGAATTTTTATTTATTTTGATGTTTGATGTGTAAAAAGTTTTGTTGGTTAAGGCCTGGATCCAGTACAATAAAAAATTACTGGCAGGAATTTGTGGTATATTTTGGAAGCGTGGGCACAAGATTTTATAGTGTGACCATAGTTCACTAATTTGTGGTAAAAATATGCCATTTTGCCCTATATAGCTTAGGAGATACATGTTCACACTGAGGCATCAAATGTAAACGTAAACAGACGCGCAAACACAAAATAAAAAATAAAAGAAGATGAATAGTACGAATATGCTTATACCGTTGTGGGTAGCATATGTTGTTGCAAGTGATGAAGAGGAGCAGCGAAAGCGCCAACGCCGACAGCCGAAATGGTGGGTCAACCCATATTTGCAGCGAAGGCAACAAAAAGGAAGATTTGTGAACGACGTAAGCATTAAATTAACAAACACATATTTTATAGAACATATTACAAAATTTTATGCTCTTTTAGTTTAATAATATGGTGCAGAATCCAATGGTTTTCATGCAAAACTTTCACATGACAGAAGGGCAGTTCAATTTTCTTTTTTCTTTGGTGGAGCCGCATATGGTTGCGAATCGAAACACACGCCCAGACGCGATACCACTAAAAGCCAAATTTGCCGCTGTTCTTGAGTAAGCTCATTGCAAGTACTTAAAGTAATTTAACAGTAATATTTAATTGTTGTATTAATAAGATTTTTCGCAACTGGAGATCGGCAAAGCCACATGGGGTCGATATACCGGATCAGCAGGCAGCACTTTGGACGCACGATAGGCCTAGTTTGCCGCGCCATCTCTATAGCGCTGCGCGACGAGTTCCCCAAATGGAATTCAACAAACATGTTGAAGTGGGCAGAGGACTTCATGGATCGATGGAATTTTCCAAATTGCATCGGTGCCATTGACGGAAAGCATTGTGGAATAAGGGCGCCACCCAACAGCGGCAGCGCATTTTATAACTATAAAGTAAGTGTCATTGCAAACAAATTATATATATATGTTCATACATAATTTTTAATGTGCTCCCTTACAAAACAGGGTTTTCATTCTATTGTCCTTCTGGCGGTGTGTGACGCGAGCTACAAGTTCACGTACATAGACGTCGGAGCTTACGGTAGCGAAGGAGATATGAGTGCTTTTTCTAACTGCACCCTGGGACGAGCAGTGTTGTCGGGCGAGATATCGTTTCCCAACGACAACAATATAAATGGAGTTCGCATGCCCTACTACATTGTAGGAGATGATGCATTCCCGCTACACAAGCGGATAATGAAGCCATACGGTTCGCGCAATCTCTCTTCTGATGAGAGAATTTTCAACTACCGTCTGAGCCGCGCTCGCCGTTGCATAGAGAATGCATTTGGCATTTTATCCCAAAGATGGCAAGCCGTGCAGGGCACATTGCTGTGCTTCCCAGAAAGAGCACAAAACATCGTTACCGCATGCTGCTATCTGCACAATTTTATGATGCGTACGGGAGCGATTGAGTACTCGAATATTGAGTGGCAGACAGAATGGCTAGAAGGAAATTCGGATACCGAAACTTATCGTGGTCGGTTACCGGACTACCCAAAATATATTAGAAATAAAATAAAAAGAATATGTAAACTCAGCAGCCGGTGCAGTACCTTGGCAGAATGAGTCAGCGGGTATAATTCAATAAAAACCAAGAATTGTTCAATTTATATATTACATATTTATTTCCTTAATTCTGCGAATATTCTTGAACTTTTTATAAATTAAATTTGTTATCTCCACCTCTGTAACAGTTGCAATGTTGCTTGGCAGCTTGTTAAGCAGCTCGTTCCAATACGGCAATATATTTCTTGTATTTTTCGCAACGTTCATTACCTCTTCAAACATGTTTGCAATTTTTTTCAGAATTTTTTGGCTGGTCGCTGTCCTCACATCGCCGTTTTTTTGCAGAACTGCTTTGCTGAACAAACAATTTGTTATTATTTGTTTTAAATATTTGTACAAGTTATAAGGTACTCACATATGAATAGCAAGACGACATGCTTAAATCAGCATCGTCACCGGCTGCTCCAGACTCGTCTGCCGTGAATAAAGCGTCTGGGCTGCATGACGGGCTGTCCACAAACGTTACGCTGCTGGTTGTTGTACTGTAATATATGTTTATCAAATGTTTGAAAAAATGTGTAACTATGAATATACACTTACCGTCTCTCATGCGACAATACAGGAATAAATGACATGTACTCCGCATATATCCAATCGATGCAATCGCTTATTTTTGGCGAATCTGTTTGGACGCCTCCAGCACTTCCACTTCTGGCGAGCTTAGTCCGGTGATAACGCAAGCTGTCACGCAGCGACGTCCAAGCGCTCTTGCACTCATTCGCTAACAAACATATTTTTGATTATAATATATTTAATGACATATTGATATTTTAACTTACGATCCTTGTTCAACTCATTGCCAA
This sequence comes from Scaptomyza montana, assembly GCA_018904305.1. Lineage (NCBI taxonomy): Eukaryota > Metazoa > Arthropoda > Insecta > Diptera > Drosophilidae > Scaptomyza > Scaptomyza montana. The sequence continues at coordinate 599,402 of JAEIGR010000024.1, read as the reverse complement.
TGCTCTCCCATGCCTTTCTCACCGTAATAAAGTCAAAGTGTCTTTTATCCGTCAACCGCCAAAGACATGGTCGCGACTCGACAGATTTAATGAGAGCAATCTTGCCCTCATGATTAAAATTTTCACTACGTTTTTTTGTTTTTCGCTCCATTTTTTTTTAAAAACGCGTTTCTTTTTTGTCATGGGCACAAAAATAAATGTGAAAAGCTATTTCCTGCGCCCAGCGCCAGTGTGTACACATTGTATTAATCGATACTATCGTTAAGCAGTTTAGTATTTTTTGCTACGTAGCTGGAAACACAGAACACACGCAGCCAAAATAAAACCATTCCTGCTACGACGATTTTGTACTGAAAATTTATTTTCCGCTGTACTGGATCCAGGCCTTTAAAAATAAATTTTCTTCTCTTTCTTTTTTCTTGCACTTAAGCGTTGCGTGGATTTTGTTTCTTTTCGAAGAAAAGTTTTTAAGGATCACGAGGTCCTTGTGCGGATATCACTTCGATTAGTTCGCGAGACACTTGAACAAGTTAAGGATCTTTTGATCCTTAGGTTACTATGACTTTCACGATTTCGACTGATATCCTACCGGCTGCGCCAATTAAATCGTTGGAGTCGCGTTTATTTAAAAAAATATAAAATATCTTTATTGAACGCGTCTTTACAGTTAAACATGTAAAATAGAACTCTGCTTATGCTAGCGTTTTGATTATTGAAGAAACCTCGTTCTGCGACTTATTCCTTTGTTATAATTATTAATGCTCAACTCTCTTGAGTGGATTTATTCTGTGGAGTCGTAAACTGGGGTTTCGCTCAAGGATCAAATTACATTGGACTTTGCTCATCTAATTCTTAAAGTGGCGTGATCGATTTTAATGGTTTTGTTTTTCGGGTGGCGTGATTGATTTTAATAGCTTTGTTATTTTTTTAGGGTGCATAGTTTTAGTGTTGTTTATTCTGTTCGCCGGATGTACGTGCTTATGCTGAGTGTGACTTAATTATCTATGGTTCTATAACAAGAAGCCGAAATTATAATTGTGCGTGCTTAAGATTATACGTATGTTTACTCAAGTGGACAATGCTTGTGCATTGTTCTTGTTATTTTATGTGGGTGGAGGTTGGCATAGAAGTTCTGCAAGAACTGAATATGTCACTATATACATAATATACATATACATAAACATATACAAATATAAAATAAAATATAAAATATACTTTTTTAAATTGAATTTTAAATGTTTTTTTATTTATTTTTGTTTCAAAAATTATTATTATTTACAGGCTTTTTTTTTTACAGGTTTTGATATTATTATTATTACTTAAAGATAATTATTTATTTCGTTATTTTTTTTTTTTATACATAATTAAGGTATATTTGCTTTTTTTTTTTTTTTGTTCTTATTCTTATTTTTATTTAAATTTTTTTATTTTTTATTTAACAATATAAAGCTATTAATATATGTGGGAATCAATTTTATAATGACCCCAGGCATATGTATTTATACCGTCAGACCTTATTTTTCTTTTATCGTCATTAGAGCTTAAAGTAGTTTTTTTTATCTTATGTGTATACAAGTTGTGGATCTTAGATCTGAACAACATCATTTCATCATTAAAAATCTTATTATCAAAAAGGCATTTTTTTTTAACTATTTATAGTAAGCTTATCTAATGCAGACTTCTTTACACCCTTTGATTTTTTAACACAGCCACCCCCCTCAAGAGACAATGAATACATTTTCGCTCTGAGACCAACAAACTCCAGCAAAATGGAGGGCGTGGCTCCAAAACTTTGATGCAGTTTTTTGGGGGTCGTTAACAGCTATCTTCCCACCAAATTTGGAGGCTCTAGCTCCACAACTCTGGAAGATACACACATTCCCGTTTTTGACGAAGCGTTGGGGTGGATGGGGGCGGCTAGGGCAGTATCGGTGGGCGTGGCATCCAAACTTTTGGTGCAGTTTTTAGGGGGTCATCATCACCTATCTTGGCACCAAATTTGGTGGCTATAGCTCAAAAACTGTGGGAGATATAGGCTTTTTTGACTTTAAAATTGGGGGGGCTGGGGGCGGAATGGGGGCGTGGCTCCAAAATTTTTGATGCAGTTTTTTGGGGGTTGCTAATAGCTATCTTCTTACCAAATTTGGTACTTCTCGCTGTAAGGATGTGCGAAATATGTGGATTTATCGGTATTGGGTTATCGAATTTATCGATTTGCCAGCCCCCCAGTTATCGTAGAACCCCCATTTTGACACTTTAATTTACTATCCCATAGATAAAGAGAATTGGAAAGTTTCAAGTCTCTAGCTTGAAGGGTGTGGAAAAAACTTGCACACATACGGACGGACAGACGGACAGACACCATGACGGACATTGCACAAAACCAATATACTCTTTACCTTCGGTATCGAGTATAAAAAGAAGAAAAAGATAAAAGTGTAAATGAGGTGCTAGAGAATGAAAATAATACTAGCGAATTTTATGACGCAATAGATGGGGAAATTGATGAAAAACAGTCATTGCATGATTCGCTTATATCGAGTGAACAAAGCTATATTAACGCCGCTACAGTAGGCAATAAAGATTATAATTATTCAAATATAGTAAGTGATGATAGTTTTAATCTCAGTCTAAGGCCCAATATCTCAATGTCCGGTTAGTCAACTTATTCTAAGTTTAGTCGAATTTGAGTCTCTCAATATTCGGTTAGGAGTATATGAGAAACAAACTAACCGGAAGGCTGGGTCTTGGTTAAAATTTAAAGCGCGTATAAGTCACGATATATCGATAAGAATCATCGCTAAAGCAAACAGCTGTCCCTTGAATTGTATATTTATTTTGTTATTAAAGAAAAAATGGCATCGCACAGCAGAGTTTTTTATATTCATTCAATGGAGACGCAATTTGACGAAACAGAGCCAAGAGTTAATAACTCGAGAAGTTATAGGGATAGGGTGAACTATTTCACTGATCTGGATGATGCCAAATTTGTTCAGCGGTTCAGGCTAAAAAAAATCTACATGCAAAATCATTCTTGCAAGGATTGTAGATCAATTGGCTTGCCATAGTAATAGGTAAACAATTAAGTTCTTTTGCGCGCAAATAAATCATATGTGGGATTTTAAACAGGAATCGTGCAATGTTGCCGGAGACCCAACTTTTGGTGGCTTTGCGTTTTTATTCAAGCGGCAGCTTCCTCATCACTGCGGGTGATTTCTGTGGAGTCAGCGTTTCTTCGGCTAGCCGTGCAGTGAAAAAGTTTCCCACGCTATCGCACTATTGGCTAAGGAGGAGATAGTAATAATTCCGTTTGCATTCAGGCGTGTTCATTTTAATTTTATATTTTATATATTTAAAATATGCAAAATCTGCCAGTCACCAACCAAAACAAAAACAAAAAACAGCTGAGCCGCTCGCTATAAATGGCAACGCTGTGTATATATGTGGCAACGCTGTTAAGGCGATAGTTACTTATCGATGAAAGGTTATTTTGGCTTTGAGAAAACCAAACGGTTTTAACTCGACCAGCAAAATAATGCGGCAGTTAGCTAAACGAAAATTTAACCGGACATTGAGATATTGGGCCTAAATGAGTTAGAGCGAGAGGGACAGTTAGATAAAGCATTTGGACCAAGTAAAAATAAAGGAGAAACTAAATTAGGCAGCTCTAAAATAAACGTAAACAACAAAAGACTAGAACTGGACACGGGTGAAAAGTGGAATCTTACTCCTGGATTGTATTCTTTAATCTTTTAAAAATCCACATGCTTATAACCAATTGGATCTGGATGCATATAAGGAAATCTTGTCAAAAACAAATGCTCACAGAAGAAATCATCAACGAAATGAAGCACTAAAGGGTAATCGCTCCAAAAAGTATACTGATATAATAAAAAAACTTTTCCCGAAAGTTGTTGAGCCAAGTGCAGTGTCTACACCTTTGAATAATAAAAAATCTACACATAAAGGCGGAACTCTTATGATGATCAACAAGCATAAGCCATAATCAAAGAATATGTTGATGTTAAAGTATTTGAATTAAAAAAAAAGTCAAACGGCTTATATTACTCAGTTAGTCGAACAAAGAAATAATAAGTTAAAGGATATGGAAAGCAAAATGAATGAAATAACTAACGAAGTAACTAAGTTATTAGATGATGCTAACAAAGTTAGCAATAAAATCATTTCAAGAATAAACAGTAATAATGAGTTTGTAAGTAAGCAGTTACATCAAGAAAAAAACCAATTGTGAAATCAGATCGCTGTTAAGTCAATATGAGTCTAGATAAGTTTGGACACTACTTGAGCGATAGGAAGCATTTTGAGTATTTGCACAGAAATGGAAAAAGATTGCTGGGTTTTATCGTTGATGAGGATGGAAATTTAAATATACAGAAAAAACGAATCATATGTTGTATACAACCGCAGGAGGCGAATGACTTGGTTATAAAAGAATACGTTGATCGAGTATTAATTTTAGTGAAAAATGATATAGAGCACACCATCTCATTATTATTAATAAGACAGAGAAACCAAAAAATTGATTTATTTCAAGAGAACTTAAACAATACTATAAAGAGTATCGAAAATTTGAAAGAAATACTTAATAAATATTTTACATTTGTAATTGACTGTTTTGAGAATCCTACCATTTTAAAAATAAATAATAACAGTGGATGAGGTGCCTGTACCCCTACAACACAAAAATGACAGAAAATAATTATAAATAAAAATGATATAAAAGTCAATGTAAATTATCCAAATCTGTTAAATGCTGATTGACCCCCACCACGGTTGGTTATATCTCATTTGGTTATTACTATATCACGAAACATGAGTTTTAAATCGTGGAAGTGTATACGGGTAGTATGTATAACGATACTGATGGAGAAGGCACCTATGATGAAAAAGATGTGGTTCTCAAAAATTTTCTCTCGAGACAATAAAAAAAGACGTCGTCAACAACAGCCTTGTACTACGTTGTAAGAGAAATAAATAAAATATATAAAAATATACAAAAATAAATAAAACCAACAAGACGTGCTACATTCCAATATGAGCAAACGGGAATTAGTGAAAGAATTACATGCTCCTGCACGAAACAATTTTAAGCGAAGAAGAGTTGTAATGAAGGGAATCGATGATCATTGGCAGGCAGACTTAGTAGAAATGGGAAAGTACTCCTCATCTAATAAGGGATATCGATTTCTATTGACAATCATTGATACGTTTTCCAAATATGCGTGGGGAGTAGCATTGAAATCAAAATCTGGAAAAGAAGTTACACAAGCGTTCGCGGGCATTTTTAAAGGGAATAGAATTCCTAAGAATTTACAAACGGATGATGGAAAAGAATTTTTTAATACTGATTTTAAAAACTTGTGTAAAAAACATAACATTAATCATTATTCAAGCTATAGTGTTCTTAAAGCATCAATTGTTGAGCGATTTAATAGAACTTTAAAGGAAATGATGTGGAGAGATTTTCGCTTCAATGGAACATATAATTGGATCGAAATGTATAAGCGGTTGATTAAAGAGTGCAATAATCAATATCATAGAACAATTAAAATGCCACCTATAAAAGTGAATTCCTCAAATGAAGAGATGTTATTAAATACTGTTTACAGTCACTTAAAAATATTTGGTGGTAGCAAATTCAAAGTAAATGACTATGTGCGTATAAGTAAACATAAACATTTATTTGAGAAAGGGTATACCCCAAACAGGACAAGTGAAATTTTCCAAATTAAAAAAATACAAAATACATACCCTACTACATACATATTGAAAGACTATCAGGGTACCGAAGTAAAAGGTGGATTTTACAAAGAGGAACTACAAAAAACAAAGTTCCCACACACTTATCTCGTTGAAAAAATAATAGAACGACGAAACAGTCGAGTGCTAGTTCAATGGTTAGAGTTCTCGCATGAGCACAACTCTTGGATAGATAAAAATGATGTCCTATAAATAGCAACAGATGGTTGCAGCTGGTATTGGTGACACTTGTCCTTTTTTTTTTTTTTTTTTTTTTGGTTTTGTTTTAAGGATGAGCAAGATAATTCGCTGCGGGTGGTGTGTTCTGATGGGTATATAAGGCAGTCCAGAACAGAGCTCATTCATTCAAAATATTGTCCTTGAGCTGTAAATTTCAAAATTTAAAACAAAAAACATCAAAAATGCCCAAGAAGATGATGAAAAAGCAGCAGCAACAGAAAAACACCATGCTCAGCTGGCTGAAGCCGGCAGTGGAGCTGGTGGGATGCGAGGACCAGAAGATGCCGGCACCTATCGAGGTGTATGAGCCATCGATAATGGGAGAATCAAGAAGACGCCGCCGGTTTCCCGGAATGGGCCAGTGGGTCATTAGACTCAAATCCCCTGCCCCGTTTGACGCACCCTGGAGGAGACCACGAAGGACGCCAGCACCCGAGCAGAGGATCTGGGCTCCACGAGAGCCAACCCCATCGCCCTATTGGGAGTCGAGTGTAGGCGAACCGGAACCCCTGTTCCCGGAGCTGGACTCCACATTTAGGAGCTCGATGGATATCATCCTCAACGGGCTGGATTTTCCCGAGGATTTTTAAACTGAATTAGATTTTTTTTTTTTTATATATAAATATACATATATATATACATAATATACATATACATAAACATATACAAATATAAAATAAAATATAAAATATACTTTTTTAAATTGAATTTTAAATGTTTTTTTATTTATTTTTGTTTCAAAAAATTATTATTATTTACAGGCTTTTTTACAGGTTTTGATATTATTATTATTACTTAAAGATAATTATTTATTTCGTTATTTTTTTTTTTTTTTTATACATAATTAAGGTATATGTGCTTTTTTTTTTTATTCTTATTCTTATTTTTATTTTAATTTTTTTATTTTTTATTTATGTTTTATTTAGGGCCAGTTTCTCAATGTCTGGTTAGCTAAACTAACAGATGGTTAGCTTAACTATCTGATGGTTAGTCAAAATTGAGTTTCTCAATATCTGGTTAGGGTTGTTCGTGATAAAAACTAACATGAGGCCTGAGTGCCGGTTAAAATTTGTTCTCTCGTTAAGTGCCGATATAAATATCGTTTAATCATCGTTAGGCAAACAGCTGACTGTGGCTGACACTTGCATTGTTTACATTTTATTATTCAAGCAAAATGGCATCGCATCAAAGAATTTTTAACATCCACGCAATGTGGCCGCTTTCTGTTCTCAACTGAGCTCATTAAACTTGTTTGTGGTCTCATTTCCATTTTTTAATTGTTATTTTTGAGTTGAAAGAAGAAGTTGGCAGTCACAAAACATAAAATACCAAACAAAACCAGCTATTTTGCTCGAAAAGGGTGGCAGCACCATCAATGCGATAGTATCATATCCATTTAACTTAACCATACATTGAGAAAACCAAATTGGCTTAGCGCGAGCGTTAAATTTATCTGGTCGTTAGCTAATTCTTACTTTAACCAGACATTGAGAAACTGGCCCTTAACAATATAAAGCTATTAATATATGTGGGAATCAATTTTATAATGACCCCAGGCATATGTATTTATACCGTCAGACCTTATTTTTCTTTTATCGTCATTAGAGCTTAAAGTAGTTTTTTTTATCTTATGTGTATACAAGTTGTGGATCTTAGATCTGAACAACATCATTTCATCATTAAAAATCTTATTATCAAAAAGGCATTCTTTTTAACTATTTATAGTAAGCTTATCTAATGCAGACTTCTTTACACCCTTTGATTTTTTAGCACAGCCACCCCCCTCAAGAGACAATGAATACATTTTCGCTCTGAGACCAACAAACTCCAGCAAAATGCAGGGCGTGGCTCCAAAACTTTGATGCAGATTTTTGGGGGTCGTTGCCAGCTATCTTCTTACCAAATTTGGAGGCTCTAGCTCCACAACTCTGGAAGATACACGCATTCCCGTTTTTGACGAAGCGTTGGGGTGGATGGGGGCGGCTAGGGCAGTATCGGTGGGCGTGGCATCCAAACTTTTGATGCAGTTTTTTGGGGGGTCATCATCACCTATCTTGGCACCAAATTTGGTGGCTATAGCTCATAAACTGTGGGAGATATAGTCTTTTTTGACTTTAAAATGCGGGGGGGGCTGGGGGCGGAATGGGGGGCGTGGCTCTAAAATTTTTGATGCAGTTTTTTGAGGGTTGCTAATAGCTATCTTCTTACCAAATTTGGTACTTCTAGCTGTAAGGATGTGCGAAATATGTGGATTTATCGGTATTGGGTTATCGAATTTATCGATTTGCCAGCCCCCCAGTTATCGTAGAACCCCCATCTTTACACTTTAATTTACTATCCCATAGATAAAGAGAATTGGAAAGTTTCAAGTCTCTAGCTTGAAGGGTGTGGAAAAAACTTGCACACATACGGACGGACAGACGGACAGACACCATGACGGACATTGCACAAAACCAATATACTCTTTACCTTCGGTATCGAGTATAAAAAGAAGAAAAAGATAAAAGTGTAAATGAGGTGCTAGAGAATGAAAATAATACTAGCGAATTTTATGACGCAATAGATGGGGAAATTGCTGAAAAACAGTCATTGCATGATTCGCTTATATCGAGTGAACAAAGCTATATTAACGCCGCTACAGTAGGCAATAAAGATTATAATCATTCAAATATAGTAAGTGATGATAGTTTTAATCTCAGTCTAAATGAGTTAGAGCGAGAGGGACAGTTAGATAAAGCATTTGGACCAAGTAAAAATAAAGGAGAAACTAAATTAGGCAGCTCTAAAATAAACGTAAACAACAAAAGACTAGAACTGGACACGGGTGAAAAGTGGAATCTTACTCCTGGATTGTATTCTTTAATCTTTTTAAAAATCCACATGCTTATAACCAATTGGATCTGGATGCATATAAGGAAATCTTGTCAAAAACAAATGCTCACAGAAGAAATCATCAACGAAATGAAGCACTAATGGGTAATCGCTCCAAAAAGTATACTGATGAGGATGGTAACCTAAATGCCCAAAACAAACGCATTAAAAATTCAATCAGTCCAATAAATAACGATGATTTGGTAATCAAAGAATATTTTGATGTTAAAGTATTTGAATTAAAAAAAGTCAAACGGCTTATATTACTCAGTTAGTCGAACAAAGAAATAATAAGTTAAAGGATATGGAAAGCAAAATGAATGAAATAACTAACGAAGTAACTAAGTTATTAGATGATGTTAACAAAGTTAGCAATGAAATCATTTCAAGAATAAACAGTAATAATGAGTTTGTAAGTAAGCAGTTACATCAAGAAAAAAACCAATTGTGAAATCAGATCGCTGTTAAGTCAATATGAGTCTAGATAAGTTTGGACACTACTCGAGCGATAGGAAGCATTTTGAGTATTTGCACAGAAATGGAAAAAGATTGGTGGGTTTTATCGTTGATGAGGATGGAAATTTAAATATACAGAAAAAACGAATCATATGTTGTATTTAACCGCAGGAGGCGAATGACTTGGTTATAAAAGAATACGTTGATCGAGTATTAATTTTAGTGAAAAATGATATAGAGCACACCATCTCATTATTATTAATAAGACAGAGAAACCAAAAAATTGATTTATTTCAAGAGAACTTAAACAATACTATAAAGAGTATCGAAAATTTGAAAGAAATACTTAATAAATATTTTACATTTGTAATTGACTGTTTTGAGAATCCTACCATTTTAAAAATAAATAATAACAGTGGATGAGGTGCCTGTACCCCTACAACACAAAAATGACAGAAAATAATGATAAATAAAAATGATATAAAAGTCAATGTAAATTATCCAAATCTGTTAAATGCTGATTGACCCCCACCACGGTTGGTTATATCTCATTTGGTTATTACTATATCAAGAAACATGAGTTTTAAATCGTGGAAGTGTATACGGGTAGTATGGATAACGATACTGATGGAGAAGGCACCTATGATGAAAAAGATGTGGTTCTCAAAAATTTTCTCTCGAGACAATAAAAAAAGACGTCGTCAACAACAGCCTTGTACTACGTTGTAAGAGAAATAAATAAAATATATAAAAATATACAAAAATAAATAAAACCAACAAGACGTGCTACATTCCAATATGAGCAAACGGGAATTAGTGAAAGAATTACATGCTCCTGCACGTAACAATTTTAAGCGAAGAAGAGTTGTAATGAAGGGAATCGATGATCATTGGCAGGCAGACTTAGTAGAAATGGGAAAGTACTCCTCATCTAATAAGGGATATCGATTTCTATTGACAATCATTGATACGTTTTCCAAATATGCGTGGGGAGTAGCATTGAAATCAAAATCTGGAAAAGAAGTTACACAAGCGTTCGCGGGCATTTTTAAAGGGAATAGAATTCCTAAGAATTTACAAACGGATGATGGAAAAGAATTTTTTAATACTGATTTTAAAAACTTGTGTAAAAAACATAACATTAATCATTATTCAAGCTATAGTGTTCTTAAAGCATCAATTGTTGAGCGATTTAATAGAACTTTAAAGGAAATGATGTGGAGAGAGTTTAGCTTCAATGGAACATATAATTGGATCGAAATGTATAAGCGGTTGATTAAAGAGTGCAATAATCAATATCATAGAACAATTAAAATGCCACCTATAAAAGTGAATTCCTCAAATGAAGAGATGTTATTAAATACTGTTTACAGTCACTTAAAAATATTTGGTGGTAGCAAATTCAAAGTAAATGACTATGTGCGTATAAGTAAACATAAACATTTATTTGAGAAAGGGTATACCCCAAACAGGACAAGTGAAATTTTCCAAATTAAAAAAATACAAAATACATACCCTACTACATACATATTGAAAGACTATCAGGGTACCGAAGTAAAAGGTGGATTTTACAAAGAGGAACTACAAAAAACAAAGTTCCCACACACTTATCTCGTTGAAAAAATAATAGAACGACGAAACAGTCGAGTGCTAGTTCAATGGTTAGAGTTCTCGCATGAGCACAACTCTTGGATAGATAAAAATGATGTCCTATAAATAGCAACAGATGGTTGCAGCTGGTATTGGTGACACTTGTCCTTTTTTTTTTTTTTTTTTTTTGGTTTTGTTTTAAGGATGAGCAAGATAATTCGCTGCGGGTGGTGTGTTCTGATGGGTATATAAGGCAGTCCAGAACAGAGCTCATTCATTCAAAATATTGTCCTTGAGCTGTAAATTTCAAAATTTAAAACAAAAAACATCAAAAATGCCCAAGAAGATGATGAAAAAGCAGCAGCAACAGAAAAACACCATGCTCAGCTGGCTGAAGCCGGCAGTGGAGCTGGTGGGATGCGAGGACCAGAAGATGCCGGCACCTATCGAGGTGTATGAGCCATCGATAATGGGAGAATCAAGAAGACGCCGCCGGTTTCCCGGAATGGCCCAGTGGGTCGTTAGACTCAAATCCCCTGCCCCGTTTGACGCACCCTGGAGGAGACCACGACGGACGCCAGCACCCGAGCAGAGGATCTGGGCTCCACGAGAGCCAACCCCATCGCCCTATTGGGAGTCGAGTGTAGGCGAACCGGAACCCCTGTTCCCGGAGCTGGACTCCACATTTAGGAGCTCGATGGACATCATCCTCAACGGGCTGGATTTTCCCGAGGATTTTTAAACTGAATTAGATTTTTTTTATTTTATATATATAAATATACATATATATACATAATATACATATACATAAACATATACAAATATAAAATAAAATATAAAATATACTTTTTGAAATTGAATTTTAAATGTTTTTTTATTTATTTTTGTTTCAAAAAATTATTATTATTTACAGGCTTTTTTTTTACAGGTTTTGATATTATTATTATTACTTAAAGATAATTATTTATTTCGTTATTTTTTTTTTTTTATACATAATTAAGGTATATGTGCTTTTTTTTTTTTTTTCTTATTCTTATTTTTATTTAAATTTTTTATTTTTTATTTAACAATATAAAGCTATTAATATATGTGGGAATCAATTTTATAATGACCCCAGGCATATGTATTTATACCGTCAGACCTTATTTTTCTTTTATCGTCATTAGAGCTTAAAGTAGTTTTTTTTATCTTATGTGTATACAAGTTGTGGATCTTAGATCTGAACAACATCATTTCATCATTAAAAATGTTATTATCAAAAAGGCATTCTTTTTAACTATTTATAGTAAGCTTATCTAATGCAGACTTCTTTACACCCTTTGATTTTTTAACACAGCCACCCCCCTCAAGAGACAATGAATACATTTTCGCTCTGAGACCAACAAACTCCAGCAAAATGGAGGGCGTGGCTCCAAAACTTTGATGCAGTTTTTTGGGGTCGTTAACAGCTATCTTCCCACCAAATTTGGAGGCTCTAGCTCCACAACTCTGGAAGATACACGCATTCCCGTTTTTGACGAAGCGTTGGGGTGGATGGGGGCGGTAGGGCAGTATCGGTGGGCGTGGCATCCAAACTTTTGATGCAGTTTTTTGGGGGGTCATCATCACCTATCTTGGCACCAAATTTGGTGGCTATAGCTCAAAAACTGTGGGAGATATAGTCTTTTTGGACTTTAAAATGCGGGGGGGGGGGCGGAATGGGGGGCGTGGCTCCAAAATTTTGATGCAGTTTTTTGAGGGTTGCTAATAGCTATCTTCTTACCAAATTTGGTACTTCTAGCTGTAAGGATGTGCGAAATATGTGGATTTATCGGTATTGGGTTATCGAATTTATCGATTTGCCAGCCCCCAGTTATCGTAGAACCCCCATCTTTACACTTTAATTTACTATCCCATAGATAAAGAGAATTGGAAAGTTTCAAGTCTCTAGCTTGAAGGGTGTGGAAAAAACTTGCACACATACGGACGGACAGACGGACAGACGCCATGACGGACATTGCACAAAACCAATATACTCTTTACCTTCGGTATCGAGTATAAAAAGAAGAAAAAGATATAAGTGTAAATGAGGTGCTAGAGAATGAAAATAATACTAGCGAATTTTATGACGCAATAGATGGGGAAATTGATGAAAAACAGTCATTGCATGATTCGCTTATATCGAGTGAACAAAGCTATATTAACGCCGCTACAGTAGGCAATAAAGATTATAATCATTCAAATATAGTAAGTGATGATAGTTTTAATCTCAGTCTAAATGAGTTAGAGCGAGAGGGACAGTTAGATAAAGCATTTGGACCAAGTAAAAATAAAGGAGAAACTAAATTAGGCAGCTCTAAAATAAACGTAAACAACAAAAGACTAGAACTGGACACGGGTGAAAAGTGGAATCTTACTCCTGGATTGTATTCTTTAATCTTTTTAAAAAATCCACATGCTTATAACCAATTGGATCTGAATGCATATAAGGAAATCTTGTCAAAAACAAATGCTCACAGAAGAAATCATCAACGAAATGAAGCACTAAAGGGTAATCGCTCCAAAAAGTACACTGATATAAAAAAAAAACTTTTCCCGAAAGTTGTTGAGCCAAGTGCAGTGTCTACACCTTTGAATAATAAAAAATCTACACATAAAGGCGGAACTCTTATGATGATCAACAAGCATAAACCAAATTATGTATACTGGGATAATCCTAATGAAATTGTTAATAGACTTAAGCTTTTGATCGCTTCACAGGCAGCTGGTAACAGTAGTCATAATAATGAAATTGTATCGATAAGTGAAGAGTTGCGAGAGGCAAACATAATTTTTTAATAAATATGAAATACACTATATTATTAATATGTCTCTTGACAAGTTTGGTCATTTCTCGAACGATAAAGAACGCTCGGAGAAGTTGAAAAGGGGGATTGAAGCTGTGAGTGGGATTCATATTGATGAGGATGGTAACCTAAATGCCCAAAACAAACGCATTAAAAATTCAATCAGTCCAATAAATAACGATGATTTGGTAATCAAAGAATACGTTGATGTTAAAGTATTTGAATTAAAAAAAGTCAAACGGCTTATATTACTCAGTTAGTCGAACAAAGAAATAATAAGTTAAAGGATATGGAAAGCAAAATGAATGAAATAACTAACGAAGTAACTAAGTTATTAGATGATGTTAACAAAGTTAGCAATGAAATCATTTCAAGAATAAACAGTAATAATGAGTTTGTAAGCAAGCAGTTACATCAAGAAAAAAACCAATTGTGAAATCAGATCGCTGTTAAGTCAATATGAGTCTAGATAAGTTTGGACACTACTCAAGCGATAGGAAGCATTTGGAGTATTTGCACAGAAATGGAAAAAGATTGGTGGGTTTTATCGTTGATGAGGATGGAAATTTAAATATACAGAAAAAACGAATCATATGTTGTATACAACCGCAGGAGGCGAATGACTTGGTTATAAAAGAATACGTTGATCGAGTATTAATTTTAGTGAAAAATGATATAGAGCACACCATCTCATTATTATTAATAAGACAGAGAAACCAAAAAATTGATTTATTTCAAGAGAACTTAAACAATACTATAAAGAGTATCGAAAATTTGAAAGAAATACTTGATAAATATTTTACATTTGTAATTGGCTGTTTTGAGAATCCTACCATTTTAAAAATAAGTAATAACAGCGGATGAGGTGCCTGTACCCCTACAACACAAAAATGACAGAAAAATAATGATAAATAAAAATGATATAAAAGTCAATGTAAATTATCCAAATCTGTTAAATGCTGATTGACCCCAACCACGGTTGGTTATATCTCATTTGGTTATTACTATATCAAGAAACATGAGTTTTAAATCGTGGAAGTGTATATGGGTAGTATGGATAACGATACTGATGGAGAAGGCACCTATGATGAAAAAGATGTGGTTCTCAAAAATTTTCTCTCGAGACAATAAAAAAAGACGTCGTCAACAACAACCTTGTACTACGTTGTAAGAGAAATAAATAAAATATATAAAAATATACAAAAATAAATAAAACCAACAAGACGTGCTACATTCCAATATGAGCAAACGGGAATTAGTGAAAGAATTACATGCTCCTGCACGTAAAAATTTTAAGCGAAGAAGAGTTGTAATGAAGGGAATCGATGATCATTGGCAGGCAGACTTAGTAGAAATGGGAAAGTACTCCTCATCTAATAAGGGATATCGATTTCTATTGACAATCATTGATACGTTTTCCAAATATGCGTGGGGAGTAGCATTGAAGTCAAAATCTGGAAAAGAAGTTACACAAGCGTTCGCGGGCATTTTTAAAGGGAATAGAATTCCTAAGAATTTACAAACGGATGATGGAAAAGAATTTTTTAATACTGATTTTAAAAACTTGTGTAAAAAACATAACATTAATCATTACTCAAGCTATAGTGTTCTTAAAGCATCAATTGTTGAGCGTTTTAATAGAACTTTAAAGGAAATGATGTGGAGAGAGTTTAGCTTCAATGGAACATACAATTGGATCGAAATGTATAAGCGGTTGATTAAAGAGTACAATAATCAATATCATAGAACAATTAAAATGCCACCTATAAAAGTGAATTCCTCAAATGAAGAGATGTTATTAAATACTGTTTACAGTCACTTAAAAATATTTGGTGGTAGCAAATTCAAAGTAAATGACTATGTGCGTATAAGTAAACATAAACATTTATTTGAGAAAGGGTATACCCCAAACTGGACAAGTGAAATTTTCCAAATTAAAAAAATACAAAATACATACCCTACTACATACATATTGAAAGACTATCAGGGTACCGAAGTAAAAGGTGGATTTTACAAAGAGGAACTACAAAAAACAAAGTTCCCACACACTTATCTCGTTGAAAAAATAATAGAACGACGAAACAGTCGAGTGCTAGTTAAATGGTTAGGGTTCTCGCATGAGCACAACTCTTGGATAGATAAAAATGATGTCCTATAAATAGCAACAGATGGTTGCAGCTAGTATTGGTGACACTTGTCCTTTTTTTTTTTTTTTTTTTTTTTGGTTTTGTTTTAAGGATGAGCAAGATAATTCGCTGCGGGTGGTGTGTTCTGATGGGTATATAAAGCAGTCCAGAACAGAGCTCATTCATTCAAAATATTGTCCTTGAGCTGTAAATTTCAAAATTTAAAACAAAAAACATCAAAAATGCCCAAGAAGATGATGAAAAAGCAGCAGCAACAGAAAAACACCATGCTCAGCTGGCTGAAGCCGGCAGTGGAGCTGGTGGGATGCGAGGACCAGAAGATGCCGGCACCTATCGAGGTGTATGAGCCATCGATAATGGGAGAATCAAGAAGACGCCGCCGGTTTCCCGGAATGGCCCAGTGGGTCATTAGACTCAAATCCCCTGCCCCGTTTGACGCACCCTGGAGGAGACCACGAAGGACGCCAGCACCCGAGCAGAGGATCTGGGCTCCACGAGAGCCAACCCCATCGCCCTATTGGGAGTCGAGTGTAGGCGAACCGGAACCCCTGTTCCCGGAGCTGGACTCCACATTTAGGAGCTCGATGGATATCATCCTCAACGGGCTGGATTTTCCCGAGGATTTTTAAACTGAATTAGATTTTTTTTTTTTTTTTTATATAAATATACATATATATATACATAATATACATATACATAAACATATACAAATATAAAATAAAATATAAAATATAAAATATACTTTTTTAAATTGAATTTTAAATGTTTTTTTATTTATTTTTGTTTCAAAAAATTATTATTATTTACAGGCTTTTTTTTACAGGTTTTGATATTATTATTATTACTTAAAGATAATTATTTATTTCGTTATTTTTTTTTTTATACATAATTAAGGTATATGTGCTTTTTTTTTTTTTTTATTCTTATTCTTATTTTTATTTTAATTTTTTTATTTTTTATTTATTTTTTATTTAACAATATAAAGCTATTAATATATGTGGGAATCAATTTTATAATGACCCCAGGCATAGGTATTTATACCGTCAGACCTTATTTTTCTTTTGTCGTCATTAGAGCTTAAAGTAGTTTTTTTATCTTATGTGTATACAAGTTGTGGATCTTAGATCTAAACAACATCATTTCATCATTAAATATTTTATTATCAAAAAGGCATTCTTTATAACTATTTATAGTAAGCTTATCTAATGCAGACTTCTTTACACCCTTTGATTTTTTAACACAGCCACCCCCCTCAAGAGACAATGAATACATTTTCGCTCTGAGACCAACAAACTCCAGCATTCGTTTGCCACAGTTCTCATCCTTCATCATACCCAAGACTTTTTTATTGCACCTCTTAATCCCATATAACTTTGCCAACTCTTCGGGGTATTCGGACGTATCAAACTTCATTTCTACATCTTCAGCAATATCTGCATAAAAATCTCTAGTCTGTATCGAATATATGAACGAGTCTGTATCCATATAATTCAATGTGACTTTTTCTTGAAATTTTGGTTTAATATAATCGTAATGGAAATCATACATCTGCCATTTGGATAGCTCTAAAACTGTAAACCCTAAATACATTGGCTTGTCATAAACATTATGGAGCCGCTTCATCTGAATAGCATACATGTCTTCAGCAAATTGCGCAGAGCTGTGAAAACTAGCCTTTGCAATAAGCGAACGTGCACCTAAACGATTGCATGATGTGGTTTCCCACGAAGTGACAATTTTAACATCTTTACGTTTTTCAACGTTCTCCATTGTCTTCCCATAGACTGCGTTGTTTAACAGTTTAAAAAAGTCTTTTTCAAAATTGCTAAAGCTCAATGGGAAGTGTTTAGATCAATGTATTTTTTAAGCCAAGGTGCCTGTTTAAATTTTAAAACTCTATGTACTTTTGACAATATTAAACCATTACGCAAACATTGTTGAAGGTTTTTGTAATGAATCGGGTATTTAGTTTTTGACCTAAGGTCAGCAACAAGTTTACACACTATGCTTCTGGTGTGGGTTTTTGGTTTAACGGACAAAAATGAACATCATTATGATAATCATGAAATGAATCTGGATATATAAGGTCTACTTCTAAAATATAGCCAAACTCAGAATTTGCGTCTATTTGAGTGAAGCAATCTCATCATCATTCATCCACTGAAAACCAGTGTATGGAAGACTCTGAGACATTGCCCAGCCATACAAATTATTTGCATCTAGATACATTAAGTATTCAGATGGTTTGCTTGCGTCATACGCATCCATATACATATGGTTGGCTTTAGAGTACCGCTTACAGCACTGAACCAAACCACCCCTAATTCCACTTTGAATAAACCTATACATATCAATATCAGTTAGCAGATCTAATTCTATTTCGGTCGTTTTAAGCATAGCATCCCATGACAAACCGGGTGTGGTGTAATAATGTGCAGGATCTAGAGAATATATTTTCTTGCATATTGCGCGAAAATTTTGAAAAACGTCAGTCAATAAAAGAACATCTGTTTTGAGATAAAGCTCCATATATTCTTTTAATGTCTGACAGTTGAAAACTTTCCATACATGCTGTGCATGTAAATAGTCCTCAGGCGAACATTCTTTATTGGTTAAACTATTAAAGAACTTCTCCCTTGGAGGTAGACAGGTTTCGGCCAGTCGGGTTTCTGAGTCCAAAAACTCATATGGAAAAACTCCCTTTCTACGCAATAAGTTAAACTCCTCCTCAGAGGGATAAAAACGCTTAACGCTCTCAAAGCATTCAGTACTTAGATTACTACTTAAAGCATCTAAGCTGGTTGCAATAAAGCGAAACGTGTCTAAAAATCTAATTTCTAAATTTTTTTCATGGGACGCTATGTATGTAAATTTGGAGAGTGATATATACAGCTCCTTATTTAATGGGAGTACTTTAATATCACCCTCCACTTTGTTTAGTTCCCTAACAAAGAGATGGGAGTCATACCGCGAAAAATTGTGAAAGAATACGGGGACAAAAGATGCAATTTGAAAATTAATGTTACAAACATTATGGGCTGGACCCCTATACTGGCCCGTTAAATGGCAATGATCACGTACTCGGTCGGTCCCCAGAATTTTCTTGCAGATATGGCAATTAACTGCATATCGAAAACTATTTTCCTCCTCTGCACTCATTGTCATTGGTTTAATATTAGAGAGGTAGGTCGTGTAAATTTCACTTACATCTCTAATGAGAGATGTGACAAATTTGACACCTGCATCCTTACCAGTCTCTAAAACAAACTTATCTAAGGATGAGTCAAAGGAGCACTTAATATAGTACGAGAATGCTATAGGCACATGCAATGATGTAGCTGTAACATTCTCGCTCACTTTCGAATTGAGGGGGGTTAGAATGCATTCGAAGTCTGCATACACTACAAACGGAACATCTAAACTACGATTAAAATTCTTAAATTTAAGACTTGCTTTTTCAATTGTTGGAAGCGTTGAAACCATCTTGCCGCAATTCATCCGATGTTCCATCGATAACTTCTCGCTGTGGGAGAAGTTGAGGCAGGTGTTGCAAAAGAAAAGGTTGTGATCGTGTCCGGTTACCTGTGAGCGAACCAGTCTATAAAGTTTAAAATAAAACAAAATTGATTAGTACTTTAAATAATCATAAAATTATTTTAAATTATAAATCTTACCTTGATAAATTCTTGATCCATACAAAATGAGCCCTTCCATCGCTCTCCAAAAGCAATAAACTTAAATGCACTTCCCTTTCGACCTCCGTTAAATACAGCGGACCCACCACTTTTCCCTTTTCCTCATCGAATCCAAAAACGTTGATACTGATAGTAGAGTTCCGTCTTTCGAACACTTTAATTTGTGAAAGTGGAAGCGGAAACTCCAACTCCTCAAAATCTAAAGTAAGTGTTTCACTTACATAGATTTTTGAGCTATTAATATTGATATCGTAGCTCGAACATCTATGAGGATTGTTGGTGTTGAGTGGAGCTTTAAGGGCTGATATTAAAGCCCATTTAAAACAATATTCATCTGTGTTTTTCATATTCAGAATCGCCTTTTTCGCCTTCAACACCTTTGGAGTTTCAATGTAATTTGAAACTTTTAAAGGAGTGTATTTATTAACATTACACTCCAATCTTATTATTTGGGACATAGTCCATCCGCTGTCCCTTTCCTGGAACTCATCCATTTTTTGACGGATGAGCTCAGCATGCTGATTATAGACATCTTCTATATTTCTTCCAGCAGTTAGAACGCACATAGGCGTTTGATGCGACTTGATTTGCATCACCATCTCGTCTTGCTGGAATTTAATATATTCCGCAAATAGCTCAAAGTTTATTTTACACGATGTGTGTAAGGATAAGACATTGGCTAAAACTGGAATAAGTTCCGATGAGGCGTCAGTGAGGAATTCTTGAGGATCGAGAATTTCCTCATGCCTATTTTCAAATGCTAGAGTAATAATGCGGTTCTTAAATCCCCTTGAAATCTGCTTAACAGCACTATTTAGGGGTATGAAAACACGCATTTTATGTGTACTGGACCTTAAATGTCCATTCCACTTTGAAAAAGTACATTAACCTTACTTGTGTTGCACCACTTTGTCGTCGCATTGGGAGTGGCGGTAATGATGTTTGTGGCGGCGTAGGGTGTATTGTTGTATATGGTGGCGAAAGGTGCGTTGTTGAAGGTGGTGGCGATGGGTGTGTTGGTGTAAGTGGCATTGCTGGGCGTGTTGACGTAAGTGGTGTTGAAGGGTGTGTTGGGGAAGGCGGCGTTAAACATCTTCATGAGTGTGGTGGCTTTGTTAGTGATGGTGGAGGTAGTGGTAGTGGTAGTGGTTTGCGATCCTGGAGTGTGGGGTCTTGTTTCGGTGCCGAAAATCTCAGCTAAGTCGTTGGCTGCGGCGGTGGTGTACACAACGTTGTTGTTTACGTTTGAAGACATTTTTTATTTTATTTTTTTTTTAAATCACAGACGTTTTAAAACACGGAAGAAAAATTTTAAAAGTTACACTTGTAATTTTCGAGAGCTACTGATGGTTTACTTAACCAAAACTACCTCTTTTATTCGTTTTGAAGTCAATGCAGGATATAAGATTTTCCTAGCACTTGACTAATAATCAAAACAGATATATAAAAAAACAGAGGTTAGAAAAGGATGGCGCTAAGCATTCATCTTAAGGATGAAGGGGGCAAAACAATTAACATTCCCATCTGCGTTTCATAGACGCTCATGTATAAAATAGTATAAGGGGCGTGGCTTATTAAATTAGTACAAGAAGGATCACTCCCCCTTCTCCTTCTAACACCTTCTCTCTCCAACATTTTCTCCCTCTATCACTTTCTCCCTCTAACACCTTCTCCCTCTAACACTCCCCCTCTTTCACCTTCTCCCTCTATCACTTTCTCCCTCTAACTCTTTATAATCTTAATCTACAAGAATCAATACTCTTGTTTAAAAACAATGTGTTGATCTTGCTGCTTCTGCTGCTGCGACAGAAAATTCCCATCCTTGCACACATAACCCCCCACGAAGGTTGTAGTTGATGTTGCTCTTGACAATTACAATGCACGTATGCAAAGCAACGTATTTAAAACTGATGCACGCTTGACTCTAGCACTAAATGGTTAAATAGCTAAAACTGATCCTGTCATTATCACAACCATAAAGATCAATGTTTATGGCTTGCTTGTCAAACAGGAGCACACTTGACTCTAATACAAATTGGTTACATAGCCAAAACTGATAGTGTGAACACTTATTTTCACAACTTGACACCCGATCCCTTGCTCACAAACCTACATGAATGTTGTTGTTGTTGTTGTTGGTAAAAACAATGTATGCTGTGGCTTGCTTGCACGTGTTCAAGGCAACGCACTTAAAACAGGAGCACACTTGACACCAGATCCTATGATCACTGATTCTCAAGGATGCTGTTGTTGATGTTGCTCTTGACAATAACAATGCATGTTGTGGCTTGCTTGCAGGGGGTAAAAGACAACGCACGTGCAAACAGATGTACACTTGACACCAGATTCTATGATCACTGATTCTCGCAACCATAACAATGCGGCCTAGGAATGTCATGCCTTTGTCCTTAATACCTAGTCTAATTAAAGCGGGCACGATCATGGGAAAAAAAGGGTCATAAATTATAGTATTGGGGGTAATAAAAGTGTCAAAAAAAGGGTCATAAAATTTAATGGGGGGTAATTAAACTGTCAAAAATGAAAAGTCATAAATTGACACAGAACCGCCAGTTCCCTACTACTTTAATATTTATACTTCATCGTTTATTGAATTTATTATTATTTATTTTTTTAATACCCCATATATTCGATTCTGTTCTATCTCAGTAATAATTTATTTTGCTTTTACATTCTTTAAGGTAATCTTTTAGGCTTAACAAATAATCTTTTCCTCAACTTTCCGTCTGCTCGCTAAAAGATTTTTTGACACTTTTCTTATTTAAGATATCCGTCAAACTATTTCTTATACTCGACTTAAATTATTTCATCAAACTCACATATCAATTAAATTTATAAAATAAAGAAAATGAAAACAGTAAGATGTTCTAAGCAGAATGTGTTTTGTACTCATTAACTGACTTCAAAAATTCTTCTTTTGATGTTGTTTGATACCCTATCTTAATTTGTGTAATACTTAATCGTTTTCATCAACTTAGTATTCTTTTGATTTTAAAAATTTTATGTTATGTTGTTAGCTATTTTGACTAGACTTTACGCTTAAAACGAGATAGATTGTATTATTGTCCTTAATACGTTAGCTTAATTTTAACAGGGAAATCGATTGGACATTGATTTTTCGCTTTATAATTGATTGCTTTAATATATTTTAACTGTCAACCTATACACCTTTCTACTTTTTTAGTGATTATGTAAGATTTTTATATTTCCAAACTCATTGCTTAAACTAAGAAAATTTCGTTATTAATTTCTTTTAATTGATGGATGGGAATATTTTATTTCATTATTATCCTCATTTTTATTACATTTAATAAGGAAGTGCATTGAACTAGCTTAACAGTTCGAGATATGAGTCTTACACTGTTTCGAAAAGTATGACTTCGTTAGCTGTTTTAATTTAAGGGTTACGTATCTACTACTACTGTTCCTTAACAGTGATAGTTGCAGTTTTGTTTCTTTCTTTTATTTTATTTATTTATTTAATTTTTTTTTTTTTTTTGTAGGTGCTTTATTAATTTTAATAAGAACAAAACCTTTTTTTCTAGATGCCATGTTATTAGGTCTTGTTTTTTCATTTAATTATTATAATTATTTCTTAAAGAGATTCAGTTTCTTTAGTGCTCAAAACTTATTGTCGCTAAAGGATTTGTTATTCATTGATCTGAGATATTTCGTAAATTCATGAAACCATTGAAATGTGCTCTATTCTTCTTGAACCTTGCATTAATCTTGAATTTGGATGGCAAAATAAGGTTGTGATGTACTAAAGCTCGAGATGACGTAAAAGTCGGTATTTAACATAACGGGCATAAAATAATGTACGTTTACTATCACCGGATTGGTTTATACCCACTAAATATTGGTATTTTCAGTTTTTTTTTTTTCTTTCTTTGTTTTAATCGTTTTATACACCCTAGCTCTTGATCTTGTGTTTTGCTCTTAGATTAGGATCTGATTTTATTGTATACTGTTTGTGGAGGAGGCTCCAAAGAATAAGATTTGATTTGGTAATTGTATGGTATGATTTGTTTTTCTTTTTTTTTGTGGATGTATTGTAGAGCACTTCTTGTGTGTATGTTAAACTAATAAAAAGAGCGCAATCAAGTCATTTACAATATTTTTCACTAGCTTAGGATTCATGGTCTTAAGACCGTTTAGACTTCATGGTAAATAGTTTTTGCTAGGATATTTTCTATTATGATTCTTGTGGGTTATAATTAGCCTTTGCAATAAGCGAACGTGCACCTAAACGATTGCATGATGTGGTTTCCCACGAAGTGACAATTTTAACATTTTTACGTTTTTCAACGTTCTCCATTGTCTTCCCATAGACTGCGTTGTTTAACAGTTTAAAAAAGTCTTTTTCAAAATTATTTTTCGCTAAAGTTCTATGGGAAGTGTTTAGATCAATATACTTTTTAAGCCAAGGTGCCTGTTTAAATTTTAAAACTCGATGTACAAACATTGTTGAAGGTTTTTGTAATGAATTGGGTATTTTTGGTTTAACGGACAAAAAGGTAGATCATTATGATAATCATGAAGTGAATCTGGATATATAAGGTCTACTTCTAAAATATAACCATACTCAGAATTTGCGTCTATTTGAGCAACATCTAGTGAAGCAATCTCATCATCATTCATCCACTGAAAACCAGTGTATGGAAGACTCTGAGACATTGCCCAGCCATACAAATTATTTGCATCTAGATACATTAAGTATTCAGATGGTTTGCTTGCGTCATACGCATCCACATACATATGGTTGGCTTTAGAGTACCGCTTACAGCACTGAACCAAACCACCCCTAATTCCACTTTGAATAAACCTATACATATCAATATCAGTTAGCAGATCTAATTCTATTTCGGTCGTTTTAAGCATAGCGTCCCATTACAAACCGGGTGTGGTGTAATAATGTGCAGGATCTAGAGAATATATTTTCTTGCATATTGCGCGAAAATTTTGAAAAACGTCAGTCAATAAAAGAACATATTTTTTGAGATAAAGCTCCATATATTCTTTTAATGTCTGACAGTTGAAAACTTTCCATATATGCTGTGCATGTAAATAGTCATCAGGCGTACATTCTTTATTGGTTAAACTATTAAAGAACTTCTCCCTTGGAGGTAGACAGGTTTCGGCCATTCGGGTTTCTGAGTCCAAAAACTCATATGGAAAAACTCCCTTTCTACGCAATAAGTTAAACTCCTCCTCAGAGGGATAAAAACGCTTAACGCTCTCGAAACATTCAGTACTTAGATTACTACTTAAAGCATCTAAGCTGGTTGCCATAAAGCGAAACGTGTCTAAAAATCTAATTTCTAAATTTTTTTCATGGGACGCTATGTATGTAAATTTGGAGAGTGATATATACAACTCCTTATTCAGTGGGAGTACTTTAATATCACCCTCCACTTTGTTTAGTTCCCTAACGAAGAGGTGGGAGTCATATGGCGAAAAATTGTGAAAGAATACGGGGACAAAAGGTGCAATTTGAAAATTAATGTTACAAACATTATGGGCTGGACCCCTGTACTGGCCCGTTAAATGGCAATGATCACGTACTCGGTCGGCCCCCAGAATTTTCTTACAGATATGGCAATTAACTGCATATCGAAAACTATTTTCCTCCTCTGCACTCATTTTCATTGGTTTAATATTAGAGAGGTAGGTCGTGTAAATTTCACTTACATCTCTAATGAGAGATGTGACAAATTTGACACCTGCATCCTTACCAGTCTCT
Organism: Scaptomyza montana; assembly: GCA_018904305.1. Classification (NCBI taxonomy): domain Eukaryota; kingdom Metazoa; phylum Arthropoda; class Insecta; order Diptera; family Drosophilidae; genus Scaptomyza; species Scaptomyza montana. The sequence goes on along the minus strand of JAEIGR010000024.1, from coordinate 574,057 downwards.
AAAACAAACTTATCTAAGGATGAGTCAAAGGAGCACTTAATATAGTACGAGAATGCTATAGGTACATGTAATGATGTAGCTGTAACATTCTCACTCACTTTCGAATTGAGGGGGGTTAGAATGCATTCGAAGTCTGCATACACTACAAACGGAACATCTAAACTACGATTAAAATTCTTAAATTTAAGACTTGCTTTTTCCAATGAGGGTAACGTCGAAACCATCTTGCCGCAATTCATCCGATGTTCCATCGATAACTTCTCGCTGTGGGAGAAGTTGAGGCAGGTGTTGCAAAAGAAAAGGTTGTGATCGTGTCCGGTTACCTGTGAGCGAACCAGTCTAAAAGTTTAAAATAAAAGAAAATTGATTAGTACTTTAAATAATATAAAATTATTTTAAATTATAAATCTTACCTTGATAAATTCTTGATCCATACAAAATGAGCCCTTCCATCGCTCTCCAAAAGCAATAAACTTAAATGCACTTCCCTTTCGACCTCCGTTAAATACAGCGGACCCACCACTTTTTCCTTTTCCTCATCGAATCCAAAAACGTTGATACTGATAGTAGAGTTCCGTCTTTCGAACACTTTAATTTGTGAAAGTGGAAGCGGAAACTCCAACTCCTCAAAATCTAAAGTAAGTGTTTCACGTACATAGATTTTGAGCTATTAATATTGATATCGTAGCTCGAACATCTATGAGGATTGTTGGTGTTGAGTGGAGCTTTAAGGGCTGATATTAAAGCCCATTTAAAACAATATTCATCTGTGTTTTTCATATTCAGAATCGCCTTTTTCGCCTTCAACACCTTTGGAGTTTCAATGTAATTTGAAACTTTTAAAGGAGTGTATTTATTAACATTACACTCCAATCTTATTATTTGGGACATAGTCCATCCGCTGTCCCTTTCCTGGAACTCATCCATTTTTTGACGGATGAGCTCAGCATGCTGATTATAGACATCTTCTATATTTTTTCCAGCAGTAAGAACGCACATAGGCGTTTGATGCGACTTGATTTGCATCACCATCTCGTCTTGCTGGAATTTAATATGTTCCGCAAATAGCTCAAAGTTTATTTTACACGATGTGTGTAAGGATAAGACATTGGCTAAAACTGGAATAAGTTCCGATGAGGCGTCAGTGAGGAATTCTTGAGGATCGAGAATTTCCTCATGCCTATTTTCAAATGCTAGAGTAATAATGCGGTTCTTAAATCCCCCTGAAATCTGCTTAACAGCACTATTTAGGGGTATAAAAACACGCATTTTATGTGTACTGGACCTTAAATGTCCATTCCACTTTGAAAAAAGTACATTAACCTTACATGTGTTGCACCACTTTGTCGTCGCATTGGGAGTGGCGGTGATGATGTTTGTGGCGGCGTAGGGTGTATTGTTGTATGTGGTGGCAAAAGGTGCGTTGTTGAAGGTGCTGGCGATGGGTGTGTTGGTGTAAGTGGCATTGCTGGGCGTGTTGACGTAAGTGGTGTTGAAGGGTGTGTTGGGGAAGGCGGCGTTAAACATCTTCATGAGTGTGGTGGCTTTGCTTGTGATGGTAGAGGTAGTGGTAGTGGTAGTGGTTTGCGATCCTGGAGTGTGCGGTCTTGAATCGGTGCCGAAAATCTCAGCTAAGTCGTTGGCTGCGGTGGTGGTGTACACAATGTTGTTTGAAGACATTTTAAATCACAGACGTTTTAAAACACGGAAGAAAAATTTTAAAAGTTACACTTGTAATTTTCGAGAGCTACTGATGGTTTACTTAACCAAAACTACCTCTTTTATTCGTTTTAAAGTCAATGCAGGATATAAGATTTTCCTAGCACTTGACTAATAATCAAAACAGATATATAAAAAAACAGAGGTTAGAAAAGGATGGCGCTAAGCATTCATCTTAAGGATGAAGGGGGCAACACAATTAACATTCCCATCTGCGTTTCATAGACGCTCATGTATAAAATAGTATAAGGGGCATGGCTTATTAAATTAGTACAAGAAGGATCACTCCTTCTCCTTCTAACACCTTCTCTCTCCAACACTTTCTCCCTCTATCACTTTCTCCCTCTAACACCTTCTCCCTCTAACACTCCCCCTCTTTCACCTTCTCCCTCTATCACTTTCTCCCTCTAACTCTTTATAATCTTAATCTACAAGAATCAATACTCTTGTTTAAAAACAATGTGTTGATCTTGCTGCTGCTGCTGCTGCGACAGAAAATTCCCATCCTTGCACACATAACCCCCCACGAACGTTGTTGTTGATGATGTTGACAATAACAATGCACGTGTGCAGAGCAACGTATTTAAAACTGAAGCATGCTTGACTCTAGCACTTAATGGTTAAATAGCTAAAACTGATCCTGTCATTATCACAACCATAAATATCAATGTTTATGGCTTGCTTGTCAAACAGGAGCACACTTGACTCTTGACAAAACTGATAGTGTGAACACTTATTTTCACAACTTGACACCCGATCCCTTGCTCACAAACCCACATGAATGTTGTTGTTGTTGACAAAAACAATGTATGCTGTGGCTTGCTTGCACGTGTTCAAGGCAACGCACTTAAAACAGGAGCACACTTGACACCCGATCCTATGATCACTGATTCTCAAGGATGCTGTTGTTGATGTTGCTCTTGACAATAACAATGCATGTTGTGGCTTGCTTGCAGGGGGTAAAAGACAACGCACGTGCAAACAGATGTACACTTGACACCAGATTCTATGATCACTGATTCTCGCAACCATAACAATGCGGCCTAGGAATGTCATGCCTTTGTCCTTAATACCTAGTCTAATTAAAGCGGGCACGATCATGGGAAAAAAAGGGTCATAAATTATAGTATTGGGGGGTAATAAAAGTGTCAAAAAAAGGGTCATAAAATTTAATGGGGGGTAATTAAACTGTCAAAAATGAAAAGTCATAAATTGACACAGAACCGCCAGTTCCCTACTACTTTAATATTTATACTTCATCGTTTATTGAATTTATTATTATTTATTTTTTTTAATACCCATATATTCGATTCTGTTCTATCTCAGTAATAATTTATTTTGCTTTTACATTCTTTAAGGTAATCTTTTAGGCTTAAGCTTAGTATGCAGGAACAAGAATTATTTCTGATAGAAAATTACACATTATTTCTAATGTGTATCCTAAGACCATGTGTGCCCCTTAAAAATACCGGAAAAATCCCAAAAACGCAAAAAAATGGCAAACGATAAGGTAAAAGAGTAATACGGGCACACTTGTGTTTACATTTAATTGCCTGCTTTTAAACTGCATTTTTTTTAAACATAAAAATGACAGATGAGATGTTATTAACGGCAGTGGAGGAAGGTTCCTTGGATTTTCAGGATGTGCTTGCTGGAGTTGCATAATTTAAACAATAATAATAAATAATTATAATAACTTTATTTGCCGCTTTTGCTGTTGCTTTCATTAATTTTTTTATATAGTATGTCGCTCATCTCCCTTTCCGCCTCAATTGATTGTTGTGGTGACAAATGAGTAAATAAAGTGGCCCAGTAACTAAAAATGGGTCGAGTTTAATCCCTTTCCTTCTCCTTCTTCCTTTCCTCCTCCCTCTTCTTCTCTTCTTTTTCCTTCTGACTATCCTCCAAGTGGCTTCGCAGTATGCCCACTATCTGCTCCTCGGGGCTGATCACTTTCTCGACCCTAAGTTTTTTGGCCTGGCGCGGCTGCTATGAAAAAAAAGTTAAGGTAAATTTAATCTATAAATAAGTACATTTAATACTTACAAAATCATATGTAGGTGTTGTGGGCGAAATTATTTCTAAATCTAAGCTCTAGTCAACGGGAGACTCAAAATTAAATGTCGAACTTGCTGACGGCGGCTCCTCCCCTAATGTGTCATCTAAATTTGGTGTAGGGGGTCCAGTTGAAATACTACTGGAGCTGCAGGAAAGGCCTTCAAAAATGCCCATGTTATACGTGCTGTAAACGTGCAAAACTTAGAACAAGAGTTAAAGTTAATTAAACGCAACGTACCGCCTTGCCGTAGACATATTTGGAACGAACGCCATTAAATCAGCGTACTGCCAATTAATTGATTCTTTGATTTTTTCTGCGTCCAGCACAACGCCTCCAGCACTGCCACTTTTCTTGGCCTTGGCACGTTGGTATTTTATGCTTTCTTTCAAAGAAACCCATGCTTTCTTGCATTCCTCCGCTATTTAGCAAATTAAGTATTTATATTATTTATGTAAATAACAACCAGATTAGTACTCACCGCTTTTCTCCAACTGCACGCCAATTGATTCCCAAGCAGCTCTTATAAAATTTGCATCCATATGCTTTGCGTGTGTAAGGTCCCAAATGCAATTATTTTCCCTCACTGCGTTGATTAATTTGATCTTGTCGTCATGTAAAAATTTTTTAACACGACTTTCATTTTTTTTGCCATTCAAAATTCCCTCCATTTCACAACTGACGCCTAGAAATAATGTGCTGCTCATTTTTTCTAGCAGAAATTCAGCTGTTCAATGCAATCCACACGATCCACTTCAATGTAATCGATGTGGCAACTCTCAAAATTTTTTGAGTATACATTTCTAGCTGCTGCATACACTCTTTAGAAATGCCTCTAGAAATTATGTCCAGAAATTATTTCTAGCGTTTTTTTTATATGGAGTTTGACACATCTAGAAATATTTCTAGTTCCTGCATACTAAGCTTTAACAAATAATCTTTTCCTCAACTTTCCGTCTGCTCGCTAAAAGATTTTTTGACACTTTTCTTATTTAAGATATCCGTCAAACTATTTCTTATACTCGACTTAAATTATTTCATCAAACTCACATATCAATTAAATTTATAAAATAAAGAAAATGAAAACAGTAAGATGTTCTAAGCAGAATGTGTTTTGTACTCATTAACTGACTTCAAAAATTCTTCTTTTGATGTTGTCTGATACCCTATCTTAATTTGTGTAATACTTAATCGTTTTCATCAACTTAGTATTCTTTTGATTTTAAAAAATTTTATGTTATGTTGTTAGCTATTTTGACTAGACTTTACGCTTAAAACGAGATAGATTGTATTATTGTCCTTAATACGTTAGCTTAATTTTAACAGGGAAATCGATTGGACATTGATTTTTCACTTTATAATTGATTGCTTTAATATATTTTAACTGTCAACCTATACACCTTTCTACTTTTTTAGTGATTATGTAAGAAAATTTCGTTATTAATTTCTTTTAATTGATGGATGGGAATATTTTATTTCATTATTATCCTCATTTTTATTACATTTAATAAGGAAGTGCATTGAACTAGCTTAACAGTTCGAGATATGAGTCTTACACTGTTTCGAAAAGTATGACTTCGTTAGCTGTTTTAATTTAAGGGTTAGGTATCTACTACTACTGTTCCTTAACTGTGATAGTTGCAGTTTTGTTTCTTTCTTTTATTTTATTTATTTATTTAATTTTTTTTTTTTTTTGTAGGTGCTTTATTAATTTTAATAAGAACAAAACCTTTTTTTCTAGATGCCATGTTATTAGGTCTTATTTTTTTCGTTTAATTATTATAATTATTTCTTAAAGAGATTCAGTTTCTTTAGTGCTCAAAACTTATTGTCGCTAAAGGATTTGTTATTCATTGATCTGAGATATTTCGTAAATTCATGAAACCATTGAAATGTGCTCTATTCTTCTTGAACCTTGCATTAATCTTGAATTTGGATGGCAAAATAAGGTTGTGATGTACTAAAGCTCGAGATGACGTAAAAGTCGGTATTTAACATAACGGGCATAAAATAATGTACGTTTACTATCACCGGATTGGTTTATACCCACTAAATATTGGTATTTTCAGTTTTTTTTTTCTTTCTTTGTTTTAATCGTTTTATACACCCTAGCTCTTGATCTTGTGTTTTGCTCTTAGATTAGGATCTGATTTTATTGTATACTGTTTGTGGAGGAGGCTCCAAAGAATAAGATTTGATTTGGTAATTGTATGGTATGATTTGTTTTTCTTTTTTTTTCTGGTTGTATTTTAGAGCACTTCTTGTGTGTATGTTAAACTAATAAAAAGAGCGCAATCAAGTCATTTACAATATTTTTCACTAGCTTAGGATTCAAGACCGTTTAGACTTCATGGTAAATAGTTTTTGCTAGGCTATTTTCTATTATGATTCTTGTGGGCTATTATTAGTAAATTAAAAGAACGAGATAAAGTTGTTCTTGTTTAGGTCCACAATCTATTTTCTTGGTCCATTTTCCTTGGCATATAATACAGCAGAGTGTAAGATTTAAAAGTAGTATGTCATTCCATTCTGGTAATATTATTATTTTGTTTTTATTATGTTGTTATTTCATTTTTAATTTTATTCTTTTATGTTATTTGACTTTATATATATAGCCTTTAAATTTAAGGGTTTTGCCTCTCAATTTTTGAACCGAGACATAGTATTTTTATTTCTGTAATGCATAAACGTAAGCATCCTTGATCCCAGATAGTATGTTTATTCTTGATCAATATTTAGATCAGCAGCGTAGGCTTCCTAGATCTGTGTGTCTGTATCTATGCAACCTATTTTATCAGCTTTTAGGTATCGAGATTAAATTTTGCTCAGAATCTAATCGCTGCCTTAAACACATGAGTGTTACAACTTTCACACTTAAGGAGCATTAGATCTTTTCGTTTTAAAGAGTTTACTATTTGACGCTTTTAAGAACAATTTGCTTGCCTGAGCTTGGTAGGTTATACAGTTAAAAACAATTAGTGGAAAGATGGAACTGTCTTATAGAATTTCTTATACATTATTAGTTGCTTCTTTCCCTATCGCTTATTCTCACGCACTTTGAGATTATAACATTACTTAATGGAATGTGCTGTATGTTCCTGATAGTTTGCTGATTATTGTTGCTAATTATTATTTTGTTTATTTATTTCTTTTACATCTCATATAGTATTTTTCTCTTATGTTTATTTTTTCGCTTCACTTCTATACTTACTTTACTTAGGTTATACAGTTAAAACAATTAGTGGAAAGATGGAACTGTCTTATAGAATTTCTTATACATTATTAGTTGCTTCTTTCCCTATCGCTTATTCTCACGCACTTTGAGATTATAACATTACTTAATGGAATGTGCTGTATGTTCCTGATTTTTTGCTGATTATTGTTGTTAATTATTATTTTGTTTATTTATTTCTTTTACATCTCATATAGTATTTTTCTCTTATGTTTCTTTTTTCGCTTCACTTCTATACTTACTTTCATAATTTAGCATATGTTTTGTAAGGAAGTGGTCTAAGGCTGGGGTAAAACTCAGTCTAGTCCAAGGTCATCTTACAATAAAATTTATAAAATACCGAGACTAAGAGAGTATTTCGACAACTACTTTGGATAGCTAGACCCGCGTACATCGAGAAACGCTCGAGATGTGTGCCACACGGGGGTTAGCGGGTTGTAGGGCACGTGCGAGTCTCACCAAACGCACAGAGAAACCCTCGGAATGCGCTATGACAAGTCTTACGGTGCCCGTGCAATGCCGGATAGCCACAAAAACGTGCAGAGAAGCGCTCGGAACACGTTAAATGACTATACGACACGCTCACAACCACCCTAGCGAACTAATAAAAACTAAAACCCAGGGTTGTAGGACATGCACAAGCCTCACCAAAACGCACAGAGAAACCCTCGGAATGCGTTATGACAAGTCTTGCGGTGCCCGTGCAATGCCGGATAGCCACAAAAACGTGCAGAGAAGCGCTCGGAACACGTTAGATGACTATACGACACGCTCACAACCACCCTAGCGAACTAATAAAACTAAAACCCAGGGTTGTAGGACATGCACAAGCCTCACCAAAACGCACAGAGAAACCCTCGGAATGCGTTATGACAAGTCTTGCGGTGCCCGTGCAATGCCGGATAGCCACAAAAACGTGCAGAGAAGCGCTCGGAACACGTTAGATGACTATACGACACGCTCACAACCACCCTAGCGAACTAATAAAACTAAAACCAGGGTTGTAGGGCATGCACAAGCCTCACCAAAACGCACAGAGAAACCCTCGGAATGCGTTATGACAAGTCTCGCGGTGCCCGTGCAATGCCGGACAGCCACAAAACGTGCAGAGAGCGCTCGGAACACGTTAAATGGCTATATGACACACTTGCTATTACCCTAGTACACTAACAAAAACTAAAACGAGTTGGCGGACACCCATAAGACTCACCAAAACGCACAGAGAACCCTCGAAATGCGTTGATGCCCGGGCAATGCCGGATAGTCACAAGAACGTGCAGAGAAGCACTCGGAACACGTTAAGTGACCACGCGGCACGCCACTGCTATAAAGGGGAGGGGGCGGGGCACTCCTAGTTGTATTTAATATAAGACCACACGTGTTTAAATTTTAACTTTTATTCTTAGCTTTTATTCTTAGCTTTTACTGCTTTTGTTGTACTTAAGTTTTTTTCTTTTCACCACACCGCCAAAAAAACCAGAAAACTCTCCCCCGCCCATTCAAACCCGCAGACTTAAGGCCAGCTTACCCCTGTCCCGTTTCCATGCTGTTTCCTCGTGGTTTTGGTTGCCGCGCAATCCGCGACGCTCTTGCCGTGGCGTGGTTGTTGCTTTTGTTGTTGCGTTTTATGTTGCTATGCCGGCCGTTGCGTTTGTCCGCGTGGGTTTTCCGATCACTTTTGCCAAAATTCCGCGTCACTTGTTTTGGGTTCCGCGTACCAACCAAGACTGATGTCGTGCCCTTTTCGATTTTCGTTCGCACCCTGACGCAGCCGTGATCGCTGCCGCGACCTCTGCCTTCAGGCCTGAGCGTAGGCGCGTGCCAGTTTTCGGCTGTTCGGGCCTCTGCCGTGGCTTCGGCCGTATGCTGCTGTCGCTGGCGTATGCTGCTGTCGCTGGCGTATGCTGCTGTCGCGGCTTTCGTATTCTTTGCATGCTGTGATCGCTGCCGCGGTCTCCGTCGTCAAGCCCGGGGCGTAGGCTCGTGCCATCTTCGGCGGCTGAAGCCGCTGTCGCTGTTCTCTCTGCTGCCGCTGTCCCCTTTGCTGGTGTGTGTGTATTTTTGGCTTTGCCTGCTCAGTCGTTCTTCGGTGCGAGAGCACCCTTGATCCCGTTAGAAACCAGCGATGCGCACTACTATTAGTGATGCGCACCGCTGGTTCATGAGCCTATACCTGTTCTTGGACCCGGTTCCTCGTTCTTGTAAGTCAATACTGTTGCTTACTTATTAACTTTATAATTAAGAGTTACCTTCATGGTGTATAATACAAAAATCTAATACAAAATGATAGTCTATGTTTTGTTTCCAGTCGCGTTGTGAAGGAGCGATTTTGCTCCTTCACACCCCCTCCTTACTTCGGGGTGAGTAAATTTATCGTGACCTGTCGGGTCCTGTTTATCGAGTACCTGATCGTGTGTGTCCCCACTCGCTTTAGGTTTCGCACCCCCAGCCGAGCTTCCGGGTCGCGTAAATATGCCTGCATGAATGCGATGACCTCGACCGGCAGCTTGCGGGAGGTATGCCCGATCCGCCAATCCTCCGGTGCTGTGACCCACTCCTCGCTCGAGATCGGTTGATCTCCCGGACTTTCAACCATGACTTCACCGATGGCCGGGTGCTCCTCTAAGACCTGCATTAACCAATCGGCAACCTCCCCCTCGAATGGCGGGTTGATGCATGCCTCATCACTGGGCCTCTCCTCCGACGCCTCCGGCTGTGGTTCGTGGTTGGGCTCCGGCGATTCTCCGTCGCGTGGGTCGGGGGCCACCTCGGTCACGTCTGACCAGTTGCTGGACCGTAAGATGTTCTGTTCGCCCATAAGCCATGACCCATATGCTGGTGGTGGGCTACTGGGGTATGGGGGTGGGTAGCCCATGTCGCCGTATCGTACCGCCCATTGGTAGGCAGCCGAACTGGTGGCGCTGTCCGCGGACTCGGTCGGGGTGGCTAAAATCACGCGTTCTGGCAGTCGGTTGCTCTCCTCGCTACCCGCCTCTTGCTCGGTGGGCTCCAGCGACCGTGGGACTGTGCTGAGGTCGTCTTCGTCTCTACGTCGGTTCAACTCGCCCACGTCCCAGTTGAGAGGGGCCCTCATCCCGTTTGTTGCAAATCGGCCATCAGGTGCCACCTCGGAACTTGAACTCAGAGAGATGACCTCCTCCGCCTCACACTGGGCAGTGCTGGCTATCCAGCCTTGGACCGCGCGCATGCGCACTGCTGCGGATACTGGCTCTGGGTGCCAATCCTCCGCTCCTACCCGGCGCAGCGACTCCTCTTGTGACGACTGGCCCCAGGGACGTCCCATTAATACGTCTTGTGCCCCCAAGGGCCGTGCGTCCAGCTCGTCCATCGATTTACTCGGCTCCGTGCTAAATTAAAGAATACCGATATGTTGTGTGTCTCTTACTACTGAGTGTACCCCCATGACTTAGCCCTGCGGTGTGGTGGATTACTATTCTTGGTCTTACTAACTAACTTATGTTTTGTGTGAGTGTACCCCTTTTTGGGGGTGGGGACGTTATACTGGCTCACCAATAAAAGTGGCCCCATGACTTCGTAATGGCCGGTTAGTCGTCTGTAGTGTCGTTGTCGCTGGTATCGTCTGTGTTGAACTCTTTGATGTCGGCCAGGCTTGCTGTTTTTCGCTGTCGTCCGGTCAAGTTTTGGACTCGCACTATGTTTGGTGAGATAAACTTTATTACCTTGTATGGTCCGTCGTACTTTGCAGCCAGTTTCGCTGCGAATCCGTCTGTAGCCTTGGAAAGGTGATGTTGTCGTATTAGTACTTCCGCGCCCAGTGTTGGTCTCCATTCTCGCCTTCGTAGGTTGTAACGTTTACTTTGTTCCTGTGATGCCCGTTGTATGTTCTGTTGAACGACTTGGAAGATGTCCTTGAGCCTTTCCGCCTTTGCGTTTGGGTCTTCTGTGTGTTCCGCTAGTCCTGGCGTGACTTCTTCGTAGAGGTTCCCTGGTAGCCTGGGTTCCCGACCCTGAACCAGAAATGCTGGGCTAAAGCCTGTGGTGTCCGAGGTACTGCTGTTGATTGCCAGACTTAATTCCGGTAGTAAATCGTCCCAGGTGTTTTGATCTCCATCGATGTACTGGGCTATCATTGTCTTTATAGTCCTATTCGCCCTCTCCGTGGGGTTTTGCTGTGGGGTGTACGGGGCTGTGTGTTCCAATGCCATTCCTGCCGTCTTGCAGAACTTCTTGAACGACTTACTGGTGAATTGTGTGCCGTTGTCGCACACAAATTTCCGTGGCACGCCAAATCGACAGAGTATCCTCTCTCTAAACGACTTTTCCAACTGGGCGGTGGTGGCCTTCCGTAAGGGCACTAGTTCTACCCACTTGGAGAACATATCGAAGAAGACCAAGAGACTGGTGTTGCCGTGCTTGGACCTCGGCAGGGGGCCCATGAAATCCGCGCAGAGGATGTCGAACGGACCCTGAGCTTGTCTTGTGTGCATAAGCCCGGCTGGTTTGGTTTGACTCACCTTAAACTTCTGACACTGGGTGCACCTCCTGATATACTTTGCAACGTCCCGAAAGATGCCAGGCCAGTAGTAACGTTGTATTATCCGTGTCGCCGTCTTACGAATCCCTAGATGCCCAGCTGTTGGGTGGTCATGGCACTCCTCCAAGACCCGTTGTCGGTCGTCACTGGCTACGCAGAGTTTCCAAATCACATGTTCTTCCTCGGGAGGCCGTTGGCCCGTTTGCCGGTAGATTTGTCCGTTCTCGCGTATGTATTCGGCGAGCTTCTCGGGTTCCTTGTCCATCCGCCTGCTTAATCGTAGTAACCATGGGCACTTTGCGACTTCTTCCTGTGTGCGTTGTAAGGTTTCCAATGGTTGCCTGGAAAGAGCGTCCGCGACTACGTTGTATCGACCCCGCCTGTACGTTATGTCGAACTGGTACTGCTGCAATTCCAACGCCCAGCGTGCGATCCTCCCAGTTGGGTTGTCAATCGAGTTCAGCCATTTTAGTGCGAGGTGGTCCGTGATGACTTCGAAATGGTATCCCTCTAAGTAGCATCGTAATTGTCGTATAGCCCAGACAATGGCCAAGCATTCTTTTTCCGTAGCGGAGTAGTTCTCCTCGGCTCTGAGAAGACGTCGACTGGCGTAGGCTATTACTCGCTCTCCTCCCTGCAAGCTTTGTGTCAGGACGGCTCCGAGTCCATAATCACTGGCGTCCGTTTGCAGCGTAAATTTCTGTGTAAAATCGGGGCATGCCAAGACCGGTGCTTTTGTGAGTTTGTCCTTCAGATTGTCGAACGCTGCTTGTTGTTCCTCGCCCCAACTCCACTTCTTGTCCTTCCGCAAAAGACTCGTCATTGGCTGCACTATGGTGGCGAAATTTGGGACGAAACGGCGATACCAGGTGGCCATTCCTATGCAACGCCGCAGCTCTTTGGGCGTCGTTGGTGGTGCTAAGCGCTGCACGGCGGCGATTTTGCCTGGGTCCGTATGTATGCCGGTCTCGCTGATCATGTGTCCTAAGTAAACTAGCCTCCGTTGAAAGAAGCTGCACTTCTTCTGGTTTAGCTTCAAGTTCGCCCTCAGCAGTCGTTTGAACACCTCACGCAAATGTTCCACGTGTTCCTCCAACGTGGCTCCAATGACAATAATGTCGTCCAAGTATGCGAAAGCGTATGGCTCCATTTCCGGGCCGATGACGCTATCCAATGCGCGTTGAAATGTCGCTGGGGCCGAGTGTAGCCCGAACGGCATAACCTTCCATTGGTAAAGGCCCCTTCCTGGAACCGTGAATGCGGTGTACTCCCGGCTTCCCTTGGCCATCGGAATTTGCCAGTATCCGCTCTTAAGGTCCAGCGTGGATATGTACTTTGCGTTGCGTAGGCGTTCCAGTATGTGGTTGATACGTGGCAGAGGGTACGCATCTGGTACAGACCGCGCGTTTAACTGCCGAAAATCCACGCACATGCGTATCTCGCCCGTCTTTTTCCCAACCAGCACAATGGGTGCGCTGTGTGGGCTCTTTGATGGCTCAATCTGACCATTCTTCAGCAGTTCGTCAACTTGGTCGTTTATGATCTTCTGCATTGCCGGGTTCTTTGGGAAGTAGCGTTGCTTCACTGGTTTGTCATCCTTCATTATGATGGAGTGCTGGGCTATGTGAGACACTCCCGTCAGTTTCTCAAACTTGCTTAGGTTCCTTTCCAAGAAGGCACAGACCCACGTGGGCAATTCGGGATCCGTTGCGTTTGCTTCCGTTGTTGGCACCTCGATTCCGGCGTCGGTTGTGACTGCCGCTAGGCCAATGGGAATTCTTCGTTGATACATTTCTTGCTCTTCCATAATGTCCGGTAGTGTTCGGGGCCGTTTTCGAAACGGGTTCGTTCTTCGGGCCTTGCGAGCATCTGCAAATGGTTTAAAGGTGTAACCTTTGTAAGCTCGAGGCGGTCCTGTCTGGTTCTTTGTTGTATTGGTTTGTACTGTTTCCTTGAAATTGGCTAGTTCCATGTCCGTGGTATCCTCGTTGTCGTGTGCATCCTGCGTTGTTCTGGTACTGGCCTGCGCTGTCTCTACGAAGTCGGCGGGCTCAGTGTCATGTGCGTCCTGCGTTGTTCTTATACTGGCCTGCGCTGTCTCTACGAGTTCGGCTGGCTCAGTGTCATGTGCGTCCTGCGTTGTTCTTGTACTGGCCTGCGCTGTCTCTACGAAGTCGGCTGGCTCAGTGTCATGTGCGTCCTGCGTTGTTCTTGTACCGGCCTGCGCTGTCTCTACGAGTTCGGCTGGCTCAGTGTCATGTGCGTCCTGCGTTGTTCTTGTACCGGCCTGCGCTGTCGCTACAAGTTCGGTTGGCTCAGTGTCATGTGCGTCCTGCGTTGTTCTTGTACCGGCCTGCGCTGTCTCTACGAAGTCGGCGGGCTCAGTGTCATGTGCGTCCTGCGTTGTTCTTGTACCGGCCTGCGCTGTCTCTACGAAGTCGGCGGGCTCAGTGTTGCGTGCATCCTGCGGTGTGGTCGTCTTCGTTGATTGGAACGGGGTCATCAGCTTCGGGTACGTTCGAGGATCGGGGGTCTGCGCCAGTTGCAGGAAAGCTCGGCCGCACTGAATTCTTGCACGAATCCCACACAAAAAGTCAATGCCCAAGATAACGTCATCCAGGATCGTAGGCATAACCAGTAAAGGCACCGTTGTCACCTGTTCATCCAGCTTTATCGTTGCCATCACGGCGCGAGTTATCTCCTTTGGTGAGCCATCTGCCAGAATTATCCGCACCCGGACGTAACGCATATTATCCCCAGTCCCGACGATCTTTGCTAACCGCTCACTAATGAACGATCGTGTGGCTCCCGTGTCCAGTGTTGCTGCTACCGGGGTGTCCCCTATGGTCACGAGAGCTGCGATCCTCCCCTCCTCCAAGTGTAACGGGTGAATTACTGCGGAGGGTCCCAGCTGTCGCTCTCCGCCCTGTCCTCTGTCGGACGGAGATGCTGGCCGTTTCCCGACCTGGCGACGCGGCAGCATCCGATGGTGCGGATTCCTCGCCGGCCACATTCCCAGCAGAACAACAGCCGAGGGTTCCGGCACTCTTTAGCGAAATGTCCTATCTCCCCGCAGTTCCGGCATGCTCGCTTCGTATCCACTGCTCCGCCCATGTCCTGCGAAGTCATCCTGGTCGTTGTTTCTGCGTTCCGTGTCATCCCTACCGGGTGATCACAGCCCTGCACATGGTCTCTGACGTTGAGAACGTGGCCGAGTTTTGGCTTGCTATCAGGTGCCAATGTGACCTGTCTCTGCGGCTCTCTGTCCCGGGCGGTCTCGTAGTTTGTTACAAGCTGGGTCAATGCGGCCAAAGTATCAAATTCGTGGCGCCGTGTGAACAATTGATACTCCGGCAGCAGGTTCTCATAGATCCTCTCTAGCTCCCGTTCCGGCGAGTACTGGGCACGTTGCATCATCAACCGGAGCTCGATTACATAATCCTTGAAAGGTTCGTCCAGCCGTTGGAACCGCGCCTGAATAGTGCTTTCCAAGCTCTGAAAGTACCGCGGGGGCAAAAAGAAATCTAAGAATTCCTTCTTAAACTTTTCCCAAGGCTCATCCTGCATCTTGTATGTCCGGAACCATCCCTCAGCGCGGCCAATGAACAACCCTGATATTGCCCGTGGCAGCTGATCAACGCTCACCCGGTACGATGCTACCCGCTCCTCCAGTTTCTCGATGAAGCTCAGGGGGTCCGAAAGGCCGTCAAATACGATGCCCCAGTTGCGCAACTTGTCTGCCAATATTGAGCACGACATTTCTTCCCGGCCTACCCTTTTGTTGGCTGCACTGGTACCTGTAAATTCGGGGGGCTCCTGCGTAAAGATCGGCAACGTCGGCACTGGCACCTTGAGTTGGTGACCATCCTCCTTGCGTTCTCGGCTTTCCGGGCCCGGGGACACGGCTGGCGAGCGGGCATCCCGGGGGCTGGCTGCATCCCCATAGCTAGCTTCCAGCTCCCCTAGGCGGTCTCGCATTGCCTCCGAGTGTTCACCTCGAGAGACGAAAGTCGAAATCCTGCCTCGTAGCTCCTCCACAGTGCCCGTAGTTCCCAATCCGAACTCTTGAGCCAGCTGCTGTAGCTCGTCCTTGCGACGGAAAGTTATCCACTTCACACCCATGCCTGGTACTATAACTGGTCCTGTTTGAGTACTGCTTGTGCTGCCGTTGATCCTGCTTGAGTACTGCTGGTGCTGCCGTTGATCCTGCTTGAGTACTGCTGATGTAATCCTGTTGTTGAATCCTGCTGTCGTATCCTGCTGTTGAATCCTGCTGTTGTATCCTGCTGTTGATCCTTTAAAATACTTTGTCACTGTCACTGTTGTCACTGTTTGTTTAATGACTACTGCTCTTGGTAGCTGCCTCTGGGTAACTACCTATCCTGCTGTCGATGCCGGACTTATATACCCTTGGTTGTCCGCCTCAGCTACTTGATCGTTCGGTCTTCGTGGTCTCTGACGCGTGGGTGCCTTCGTGACTGCGCTTTGCTCTGCCGCGGCGTTTATCCGTCGGCTCTGATACTGACTGTTTGGTCCCTCGGCTCTGTCGCTGCGCTGGCTGGTCCTCGGCTCTGTTGCGGGGTCGCTTTGTCGCTCTGTCGCTTGGTTCAGCGAGCAATCAGCTCTGCTGCTGCGCCGTTCTGCTGCTTGTTTCTGCCGTCGCGAAATCGGCTGGTGTTTGGGTGCTGCGTTCGGATTCTTAGCTACTACTCCCGAATCTCGCAACAAAAATTATGGGTACCGGCAGAAAAAAATGGGTTAGGAGTACGCTGGGACCCTACTGTACTCCGGAGAGTAAATGTTTGGGGTAGCTCTCTTGTGCGGTTGGTTAGAAAAAAAAACAACAAAAAGAAAAAGAATACCCGACTGTGCCCTGAATACTGGATGGCGTTATAACACGCAAAGAACAAAAAAAAAAAAAACTATTCCACGTGTCGCTGACCGCGTGGTTCGTAAAATTAGACCATAAAAATTTTTGTTTTCCCCTTTTTTTTTTTTTTTTTTTTTTTTTCTGCCAGTTTTTAAAGCTACCAGGGGGTGAAATGCCGCTCCTACTGATACAAAAAAAATTGTATATGCTCGAAATATCTAAATCTCAGAGTCCCTGCTCGGGCGCCAACTGTAAGGAAGTGGTCTAAGGCTGGGGTAAAACTCAGTCTAGTCCAAGGTCATCTTACAATAAAATTTATAAAATACCGAGACTCAGAGAGTATTTCGACAACTACTTTGGATAGCTAGACCCGCGTACATCGAGAAACGCTCGAGATGTGTGCCACACGGGGGTTAGCGGGTTGTAGGGCACGTGCGAGTCTCACCAAACGCACAGAGAAACCCTCGGAATGCGCTATGACAAGTCTTACGGTGCCCGTGCAATGCCGGATAGCCACAAAAACGTGCAGAGAAGCGCTCGGAACACGTTAAATGACTATACGACACGCTCACAACCACCCTAGCGAACTAATAAAAACTAAAACCCAGGGTTGTAGGACATGCACAAGCCTCACCAAAACGCACAGAGAAACCCTCGGAATGCGTTATGACAAGTCTTGCGGTGCCCGTGCAATGCCGGATAGCCACAAAAACGTGCAGAGAAGCGCTCGGAACACGTTAGATGACTATACGACACGCTCACAACCACCCTAGCGAACTAATAAAACTAAAACCCAGGGTTGTAGGACATGCACAAGCCTCACCAAAACGCACAGAGAAACCCTCGGAATGCGTTATGACAAGTCTTGCGGTGCCCGTGCAATGCCGGATAGCCACAAAAACGTGCAGAGAAGCGCTCGGAACACGTTAGATGACTATACGACACGCTCACAACCACCCTAGCGAACTAATAAAACTAAAACCAGGGTTGTAGGGCATGCACAAGCCTCACCAAAACGCACAGAGAAACCCTCGGAATGCGTTATGACAAGTCTCGCGGTGCCCGTGCAATGCCGGACAGCCACAAAACGTGCAGAGAGCGCTCGGAACACGTTAAATGGCTATATGACACACTTGCTATTACCCTAGTACACTAACAAAAACTAAAACGAGTTGGCGGACACCCATAAGACTCACCAAAACGCACAGAGAACCCTCGAAATGCGTTGATGCCCGGGCAATGCCGGATAGTCACAAGAACGTGCAGAGAAGCACTCGGAACACGTTAAGTGACCACGCGGCACGCCACTGCTATAAAGGGGAGGGGGCGGGGCACTCCTAGTTGTATTTAATATAAGACCACACGTGTTTAAATTTTAACTTTTATTCTTAGCTTTTATTCTTAGCTTTTATTCTTGCTTTTACTGCTTTTGTTGTACTTAAGTTTTTTTCTTTTCACCACACCGCCAAAAAAACCAGAAAACTCTCCCCCGCCCATTCAAACCCGCAGACTTAAGGCCAGCTTACCCCTGTCCCGTTTCCATGCTGTTTCCTCGTGGTTTTGGTTGCCGCGCAATCCGCGTCGCTCTTGCCGTGGCGTGGTTGTTGCTTTTGTTGTTGCGTTTTATGTTGCTATGCCGGCCGTTGCGTTTGTCCGCGTGGGTTTTCCGATCACTTTTGCCAAAATTCCGCGTCACTTGTTTTGGGTTCCGCGTACCAACCAAGACTGATGTCGTGCCCTTTTCGATTTTCGTTCGCACCCTGACGCAGCCGTGATCGCTGCCGCGACCTCTGCCTTCAGGCCTGAGCGTAGGCGCGTGCCAGTTTTCGGCTGTCCGGGCCTCTGCCGTGGCTTCGGCCGTATGCTGCTGTCGCTGGCGTATGCTGCTGTCGCTGGCGTATGCTGCTGTCGCGGCTTTCGTATTCTTTGCATGCTGTGATCGCTGCCGCGGTCTCCGTCGTCAAGCCCGGGGCGTAGGCTCGTGCCATCTTCGGCGGCTGAAGCCGCTGTCGCTGTTCTCTCTGCTGCCGCTGTCCCCTTTGCTGGTGTGTGTGTATTTTTGGCTTTGCCTGCTCAGTCGTTCTTCGGTGCGAGAGCACCCTTGATCCCGTTAGAAACCAGCGATGCGCACTACTATTAGTGATGCGCACCGCTGGTTCATGAGCCTATACCTGTTCTTGGACCCGGTTCCTCGTTCTTGTAAGTCAATACTGTTGCTTACTTATTAACTTTATAATTAAGAGTTACCTTCATGGTGTATAATACAAAAAATCTAATACAAAATGATAGTCTATGTTTTGTTTCCAGTCGCGTTGTGAAGGAGCGATTTTGCTTCTCTTTTTTTTTTCTCTAATTTTTATTCATTCCCCCTTTTATTTAAAAAAACTGGGTGGCGGTAAGCTGTTAAAAACGGAAGGCAATTAACTCTATAAAACTGATGGAACGTTACAGTTGTGATTATTTTTCATATAAAAATAGAAGTAGGCTGTTAAAATAAATATTTAATTATATTAAATTAAAATTTGAATTGATTTTTAGTAAACCGGATTTTTTTCGAAAATGTAGCTTTTAAAAGAATATATTAAGCTCATATCATATTTATTTAGATTTTCACATTGAGGTAACATCAGCCCAAGTCCCTCGATAGTGAGCTGCTGTTTACAGACGGTGAAGTAAATGGGATGCCGCTTTGTCGTTTCTCATAATCACAATTAAGCTGCCCGACGATGAAAATGAGTTCCTTTACGATTTATGTACTGTCACTGTTTGCAGCGGCCTGGCGTCCTCCAAAGAGTCAAACACTCATCATCATCATTTGCCCCCCTACGGCGAAGCGTTCCCCCCCCTACCCTCTCTCTTTTACACATAAATAACTTTTACCTAGATTAGGTACGGTTTGCGTCTAGCCGTCTTATTTGAATAGTTCTGTTCTACTCCTGCACCGATTTTGGATCCCCTGATTTCTATTATTCCCAGCTACTTTCCTAGGGCTCACAGCTTTAAATTCTAACACACCAGCCCACATAACATATTATTTGGATATAAAAACATTAGACAATGACTATCAAGTACCAAGAGCTATTAGAAAAATGTATAAAGTATTCGGAGCAACACCCAAAATTGTTATTATGGCTTACATTAAATCGTGAAGTCATAGTCGAGTCTACTACGTACTACATTTTTCCATGAGTTGTTCCCATTTAAAGCCCCTTTCAAATTATCCGTTTTTTCTTATTATTATTTTTTCAACCAAGTGTGTGCGAACCTGTTTTTTTCAATTTTGTCTTTCTAGAAAATGTCTTTAAGTTCGGCACCCTCATCGTCATTGAATATGTATGTACCTGTTTTTTGACAACCACAAAAAAATAACATCAAAACAGCCCCCGGTTTTTAAAACCGGAAAAAATAACAGATCCCTGTTTTAAACAGCAAAACAATTACCTGTTCCTAAAACCGAAAAACCGGTTTTTCACAGCTAAACTTCCACCTTTTCTATGTTTTCTTGGCTTACCTCTTTTCAATATTATTGGAT
Organism: Scaptomyza montana; assembly: GCA_018904305.1. Lineage (NCBI taxonomy): Eukaryota > Metazoa > Arthropoda > Insecta > Diptera > Drosophilidae > Scaptomyza > Scaptomyza montana. The sequence continues at coordinate 554,132 of JAEIGR010000024.1, read as the reverse complement.
GGGTTCTAGAACTGTAGTTGAAAGAGAAAATATTTGCCTGGGGAACGCCAGTTGGCTACCGAAAAATCACGAATTGATATTGCTGACAGATTTAAACTCTATTCAATAGCGTACTTTTAAGTCCCGGTTTTTTATCGACACGACTGTGGACTTGTTCTTTCATTTGGATGTTAAATTAAAGTTATAGTACGAAACGCAGCAGTATTGCGTCAGTACATTCGTTGGCTTTTGGTGAAAAAAATAATAAAATAAATAAAATTTATAGCACTTTTTAAAAAATAGATTCGGTTCTCATACATTTTTTCGAAAAAAATCACGAATTGACATTGATGACAGATGTAAATTACTTTGTAAGGAAAAAAAAAACGGAAATTAAATTTGAGCCAAGATAATTAAAAATTTAATAAAAAATCAGTAAAAGTCCTTAAAAAAGTAACAACTTTATTGATATTTTCTTTTTAAATAAAAAAATATAAAGGGGAATTAACAATAGAATAATATCTCTCCTGCCTGTATAAACCTTCATCGTCGCTGAATGATTTGGTACCTGAGAGGTCTGTTGTGCCCCCTTCTAGTTCTATAACTCTTCCATCGGACATGGACTCTGTATGAGAGCAAGTATTTTTTGATGAGTTGAGGGTTTCTTAGCCTTTAATACGTTTAATATGTTGTTCTAAGAAAAGAAACTTCGTTTCCTTGTAAAGGCTACGCATACTGCTATAATGTGAAAGGAGGATTCTCTCTCCCGATTAACATTTGTCTTGCCTGAGATCAGATGTCTTCGATCAGCTCGCTTCCCGCTAAACACTCTCGCTTTTCGTTAGCTCCTACCTTATTGTGCCTTTTTCTACGTCACACTTCGGCTCAAACCCTTTTAGGAGTGTCACTGCCCTCAACCTTGCTTGCGTGCTTATTTTGTCGTACCCTGCTATATTAACGTGAGTCGGGTACGATCTAGAAAATTGAATAAGTAGTGATTATCGAAAACTCAATCAAAGATACGTTTAAAAGACATTATGGAGGTAATGTTCAATCAATTGTTAAGTTATAACAATCAGCAATATAATAGGACAGCTAAAATAACATACATAAAAGTAAATCTTATAATTGTTAAAATGTTTTAAGACATTGTCTTTAGTCATATAAAAATCTTTGCAAATGATTATGTCTGTATAAGCAAACATAATATTTTAATGAGAAGGGCTGCTCACCAAACCGGAAAACTTAAACTTTTCAATAATAGAAATACAAAATAAAATCCCTATAACATACATATTGAATGACGATGAGGGTGCCGAACTTAAAGATATTTTCTAGAAAGAGAAAATTGAAAAAAACAGGTTCGCACACACTTGGTTGAAAAAATAATAATAAGAAAAAACGGATAATTTGAAAGGGGCTTTAAATGGGAACAACTCATGGAAAAATGTGTAGCACGTAGTAGACTCGACTATGACTTCACGATTTAATGTAAGCCATAATAACAATTTTGGGTGTTGCATTGTTCGATCAAATTTTCTCCGAATACTTTATACATTTTTTTAATAGCTCTTGGTACTTGATAGTCATTGTCTAATGTTTTTATATCCAAATAATATGTTATGTGGGCTGGTGTGTTAGAATTTAAAGCTGTGAGCCTAGGAAAGTAGCTGGGAATAATAGAAATCAGGGGATCCAAAATCGGTGCAGAGTAGAACAGAACTATTCAAATAAGACAGCTAGACGCAAACCGTACCTAATCTAGGTAAAAGTTACTTATGTGTGTACGAGTGATGGTTCAGGTGAAGATCGATTCGCCGTAGGGGGGGCAAATGATGATGATGAGTGTTTGACTCTTTGGAGGACGCCAGACTGCTGCAAACAGTGACAGTACGTAAATCGTAAAGGAACTCATTTTCATCGTTGGGCAGCTTAATTGTGATTATGAGAAACGACAAAGCGGCATCCCATTTACTTCACCGTCTGTAAACAGCAGCTCACTATCGAGGGACTTGGGCTGATGTTACCTCAATGTGAAAATCTAAATAAATATGATATGAGCTTAATATATTCTTTTAAAAGCTACATTTTCGAAAAAAAAATCCGGTTTACTAAAAATCAATTCAAATTTTAATTTAATATAATTAAATATTTATTTTAACAGCCTACTTCTATTTTTATATGAAAAATAATCACAACTGTTCCGTTCCATCAGTTTTATAGATTAATTTCCTTCCGTTCATAACAGCTTACCGCCACCCAGTTTTTGTCAATTAAAGGGCGATTGAATATAAATTAGAGGAAAAATATGATAAATTATTAAAGTAAGTATAGAAGTGAAGCGAAAAAAGAAACATAAGGGAAAAATACTATATGAGATGTAAAAGAAATAAATAAACAAAATAATAATTAACAACAATAATCAGCAAACTATCAGGAACATACAGCACATTCCATTAAGTAATGTTATAATCTCAAAGTGCGTGAGAATAAGCGATAGACAGTTCCATCTTTCCACTAATTGTTTTTAACTGTATAACCTAAGTAAAGTAAGTATAGAAGTGAAGCGAAAAATAAACATAAGAAAAAATACTATATGAGATGTAAAAGAAATAAATAAACAAAATAATAATTAACAACAATAATCAGCAAACTATCAGGAACATACAGCACATTCCATTAAGTAATGTTATAATCTCAAAGTGCGTGAGAATAAGCGATAGGGAAAGAAGCAACTAATAATGTATAAGAAATTCTATAAAACAGTTCCATCTTTCCACTAATTGTTTTAGCTGTATAACTTACCAAGCTCAGGCAAGCAAATTGTTCTTAAAAGCGTCAAATAGTAAACTCTTTAAAACGAAAAGATCTAATGCTCCTTAACCCTCTAGCACTTAAGAGTGCCTCAAGACACTTATCACATAATATTCTTTCAAAAAAAAGCGGTTGGGTTTGATTTAAGCTAAATACTTTTGGCGGGTCCCTAAGATCGTGGCAATCATATGTTTAAAAGCTTTCAGAGCTTTTTGAAGCTTTAACGGTACTTTTACTTTGACTTGCACAGAACATATGTTTTTCCGCGCGAAAAATTGTACGTGGAACGTGCCGCAGATTGCTGGTTTTATTAAAGTGTTAAGACTTATGTATAAGTAACCTGTATTTTTTTCCGTTAAAGGTATGTTTATTCTTAGTCAAAATCAAGTTTCACATTTGTGAATCTATAAAAGTTGTGCGTTGGAGCAGTGAAATAGCGATAAGTGCCTTGAGACACTCTTGGGCCGTTGGGCGTACTTTTTTGCCGAAAATATTTCACATCGACAAGGCGTTTTTACATGGCAAGTTTTGTTTAGTGCATAATTTTTCTTCACAGAAATTGAGTTTGAAAAGAAAAAATGTCTCATTCAATGCGAAAACGCTACAAATTGTCGGATTTGACGGATGAACAACTTTTGGACATGTTCGATTCTGTCAATTCCGACGATGAATTGTCAAACGTTTCAAGTGACGAGGATGGTGACGACTTAAATTTGGAAAATGCACTAAACGCAGCACTGAACGACGCTTCGGCTGTGGACTTGACCCTTGACATTAACTTGGACACTGTCGAAAATGTTGAAATTACGCTGGAGGAGCCTACTCAGAAAACATTAAAAAGAACTCGATCGTTCTTGCCATCATTTGAAGATGGAGCACCTATACTTTTGCCGTCTTCTGGTGGCTTCAATGGTTTGGGTAAGCGGCGCTAAACCGTAAAATGATATTCAACTTATTTATTTATTTGTATAGGCATTGAATCAATTTTGAAAGATCGAATCAAAATTATATGGCGAAAGCAATCGATGCAGATGCATATCAATGACATAGCCTTTCAGGGAGACTCAAAGCTGCCAGCTTATATAATGGATCTCGAAACTCTATTACAGATCTTTTGTTACTTTTTCGATACAAATATCATGAATATGATTGTGGAGGAGACTATTCGCGCAGCTTTCACAGCTAACATTGCTAATCAATTCAAAACGACCATTGACGAAATGTATAATTACATTGGGATATTGATATATATGTCAATATATCGTTACCCGAATTTGAAAAGCTACTGGGGAAGAAACGCGTTTGATCCCATACGATACTGCATGACACGAAGCAAATTCGAACTAATTAAACAATATTTCTCAATGCGTGACGAAAGCAAACGTATCAAAAAGGGCGAACCTGGATATGATCCCCTGTTCCGTATGCGTGACTTTGTAGACTATCTTAACCAAAGGTTTGACTCCATCCCAAAGCAAGCACGTCTTTGTGTCGACGAACAGATGTGTAGCACGAAAATGAAGCACCACCTGCGGCAATATATGCCTAATAAGCCCCACAAATGGGGTATAAAGTTATTCGTACTGTGCGATTCTTTTGGATACGCTTACCGCTTTGAGGTCTACACTGGCGCAGGTGATAATGTAATCCTGCCTGGTCACCCAGATCTTGGTGCTGCGGCTAACATTGTTGTACGTTTAACAAATACGGTAAATACTTTCAAGCACCACATAATTTATTTCGACAATTTTTACACGTCATTACCTTTGATGGTCTATCTGCGTGCCAGAGGTATTTATAGCCTTGGCACTGTGCGTGAAAATCGTATACCGAATTGTAAGCTGCCCAATGATAATTCCATTAAAAAGGAGACTAGAGGATTTTCGGATGAGTATGTGGGCACATCTTATGGTGTCCAAGTAAGCAATGTGTTGTGGAAAGACAACAAAGCCGTCCGCTTGCTGTCCACCTATGTTGGAGTCAAGCCATTTATAACGAACAGTTCGCATGATGGAGTATCAAAGATTGCTAGATACGAAAGAAAATCTAAGCAGTACTTAGACATTGATTGTCCGCAAGTTATTCGCGAATACAACGCCCATATGGGCGGCGTAGATCTAATGGATGGACTCATGGGCCGTTACCACATTAGAGCCAAAACTCAGGATTGCGCCACTCGAATATTTTATCATTGCATTGATATGGCAGCAACAAGCGTATATTCAAAGAAAAACAGGAAACTGGAAAAGCGAGCAAGACGCTCGAACTCCCCGAATTTCGGGAAGCGATTGCAGCTGGATTGGTAGCACTTAAAAACAAGCAAATGCAAGGTCGCCCACGCAGTGCTCAATGGACAACGCGGTCTCCATCCTGTCAGCGACCTTCACCGGGTCGATCTCCATTATCTCACCAACCCTTCCAACCAGCTTTAAAGCGTGGTGAAAAATGTAAACATCCCATTTCAGATTTGCGGCATGACCAGCTTAATCATTTCCCTCGTTGGTTGGGTCGAGATAGTGGGCGAAAGTGGTGCAAACACTGCAAAACTTCACAAACTCAGTGTATATGCTCAAAATGTAATTTGCACTTATGCTGCACAGCTAACAAAAATTGTTTTTACGAGTATCACAATAAAACATAATTTCTTTCTCAGTTACGCAATAACGAATTTTTTCGCTTGAAGTCCCAAAAGTGCCTTGAGGCACTTATTCATTCTTTCTCACCTTACAGGTAAACGAAAGCTTCTACACAATTTCTGAAGTCATTTTTGAACTCAGTGACAACAATATTACTTAAAAAAAATTATTCGACAACATTTGTTTAAGTATTTTAGAAAGTAGTCTTAGAGGGTTAAGTGTGAAAGTTGTAACACTCATGTGTTTAAGGCAGCGATTAGATTCTGAGCAAAATTTAATCTCGATACCTAAAAGCTGATAAAATAGGTTGCATAGATACAGACACACAGATCTAGGAAGCCTACGCTGCTGATCTAAATATTGATCAAGAATAAACATACCATCTGGGATCAAGGATGCTTACGTTTATGCATTACAGAAATAAAAATACTATGTCTCGGTTCAAAAATTGAGAGGTAAAACCCTTAAATTTAAAGGCAATATATATAAAATCAAATGACATAAAAGAATAAAATTAATAATGAAATAACAACATAATAAAAACAAAATAATAATATTACCAGAATGGAATGACATACTACTTTTAAATCTTACTCCCTGCTGTATTATATGCCAAGGAAAATGGACCAAGAAAATAGATTGTGGACCTAAACAAGAACAACTTTATCTCGTTCTTTTAATGTGCGAATTATAACCCACAAGAATCATAATAGAAAATAGCCTAGCAAAAACTATTTACCATGAAGTCTAAACGGTCTTAAGACCATGAATCCTAAGCTAGTGAAAATTATTGTAAATGACTTGATTGCGCTCTTTTTATTAGTTTAACATACACACAAGAAGTGCTCTACAATACATCCACAAAAAAAAAGAAAAACAAATCATACCATACAATTACCAAATCAAATCTTATTCTTTGGAGCCTCCTCCACAAACAGTATACAATAAAATCAGATCCTAATCTAAGAGCAAAACACAAGATCAAGAGCTAGGGTGTATAAAACGATTAAAACAAAGAAAGAAAAAAAAAAACTGAAAATACCAATATTTAGTGGGTATAAACCAATCCGGTGATAGTAAACGTACATTATTTTATGCCCGTTATGTTAAATACCGACTTTTACGTCATCTCGAGCTTTAGTACATCACAACCTTATTTTGCCATCCAAATTCAAGATTAATGCAAGGTTCAAGAAGAGTAGAGCACATTTCAATGGTTTCATGAATTTACGAAATATCTCAGATCAATGAATAACAAATCCTTTAGCGACAATAAGTTTTGAGCTCTAAAGAAAATGAATCTCTTTAAGAAATAATTATAATAATTAAATGAACAAATAAGACCTAATAACATGGCATCTAGAACAAAAAGGTTTTGTTCTTATTAAAATTAATAAAGCACCTACAAAAAAAAAAATTAAATAAATAAATAAAATAACAGAAAGAAAAAAAATGGAAGTGAGATGTAACAAAACTGCAACTATCACAGTTAAGGAACAGTAGTAGTAGATACGTAACCCTTAAATTAAAACAGCTAACGAAGTCATACTTTTCGAAACAGTGTAAGACTCATATCTCGAACTGTTAAGCTAGTTCAATGCACTTCCTTATTAAATGTAATAAAAATGAGGATAATAATGAAATAAAATATTCCCATCCATCAATTAAAAGAAATTAATAACGAAATTTTCTTTGTTTAAGCAATGAGTTTGGAAACATAAAAATCTAAAATAATCACTAAAAAGTAGAAAGGTATAGAGGTTGATAGTTAAAATATATTAAAGCAATCAATTATAAAGTGAAAAATCAATGTCCGATCGATTTCCCTGTTAAAATTAAGCTAACGTATTAAGGACAATAATACAATCTATCTCGTTTTAAGCGTAAAGTCTAGTCAAAATAGCTAACAACATAACATAAAATTTTTAAAAATCAAAAGAATACTAAGTTGATGAAAACGATTAAGTATTACACAAATTAAGATAGGGTATCAGACAACATCAAAAGAAGAATTTTGAAGTCAGTAAATGAGTACAAAACACATTCTGCTTAGAACATCTTACTGTTTTCATTTTCTTTATTTTATAAATTTAATTGATATGTGAGTTTGATGAAATAATTTAAGTCGAGTATAAGAAATAGTTTGACGGATATCTTAAATATGAAATGTGTCAGATGACGAAAATCTTTAAGCGAGCAGACGGAAAGTTAAGGAAAAGATTATTTGTTAAGCCTAAAAATTACCTTAAAGAGTGTAAAAGAAAAACAAGTGGAAACGTTGCAGTCGGACGCAACCGACTGCGGCATACTCGATACCAGAATTAAAACCGGTAAAAAGAGGCCTGAATGCAAAGGGTACGGATGCGGCAGGGGTTTACGCTGCCTTAAAGATTCTCCGATGCAGATGGGGATGCCACCGGCTATATTCCTTCCAAATTTGGTGACTCTAGCTCAAAGTTTGTTAAAGGTGGGGAAAGGGGGGCTGGGGACGGTATGGGTGGGCGAGGCATCCAAATTTTTGATGCAGATCTTTCTGAAATGTCAATTGCTATCTTCATACCAAATTTGGTGACTCTAGCTCCACAACTCTGGAAGATACACGCATTCCTGTTTTTGACGAAGCGTTGGGGTGGATGGGGGTGGCTAGGGCAGTATTGGTGGGCGTGGCATCCAATCTTTTGATGCAGTTTTTGAGGGGTCATCATCACCTATCTTGGCACCAAATTTGGTGGCTATAGCTCAAAAACTGTGGGAGATATAGGCTTTTTTGACTTTAAAATTGGGGGGGGCAGTTTTTGATGCAGTTTTTTGGGGGTTGCTAGTAGCTATCTTTTTACCAAATTTGGTACTTCTAGCTGTAAGGATGTGCGAAATATGTGGACTTATCGGTTTTGAGTTATCGAATTTATCGATTTGCCAGCCCCCCAGTTATCGTAGAACCCCCATCTTGACACTTTAATTTACTATCCCATAGATAAAGAGATTTGGAAAGTTTCAAGTCTCTAGCTTGAAGGGTGTGGAAAAAAGTTGCGTTCATACAGACGGACAGACGGACAGACACCATGACGGACATTGCACAAAACCAATATACTCTTTACCTTCGGTATCGAGTATAAAAAGAAGAAAAAGATAAAAGTGTAAATGAGGTGCTAGAGAATGAAAATAATACTAGCGAATTTTATGACGCAATAGATGGGGAAATTGATGAAAAACAGTCATTGCATGATTCGCTTATATCGAGTGAACAAAGCTATATTAACGCCGCTACAGTAGGCAATAAAGATTATAATCATTCAAATATAGTAAGTGATGATAGTTTTAATCTCAGTCTAAATGAGTTAGAGCGAGAGGGACAGTTAGATAAAGCATTTGGACCAAGTAAAAATAAAGGAGAAACTAAATTAGGCAGCTCTAAAATAAACGTAAACAACAAAAGACTAGAACTGGACACGGGTGAAAAGTGGAATCTTACTCCTGGATTGTATTCTTTAATCTTTTTAAAAAATCCACATGCTTATAACCAATTGGATCTGGATGCATATAAGGAAATCTTGTCAAAAACAAATGCTCACAGAAGAAATTATCAACGAAATGAAGCACTAAAGGGTAATCGCTCCAAAAAGTATACTGATGAGGATGGTAACCTAAATGCCCAAAACAAACGCATTAAAAATTCAATCAGTCCAATAAATAACGATGATTTGGTAATCAAAGAATATTTTGATGTTAAAGTATTTGAATTAAAAAAAAGTCAAACGGCTTATATTACTCAGTTAGTCGAACAAAGAAATAATAAGTTAAAGGATATGGAAAGCAAAATGAATGAAATAACTAACGAAGTAACTAAGTTATTAGATGATGTTAACAAAGTTAGCAATGAAATCATTTCAAGAATAAACAGTAATAATGAGTTTGTAAGTAAGCAGTTACATCAAGAAAAAAACCAATTGTGAAATCAGATCGCTGTTAAGTCAATATGAGTCTAGATAAGTTTGGACACTACTCGAGCGATAGGAAGCATTTTGAGTATTTGCACAGAAATGGAAAAAGATTGGTGGGTTTTATCGTTGATGAGGATGGAAATTTAAATATACAGAAAAAACGAATCATATGTTGTATTTAACCGCAGGAGGCGAATGACTTGGTTATAAAAGAATACGTTGATCGAGTATTAATTTTAGTGAAAAAATGATATAGAGCACACCATCTCATTATTATTAATAAGACAGAGAAACCAAAAAATTGATTTATTTCAAGAGAACTTAAACAATACTATAAAGAGTATCGAAAATTTGAAAGAAATACTTAATAAATATTTTACATTTGTAATTGACTGTTTTGAGAATCCTACCATTTTAAAAATAAATAATAACAGTGGATGAGGTGCCTGTACCCCTACAACACAAAAATGACAGAAAATAATGATAAATAAAAATGATATAAAAGTCAATGTAAATTATCCAAATCTGTTAAATGCTGATTGACCCCCACCACGGTTGGTTATATCTCATTTGGTTATTACTATATCAAGAAACATGAGTTTTAAATCGTGGAAGTGTATACGGGTAGTATGGATAACGATACTGATGGAGAAGGCACCTATGATGAAAAAGATGTGGTTCTCAAAAATTTTCTCTCGAGACAATAAAAAAAGACGTCGTCAACAACAGCCTTGTACTACGTTGTAAGAGAAATAAATAAAATATATAAAAATATACAAAAATAAATAAAACCAACAAGACGTGCTACATTCCAATATGAGCAAACGGGAATTAGTGAAAGAATTACATGCTCCTGCACGTAACAATTTTAAGCGAAGAAGAGTTGTAATGAAGGGAATCGATGATCATTGGCAGGCAGACTTAGTAGAAATGGGAAAGTACTCCTCATCTAATAAGGGATATCGATTTCTATTGACAATCATTGATACGTTTTCCAAATATGCGTGGGGAGTAGCATTGAAATCAAAATCTGGAAAAGAAGTTACACAAGCGTTCGCGGGCATTTTTAAAGGGAATAGAATTCCTAAGAATTTACAAACGGATGATGGAAAAGAATTTTTAATACTGATTTTAAAAACTTGTGTAAAAAACATAACATTAATCATTATTGAAGCTATAGTGTTCTTAAAGCATCAATTGTTGAGCGATTTAATAGAACTTTAAAGGAAATGATGTGGAGAGAGTTTAGCTTCAATGGAACATATAATTGGATCGAAATGTATAAGCGGTTGATTAAAGAGTGCAATAATCAATATCATAGAACAATTAAAATGCCACCTATAAAAGTGAATTCCTCAAATGAAGAGATGTTATTAAATACTGTTTACAGTCACTTAAAAATATTTGGTGGTAGCAAATTCAAAGTAAATGACTATGTGCGTATAAGTAAACATAAACATTTATTTGAGAAAGGGTATACCCCAAACAGGACAAGTGAAATTTTCCAAATTAAAAAAATACAAAATACATACCCTACTACATACATATTGAAAGACTATCAGGGTACCGAAGTAAAAGGTGGATTTTACAAAGAGGAACTACAAAAAACAAAGTTCCCACACACTTATCTCGTTGAAAAAATAATAGAACGACGAAACAGTCGAGTGCTAGTTCAATGGTTAGAGTTCTCGCATGAGCACAACTCTTGGATAGATAAAAATGATGTCCTATAAATAGCAACAGATGGTTGCAGCTGGTATTGGTGACACTTGTCCTTTTTTTTTTTTTTTTTTTTTTTTGGTTTTGTTTTAAGGATGAGCAAGATAATTCGCTGCGGGTGGTGTGTTCTGATGGGTATATAAGGCAGTCCAGAACAGAGCTCATTCATTCAAAATATTGTCCTTGAGCTGTAAATTTCAAAATTTAAAACAAAAAACATCAAAAATGCCCAAGAAGATGATGAAAAAGCAGCAGCAACAGAAAAACACCATGCTCAGCTGGCTGAAGCCGGCAGTGGAGCTGGTGGGATGCGAGGACCAGAAGATGCCGGCACCTATCGAGGTGTATGAGCCATCGATAATGGGAGAATCAAGAAGACGCCGCCGGTTTCCCGGAATGGCCCAGTGGGTCATTAGACTCAAATCCCCTGCCCCGTTTGACGCACCCTGGAGGAGACCACGAAGGACGCCAGCACCCGAGCAGAGGATCTGGGCTCCACGAGAGCCAACCCCATCGCCCTATTGGGAGTCGAGTGTAGGCGAACCGGAACCCCTGTTCCCGGAGCTGGACTCCACATTTAGGAGCTCGATGGACATCATCCTCAACGGGCTGGATTTTCCCGAGGATTTTTAAACTGAATTAGATTTTTTTTTTTTATATATAAATATACATATATATATACATAACATACATATACATAAACATATACAAATATAAAATAAAATATAAAATATAAAATATACTTTTTTAAATTGAATTTTAAATGTTTTTTTATTTATTTTTGTTTCAAAAAATTATTATTATTTACAGGCTTTTTTTTTACAGGTTTTGATATTATTATTATTACTTAAAGATAATTATTTATTTCGTTATTTTTTTTTTTTTTATACATAATTAAGGTATATGTGCTTTTTTTTTTTTATTCTTATTCTTATTTTTATTTAAATTTTTTATTTTTTATTTAACAATATAAAGCTATTAATATATGTGGGAATCAATTTTATAATGACCCCAGGCATATGTATTTATACCGTCAGACCTTATATTTCTTTTATCGTCATTAGAGCTTAAAGTAGTTTTTTTTATCTTATGTGTATACAAGTTGTGGATCTTAGATCTGAACAACATCATTTCATCATTAAAAATCTTATTATCAAAAAGGCATTCTTTTTAACTATTTATAGTAAGCTTATCTAATGCAGACTTCTTTACACCCTTTGATTTTTTAACACAGCCACCCCCCTCAAGAGACAATGAATACATTTTCGCTCTGAGACCAACAAACTCCAGCAAAATGGAGGGCGTGGCTCCAAAACTTTGATGCAGTTTTTTGGGAGTCGTTAACAGCTATCTTCCCACCAAATTTGGAGGCTCTAGCTCCACAACTCTGGAAGATACACGCATTCCCGTTTTTGACGAAGCGTTGGGGTGGATGGGGGCGGCTAGGGCAGTATCGGTGGGCGTGGCATCCAAACTTTTGATGCAGTTTTTTGGGGGGTCATCATCACCTATCTTGGCAACAAATTTGGTGGCTATAGCTCAAAAACTGTGGGAGATATAGTCTTTTTTGACTTTAAAATGCGGGGGGGCTGGGGGCGGAATGGGGGGCGTGGCTCCAAAATTTTTGATGCAGTTTTTTGAGGGTTGCTAATAGCTATCTTCTTACCAAATTTGGTACTTCTAGCTGTAAGGATGTGCGAAATATGTGGATTTATCGGTATTGGGTTATCGAATTTATCGATTTGCCAGCCCCCCAGTTATCGTAGAACCCCCATCTTTACACTTTAATTAACTATCCCATAGATAAAGAGAATTGGAAAGTTTCAAGTCTCTAGCTTGAAGGGTGTGGAAAAAACTTGCACACATACGGACGGACAGACGGACAGACACCATGACGGACATTGCACAAAACCAATATACTCTTTACCTTCGGTATCGAGTATAAAAAGAAGAAAAGATAAAAGTGTAAATGAGGTGCTAGAGAATGAAAATAATACTAGCGAATTTTATGACGCAATAGATGGGGAAATTGATGAAAAACAGTCATTGCATGATTCGCTTATATCGAGTGAACAAAGCTATATTAACGCCGCTACAGTAGGCAATAAGTAACGGACACATTAAATTGGGAAAATAATTAGAAAATAAAATAGAACATTTTTGTTTGAAATGTGTATTTTGGCGCGCAGTCACTAATTATCGTTAGTAAATGCAACTTTGTTTTTAACGAAGCTTGCAACAGTGGCAGTGGTGAGTTTATTTTGAGAGAGTTGACAATTAGACACTTGGCTATATCCGGTTAAAGGGGGTATAAAAGGAGCAGGTTAGGCGAGATCCGATCTTTTCGATTTGGACCAGACTTAGCAGCAGACGCAAACCTTGATTTCGTTTTATCGTCCTTAACCTTCAGGAAGCACGCGGAGCGTGAAACATAAAAAGAATATTTTTTATATGGGCGAACACGGTCAGCAAAATGTATTTTTTAAATATATTTAATTATATTTTCGTAGATTTGCAATCTACTTAAATACGGATTTGGTTGCAGTCGCAATTTTTGGTAAGCGCGAATAATTAATTCTGACCGTTGGCATTGTGTTAATGCAACATAAAAATATTTAATTCTGCAGCGAAAACTTTGCCTCAGTGCAGGCGAAAAGCTTGGCAGCTGATATTTGCGTAGATCGCACCTCAACCCAAGCAAGATCAGTATCAGGCAGGCGAAAAGCTTGGAAGCTTTTATCTGCGCAGATCGCACATCAACGCAAGCCAGACCTGTAGCAGCGCAGCAGAACAAAGATAACCTCGCAATAGTGCCCAAAAATCGTGCTAAAGTGCAGTACAATCAGTGAAACAAAACCTAACGTCAACTAATGTCACGCATGTCAAAAAAGTTAAAAAAAAAAAAAAAACTGTGGGGTCCAACAAACCCAAATCCTTTTCTCTAAAAACGTTTTAAAACTATATAATTTTCTCTATCGGCAGAAATCTTACACCTAGTTTAAGTTTTTTTAAGTTATATTTTTTTGTTTCCAATGTCTCTAAAAAAGTGTTTCATAGGCCTCTCAGAGTGATTAAAAGTGCGGAAAGAAAAAGAAAAAAAGAAAAAAATACAGATAATTCACCTTCTAAAAGGGCAAGTAAGTGCAAAAGAATTGGCACCAAGAGGCAGGGAAGAAAAATTAAAGAAAAAAAAAATGCAAAAAGTAGTTGCAAGTGAGAAAATAAATTCTAACGTGAAGTATACAAGTATTAAAATATTAGATAGTAGCAAAGAAATAGTAAAATTAAGAATTAAAATATAAAACACACCCACCTCACAACAATTTAATATAAAATATATTTAACAAAAAGAAGAAAAAAAAAGAACAAAAGAACATTAACAAAACATTAAACCACCAATAAAACAACAACAACATCAACACCTCGCACAGCGAGAAGGCCTTCGTCGTTGCAGCAAAGGGGGTGAGTAAAAGAAAAAAAACAAAACCGTATCAATTTATATTTTTATATTTTATTGTTTTGGTGAAAGTGAATAAAGTGTTAATAGTCTAGAATCAAGTTTACGGTTATTGAATCCAAGAAATTTATAGGATCGTACCGACTACAAAAAGAAAAAAAAAAAGAAAGAAATAAAATAAAATAAAAATAAGGATAGAATACATGTGTTCGCACCAAAAGAAAATTTTAATTAAAAATTTCTTTAGAATTTAATAAGTAGTGAACGTCATGGCAATTAAAAGAACAGAAAATATTTAAAGAAAAATTTGAAAATGTGAATATACCCAAATGAGATAAGCGTAGTGTTAGTTTTGCATGTTCTTGTTTCAATTTCGTATTAGCTGTGTTTGCTTGGCGTAAGCCTTAGGCTGAGCTTTAAGTGAGTTGCTTTGCTTTGCTGTTCTTATGATAAAGAGATAACGATTTGAGTCGCACCAAAATAAAAACCGCAATGCACTAAGAGAAATTATGAAATACTTTAGTTAATAATAAGTTAAGTTAGAAGAAGAAAGTTGTGGTACTGTTTGATTGCCTTATGCCGAATCCCAACAGTTGAAGAAAAAGATAGTACACTGAAGAAAATTATGGAGACTTAAAAAAAAAAAAAAAAAAAAAAAAAAGACAATGTTTATGTTAAGAACAAATTTAGTTTGAATTAGACTTTAGACTTTACCCTGAAAGAAAAATTGAATAACCAGAAAAATTTTTTTTGTATAATTTATTTTTTTCTGTTAATACTATGCATACATATTGTAATATACTTTGGAGATAGCTATAGTTTATTCTTGTTATGTTTTTTTAGGCATACTATATACAGTGACTCACAGCTTAAATGATGCAGGGTCAAATAAAAAGTTTAAGGTGCTATATATTTTAAACCAGAGGAAAAATAAAAAATGTTTAAACGCCAATTTGTTTTATGTTTTTTCACATTTAAAAGGGAACTTTATTTGTTTCTAAAATAATTTCTAAGTTTTATATATACACTAAAAACTAAAAATACATCTAAAATATAGGTCACAGCTTAAATGATGCAGACACAAACCAGTTATATTTTTGCCGAATAAAAGGTTTAATAAGGATTTTACTACTTAGTATGTAATCCCTTAACCTTTACAATAGCCCTTAACCTATTATTCATCGAAGAGACCATCTTCAAAGTGCTTTCCGGGCATATTTTGCTCCATTCCTCCAACAGAGCATTTTTAAGGTCCCAATTTGCTGGAAATCGATGATTCCGGATGTTGTTCTCCAGCATAGTCCACAAATTTTCAATAACATTTAAATCTGGAGACTGGGCCGGAGGAATCATGACGTTGGGGCTTTTCCAGGTAAGCCAGGACTGCACTATTCCGGACGTATGTTTGGGGTCGTTGTCGTGGTAGAACCGAAAATCACGTCGGACTCCTAACTTTTGGGGCTTTGGATCAAATTTTCTTTAAGAATATTGAGGTACATAGTCTTATCCATCGTCGACTCAAAAATCGCCAAGTTTCCAACGCCGGCTGCCGACTTACATGCCCATACCATCACACTGCCTCCGCCATGCTTAACAGTTGCTTTTACGTTTTTTGGATCCAGCTCAGTGTTGGGCTGTAACCACACAAAATTTCTTTTGGAACACAGTAATTTTTGCAGACGAGTCCAAATTCAACCATTTTGGGTCGAATGAGTGAAATTTTGTGTGGTGACAGCCCAACACTGAGCTGGATCCAAAAACGTAAAAGCAACTGTTAAGCATGGCGGAGGAAGTGTGATGGTATGGGCATGTCGGCAGCCGGCGTTGGAAACTTGGCGATTTTTGAGTCGACGATGGATAAGACTATGTACCTCAATATTCTTAAAGAAAATTTGATCCAAAGCGCCAAAAAGTTAGGAATCCGACGTTATTTTCGGTTCTACCACTACAACGACCCCAAACATACGTCCAGAATAGTGCAGTCCTGGCTTACCTGGAAAAGCCCCAACGTCATGATTCCTCCGGCCCAGTCTCCAGATTTAAATGTTATTGAAAATTTGTGGACTATGCTGGAGAACAACATCCGGAATCATCGGATTTCCAGCAAATAGGACCTTAAAAATGCTCTGCTGGAGGAATAGAGCAAAATATGCCCGGAAACCACTTGGAAGATGGTCTCTTCGATGAATAATAGGTTAAGGGCTATTGTAAAGGTTAAGGGATTACATACTAAGTAGTAAAATCCCTTATTAAACCTTTTATTCGGCAAAAATATAACTGGTTTGTGTCTGCATCATTTAAGCTGTGACCTATATTTTAGATGTATTTTTAGTTTTTAGTGTATATATAAAACTTAGCAATATTTTAGAAACAAATAAAGTTCCTTTTTTAAATGTGATAAAACATAAAACAAATTGGCGTTTAAACATTTTTTGTTTTTCCTCTGGTTTAAAATATATAGCACCTTAAACTTTTTATTTGACCCTGCATCATTTAAGCTGTGAGTCACTGTAATGATGAGCTATTATTAATTTATTTATTCAAAGAATAAATTTAATATGATTTCTGAAAATAGTATGCAAAGTAACTTTGCAGATTTTGTTATTGTTAAGTTTGGAAGTTGAATAAAATTTGATTATGGAAGAATAAATTTGGTATTTATGTTTCCTGGATAGTGAGATGATTGTGTAAACTTGTGTTTGGGAGTTTTTTTCAAATAAATCTGGCATTAGAAAACTCAAGGTAGGGTGGGTACAGAGCCATGCTGCAACAACAACATGCAGTTACTTTAGCGTAGTTAAACTCAGTGTGTCCGATTTTAGATTCCACTTGAAGTCTGTTTGGTGATTATGTTCTATGTGTCAACAAAACAAAAGGCTCACGGATTTATAAATTTTAAATTTAATATTAATAGCGTCGGTGTTTGCGTGTGTGTGTACTTAAATGAGTCAACGAACCCCCGCACAGGCTGTTTTTGCTAGCCGTAACAACCAAATCCGACCCGACTCATATAAGCTACGATCCCCTCACGCGAAAGATAATTCCCGAATTCCATCAATAGGGGAAAACAACGACTGTACGTTACAGTATATATATTAGATATTAATATTATATTGTTATATTATTAGTGAATAGATTTTGGCGCCCAGAACGTGTGGCCTGGGAGAATCCAAGAATTTAACAAAAGTAACGGGAAAAAAAAAAGCATAGGCCTAGGAGTCTAGAATCTTAAAGTGTCAAGCAAGGTCGCTACTGTAGGCAGTTAAGGTAAACAAATCTTTTGGTTATTTTCTATGGAAGTTGAAAAAAAAAAAAAAAAAAAAATCTTGTGTTTGTTTAAATTGGAGTGTTCAAACGAGTGCTGGAATTACTACGCGTTGAGGATTAATCCACAACGTAGTCCACGCAAGTTTGTTCATTAATTTCTAATATTATCTTGTAAATTATTATTTCTGAACTCAGCAAGCAATAGTTTTCGGAATACGTTGGTTGAGGCTAGGCTTCGACAATGTCCAAATTAATTGTTTGGCAGTTGCGTCTCAAGAATAATATGTGTTTAATTTGGTGATTTTTTCTGAAGGACTTTAATTATTATATCGACTGATTGGAATTTTATTGTCTTGGCATAGATCGAGATAATAACCGCAGCATAGATGTTTTAATTGGGAATTTCAGGAGATTATATTTGTACTAAGAGTTGGTAATCAGGAAAGAGTTATTAAACAAGATTAGTTTATAAACAGGTACACACAATGTAGGAGCATACGCAAGGTTATACAATTCTTATGAAAGCAATCATTTACTGGAAGGGAAACATTAACAATCTAAGGATTACACATACTTACACTTGTTATTATTTTTAGAAATAGTGAAAATTAAAATGGGATTAAATAGAAGTGATGGAAATTTGCGTTTGCCGGAAGCAGATGATGCAGCAACTATGTCGGTGTGCAGCATTTGTGAAAGACCTTTATTGGGACTTCAGGAACAACTACTTAAAACAGGATGCCATCATATTTTTCATGAAAGTTGCATCAGGGACTGGATAGTTCAATATAACCAATGTCAGCAATGTAAACAAGTTGCGAAGATTAACGAGTTAGTATTGGTTGGACAAGAAGAAGCGGATGCAGGAGTAGACAAAACATCTACTGGAGCAACGAGCAAATTACATAATACAAGGGCAACGGCAAAGTCACAAAGCAGCCATAGGCAAGAACAAGTGGCAGAGGCAGGAGCAATGTCGAAAGTTTTAAATTCAGAGAATGGTGAACGCCATAGTGCAAAGAAAATAGGGAGACCAAAAAGAGCTGGTCATGGACAATCAAGAACTGGTCAGTCTGGTAAGCTTTTGGGTGCAGGGGTTCCTGCAAATTCACGAGCAGCTGGAATTGACTATAGCCAAATATTTGAGCACGTGGACAGATTGATTACTCGAAGACTGAGCAACCTTAACGTACAGGGTCAAGGGCAAACAAGTCCAGCTTTCGAGGTTGAGACTCAAGAACCTAGAGTTAGCCTAACTTCAGACAGAGGATCCAGTCGAAGCAGTCGTATTCAGGCGGATAAGGTAGCACAGATTATGCACAATTGGAACATTAAATTCGATGGTTCAACAAAAGGCATAACCGTAGAAGAATTTGTGTACCGAATTCGTTCACTCACCGAAGATTGCTTAGATAACGACTTTGAAGTGTTATGTAAAAATATACATGTTGTATTGTTTGGGAAAGCTAGAGAATGGTATTGGCGCTATCGTCGAGACTCCCCCAGATTTGTTTGGATGGAGTTTAGTGAGGCATTACAAAGACAGTATACAAACTATACGAACGATTTTGATGTACTAGAAGACATTAGAGCAAGAAAGCAACTGCCTAATGAATCTTTTGAAGCTTTTTATGATGCAATCATGGTGATCGCATCTCGTATGTCAGTACCAATACAAGAAGCCCAATTATTGGAAATGTTGTCCAGAAATTTATTATTTGATATCAGGCAAGAATTATTGTATGTTCGGATACATTCCATTTCACATCTCAGAAAAACTATTCAAATGAGAGAAAATTTATTGCAAGATAAACCAGGAAAACGGGTAGAAAAAAACTACAGTGTAACAAATGTTACAAAACGAGTAGTTTCTGCTGTCGAAGAAGAGGTTCTAGATGATCCAAATGCAGCAGTAGAAGCAATTCAAGCTCCAAGGAGAGTGTATAGATGTTGGAACTGCGACGAAGAAGGCCATGGTTGGGATATGTGTTTGCAAGAACGAAAAGTCTTTTGTTACGGATGTGGCGCAAAGAAAGTCTACAAACCAACTTGTCCTGTATGCCTTGCAAAACGAGCGGAAAACTACCAGGTGGGTCCATTTGGCAATCAGAGTCGAGTGGCCCCGAAACAGTAAACGAAAACCATATTATGCGAGAGGTAGCTAGTTCAGCAGAGCCAGCTAAAGAAAAAACGGAGGTGTCTTATTTAAGTGCAAAAACTGAGAGTAAATTACTTCAGGAGGCAGTTAAATATCTCAAATTATGTCCAATTCGTCCTTATCATGAGCGGTTACGCGCATACATGCAAGTTAGGGATAGAATATTTAAAGATGATGAAAGTGAAAGATCGGTAAAAGCGTCGAAACGTTCTACGCGACGCATGCGTGATTTTTATCGTGGTATACGGAAAACCAAGAAGTTGTTGGTTTCCTCAGTTGTAAATTCATCAACAGACGGAAGATTATATGCTGAAGTTAAGTTTCTAGATTTTTGTGAACAGGGGTTACTTGACACAGGAGCTAACATTAGTTGCGTGGGGTCGGGCTTAGCGTCTGTAGATTGGTCTGAATATCCACAATATCAACGCATTTCATCAACGGTGAAAACAGCGGATGGCAGTGCACATCCAGTCATAGGATATTTCTGTGCGGAGGTTACTTATAAGGATCTAATGAAACCCATTAAGTTCTTTGTAATTCCATCCATAAATAAAAGAGTTATATTAGGTGTGGACTTTTGGAGAGAATTTCGGTTGGCACCCGGAATTATCTCGACCATCGATTATGAGAACAATGAATCTAAATTGGAAAGTACGCAAGATGCTAAATATCCTCTAACAGACTTGCAGCAAAATCAGTTAAATATAGTGTTATCATTATTTCCCAGTTTCGAAAGTCAAGGACTAGGTCGTACTTCTTTTATCGAACACGAAATTGATGTGGGAAATGCGAAACCAGTTAAACAAAGATTCTACCCAGTCTCACCGGC
This sequence comes from Scaptomyza montana, assembly GCA_018904305.1. Classification (NCBI taxonomy): domain Eukaryota; kingdom Metazoa; phylum Arthropoda; class Insecta; order Diptera; family Drosophilidae; genus Scaptomyza; species Scaptomyza montana. Next base: position 533,332 of record JAEIGR010000024.1, on the reverse strand, counting down.
CGTAGAAAAACTTATGTATGTAGAGGTGGACCGTATGATTGAGTTAGGAGTGGTAGAAAAGTCAAATAGCCCATGGAGTTCGCCCATGAGGTTGGTAATCAAACCAGGTAAAGTCAGATTATGCTTAGATGCAAGGAAAGTAAACGAGTGCACAAGGAAGGATGCATATCCGTTACCAAATATAGATGGCATATTTGCACGCTTGCCCAAAGCAAATTTGATATCCAAAATCGATCTCAAAGATGCGTATTGGCAAGTTCCGCTTACTAAAGATTCTAGAGAGTTGACAGCTTTCACAATTCCGGGTCGTCCTCTTTATCAGTTTGTAGTTATGCCTTTTGGGTTATGCAACGCACCACAGACGATGTCTCGACTGATGGATAAAGTGATACCTGCTGATTTGAAAAATTGTTGTTTTGGATATTTGGATGATCTTTGTGTAGTATCTTCAGATTTTGAATCGCATCTTACAGTGTTGATTAGACTTGCAGAACAATTTCGAAAAGCTAAGCTGACTCTTAATTTGTACAAAAGCCACTTTTGTGTTACCCAAGTAAAGTACCTAGGATATGTTATTGGATGTGGAGGCATATCTACGAACCCAGAGAAGGTTGAGTCAATCTTAGCGTGGCCGGTTCCAAAGTCCGTAAAACAAGTCCGGAGATTTTTAGGATTAGTCGGATGGTATAGGAGGTTTATTGAAAATTTTGCTACAATAACAACATCGATAACGGACCTGCTTACGCAGAAACAGAAGTTTGCTTGGACTGAAGCGGCTCAAGAGGCTTTTGATAAGCTTAAAACCGTATTAACTTCAGCTCCAGTTTTACGAAATCCAGATTTTAGCAGAAAGTTTTATTTACATTGTGATGCTAGCGACTTTGGTGTGGGCGCAGTGTTGGTGCAGTTAACAGATGCAGGTTTGGAACAACCTATAGCCTTCATGTCAAAGAAGCTTAATTCTGCTCAACGCAATTATAGCGTTACAGAGCGTGAATGCTTGGCAGTGCTTTTAGGCATAGAGAAATTTCGCTGTTACCTAGAGCTACAAGAGTTCGAAGTGATCACAGACCACTCTAGTTTAGCCTGGCTGATGAGACAAGCAGACTTAAAGGGAAGATTGGCACGATGGGCAATGAAATTACAGTGTTACAAATTCAACGTCAGATGCATTATCGCAGATGTTTATGGATGAGCTTGATGCGTTAGACAATTTTGGACCTGAAGTAGATTTAACGTCCATTTGTTTTAAAAGTCAAGAATATTTGGAACTACAGCGTAAAATTAATGATAATCTAAGTTTGTATCCAGATGTGAAGGTGGTGGATGGTTTCGTTTACAAACGAACAGAGCATAGCGATGGCACAGAAGCATTAGAACAAAAGGTATGGAAATTATGGGTTCCACCTGGATTGTCCTATCAAGTTATTAGTCGTGCACATGAATCAGTTCTTGCGCATGGAGGAATGGCAAAAACGTTAGACGTGATTCGTAGGCATTTATTTTGGCCAGGAATGGTATCTCAAGTAAGAGAATTTGTAAGGGGATGTGACATTTGTAAAGGTACAAAAGCACCAAACATGTTACTAAAACCACCATGGGAGCGAAAGCAGAGTCCGCACGTCCATTTCAACGACTCTATATTGACATTTTGGGACCGTATCCTAGAAGCAAGCAAGGAAATATTGGGTTGTTAATCGTTCTTGACCATCTATCGAAATTTCATTGGCTGTATCCGCTAAAGAAATTTACTAGTAAATGCATTCAAAAGTTTTTGGAGGACCAAATCTTCGATATATATGGGGTACCGGAAGTGTTAATTAGTGATAATGGCGCGCAGTTCAAAGCGAAAGAGTTCAATGCTTTTTTGACTACTTTTGGAATCAAGCATACGTACACAGCTTTATATTCACCTCAGTCGAATGCATCAGAAAGAGTTAACAGATCGATAATTTCTGCTATTAGAGCATATATTGGAACCGATCAGAGTGAATGGGATTTGCACATTCATGCTATTAGTTGTGCTTTAAGAAATGGGTATCACTCGAGTATTGGTGTTTCACCTTATCATGCATTGTTTGGGTTGGACATGATAACTCATGGTTCTCAATATCAATTGCTAAGAAACCTGCAAATGGTGGATGAACCCACAGCTCAGTTATCAAAAGATGACAAACTAAAATTATTAAGGCAAGAGTTGCGAAAGAATCTTCAGGAGGCATACAAAAGGCAGGCAAACCAATATAACTTACGCACCAAAAGTGTTGAATATAAAGTCGGCCAAGAAGTGTTTCGAAGAAACTTTGGACAAAGTAATTTTAGCAAGGGTTTGAACGCAAAATTATGTCCACAATTTTTGAAAGCTCGAGTCAGAGAAAAACAAGGTAATGCTTTATGTTTTAGAAGACCTGCAAGGGAGATTAATTGGTACGTTTCATGCTAAGGATCTGAGACAATAAATATTTTCTGCTTAATTCGACGCGTTAAGAACGGCGAATTAATCAGTGGTGTAACGGACACATTAAATTGGGAAAATAATTAGAAAATAAAATAGAACATTTTTGTTTGAAATGTGTATTTTGGCGCGCAGTCACTAATTATCGTTAGTAAATGCAACTTTGTTTTTAACGAAGCTTGCAACAGTGGCAGTGGTGAGTTTATTTTGAGAGAGTTGATAATTAGACACTTGGCTATATCCGGTTAAAGGGGGGTATAAAAGGAGCAGGTTAGGCGAGATCCGATCTTTTCGATTTGGACCAGACTTAGCAGCAGACGCAAACCTTGATTTCGTTTTATCGTCCTTAACCTTCAGGAAGCACGCGGGGCGTGAAACATAAAAAAGAATATTTTTTATATGGGCGAACACGGTCAGCAAAATGTATTTTTAAATATATTTAATTATATTTTCGTAGATTTGCAATCTACTTAAATACGGATTTGGTTGCAATTTTTGGTAAGCGCGAATAATTAATTCTGACCGTTGGCATTGTGTTAATGCAACATAAAAATATTTAATTCTGCAGCGAAAACTTTGCCTCAGTGCAGGCGAAAAGCTTGGCAGCTGATATTTGCGTAGATCGCACCTCAACCCAAGCAAGATTAGTATCAGGCAGGCGAAAAGCTTGGAAGCTTTTATCTGCGCAGATCGCACATCAACGCAAGCCAGACCTGTAGCAGCGCAGCAGAACAAAGATAACCTCGCAATAGTGCCCAAAAATCGTGCTAAAGTGCAGTACAATCAGTGAAACAAAACCTAACGTCAACTAATGTCACGCATGTCAAAAAGTAAAAAAAAAAAAACTGTGGGGTCCAACAAACCCAAATCCTTTGCTCTAAAAACGTTTTAAAACTATATAATTTTCTCTATCGGCAGAAATCTTACACCTAGTTTAAGTTTTTTTAAGTTATATTTTTTTGTTTCCAATGTCTCTAAAAAAGTGTTTCATAGGCCTCTCAGAGTGATTAAAAGTGCGGAAAGAAAAAGAAAAAAGAAAAAAATACAGATAATTCACCTTCCAAAAGGGCAAGTAAGTGCAAAAGAATTGGCACCAAGAGGCAGGGAAGAAAAATTAAAGAAAAAAAAATGCAAAAAGTAGTTGCAAGTGAGAAAATAAATTCTAACGTGAAGTATACAAGTATTAAAATATTAGATAGTAGCAAAGAAATAGTAAAATTAAGAATTAAAATATAAAACACACCCACCTCACAACAATTTAATATAAAATATATTTAACAAAAGAAGAAAAAAAACCAAGTGGAAACGTTGCAGTCGGACGCAACCGACTGCGGCATACTCGATACCAGTATTAAAACCGGTAAAAAAAAGGCTTTATTGCAAAGGGGTACGGATGCGGCAGGGGTGTACGCTGCCTTAAAGATTTTCCGATTCAGATGGAGATGCCACAAGCTATCTTCCTTACAAATTTGGTGACTCTAGCTCATAGTTTGTAAAAGGTGGGGAAAGGGAGGCTGGGGGCGGTATGGGTGGGCGTGGCATCCAAATTTTTGATGCAGATCTTTGTGGAATGTCAATTGCTATCTTCATACCAAATTTGGTGACCCTAGCTCAAAGTTTGTAAAAATAAGGGTAAGGGGGGCTGGGGGCGGTATGGGTGGGCGTGGCATCCAAATTTTTGATGCAGATCTTTGGGGAATGTCAATTGTTATATTCATACCAAATTTAGTGACTCAAGCTCAAAGTTTGTAAAAGGTGGGGAAAGGGGGGCTGGGGGCAGTATGGGTGGGCGTGGCATCCAAACTTTTGATGCAGATCTTTGTGGAATGTCAATTGCTATCTTCATACCAAATTTGGTGACCCTAGCTCAAAGTTTGTAAAAAGTGGGGAAAGGGGGGCTGGAGCAGTATGGGTGGGCGTGGCATCCAAATTTTTGATGCAGATCTTTGTGGAATGTCAATTGTCATATTCATACCAAATTTGGTGACTCTAGCTAAAAGTTTGTAAAAAGTGGGGAAAGGGGGGCGTGGCTCCAAAACTTTGATGCAGATTTTTGGGGTCGTTGCCAGCTATCTTCCTAACAAATTTGGAGGCTCAAGCTCCACAATTCTGGAAGATACACACATTCCCGTTTTTGACGAAGCGTTGGGGTGGATGGGGGCGGCTAGGGCAGTATTGATGGGCGTGGCATCCAAACTTTTGATGCAGTTTTTGGGGGGTCATCATCACCTATCTTGGTACCAAATTTGGTGGCTCTAGCTCTAAAACTGAGGGAGATACAGCCATTTGTGATTTCAAAATGCTGGGGGCCTGGGGGCGGAATGGGTGGGTGTGGCTCCAAAACTTTGATGCAGTTTTTGGGGGTCGTTACCAGCTATCTTCCTAACAAATTTGGAGGTTCTAGCTCCACAACTCTGGAAGATACACGCATTCCCGTTTTTGACGAAGCGTTGGGGTGGATGGGGGCGGCTAGGGCAGTATCGGTGGGCGTGGTATCCAAACTTTTGATGCAGTTTTTGGGGGTCATCATCACCTATCTTGGCACCAAATTTGGTGGGTCTAGCTCAAAAACTGAGGGATATATGGGCTTTTTTGACTTTAAAATGCGGTGGGGCTGGGGGCGGAAAGGGGGGGCGTGGCTCCAAAATTTTTGATGCAGTTTTTTGGGGGTTGCTAATAGCTATCACCTTACCAAATTTGGTAGTTCTAGCTGTAAGGATGTGCGAAATATGTGGATTTATCGGTTTTAAGTTATCGAATTTATCGATTTGCCAGCCCCCCAGTTATCGTAGAACCCCCATCTTGACACTTTAATTTACTATCCCATAGATAAAGAGAATTGGAAAGTTTCAAGTCTCTAGCTTGAAGGGTGTGGAAAAAAGTTGCGAACATACAGACGGACAGACGGACAGACGGACAGACGGACGGACACCATGACGGACATTGCACAAACTCAATATACTCTTTACCTTCGGTATCGAGTATAAACATTAAACCACCAATAAAACAACATTAACATCAACACCTCGCACAGCGAGAAGGTCGTTGCAACAAAGGGGTGAGTAAAAGAAAAAAAAACAAAACCGTATCAATTTATATTTTTATATTTTATTGTTTTGGTGAAAGTGAATAAAGTGTTAATAGTCTAGAATCAAGTTTACGGTTATTGAATCCAAGAAATTTATAGGATCGTACCGACTACAAAAAGAAAAAAAAAAAGAAAGAAATAAAATAAAATAAAAATAAGGATAGAATACATGTGTTCGCACCAAAAGAAAATTTTAATTAAAAATTTCTTTAGAATTTAATAAGTAGTGAACGTCATGGCAATTAAAAGAACAGAAAATATTTAAAGAAAAATTTGAAAATGTGAATATACCCAAATGAGATAAGCGTAGTGTTAGTTTTGCATGTTCTTGTTTCAATTTCGTATTAGCTGTGTTTGCTTGGCGTAAGCCTTAGGCTGAGCTTTAAGTGAGTTGCTTTGCTTTGCTGTTCTTATGATAAAGAGATAACGATTTGAGTCGCACCAAAATAAAAACCGCAATGCACTAAGAGAAATTATGAAATACTTTAGTTAATAATAAGTTAAGTTAGAAGAAGAAAGTTGTGGTACTGTTTGATTGCCTTATGCCGAATCCCAACAGTTGAAGAAAAAGATAGTACACTGAAGAAAATTATGGAGACTTAAAAAAAAAAAAAAAAAAAAAAAAAGACAATGTTTATGTTAAGAACAAATTTAGTTTGAATTAGACTTTAGACTTTACCCTGAAAGAAAAATTGAATACCCAGAAAAATTTTTTTGTATAATTTATTTTTTTCTGTTAATACTATGCATACATATTGTAATATACTTTGGAGATAGCTATAATTTATTCTTGTTATGTTTTTTTAGGCATACTATATAATGATGAGCTATTATTAATTTATTTATTCAAAGAATGAATTTAATATGATTTCTGAAAATAGTATGCAAAGTAACTTTGCAGATTTTGTTATTGTTAAGTTTGGAAGTTGAATAAAATTTGATTATGGAAGAATAAATTTGGTATTTATGTTTCCTGGATAGTGAGATGATTGTGTAAACTTGTGTTTGGGAGTTTTTTTCAAATAAATCTGGCATTAGAAAACTCAAGGTAGGGTGGGTACAGAGCCATGCTGCAACAACAACATGCAGTTACTTTAGCGTAGTTAAACTCAGCGTGTCCGATTTTAGATTCCACTCGAAGTCTGTTTGGTGATTATGTTCTATGTGTCAACAAAACAAAAGGCTCACGGATTTATAAATTTTAAATTTAATATTAATAGCGTCGGTGTTTGCGTGTGTGTGTACTTAAATGAGTCAACGAACCCCCGCACAGGCTGTTTTTGCTAGCCGTAACAACCAAATCCGACCCGACTCATATAAGCTACGATCCCCTCACGCGAAAGATAATTCCCGAATTCCATCAATAGGGGAAAACAACGACTGTACGTTACAAATAAAGATTATAATCATTCAATATATTTGATGATAGTTTTAATCTCAGTCTAAATGAGTTAGAGCGAGAGGGACAGTTAGATAAAGCATTTGGACCAAGTAAAAATAAAGGAGAAACTAAATTAGGCAGCTCTAAAATAAACGTAAACAACAAAAGACTAGAACTGGACTCGGGTGAAAAGTGGAATCTTACTCCTGGATTGTATTCTTTAATCTTTTTAAAAAATCCACATGCTTATAACCAATTGGATATGAATGCATATAAGGAAATCTTGTCAAAAACAAATGCTCACAGAAGAAATCATCAACGAAATGAAGCACTAAAGGGTAATCGCTCCAAAAAGTATACTGATATAATAAAAAAACTTTTCCCGAAAGTTGTTGAGCCAAGTGCAGTGTCTACACCTTTGAATAATAAAAAATCTACACATAAAGGCGGAACTCTTATGATGATCAACAAGCATAAACCAAATTATGTATACTGGGATAATCCTAATGAAATTGTTAATAGACTTAAGCTTTTGATCGCTTCACAGGCAGCTGGTAACAGTAGTCATAATAATGAAATTGTATCGATAATTGAAGAGTTGCGAGAGGCAAACATAATTTTTTAATAAATATGATATACACTCATTAAATATTCTTATTATTAATATGTCTCTTGACAAGTTTGGTCATTTCTCGAACGATAAAGAACGCTCGGAGAAGTTGAAAAGGGGGATTGAAGCTGTGAGTGGGATTCATATTGATGAGGATGGTAACCTAAATGCCCAAAACAAACGCATTAAAAATTCAATCAGTCCAATAAATAACGATGATTTGGAAATCAAAGAATATTTTGATGTTAAAGTATTTGAATTAAAAACATAGTGGCGGATAGTTAATTTTGGCTATGCCAAGACTATGATACCCTTCACACAGCCAAATCAATGCACCCCCCTCTTATGTTTCTGTGCAGTTGTTGGTAATTTTTCGCTAATATTTTTACTCTTGAGCGTCATTTACTTGTTCGTGTGCAACAACAACAATTTGACATGTAGGTACTTGAAAGTGCACGACAGAGACAACAATTGATAGTACGATATGGTAAATTTGTATGGTGGCTATGTCGTAGAATGCTCCGATCGAAATGAAATTTCATAGTGCACAAACCCGACATGATCTAAGCAATCTGTGAAAGTTTCATCAAGATCGGTTCAGCAGTTTGGCCGGAAATCGAGTTGATATGGTAAATTTGTATGGTGGCTATGTCGTAGAATGCTCCGATCGGGATGAAATTTCATAGTGAACAAACCCGACATGATCTAAGCAATCTGTGAAAGTTTCATCAAGATCGGTTCAGCAGTTTGGCCGGAAATCGTGTTGATATGTTAAATTTATATGGTGGCTATATCGTAGAATGCTCCGATCGGGATGAAATTTCATAGTGAACAAACCCGACATGATCTAAGCAATCTGTGAAAGTTTCATCAAGATCGGTTCAGCAGTTTGGCCGGAAATCGTGTTGAAACAGACAGACGGACAGACGGACAGACTGACAGACGGACAGACGGACGGACAGACGGAAATCAATTCCTGAGCTCGTCCTGATCATTTTGATATATAGTTTATGGGGTCTCCCATCATTCCTTTAAGGCGTTACAGATTTATGACAAAGTCAATATACCCTGATTCACATGTGAAGGGTATAAAAAAGTCAAACGGCTTATATTACTCAGTTAGTCGAACAAAGAAATAATAAGTTAAAGGATATGGAAAGCAAAATGAATGAAATAACTAACGAAGTAACTAAGTTATTAGATGATGTTAACAAAGTTAGCAATGAAATCATTTCAAGAATAAACAGTAATAATGAGTTTGTAAGTAAGCAGTTACATCAAGAAAAAAACCAATTGTGAAATCAGATCGCTGTTAAGTCAATATGAGTCTAGATAAGTTTGGACACTACTCGAGCGATAGGAAGCATTTTGAGTATTTGCACAGAAATGGAAAAAGATTGGTGGGTTTTATCGTTGATGAGGATGGAAATTTAAATATACAGAAAAAACGAATCATATGTTGTATACAACCGCAGGAGGCGAATGACTTGGTTATAAAAGAATACGTTGATCGAGTATTAATTTTAGTGAAAAATGATATAGAGCACACCATCTCATTATTATTAATAAGACAGAGAAACCAAAAAATTGATTTATTTCAAGAGAACTTAAACAATACTATAAAGAGTATCGAAAATTTGAAAGAAATACTTAATAAATATTTTACATTTGTAATTGACTGTTTTGAGAATCCTACCATTTTAAAAATAAATAATAACAGTGGATGAGGTGCCTGTACCCCTACAACACAAAAATGACAGAAAATAATGATAAATAAAAATGATATAAAAGTCAATGTAAATTATCCAAATCTGTTAAATGCTGATTGACCCCCACCACGGTTGGTTATATCTCATTTGGTTATTACTATATCAAGAAACATGAGTTTTAAATCGTGGAAGTGTATACGGGTAGTATGGATAACGATACTGATGGAGAAGGCACCTATGATGAAAAAGATGTGGTTCTCAAAAATTTTCTCTCGAGACAATAAAAAAAGACGTCGTCAACAACAGCCTTGTACTACGTTGTAAGAGAAATAAATAAAATATATAAAAATATACAAAAATAAATAAAACCAACAAGACGTGCTACATTCCAATATGAGCAAACGGGAATTAGTGAAAGAATTACATGCTCCTGCACGTAACAATTTTAAGCGAAGAAGAGTTGTAATGAAGGGAATCGATGATCATTGGCAGGCAGACTTAGTAGAAATGGGAAAGTACTCCTCATCTAATAAGGGATATCGATTTCTATTGACAATCATTGATACGTTTTCCAAATATGCGTGGGGAGTAGCATTGAAATCAAAATCTGGAAAAGAAGTTACACAAGCGTTCGCGGGCATTTTTAAAGGGAATAGAATTCCTAAGAATTTACAAACGGATGATGGAAAAGAATTTTTTAATACTGATTTTAAAAAACTTGTGTAAAAAACATAACATTAATCATTATTGAAGCTATAGTGTTCTTAAAGCATCAATTGTTGAGCGATTTAATAGAACTTTAAAGGAAATGATGTGGAGAGAGTTTAGCTTCAATGGAACATATAATTGGATCGAAATGTATAAGCGGTTGATCAAAGAGTGCAATAATCAATATCATAGAACAATTAAAATGCCACCTATAAAAGTGAATTCCTCAAATGAAGAGATGTTATTAAATACTGTTTACAGTCACTTAAAAATATTTGGTGGTAGCAAATTCAAAGTAAATGACTATGTGCGTATAAGTAAACATAAACATTTATTTGAGAAAGGGTATACCCCAAACTGGACAAGTGAAATTTTCCAAATTAAAAAAATACAAAATACATACCCTACTACATATGTACATATTGAAAGACTATCAGGGTACCGAAGTAAAAGGTGGATTTTACAAAGAGGAACTACAAAAAACAAAGTTCCCACACACTTATCTCGTTGAAAAAATAATAGAACGACGAAACAGTCGAGTGCTAGTTCAATGGTTAGAGTTCTCGCATGAGCACAACTCTTGGATAGATAAAAATGATGTCCTATAAATAGCAACAGATGGTTGCAGCTGGTATTGGTGACACTTGTCCTTTTTTTTTTTTTTTTTTTTTTTGGTTTTGTTTTAAGGATGTGCAAGATAATTCGCTGCGGGTGGTGTGTTCTGATGGGTATATAAGGCAGTCCAGAACAGAGCTCATTCATTCAAAATATTGTCCTTGAGCTGTAAATTTCAAAATTTAAAACAAAAAACATCAAAAATGCCCAAGAAGATGATGAAAAAGCAGCAGCAACAGAAAAACACCATGCTCAGCTGGCTGAAGCCGGCAGTGGAGCTGGTGGGATGCGAGGACCAGAAGATGCCGGCACCTATCGAGGTGTATGAGCCATCGATAATGGGAGAATCAAGAAGACGCCACCGGTTTCCCGGAATGGCCCAGTGGGTCATTAGACTCAAATCCCTGCCCCGTTTGACGCACCCTGGAGGAGACCACGAAGGACGCCAGCACCCGAGCAGAGGATCTGGGCTCCACGAGAGCCAACCCCATCGCCCTATTGGGAGTCGAGTGTAGGCGAACCGGAACCCCTGTTCCCGGAGCTGGACTCCACATTTAGGAGCTCGATGGATATCATCCTCAACGGGCTGGATTTTCCCGAGGATTTTTAAACTGAATTAGATTTTTTTTTTATATATAAATATACATATATATATACATAATATACATATACATAAACATATACAAATATAAAATAAAATATAAAATATACTTTTTTAAATTGAATTTTAAATGTTTTTTTATTTATTTTTGTTTCAAAAAATTATTATTATTTACAGGCTTTTTTACAGGTTTTGATATTATTATTATTACTTAAAGATAATTATTTATTTCGTTATTTTTTTTTTTTTTTATACATAATTAAGGTATATGTGCTTTTTTTTTATTCTTATTCATATTTTTATTTAAATTTTTTTATTTTTTATTTAACAATATAAAGCTATTAATATATGTGGGAATCAATTTTATAATGACCCCAGGCATATGTATTTATACCGTCAGACCTTATTTTTCTTTTATCGTCATTAGAGCTTAAAGTAGTTTTTTTTATCTTATGTGTATACAAGTTGTGGATCTTAGATCTGAACAACATCATTTCATCATTAAAAATGTTATTATCAAAAAGGCATTCTTTATAACTATTTATAGTAAGCTTATCTAATGCAGACTTCTTTACACCCTTTGATTTTTTAACACAGCCACCCCCCTCAAGAGACAATGAATACATTTTCGCTCTGAGACCAACAAACTCCAGCATTCGTTTGCCACAGTTCTCATCCTTCATCATACCCAAGACTATTTTATTGCACCTCTTAATCCCATATAACTTTGCCAACTCTTCAGGGTATTCGACGTATCAAACTTCATTTCTACATCTTCAGCAATATCTGCATAAGAATCTCTAGTCAGTATCGAATATATGAAGGAGTCTGTATCCATATAATTCAATGTGACCTTTTCTTGAAATTTTGGCTTAATATAATCGTAATGGAAATCATACATCTGCCATTTGGATAGCTCTAAAACTGTAAACCCTAAATACATTGGCTTGTCATAAACATTATGGAGCCGCTTCATCTGAATAGCATACATTCAGCAAATTGCGCAGAGCTGTGAAAACTAGCCTTTGCAATAAGCGAACGTGCACCTAAACGATTGCATGATGTGGTTTCCCACGAAGTGACAATTTTAACATCTTTACGTTTTTCAACGTTCTCCATTGTCTTCCCATAGACTGCGTTGTTTAACAGTTTAAAAAGTATTTTTCAAAATTATTTTTCGCTAAAGTTCTATGGGAAGTGTTTAGATCAATATACTTTTTAAGCCAAGGTGCCTGTTTAAATTTTAAAACTCGATGTACAAACATTGTTGAAGGTTTTTGTAATGAATTGGGTATTTATTTTTGGACCTAAGGTCAGCAACAAGTTTACACACCTTTGCTTCTGGTGTGGGTTTTTGGTTTAACGGACAAAAAGGTAGATCATTATGATAATCATGAAGTGAATCTGGATATATAAGGTCTACTTCTAAAATATAACCATACTCAGAATTTGCGTCTATTTGAGCAACATCTAGTGAAGCAATCTCATCATCATTCATCCACTGAAAACCAGTGTATGGAAGACTCTGAGACATTGCCCAGCCATACAAATTATTTGCATCTAGATACATTAAGTATTCAGATGGTTTGCTTGCGTCATACGCATCCATATACATATGGTTGGCTTTAGAGTACCGCTTACAGCACTGAACCAAACCACCCCTAATTCCACTTTGAATAAACCTATACATATCAATATCAGTTAGCAGATCTAATTCTATTTCGGTCGTTTTAAGCATAGCGTCCCATTACAAACCGGGTGTGGTGTAATAATATGCAGGATCTAGAGAATATATTTTCTTGCATATTGCGCGAAAATTTTGAAAACGTCAGTCAATAAAAGAACATCTGTTTTGAGATAAAGCTCCATATATTCTTTTAATGTCTGACAGTTGAAAACTTTCCATATATGCTGTGCATGTAAATAGTCATCAGGCGTACATTCTTTATTGGTTAAACTATTAAAGAACTTCTCCCTTGGAGGACGACAGGTTTCGGCCATTCGGGTTTCTGAGTCCAAAAACTCATATGGAAAAACTCCCTTTCTACGCAATAAGTTAAACTCCTCCTCAGAGGGATAAAAACGCTTAACGCTCTCGAAACATTCAGTACTTAAGCTAGGCATACACGGTGAACATGTTGGTGTGATTTGTTGGAGTTGGGGTGAAAATCACTCGTGTATGGGCTTGTTGGCCAACATGTGCACGGTTTACGAATTTGTTCGATTACCACGCACTTGCTGCCCAACATGTTGGCCGTGTATGGGCTAGTTTTTGTTTGTTTACCAACATGCTCATCATGTATGGGCTTGTACTACAACAATTCGTCAGTTTTATAAGAATTTTAATAGGGTGAACATGGCGTCGCATAGCAAAAATTTTGTCGAAGATTTTATAGAAGCGCTTAAAAACCAACCATCTTTGTGGAAGGTAAAAAGCGATGATTATGAAAACAGACTGCAAAAAAAACTAAAGCGTGGAACGAACTTCTGGAAATTTCCAAAAATTATGAGCCAAATATAACATTAGATTAGAAGAAAATCAATTGGATGGAATATCGTCATTCGACGATTCTTTTGATTCGTTCATCCATTTCCTTTTTCTTTGTTTCTCTTTCTTTTCTTCTCCACAGAAATAAATCACTAATAAAGCAAGTGCGTCGTCCGCACTTGCATCGCTCATCTTGTCTTCTCAACACTCACAGAAAAAATTAAGTTTATAAACATGTTGGCCCGTGTATGGCGAAGCGCTGCCCAACAAATCACACCAACATGTGCACCGTGTATGCCTAGCTTTAGATTACTACTTAAAGCATCTAAGCTGGTTGCCATAAAGCGAAACGTGTCTAAAAATCTAATTTCTAAATTTTTTTCATGGGACGCTATGTATGTAAATTTGGAGAGTGATATATACAACTCCTTATTCAGTGGGAGTACTTTAATATCACCCTCCACTTTGTTTAGTTCCCTAACGAAGAGGTGGGAGTCATATGGCGAAAAATTTTGAAAGAATACGGGGACAAAAGGTGCAATTTGAAAATTAATGTTACAAACATTATGGGCTGGACCCCTGTACTGGCCCGTTAAATGGCAATGATCACGTACTCGGTCGGCCCCCAGAATTTTCTTACAGATATGGCAATTAACTGCATATCGAAAACTATTTTCCTCCTCTGCACTCATTTTCATTGGTTTAATATTAGAGAGGTAGGTCGTGTAAATTTCACTTACATCTCTAATGAGAGATGTGACAAATTTGACACCTGCATCCTTACCAGTCTCTAAAACAAACTTATCTAAGGATGAGTAGGTACATGTAATGATGTAGCTGTAACATTCTCGCTCACTTTCGAATTGAGGGGGGTTAGAATGCATTCGAAGTCTGCATACACTACAAACGGAACATCTAAACTACGATTAAAATTCTTAAATTTAAGACTTGCTTTTTCAATTGTTGGAAGCGTTGAAACCATCTTGCCGCAATTCATCCGATGTTCCATCGATAACTTCTCGCTGTGGGAGAAGTTGAGGCAGGTGTTGCAAAAGAAAAGGTTGTGATCGTGTCCGGTTACCTGTGAGCGAACCAGTCTAAAAGTTTAAAATAAAAGAAAATTGATTAGTACTTTAAATAATATAAAATTATTTTAAATTATAAATCTTACCTTGATAAATTCTTGATCCATACAAAATGAGCCCTTCCATCGCTCTCCAAAAGCAATAAACTTAAATGCACTTCCCTTTCGACCTCCGTTAAATACAGCGGACCCACCACTTTTTCCTTTTCCTCATCGAATCCAAAAACGTTGATACTGATAGTAGAGTTCCGTCTTTCGAACACTTTAATTTGTGAAAGTGGAAGCGGAAACTCCAACTCCTCAAAATCTAAAGTAAGTGTTTCACGTACATAGATTTTTGAGCTATTAATATTGATATCGTAGCTCGAACATCTATGAGGATTGTTGGTGTTGAGTGGAGCTTTAAGGGCTGATATTAAAGCCCATTTAAAACAATATTCATCTGTGTTTTTCATATTCAGAATCGCCTTTTTCGCCTTCAACACCTTTGGAGTTTCAATGTAATTTGAAACTTTTAAAGGAGTGTATTTATTAACATTACACTCCAATCTTATTATTTGGGACATAGTCCATCCGCTGTCCCTTTCCTGGAACTCATCCATTTTTTGACGGATGAGCTCAGCATGCTGATTATAGACATCTTCTATATTTTTTCCAGCAGTAAGAACGCACATAGGCGTTTGATGCGACTTGATTTGCATCACCATCTCGTCTTGCTGGAATTTAATATATTCCGCAAATAGCTCAAAGTTTATTTTACACGATGTGTGTAAGGATAAGACATTGGCTAAAACTGGAATAAGTTCCGATGAGGCGTCAGTGAGGAATTCTTGAGGATCGAGAATTTCCTCATGCCTATTTTCAAATGCTAGAGTAATAA
Organism: Scaptomyza montana; assembly: GCA_018904305.1. Classification (NCBI taxonomy): domain Eukaryota; kingdom Metazoa; phylum Arthropoda; class Insecta; order Diptera; family Drosophilidae; genus Scaptomyza; species Scaptomyza montana. The sequence goes on along the minus strand of JAEIGR010000024.1, from coordinate 517,713 downwards.
TGCGGTTCTTAAATCCCCCCTGAAATCTGCTTAACAGCACTATTTAGGGGTATAAAAACACGCATTTTATGTGTACTGGACCTTAAATGTCCATTCCACTTTGAAAAAAGTACATTAACCTTACATGTGTTGCACCACTTTGTCGTCGCATTGGGAGTGGCGGTGATGATGTTTGTGGCGGCGTAGGGTGTATTGTTGTATGTGGTGGCGAAAGGTGCGTTGTTGAAGGTGCTGGCGATGGGTGTGTTGGTGTAAGTGGCATTGCTGGGCGTGTTGACGTAAGTGGTGTTGAAGGGTGTGTTGGGGAAGGCGGCGTTAAACATCTTCATGAGTGTGGTGGCTTTGCTTGTGATGGTAGAGGTAGTGGTAGTGGTAGTGGTTTGCGATCCTGGAGTGTGCGGTCTTGAATCGGTGCCGAAAATCTCAGCTAAGTCGTTGGCTGCGGCGGTGGTGTACACAATGTTGTTTGAAGACATTTTAAATCACAGACGTTTTAAAACACGGAAGAAAAATTTTAAAAGTTACACTTGTAATTTTCGAGAGCTACTGATGGTTTACTTAACCAAAACTACCTCTTTTATTCGTTTTAAAGTCAATGCAGGATATAAGATTTTCCTAGCACTTGACTAATAATCAAAACAGATATATAAAAAAACAGAGGTTAGAAAAGGATGGCGCTAAGCATTCATCTTAAGGATGAAGGGGGCAAAACAATTAACATTCCCATCTGCGTTTCATAGACGCTCATGTATAAAATAATATAAGGGGCGTGGCTTATTAAATTAGTACAAGAAGGATCACTCCTTCTCCTTCTAACACCTTCTCTCTCCAACACTTTCTCCCTCTATCACTTTCTCCCTCTAACACCTTCTCCCTCTAACACTCCCCCTCTTTCACCTTCTCCCTCTATCACTTTCTCCCTCTAACTCTTTATAATCTTAATCTACAAGAATCAATACTCTTGTTTAAAAACAATGTGTTGATCTTGCTGCTGCTGCTGCTGCGACAGAAAATTCCCATCCTTGCACACATAACCCCCCCACGAACGTTGTTGTTGATGATGTTGACAATAACAATGCACGTGTGCAGAGCAACGTATTTAAAACTGAAGCATGCTTGACTCTAGCACTTAATGGTTAAATAGCTAAAACTGATCCTGTCATTATCACAACCATAAATATCAATGTTTATGGCTTGCTTGTCAAACAGGAGCACACTTGACTCTAATACAAATTGGTTACATAGCCAAAACTGATAGTGTGAACACTTATTTTCACAACTTGACACCCGATCCCTTGCTCACAAACCCACATGAATGTTGTTGTTGTTGACAAAAACAATGTATGCTGTGGCTTGCTTGCACGTGTTCAAGGCAACGCACTTAAAACAGGAGCACACTTGACACCCGATCCTATGATCACTGATTCTCAAGGATGCTGTTGTTGATGTTGCTCTTGACAATAACAATGCATGTTGTGGCTTGCTTGCAGGGGGTAAAAGACAACGCACGTGCAAACAGATGTACACTTGACACCAGATTCTATGATCACTGATTCTCGCAACCATAACAATGCGGCCTAGGAATGTCATGCCTTTGTCCTTAATACCTAGTCTAATTAAAGCGGGCACGATCATGGGAAAAAAAGGGTCATAAATTATAGTATTGGGGGGTAATAAAAGTGTCAAAAAAAGGGTCATAAAATTTAATGGGGGGTAATTAAACTGTCAAAAATGAAAAGTCATAAATTGACACAGAACCGCCAGTTCCCTACTACTTTAATATTTATACTTCATCGTTTATTGAATTTATTATTATTTATTTTTTTAATACCCATATATTCGATTCTGTTCTATCTCAGTAATAATTTATTTTGCTTTTACATTCTTTAAGGTAATCTTTTAGGCTTAACAAATAATCTTTTCCTCAACTTTCCGTCTGCTCGCTAAAAGATTTTTTGACACTTTTCTTATTTAAGATATCCGTCAAACTATTTCTTATACTCGACTTAAATTATTTCATCAAACTCACATATCAATTAAATTTATAAAATAAAGAAAATGAAAACAGTAAGATGTTCTAAGCAGAATGTGTTTTGTACTCATTAACTGACTTCAAAAATTCTTCTTTTGATGTTGTCTGATACCCTATCTTAATTTGTGTAATACTTAATCGTTTTCATCAACTTAGTATTCTTTTGATTTTTAAAAATTTTATGTTATGTTGTTAGCTATTTTGACTAGACTTTACGCTTAAAACGAGATAGATTGTATTATTGTCCTTAATACGTTAGCTTAATTTTAACAGGGAAATCGATTGGACATTGATTTTTCACTTTATAATTGATTGCTTTAATATATTTTAACTGTCAACCTATATACCTTTCTACTTTTTTAGTGATTATGTAAGATTTTTATATTTCCAAACTCATTGCTTAAACTAAGAAAATTTCGTTATTAATTTCTTTTAATTGATGGATGGGAATATTTTATTTCATTATTATCCTCATTTTTATTACATTTAATAAAGAAGTGCATTGAACTAGCTTAACAGTTCGAGATATGAGTCTTACACTGTTTCGAAAATTATGACTTCGTTAGCTGTTTTAATTTAAGGGTTACGTATCTACTACTACTGTTCCTTAACTGTGATAGTTGCAGTTTTGTTTCTTTCTTTTATTTTATTTATTTATTTAATTTTTTTTTTTTTTTTTAGGTGCTTTATTAATTTTAATAAGAACAAAACCTTTTTTTCTAGATGCCATGTTATTAGGTCTTATTTTTTCATTTAATTATTATAATTATTTCTTAAAGAGATTCAGTTTCTTTAGTGCTCAAAACTTATTGTCGCTAAAGGATTTGTTATTCATTGATCTGAAATATTTCGTAAATTCATGAAACCATTGAAATGTGCTCTATTCTTCTTGAACCTTGCATTAATCTTGAATTTGGATGGCAAAATAAGGTTGTGATGTACTAAAGCTCGAGATGACGTAAAAGTCGGTATTTAATCTTCAGCAATATCTGCATAAAAAACTTTAGTCAGTATCGAATATATGAAGGAGTCTGTATCCATATAATTCAATGTGACCTTTTCTTGAAATTTTGGCTTAATATAATCGTAATGGAAATCATACATCTGCCATTTGGATAGCTCTAAAACTGTAAACCCTAAATACATTGGCTTGTCATAAACATTATGGAGCCGCTTCATCTGAATAGCATACATGTCTTCAGCAAATTGCGCAGAGCTGTGAAAACTAGCCTTTGCAATAAGCGAACGTGCACCTAAACGATTGCATGATGTGGTTTCCCACGAAGTGACAATTTTAACATCTTTACGTTTTTCAACGTTCTCCATTGTCTTCCCATAGACTGCGTTGTTTAACAGTTTAAAAAAGTATTTTTCAAAATTATTTTTCGCTAAAGTTCTATGGGAAGTGTTTAGATCAATATACTTGTTAAGCCAAGGTGCCTGTTTAAATTTTAAAACTCGATGTACAAACATTGTTGAAGGTTTTTGTAATGAATTGGGTATTTATTTTTGGACCTAAGGTCAGCAACAAGTTTACACACCTTTGCTTCTGGTGTGGGTTTTTGGTTTAACGGACAAAAAGGTAGATCATTATGATAATCATGAAGTGAATCTGGATATATAAGGTCTACTTCTAAAATATAACCATACTCAGAATTTGCGTCTATTTGAGCAACATCTAGTGAAGCAATCTCATCATCATTCATCCACTGAAAACCAGTGTATGGAAGACTCTGAGACATTGCCCAGCCATACAAATTATTTGCATCTAGATACATTAACTATTCAGATGGTTTGCTTGCGTCATACGCATCCACATACATATGGTTGGCTTTAGAGTACCGCTTACAGCACTGAACCAAACCACCCCTAATTCCACTTTGAATAAACCTATACATATCAATATCAGTTAGCAGATCTAATTCTATTTCGGTCGTTTTAAGCATAGCGTCCCATTACAAACCGGGTGTGGTGTAATAATGTGCAGGATCTAGAGAATATATTTTCTTGCATATTGCGCGAAAATTTTGAAAAACGTCAGTCAATAAAAGAACATCTGTTTTGAGATAAAGCTCCATATATTCTTTTAATGTCTGACAGTTGAAAACTTTCCATATATGCTGTGCATGTAAATAGTCATCAGGCGTACATTCTTTATTGGTTAAACTATTAAAGAACTTCTCCCTTGGAGGTAGACAGGTTTCGGCCATTCGGGTTTCTGAGTCCAAAAACTCATATGGAAAAACTCCCTTTCTACGCAATAAGTTAAACTCCTCCTCAGAGGGATAAAAACGCTTAACGCTCTCGAAACATTCAGTACTTAGATTACTACTTAAAGCATCTAAGCTGGTTGCCATAAAGCGAAACGTGTCTAAAAATCTAATTTCTAAATTTTTTCATGGGACGCTATGTATGTAAATTTGGAGAGTGATATATACAACTCCTTATTCAGTGGGAGTACTTTAATATCACCCTCCACTTTGTTAAGTTCCCTAACGAAGAGGTGGGAGTCATATCGCGAAAAATTGTGAAAGAATACGGGGACAAAAGGTGCAATTTGAAAATTAATGTTACAAACATTATGGGGCTGGACCCCTGTACTGGCCCGTTAAATGGCAATGATCACGTACTCGGTCGGCCCCCAGAATTTTCTTACAGATATGGCAATTAACTGCATATCGAAAACTATTTTCCTCCTCTGCACTCATTTTCATTGGTTTAATATTAGAGAGGTAGGTCGTGTAAATTTCACTTACATCTCTAATGAGAGATGTGACAAATTTGACACCTGCATCCTTACCAGTCTCTAAAACAAACTTATCTAAGGATGAGTCAAAGGAGCACTTAATATAGTACGAGAATGCTATAGGTACATGTAATGATGTAGCTGTAACATTCTCGCTCACTTTCGAATTGAGGGGGGTTAGAATGCATTCGAAGTCTGCATACACTACAAACGGAACATCTAAACTACGATTAAAATTCTTAAATTTAAGACTTGCTTTTTCCAATGAGGGTAACGTCGAAACCATCTTGCCGCAATTCATCCGATGTTCCATCGATAGCTTCTCGCTGTGGGAGAAGTTGAGGCAGGTGTTGCAAAAGAAAAGGTTGTGATCGTGTCCGGTTACCTATGAGCGAACCAGTCTAAAAGTTTAAAATAAAAGAAAATTGATTAGTACTTTAAATAATATAAAATTATTTTAAATTATAAATCTTACCTTGATAAATTCTTGATCCATACAAAATGAGCCCTTCCATCGCTCTCCAAAAGCAATAATCTTAAATGCACTTCCCTTTCGACCTCCGTTAAATACAGCGGACCCACCACTTTTTCCTTTTCCTCATCGAATCCAAAAACGTTGATACTGATAGTAGAGTTCCGTCTTTCGAACACTTTAATTTGTGAAAGTGGAAGCGGAAACTCCAACTCCTCAAAATCTAAAGTAAGTGTTTCACGTACATAGATTTTTGAGCTATTAATATTGATATCGTAGCTCGAACATCTATGAGGATTGTTGGTGTTGAGTGGAGCTTTAAGGGCTGATATTAAAGCCCATTTAAAACAATATTCATCTGTGTTTTTCATATTCAGAATCGCCTTTTTCGCCTTCAACACCTTTGGAGTTTCAATGTAATTTGAAACTTTTAAAGGAGTGTATTTATTAACATTACACTCCAATCTTATTATTTGGGACATAGTCCATCCGCTGTCCCTTTCCTGGAACTCATCCATTTTTTGACGGATGAGCTCGGCATGCTGATTATAGACATCTTCTATATTTTTCCAGCAGTAAGAACGCACATAGGCGTTTGATGCGACTTGATTTGCATCACCATCTCGTCTTGCTGGAATTTAATATATTCCGCAAATAGCTCAAAGTTTATTTTACACGATGTGTGTAAGGATAAGACATTGGCTAAAACTGGAATAAGTTCCGATGAGGCGTCAGTGAGGAATTCTTGAGGATCGAGAATTTCCTCATGCCTATTTTCAAATGCTAGAGTAATAATGCGGTTCTTAAATCCCCCTGAAATCTGCTTAACAGCACTATTTAGGGGTATGAAAACACGCATTTTATGTGTACTGGACCTTAAATGTCCATTCCACTTTGAAAAAGGACATTAACCTTACATGTGTTGCACCACTTTGTCGTCGCATTGGGAGTGGCGGTGATGATGTTTGTGGCGGCGTAGGGTGTATTGTTGTATGTGGTGGCGAAAGGTGCGTTGTTGAAGGTGCTGGCGATGGGTGTGTTGGTGTAAGTGGCATTGCTGGGCGTGTTGACGTAAGTGGTGTTGAAGGGTGTGTTGGGGAAGGCGGCGTTAAACATCTTCATGAGTGTGGTGGCTTTGCTTGTGATGGTAGAGGTAGTGGTAGTGGTAGTGGTTTGCGATCCTGGAGTGTGCGGTCTTGAATCGGTGCCGAAAATCTCAGCTAAGTCGTTGGCTGCGGCGGTGGTGTACACAATGTTGTTTGAAGACATTTTAAATCACAGACGTTTTAAAACACGGAAGAAAAATTTTAAAAGTTACACTTGTAATTTTCGAGAGCTACTGATGGTTTACTTAACCAAAACTACCTCTTTTATTCGTTTTAAAGTCAATGCAGGATATAAGATTTTCCTAGCACTTGACTAATAATCAAAACAGATATATAAAAAAACAGAGGTTAGAAAAGGATGGCGCTAAGCATTCATCTTAAGGATGAAGGGGGCAAAACAATTAACATTCCCATCTGCGTTTCATAGACGCTCATGTATAAAATAATATAAGGGGCGTGGCTTATTAAATTAGTACAAGAAGGATCACTCCTTCTCCTTCTAACACCTTCTCTCTCCAACACTTTCTCCCTCTATCACTTTCTCCCTCTAACACCTTCTCCCTCTAACACTCCCCCTCTTTCACCTTCTCCCTCTATCACTTTCTCCCTCTAACTCTTTATAATCTTAATCTACAAGAATCAATACTCTTGTTTATAAACAATGTGTTGATCTTGCTGCTGCTGCTGCTGCGACAGAAAATTCCCATCCTTGCACACATAACCCCCCACGAACGTTGTTGTTGATGATGTTGACAATAACAATGCACGTGTGCAGAGCAACGTATTTAAAACTGAAGCATGCTTGACTCTAGCACTTAATGGTTAAATAGCTAAAACTGATCCTGTCATTATCACAACCATAAATATCAATGTTTATGGCTTGCTTGTCAAACAGGAGCACACTTGACTCTAATACAAATTGGTTACATAGCCAAAACTGATAGTGTGAACACTTATTTTCACAACTTGACACCCGATCCCTTGCTCACAAACCCACATGAATGTTGTTGTTGTTGTTGTTGACAAAAACAATGTATGCTGTGGCTTGCTTGCACGTGTTCAAGGCAACGCACTTAAAACAGGAGCACACTTGACACCCGATCCTATGATCACTGATTCTCAAGGATGCTGTTGTTGATGTTGCTCTTGACAATAACAATGCATGTTGTGGCTTGCTTGCAGGGGGTAAAAGACAACGCACGTGCAAACAGATGTACACTTGACACCAGATTCTATGATCACTGATTCTCGCAACCATAACAATGCGGCCTAGGAATGTCATGCCTTTGTCCTTAATACCTAGTCTAATTAAAGCGGGCACGATCATGGGAAAAAAAGGGTCATAAATTATAGTATTGGGGGGTAATAAAAGTGTCAAAAAAAGGGTCATAAAATTTAATGGGGGAAATTAAACTGTCAAAAATGAAAAGTCATAAATTGACACAGAACCGCCAGTTCCCTACTACTTTAATATTTATACTTCATCGTTTATTGAATTTATTATTATTTATTTTTTTTAATACCCATATATTCGATTCTGTTCTATCTCAGTAATAATTTATTTTGCTTTTACATTCTTTAAGGTAATCTTTTAGGCTTAACAAATAATCTTTTCCTCAACTTTCCGTCTGCTCGCTAAAAGATTTTTTGACACTTTTCTTATTTAAGATATCCGTCAAACTATTTCTTATACTCGACTTAAATTATTTCATCAAACTCACATATCAATTAAATTTATAAAATAAAGAAAATGAATGTGTTTTGTACTCATTAACTGACTTCAAAAATTCTTCTTTTGATGTTGTCTGATACCCTATCTTAATTTGTGTAATACTTAATCGTTTTCATCAACTTAGTGTTCTTTTGATTTTTAAAAATTTTATGTTATGTTGTTAGCTATTTTGACTAGACTTTACGCTTAAAACGAGATAGATTGTATTATTGTCCTTAATACGTTAGCTTAATTTTAACAGGGAAATCGATTGGACATTGATTTTTCACTTTATAATTGATTGCTTTAATATATTTTAACTGTCAACCTATACACCTTTCTACTTTTTTAGTGATTATGTAAGATTTTTATATTTCCAAACTCATTGCTTAAACTAAGAAAATTTCGTTATTAATTTCTTTTAATTGATGGATGGGAATATTTTATTTCATTATTATCCTCATTTTTATTACATTTAATAAGGAAGTGCATTGAACTAGCTTAACAGTTCGAGATATGAGTCTTACACTGTTTCGAAAAGTATGACTTCGTTAGCTGTTTTAATTTAAGGGTTACGTATCTAATACTACTGTTCCTTAACTGTGATAGTTGCAGTTTTGTTTCTTTCTTTTATTTTATTTATTTATTTAATTTTTTTTTTTTGTAGGTGCTTTATTAATTTTAATAAGAACAAAACCTTTTTTTCTAGATGCCATGTTATTAGGTCTTATTTTTTCGTTTAATTATTATAATTATTTCTTAAAGAGATTCAGTTTCTTTAGTGCTCAAAACTTATTGTCGCTAAAGGATTTGTTATTCATTGATCTGAGATATTTCGTAAATTCATGAAACCATTGAAATGTGCTCTATTCTTCTTGAACCTTGCATTAATCTTGAATTTGGATGGCAAAATAAGGTTGTGATGTACTAAAGCTCGAGATGACGTAAGGTCGGTATTTAACATAACGGGCATAAAATAATGTACGTTTACTATCACCGGATTGGTTTATACCCACTAAATATTGGTATTTTCAGTTTTTTTTTTTCTTTCTTTGTTTTAATCGTTTTATACACCCTAGCTCTTGATCTTGTGTTTTGCTCTTAGATTAGGATCTGATTTTATTGTATACTGTTTGTGGAGGAGGCTCCAAAGAATAAGATTTGATTTGGTAATTGTATGGTATGATTTGTTTTTCTTTTTTTTGTGGTTGTATTGTAGAGCACTTCTTGTGTGTATGTTAAACTAATAAAAAGAGCGCAATCAAGTCATTTACAATATTTTTCACTAGCTTAGGATTCATGGTCTTAAGACCGTTTAGACTTCATGGTAAAAAGTTTTTGCTAGGCTATTTTCTATTATGATTCTTGTGGGTTATAATTCGTAAATTAAAAGAACGAGATAAAGTTGCTCTTGTTTAGGTCCACAATCTATTTTCTTGGTCCATTTTCCTTGGCATATAATACAGCAGAGAGTAAGATTTAAAAGTAGTATGTCATTCCATTCTGGTAATATTATTATTTTGTTTTTATTATGTTGTTATTTCATTTTTAATTTTATTCTTTTATGTTATTTGACTTTATATATATAGCCTTTAAATTTAAAGGTTTTGCCTCTCAATTTTTGAACCGAGACATAGTATTTTTATTTCTGTAATGCATAAACGTAAGCATCCTTGATCCCAGATAGTATGTTTATTCTTGATCAATATTTAGATCAGCAGCGTAGGCTTCCTAGATCTGTGTGTCTGTATCTATGCAACCTATTTTATCAGCTTTTAGGTATCGAGATTAAATTTTGCTCAGAATCTAATCGCTGCCTTAAACACATGAGTGTTACAACTTTCACACTTAAGGAGCATTAGATCTTTTCGTTTTAAAGAGTTTACTCTTTGACGCTTTTAAGAACAATTTGCTTGCCTGAGCTTGGTAAGTTATACAGTTAAAACAATTAGTGGAAAGATGGAACTGTCTTATAGAATTTCTTATACATTATTAGTTGCTTCTTTCCCTATCGCTTATTCTCACGCACTTTGAGATTATAACATTACTTAATGGAATGTGCTGTATTTTCCTGATAGTTTGCTGATTATTGTTGTTAATTATTATTTTGTTTATTTATTTATTTTACATCTCATATAGTATTTTTCTCTTATTTTTCTTTTTCGCTTCACTTCTATACTTACTTTCATAATTTATCATATGTTTCCTCTAATTTATATTCAATCGCCCTTTAATTGACAAAAACTGGGTGGCGGTAAGCTGTTATGAACGGAAGGAAATTAATCTATAAAACTGATGGAACGGAACAGTTGTGATTATTTTTCATATAAAAATAGAAGTAGGCTGTTAAAATAAATATTTAATTATATTAAATTAAAATTTGAATTGATTTTTAGTAAACCGGATTTTTTTTCGAAAATGTAGCTTTTAAAAGAATATATTAAGCTCATATCATATTTATTTAGATTTTCACATTGAGGTAACATCAGCCCAAGTCCCTCGATAGTGAGCTGCTGTTTACAGACGGTGAAGTAAATGGGATGCCGCTTTGTCGTTTCTCATAATCACAATTAAGCTGCCCGACGATGAAAATGAGTTCCTTTACGATTTATGTACTGTCACTGTTTGCAGCGGCCTGGCGTCCTCCAAAGAGTCAAACACTCATCATCATCATTTGCCCCCCTACGGCGAAGCGATCCTCACCTGAACCATCACTCGTACACACATAAGTAACTTTTACCTAGATTAGGTACGGTTTGCGTCTAGCCGTCTTATTTGAATAGTTCTGTTCTACTCTGCACCGATTTTGGATCCCCTGATTTCTATTATTCCCAGCTACTTTCCTAGGCTCACAGCTTTAAATTCTAACACACCAGCCCACATAACATATTATTTGGATATAAAAACATTAGACAATGACTATCAAGTACCAAGAGCTATTAAAAAAATGTATAAAGTATTCGGAGCAACACCCAAAATTGTTATTATGGCTTACATTAAATCGTGAAGTCATAGTCGAGTCTACTACGTACTACACATTTTTCCATGAGTTGTTCCCATTTAAAGCCCCTTTCAAATTATCCGTTTTTTCTTATTATTATTTTTTCAACCAAGTGTGTGCGAACCTGTTTTTTTCAATTTTCTCTTTCTAGAAAATGTCTTTAAGTTCGGCACCCTCATCGTCATTGAATATGTATGTACCTGTTTTTTGACAACCACAAAAAAATAACATCAAAACAGCCCCCGGTTTTTAAAACCGGAAAAAATAACAGATCCCTGTTTTAAACAGCAAAACAATTACCTGTTCCTAAAACCGAAAAACCGGTTTTTCACAGCTAAACTTCCACCTTTTCTATGTTTTCTTGGCTTACCTCTTTTCAATATTATTGGATGGGTTCTAGAACTGTAGTTGAAAGAGAAAATATTTGCCTGGGGAACGCCAGTTGGCTACCGAAAAATCACGAATTGATATTGCTGACAGATTTAAACTCTATTCAATAGCGTACTTTTAAGTCCCGGTTTTTTATCGACACGACTGTGGACTTGTTCTTTCATTTGGATGTTAAATTAAAGTTATAGTACGAAACGCAGCAGTATTGCGTCAGTACATTCGTTGGCTTTTGGTGAAAAAAAATAATAAAATAAATAAAATTTATAGCACTTTTTAAAAAATAGATTCGGTTCTCATACATTTTTTCGAAAAAAAATCACTAATTGACATTGATGACAGATGTAAATTACTTTGTAAGGAAAAAAAAACGGAAATTAAATTTGAGCCAAGATAATTAAAAATTTAATAAAAATCAGTAAAAGTCCTTAAAAAAGTAAAAATAAAAGTAATTGATATTTTCTTTTTAAATAAAAAAATATAAAGGGGAATTAATAATAGAATAATATCTCTCCTGCCTGTATTAACCTTCATCGTCGCTGAATGATTTGGTACCTGAGAGGTCTGTTGTGCCCCCTTCTAGTTCTATAACTCTTCCATCGGACATGGACTCTGTATGAGAGCAAGTATTTTTTGATGAGTTGAGGGTTTCTTAGCCTTTAATACGTTTGATATGTTGTTCTAAGAAAAGAAACTTCGTTTCCTTGTAAAGGCTACGCATACTGCTATAATGTGAAAGGAGGATTCTCTCTCCCGATTAACATTTGTCTTGCCTGAGATCAGATGTCTTCGATCAGCTCGCTTCCCGCTAAAGACTCTCGCTTTTCGTTAGCTCCTACCTTATTGTGCCTTTTTCTACGTCACACTTCGGCTCAAACCCTTTTAGGAGTGTCACTGCCCTCAACCTTGCTTGCGTGCTTATTTTGTCGTACCCTGCTATATTAACGTGAGTCGGGTACGATCTAGAAAAATGAATAAGTAGTGATTATCGAAAACTCAATCAAAGATACGTTTAAAAGACATTATGGAGGTAATGTTCAATCAATTGTTTAGTTAGAACAATCAGCAATATAATAGGACAGCTAAAATAACATACATAAAAGTAAATCTTTTAATTGTTAAAATGTTTTAAGACATTGTCTTTAGTCATATAAAAATCTTTGCAAATGATTATGTCTGTATAAGCAAACATAATATTTTAATGAGAAGGGCTGCTCACCAAACCGGAAAACTTAAACTTTTCAATAATAGAAATACAAAATAAAATCCCTATAACATACATATTGAATGACGATGAGGGTGCCGAACTTAAAGACATTTTCTAGAAAGAGAAAATTGAAAAAAAACAGGTACGCACACACTTGGTTGAAAAAATAATAATAAGAAAAAACGGATAATTTGAAAGGGGCTTTAAATGGGAACAACTCATGGAAAAATGTGTAGCACGTAGTAGACTCGACTATGACTTCACGATTTAATGTAAGCCATAATAACAATTTTGGGTGTTGCATTGTTCGATCAAATTTTCTCCGAATACTTTATACATTTTTTTAATAGCTCTTGGTACTTGATAGTCATTGTCTAATGTTTTTATATCCAAATAATATGTTATGTGGGCTGGTGTGTTAGAATTTAAAGCTGTGAGCCTAGGAAAGTAGCTGGGAATAATAGAAATCAGGGGATCCAAAATCGGTGCAGAGTAGAACAGAACTATTCAAATAAGACGGCTAGACGCAAACCGTACCTAATCTAGGTAAAAAATACTTATGTGTGTACGAGTGATGGTTCAGGTGAGGATCGCTTCGCCGTAGGGGGGCAAATGATGATGATGAGTGTTTGACTCTTTGGAGGACGCCAGGCCGCTGCAAACAGTGACAGTACGTAAATCGTAAAGGAACTCATTTTCATCGTCGGGCAGCTTAATTGTGATTATGAGAAACGACAAAGCGGCATCCCATTTACTTCACCGTCTGTAAACAGCAGCTCACTATCGAGGGACTTGGGCTGATGTTACCTCAATGTGAAAATCTAAATAAATATGATATGAGCTTAATATATTCTTTTAAAAGCTACATTTTCGAAAAAAATCCGGTTTACTAAAAATAAATTCAAATTTTAATTTAATATAATTAAATATTTATTTTAACAGCCTACTTCTATTTTTATATGAAAAATAATCACAACTGTTCCGTTCCATCAGTTTTATAGATTAATTTCCTTCCGTTCATAACAGCTTACCGCCACCCAGTTTTTGTCAATTAAAGGGCGATTGAATATAAATTAGAGGAAACATATGATAAATTATGAAAGTAAGTATAGAAGTGAAGCGAAAAAAGAAACATAAGAGAAAAATACTATATGAGATGTAAAAGAAATAAATAAACAAAATAATAATTAACAACAATAATCAGCAAACTATCAGGAAAATACAGCACATTCCATTAAGTAATGTTATAATCTCAAAGTGCGTGAGAATAAGCGATAGGGAAAGAAGCAACTAATAATGTATAAGAAATTCTATAAGACAGTTCCATCTTTCCACTAATTGTTTTAACTGTATAACCTAAGTAAAGTAAGTATAGAAGTGAAGCGAAAAAATAAACATAAGAGAAAAATACTATATGAGATGTAAAAGAAATAAATAAACAAAATAATAATTAACAACAATAATCAGCAAACTATCAGGAACATACAGCACATTCCATTAAGTAATGTTATAATCTCAAAGTGCGTGAGAATAAGCGATAGGGAAAGAAGCAACTAATAATGTATAAGAAATTCTATAAGACAGTTCCATCTTTCCACTAATTGTTTTAGCTGTATAACCTACCAAGCTCAGGCAAGCAAATTGTTCTTAAAAGCGTCAAATAGTAAACTCTTTAAAACGAAAAGATCTAATGCTCCTTAAGTGTGAAAGTTGTAACACTCATGTGTTTAAGGCAGCGATTAGATTCTGAGCAAAATTTAATCTCGATACCTAAAAGCTGATAAAATAGGTTGCATAGATACAGACACACAGATCTAGGAAGCCTACGCTGCTGATCTAAATATTGATCAAGAATAAACATACTATCTGGGATCAAGGATGCTTACGTTTATGCATTACAGAAATAAAAATACTATGTCTCGGTTCAAAAATTGAGAGGCAAAACCCTTAAATTTAAAGGCAATATATAAAGTCAAATAACATAAAAGAATAAAATTAAAAATGAAATAACAACATAATAAAAACAAAATAATAATATTACCAGAATGGAATGACATACTACTTTTAAATCTTACTCCCTGCTGTATTATATGCCAAGGAAAATGGACCAAGAAAATAGATTGTGGACCTAAACAAGAACAACTTATTCTCGTTCTTTTAATGTGCGAATTATAACCCACAAGAATCATAATAGAAAATAGCCTAGCAAAAACTATTTACCATGAAGTCTAAACGGTCTTAAGACCATGAATCCTAAGCTAGTGAAAATTATTGTAAATGACTTGATTGCGCTCTTTTTATTAGTTTAACATACACACAAGAAGTGCTCTACAATACAACCACAAAAAAAAAGAAGAACAAATCATACCATACAATTACCAAATCAAATCTTATTCTTTGGAGCCTCCTCCACAAACAGTATACAATAAAATCAGATCCTAATCTAAGAGCAAAAAACACAAGATCAAGAGCTAGGGTGTATAAAACGATTAAAACAAAGAAAGAAAAAAAAAACTGAAAATACCAATATTTAGTGGGTATAAACCAATCCGGTGATAGTAAACGTACATTATTTTATGCCCGTTATGTTAAATACCGACTTTTACGTCATCTCGAGCTTTAGTACATCACAACCTTATTTTGCCATCCAAATTCAAGATTAATGCAAGGTTCAAGAAGAGTAGAGCACATTTCAATGGTTTCATGAATTTACGAAATATCTCAGATCAATGAATAACAAATCCTTTAGCGACAATAAGTTTTGAGCTCTAAAGAAAATGAATCTCTTTAAGAAATAATTATAATAATTAAATGAAAAAAATAAGACCTAATAACATGGCATCTAGAACAAAAAGGTTTTGTTCTTATTAAAATTAATAAAGCACCTACAAAAAAAAAAAAAAAATTAAATAAATAAATAAAATAACAGAAAGAAAAAAATGGAAGTGAGATGTAACAAAACTGCAACTATCACAGTTAAGGAACAGTAGTAGTAGATACGTAACCCTTAAATTAAAACAGCTAACGAAGTCATACTTTTCGAAACAGTGTAAGACTCATATCTCGAACTGTTAAGCTAGTTCAATGCACTTCCTTATTAAATGTAATAAAAATGAGGATAATAATGAAATAAAATATTCCCATCCATCAATTAAAAGAAATTAATAACGAAATTTTCTTTGTTTAAGCAATGAGTTTGGAAATATAAAAATCTAAAATAATCACTAAAAAAGTAGAAAGGTATATAGGTTATAAAATATATTAAAGCAATCAATTATAAAGTGAAAAATCAATGTCCAATCGATTTCCCTGTTAAAATTAAGCTAACGTATTAAGGACAATAATACAATCTATCTCGTTTTATGCGTAAAGTCTAGTCAAAATAGCTAACAACATAACATAAAATTTTTAAAAATCAAAAGAATACTAAGTTGATGAAAACGATTAAGTATTACACAAATTAAGATAGGGTATCAGACAACATCAATAGAAGAATTTTTGAAGTCAGTAAATGAGTACAAAACACATTCTGCTTAGAACATCTTACTGTTTTCATTTTCTTTATTTTATAAATTTAATTGATATGTGAGTTTGATGAAATAATTTAAGTCGAGTATAAGAAATAGTTTGACGGATATCTTAAATATGAAATGTGTCAGATGACGAAAATCTTTAAGCGAGCAGACGGAAAGTTAAGGAAAAGATTATTTGTTAAGCCTAAAAAATTACCTTAAAGAGTGTAAAAGAAAAACAAGTGGAAACGTTGCAGTCGGACGCAACCGACTGCGGCATACTCGATACCAGAATTAAAACCGGTAAAAAGAGGCCTGAATGCAAAGGGGTACGGATGCGGCAGGGGTTTACGCTGCCTTAAAGATTCTCCGATGCAGATGGGGATGCCACCGGCTATATTCCTTCCAAATTTGGTGACTCTAGCTCAAAGTTTGTTAAAGGTTTGGAAAGGGGGGCTGGGGGCGGTATGGGTGGGCGTGGCATCCAAATTTTTGATGCAGATCTTTCTGAAATGTCAATTGCTATCTTCATACCAAATTTGGTGACTCTAGCTCCACAACTCTGGAAGATACACGCATTCCTGTTTTTGACGAAGCGTTGGGGTGGATGGGGGTGGCTAGGGCAGTATTGGTGGGCGTGGCATCCAATCTTTTGATGCAGTTTTTGAGGGGTCATCATCACCTATCTTCGCACCAAATTTGGTGGCTATAGCTCAAAAACTGTGGGAGATATAGGCTTTTTTGACTTTAAAATTGGGGGGGCTGGGGGCGGAATGGGGGGGCGTGGCTCCAAAATTTTTGATGCAGTTCTTTGGGAGTTGCTAGTAGCTATCTTTTTACCAAATTTGGTACTTCTAGCTGTAAGGATGTGCGAAATATGTGGACTTATCGGTTTTGAGTTATCGAATTTATCGATTTGCCAGCCCCCCAGTTATCGTAGAACCCCCATCTTGACACTTTAATTTACTATCCCATAGATAAAGAGATTTGGAAAGTTTCAAGTCTCTAGCTTGAAGGGTGTGGAAAAAAGTTGCGTTCATACAGACGGACAGACGGACAGACACCATGACGGACATTGCACAAACTCAATATACTCTTTACCTTCGGTATCGAGTATAAGGCAGCGTTTACAATGTCAGCTTAGCTTGGATTGAAGCTTTTAAAAATCTGAAATCCACGCTGGTAGTTTACAATGTCAGCGTGAACAATGCAATCAGCTGATTCGACTCAGCCAACACATTTGCAATGGCGCGAAAATTAAACGATTTGCTTTTCTTACAAAACAATGATTTTATTGTTATATATGCGTAAATATGTACTAAATAAATATTAAATAGTGAATTATATTGACATTTACCTCTGTATTGAGTAAAATAGTGGTAAAAATATTGGAGCTTACGAAGATGCGACACCTATTGACAGCCATTTTGAGTAAAATAGTTGCTAATTTCGAAAATGCGACACCTATTGACAGCTTTTAAAACTCAATTTTTGAAGAGCTTTTTTCCACTCCAAGCTGAGATGCAAGCGAGACTGGTTACAGATTGGAAATGAGGGAGACAAACTTATGTGAAAAATATGTGTGTCAGACAGGAACAAAACATTTTCCAATCTCACGCTGACATTGTAAACGCTGCCTAATAAAGAAAGAACAGAATCGAATATATGGGTATTAAAAAAAAAAAAATAAATTATAATTAATTCAATAAACAATGAAGTATAAATTATAAGATCTAAACAATTTTGTTGAAACATGATTTATTATACCAGCTACATGAACTTCTTTAAGCTTTCAAAATAGTGACATACATAAAAGCATTCTTAGATATGTATATAGTGAGTACTAGAACTTAGGCTTATAATATAGACTTAAAAAAGCTTTTTATCAAGCCGAAACAAAATCATGGAGTATGACTTGTGTGGTCTACTTGCTATAGTTATATGTCATTAATATAAATGTTCGGTGTTTGTGTTTGCTTAATCCCTCAACGGAACAAGCTTAATAAAATTCTCAAATTTAACATACTGTAAAAATCTATGAAAAAAAAACTAAATAAATTAAATTAAAACATACCTATAAGAAAAAAAATTAAAAAGTTATACTAATTAGCTTTATACAAGTAACAGAAGTCAGTGAAATAATCAAAACAGATGTATGCAAATAAAGGTTAGAAACGTAAGTAGCGAACAAATTGGGTGTGCGTTAGAAAGAGGGACATTCAATTAACATACCACCTGCATTTCATAGACGCTCGTGTATAGAATCGCATACAGGAGCGTGTTTTAATATAATAATATAAGCAGAATCGCAGGATCCCCCTATAGCACATTCACCCTCTAACACTTACTCCCTCTAACACTAACTCTCTCTTTCTCCCTCTAACACTTTCCCCCTCTTACACTTTCCCCCTATAACATTCCAATCTAAATCTGCAAGTCTCAATACTCTTGTTTAAAAACAATGTTTTGATCTTGCTGCTGCTGCGTAGGAAAATTCCCATCCCTTGCTTACATAACCCTCACGAATGTTGTTGTTGCTTTTGATCATAAGAATGCGGCCTACGAATGTACTGCACTTTGACAAGCGTACTTCAAACAAGCACAATCTTGTCTCAACCCTTTTATCCTTTGGAACACTGGTTTTCACAACCATAAACATTCATTGTTTATGTTTTGCCTGCAGGTGTGCAAGGCAACGCACCTCAAACAGGCACCCTCTCGACTCTCTCTTATCTACTTATTCGTAGTTAAGAAACCTGCGCACAGTTGACTCTCTCTCTCTTATCTACTAAATTGTAGCTAAGAAACCTTAATAGTTTCAAAGGCAATGTACTTGGCTCACTGATCCTCACGGACGGTGATATCTATAACATATTAGCCAACTAATGTACTTGACCTTTGACTAGTGCATTTCAAGCATGCACAAACTTGTCTCTAAGTCTTCTAACACTTTCCCCTCTAACACTTTCCGCCTCTAACACTTTCTCCCTCTAACACCTTCTCCCTCTATCCTTTCCTCCTCCAACATATTTTAATCTTAATATACAAGTATCAATACTCTTGTTTAAAAACAATGTGTTGATCTTGCTGCTGCTGCTGTTGCTGCGTAGGAAAATTTCCATCCCTTGCTTACATAACCCCCCACGAAGGTTGTAGTTGTTGACAATAACAATGCACGTGTGCAGAGCAACGTATTTAAAAACAGGAGCACACTTGACTCTAACAATAATTGGTTAAATAGTTAAACCTGATTTTCCCAATAACTATGCTCAATGTTTATGGCTTGCTCGTTTAACAGGCGCATCCTTGACACCAGATCCTATGATCATATAACCCACTTGAATGTTTTTATGTTGCTGCTTTTGACAAAAAACAATGCATGCTGTGGCTTAGCCTGTATTTAACTCTAATAATAAATGGTTAAATAGCCAAAACTGATTTTCCCAATAATTATTATCCATGTTTATGCCTTGCTCGTTTAACAGGCGCATCCTTGACACCAGATTCCTTGCTTACAAATTCCACATGAATGTTGTTATTGTTACTGCTCTTTACAAAAAACAATGCATACTGTTGCGTGCTTGCATGTGTGCAAGGCAATGCACTTAAAACAGGAACACACTTGAGACCAGATCCTATGATCACTGATTCTCAAGTGGGTAATAAAAGTGTAAAAAAGGGATCGCTGATTCTCAAGTGGGTTAATAAATTATGATTGGGGGAAATAAAAGTGACAGCTATATCCTGTTCCAGAACCGGCAGTTCCCTACTACTTATAGCTTAATTGAAAAGAGAGGCCGAAGCGAAGTGTGGCAATTTTTCTCTAAAATAAAAAACGAAAATGGAGAGGAATTGGCTGAGCTTGTAGCCTATAAGATTTATTGTGTTGTTTATAAGTTTGCAGGAAGAACATCTAACCTTGTGAAGCACAAATGTTATTTAGAGAGTGCAACTAAGTTTTGCAAAGCCCCTATTGATGTGATTTTAGCAACAAAACAGGAGTGTGTAGCTGTTGTTACTGAATGGGTCACTAAGAACTGTCGTCCATTCAAAATTATCGACGACTCCGGCTTTCAAAAGTTGGCATCATTTTTAATCAATGTTGGAGCAAAGTTTGGTGACGTTGATAAACTATTACCACATCCAACCACAGTTCCGCGAAACATAACTACGATTTATGAGTCGCATATTGGCCCAATAAAAGCAGAAATTCAAAAACATAAAGCCTTCGGATATGCCATCACAAGCGACATATGGACGGATAATTTTTTAAAGTCATCGTATTTGTCCTGTACTGTGCACTACATACAGGAAGGAGTTCTGTTTGAACGTCTAATGGCCATGAAATCCATGAAAGAAAAGTCCAGCGCAGGTTTGTAATTTATATCTACAAGTGTACAATTAGAATTTAAAGGTATTTTCTATAACTAGGTATAAATATTCGGGCAAAAATAGATGACATATTGGGGGATTTCGGATGTAATCTTGAAGAGGACAGTCCCATCGTTGTAACAGATCGTAGGTCCAATATGATCAAAGTCTTCAGCGATTTTGAGAAAATACATTGCATTAACCATCTGATAAAAACGAATTTGGAAATTCTATAGATGCTGTTCCAGAGATGGGGATTATCGTCACCATATGTACCAAGCTTGTGAAATATTTTAAAAAGTCTGGGCTGAACTCTTCTTTTTGCCCCACTCGCTGGAATACAATGTACTATTTGCTTATATCAGTAGAAAATAATTGGATTGAGTTAAACACTAAGCTCAAAGATAACAAGTGGAAACGTTGCAGTCGGACGCAACCGACTGCAGCATACTCGATACCAGTATTAAACAAGTGGAAACGTTGCAGTCGGACGCAACCGACTGCAGCATACTCGATACCAGTATTAAAACCGGTAAAAAGAGGCCTGATTGCAAAGGGGTACGGATGCGGCAGGGATGTACGCTGCCTTAAAGATTCTCCGATGCAGATGGGAATGCCACCAGCTATATTCCTTCCAAATTTGGTGACTCTAGCTCAAAGTTTGTAAAATGTAGGGAAAGGGGGGGGAGGCTGGGGCAGTATGGGTAGTTGTGGCATCAAAATTTTTGTTGCAGATCTTTGTGAAATGTCAATTGCTATCTTCATACCAAATTTGGTGGCTCTAGCTCGAAATTTGTAATAAGTGGGGAAAGGGGGGGCTGGGGGTGGTATGGGTGGGCGAGGCATCCAAATTTTTGATGCAGATCTATGTGGAATGTCAATTGCTATCTACATACCAAATTTGGTGACTCTAGCTCGAAGTTTGTAAAAAGTAGGGCAAGGGGGGCTGGGGGCGGTTTGGGTGGGCGTGGCATCCAAATTTTTGATGCAGATCTTTGTGGAATGTCAATTGTTATCTTCATACCAAATTTGGTGACTCTAGCTCAAAATTTGTAAAAGGTGAGGAAAGGGGGGGCTGGGGGCGGTTTGGGTGGGCGTGGCATCCAAATTTTTGTTGAAGATCTTTCTGAAATGTCAATTGCTATCTTCATACCAAATTTGGTGACTCTTGCTCGAAATTTGTAAATAGTGGGGAAAGGGGGGCTGGGGGCGGTATGGGTGGGCGAGGCATCCAAATTTTTGATGCAGATCTTTCTGAAATGTCAATTGCTATCTTCATACCAAATTTGGTGACTCTAGCTCGAAATTTGTAAAATGTGGGGAAAGGGGGGGGCTTGGGGCGGTATGGGTGGGCGTGGCATCCAAATTTTTGATGCAGATCTTTGTGGAATGTTAATTGCTATCTTCATACCAAATTTGGTGACTCTAGCTCGAAGTTTGTAATAGTTGGGGAAAAGGGGGCTGGGGCTAGAAAGGGTGGGCGTGACATCCAAATTTGTGATGCAAATCTTTGTGGAATGTCAATTGCTATCTTCATACCAAATTTGGTGACTCTAGCTCAAAGTTTGTAAAAGGTTAGGAAAGGTGGGGGGGGGGGGACTGGGGCGGTATGGGTAGTTGTGGCATCAAAATTTTTGTTGCAGATCTTTGTGGAATGTCCATTGCTATCTTCATACCAAATTTGGTGACTCTAGTTCGAAATTTGTAACAGGTGGGGAAAGGGGGGGCTGGGGGCGGTAAGGGTGTGCGTGGCATCCAAATTTTTGATGCAGATCTTTGTAAAATGTCAATTGCTATCTTCATACCAAATTTTGTGACTCCAGCTCGAAATTTGTAAAAAGTGGGAAAGGAGGGCTGGGGGCGGTATGGGTGGGCGTGGAATCAAAATTTTTGATGCAGATCTTTCTGAAATGTCAATTGCTATCTTCATACCAAATTTGGTGACTCTAGCTCGAAAATTTTAAAAAGTGGGGAAAGGGGGGCGAAATGGAGGGCGTGGCTCCAAAACTTTGATGCAGTTTTTTGGGGGTCGTTACCAGCTATTTTCCCACCAAATTTGGAGGCTCTAGCTCCACAATTCTGGAAGATACACGCATTCCCGTTTTTGACGAAGCGTTGTGGTGGATGGGGGCGGCTAGGGCAGTATCGGTGGGCGTGGCATCCAAACTTTTGATGCAGATTTTGGGGGGTCATCATCACCTATCTTGGCACCAAATTTGGTGGCTATAGCTCAAAAACTGTGGGATATATAGGCTTTTTTGACTTTAAAATGGAGGGGGGGCTGGGGGCGGAATGTGGGGGCGTGGCTCCAAAATTTTTGATGCAGTTTTTTGGGGGTTGCTAGTAGCTATCTTCTTACCAAATTTGGTACTTCTAGCTGTAAGGATGTGCGAAATATGTGGATTTATCGATTTTGAGTTATCGAATTTATCGATTTGAAAGCCCCCCAGTTATCGTAGAACCCCCATATTGAAAATTTAATTTACTATCCCATAGATAAAGAGATTTGGAAAGTTTCAAGTCTCTAGCTTGAAGGGTGTGGAAAAAAGTTGCGTTCATACAGACGGACAGACGGACAGACACCATGACGGACATTGCACAAACTCAATATACTCTTTACCTTCGGTATCGAGTATAAAACAAGTAGAAACGTTGCAGTCGGACGCAACCGACTGCGGCATACTCGATACCAGTATTAAAACCGGTAAAAAGAGGCCTGATTGCAAAGGGGTACGGATGCGGCAGGGGGTGTACGCTGCCTTAAAGATTTTCCGATGCAGATAGGGATGCCACCAGCTATATTCCTTCCAAATTTGGTGACTCTAGCTCAAAGTTTGTAAAATGTAGGGAAAGGGGGGCTGGAGCGGTATGGGTGGGCGTGGCATCAAAATTTTTGTTGCAGATCTTTGTTAAATGTCAATTGCTATCTTCATACCAAATTTGGTGACTCTAGCTCGAAGTTTGTAAAAAGTGTGGAAAAGGGGGCTGGGGGCGGTATAGGTGGGCGAGGCATCGAAATGTTTGATGCAGATCTATGTGGAATGTCAATTGCTATCTACATACCAAATTTAGTGACTCTAGCTCGAAGTTTGTAAAAAGTGGGGAAAGGGGGGCTGGGGGCGGTATGGGTGGGCGAGGCATCCAAATTTTTGATGCAGATCTATGTGGAATGTCAATTGCTATCTACATACCAAATTTGGTGAATCTAGCTCGAAGTTTGTAAAAAGTATGGCAAGGGGGGCTGGGGGCGGTATGGGTGGGCGTGGCATCCAAATTTTTGATGCAGATCTTTCTGAAATGTCAATTGCTATCTTCATACCAAATTTGGTGACTCTAGCTCGAAAATTGTAAAAAGTGGGGAAAGGGGGGCGAAATGGGGGCGTGGCTCCAAAACTTTGATGCAGTTTTTTGGGGGTCGTTAACAGCTATCTTCCCACCAAATTTGGAGGCTCTAGCTCCACAACTCTGGAAGATACACGTATTCCCGTTTTTGACGAAGCGTTGGGGTGGATGGGGGCGGCTAGGGCAGTATTGGTGGGCGTGGCATCTTAACTTTTGGTGCTGTTTTTAGGGGGTCATCATCACCTATCTTGGCACCAAATTTGGTGGCTCTAGCTCAAAAACTGTGGGAGATATAGTCTTTTTTGACTTTAAAATGCGGGGGGGCTGGGGGCGTAATGGGTGGGCGTGGCTCCAAAACTTTGATAAACTATTACCACATCCAACCACAGTTCCGCGAAACATAACTACGATTTATGAGTCGCATATTGGCCCAATAAAAGCAGAAATTCAAAAACATAAAGCCTTCGGATATGCCATCACAAGCGACATATGGACGGATAATTTTTTAAAGTCATCGTATTTGTCCTGTACTGTGCACTTTATACAGGAAGGAGTTCTGTTTGAACGTCTAATGGCCATGAAATCCATGAAAGAAAAGTCCTGCGCAGGTTTGTAATTTATATCTACAAGTGTACAATTAGAATTTAAAGGTATTTTCTATAACTAGGTATAAATATTCGGGCAAAAATAGATGACATATTGGGGGATTTCGGATGTAATCTTGAAGAGGACAGTCCCATCGTTGTAACAGATCGTAGGTCCAATATGATCAAAGTCTTCAGCGATTTTAAGAAAATACATTGCATTAACCATCTGATAAAAAACGAATTTGGAAATTCTATAGATGCTGTTCCAGAGATGGGGATTATCGTCACCATATGTACCAAGCTTGTGAAATATTTTAAAAAGTCTGGGCTGAACTCTTCTTTTGCCCCACTCGCTGGAATACAATGTACTATTTGCTTATATCAGTAGAAAATAATTGGATTGAGTTAAACACTAAGCTCAAAGATAACAAGTGGAAACGTTGCAGTCGGACGCAACCGACTGCGGCATACTCGATACCAGTATTAAACAAGTGGAAACGTTGCAGTCGGACGCAACCGACTGCGGCATACTCGATACCAGTATTAAAACCGGTAAAAAGAGGCCTGATTGCAAAGGGTACGGATGCGGCAGGGGTGTACGCTGCCTTAAAGATTCTCCGATGCAGATGGGAATGCCACCAGCTATATTCCTTCCAAATTTGGTGACTCTAGCTCAAAGTTTGTAAAATGTAGGGAAAGGGCGGGGGGGGGGGGGGCTGGGGCAGTATGGGTAGTTGTAGCATCAAAATTTTTGTTGCAGATTTTTGTGAAATGTCAATTGCTATCTTCATACCTAATTTGGTGGCTCTAGCTCGAAATTTGTAATTAGTGATGAAAGGGGGGCTGGGGGCGGTATGGGTGGGCGAGGCATCCAAATTTTTGATGCAGATCTATGTGGAATGTCAATTGCTATCTACATACCAAATTTGGTGACTCTAGCTCGAAGTTTGTAAAAAGTAGGGCAAGGGGGGCTGGGGGCGGTATGGGTGGGCGTGGCATCCAAATTTTTGATGCAGATCTTTCTGAAATGTCAATTGCTATCTTCATACCAAATTTGGTGACTCTAGCTCGAAAATTGTAAAAAGGTGGGGAAAGGGGGGCGAAATGGAGGGCGTGGCTCCAAAACTTTGATGCAGTTTTTTGGGGGTCGTTACCAGCTATTTTCCCACCAAATTTGGAGGCTCTAGTTCCACAATTCTGGAAGATACACGCATTCCCGTTTTTGACGAAGCGTTGTGGTGGATGGGGGCGGCTAGGGCAGTATCGGTGGGCGTGGCATCCAAACTTTTGATGCAGTTTTTGGGGGTTGTCATCACCTATCTTGGCACCAAATTTGGTGGCTAAAGCTCAAAAACTGTGGGAGATATGGGCTTTTTTGACTTTAAAATGGGGGGGGGCTGGGGGTGGAATGTGGGGGCGTGGCTCCAAAATTTTTGATGCAGTTTTTTGGGGGTTGCTAGTTGCTATCTTCTTACCAAATTTGGTACTTCTAGCTGTAAGGATGTGCGAAATATGTGTATTTATCGATTTTGAGTTATCGAATTTATCGATTTGCCAGCCCCCCAGTTATCGTAGAATCCCCATCTTGAAACTTTAATTTACTATCCCATAGATAAAGAGATTTGGAAAGTTTCAAGTCTCTAGCTTGAAGGGTGTGGAAAAAAGTTGCGTTCATACAGACGGACCGACGGACAGACACCATGACGGACATTGCACAAACTCAATATACTCTTTACCTTCGGTATCGAGTATAAAACAAGTAGAAACGTTGCAGTCGGACGCAACCGACTGCGGCATACTCGATACCAGTATTAAAACCGGTAAAAAGAGGCCTGATTGCAAAGGGGTACGGATGCGGCAGGGGTGTACGCTGCCTTAAAGATTTTCCGATGCAAATGGGGATGCCACCAGCTATATTCCTTCCGAATTTGGTGACTCTAGCTCAAAGTTTGTAAAATGTAGCGAAAGGGGGGCTGGGGCGGTATGGGTGGGCGTGGCATCAAAATTTTTGTTGCAGATCTTTGTTAAATGTCAATTGCTATCTTCATACCAAATTTGGTGACTCTAGCTCGAAGTTTGTAAAAAGTGGGGAAAGGGGGGCTGGGGGCGGTATAGGTGGGCGAGGCATCGAAATGTTTGATGCAGATCTATGTGGAATGTCAATTGCTATCTACATACCAAATTTGGTGACTCTAGCTCGAAGTTTGTAAAAAGTGGGGAAAGGGGGGCTGGGGGCGGTATGGGTGGGCGAGGCATCCAAATTTTTGATGCAGATCTATGTGGAATGTCAATTGCTATCTACATACCAAATTTGGTGAATCTAGCTCGAAGTTTGTAAAAAGTGGGGCAAGGGGGGCTGGGGGCGGTATGGGTGGGCGTGGCATCCAAATTTGTGATGCAGATCTTTGTGGAATGTCAATTGCTATCTTCATACCAAATTTGGTGACTCTAGCTCGAAAATTGTAAAAAGTGGGGAAAGGAGGGCGAAATGGGGGGCGTGGCTCCAAAACTTTGATGCAGTTTTTTGGGGGTCGTTAACAGCTATCTTCCCACCAAATTTGGAGGCTCTAGCTCCACAACTCTGGAAGATACACGCATTCCCGTTTTTGACGAAGCGTTGGGGCGGATGGGGGCGGCTAGGGCAGTATTGGTGGGCGTGGCATCCAAACTTTTGGTGCAGTTTTTAGAGGGTCATCATCACCTATCTTGGCACCAAATTTGGTGGCTATAGCTCAAAAACTGTGGGAGATATAGCCATTTCTGATTTCAAAATGCGGGGGGGCTGGGGGCGTAATGGGTGGGCGTGGCTCCAAAACTTTGATAAACTATTACCACATCCAACCACAGTTCCGCGAAACATAACTACGATTTATGAGTCGCATATTGGCCCAATAAAAGCAGAAATTCAAAAACATAAAGCCTTCGGATATGCCATCACAAGCGACATATGGACGGATAATTTTTTAAAGTCATCGTATTTGTCCTGTACTGTGCACTACATACAGGAAGGAGTTCTGTTTGAACGTCTAATGGCCATGAAATCCATGAAAGAAAAGTCCTGCGCAGGTTTGTAATTTATATCTACAAGTGTACAATTAGAATTTAAAGGTATTTTCTATAACTAGGTATAAATATTCGGGCAAAAATAGATGACATATTGGGGGATTTCGGATGTAATCTTGAAGAGGACAGTCCCATCGTTGTAACAGATCGTAGGTCCAATATGATCAAAGTCTTCAGCGATTTTGAGAAAATACATTGCATTAACCATCTGATAAAAAACGAATTTGGAAATTCTATAGATGCTGTTCCAGAGTTGGGGATTATCGTCACCATATGTACCAAGCTTGTGAAATATTTTAAAAAGTCTGGGCTGAACTCTTCTTTTTGCCCCACTCGCTGGAATACAATGTACTATTTGCTTATATCAGTAGAAAATAATTGGATTGAGTTAAACACTAAGCTCAAAGATAACAAGTGGAAACGTTGCAGTCGGACGCAACCGACTGCAGCATACTCGATACCAGTATTAAACAAGTGGAAACGTTGCAGTCGGACGCAACCGACTGCGGCATACTCGATACCAGTATTAAAACCGGTAAAAAGAGGCCTGATTGCAAAGGGGTACGGATGCGGCAGGGGTGTACGCTGCCTTAAAGATTCTCCGATGCAGATGGGAATGCCACCAGCTATATTCCTTCCAAATTTGGTGACTCTAGCTCAAAGTTTGTAAAATGTAGGGAAAGGGCGGGGGGGGGGCTGGGGCAGTATGGGTAGTTGTAGCATCAAAATTTTTGTTGCAGATTTTTGTGAAATGTCAATTGCTATCTTTATACCAAATTTGGTGGCTCTAGCTCGAAATTTGTAATAAGTGGGGCGAGGGGGGCTGGGGCGGTATGGGTAGGCGAGGCATCCAAATTTTTGATGCAGATCTATGTGGAATGTCAATTGCTATCTACATACCAAATTTGGTGACTCTAGCTCGAAGTTTGTAAAAAGTAGGGCAAGGGGGGCTGGGGGCGGTATGGGTGGGCGTGGCATCCAAATTTTTGATGCAGATCTTTGTGAAATATCAATTGCTATCTTCATAAAAAAAATTGGTGACTCTAGCTCGAAATTTGTAAAATGTGGGGAAAGGGGGGCTGGGGGCGGTTTGGGTGGGCGTGGCATCCAAATTTTTGATGCAGATCTTTGTGGAATGTCAATTGTTATCTTCATACCAAATTTGGTGACTCTAGCTCGAAATTTGTTATAAGTGGGAAAGGGGGGCTGGGGGCGGTTTGGGTGGGCGTGGCATCCAAATTTTTGTTGCAGATCTTTCTGAAATGTCAATTGCTATCTTCATACCAAATTTGGTGACTCTTGCTCGAAATTTGTAAAAAGTGGGGAAAGGGGGCTGGGGGCGGTATGGGTGGGCGAGGCATCCAAATTTTTGATGCAGATCTTTCTGAAATGTCAATTGCTAACTTCATACCAAATTTGGTGACTCTAGCTCGAAATTTGTAAAATGTGGGGAAAGGGGGGCTGGGGGTGGTATGGGTGGGCGTGGCATCTAAATTTGTGATGCAGATCTTTGTGGAATGTCAATTGCTATCTTCATACCAAATTTGGTGACTCTAGCTCGAAGTTTGTAAAAGTTGGGGAAAAGGGGGGCTGGGGCTGGAAAGGGTGGGCGTGACATCCAAATTTGTGATGCAAATCTTTGTGGAATGTCAATTGCTATCTTCATACCAAATTTGGTGACTCTAACTCAAAGTTTGTAAAAGATAGGAAAGGGTGGGGGGGGGGGACTGGGGCGGTATGGGTAGTTGTGGCATCAAAATTTTTGTTGCAGATCTTTGTGGAATGTCCATTGCTATCTTCATACCAAATTTGGTGACTCTAGCTTGAAATTTGTATAAGGTGGGGAATGGGGGGCTGGGGGCGGCAAGGGTGTGCGTGGCATCCAAATTTTTGATGCAGATCTTTGTAAAATGTCAATTGCTATCTTCATACCAAATTTGGTGACTCTAGCTCGAAATTTGTAATAAGTGGGAAAGGGGGGCTGGGGGCGGTTTGGGTCGGCGTGGCATCCAAATTTTTGTTGCAGATCTTTCTGAAATGTCAATTGCTATCTTCATACCAAATTTGGTGACTCTTGCTCGAAATTTGTAATAAGTGGGGAAAGGGGGCTGGGGGCGGTATGGGTGGGCGAGGCATCCAAATTTTTGATGCAGATCTTTCTGAAATGTCAATTGCTATCTTCATACCAAATTTGGTGACTCTAGCTCGAAATTTGTAAAATGTGGGGAAAGGGGGGGCTGGGGGCGGTATGGGTGGGCGTGGCATCTAAATTTGTGATGCAGATCTTTGTGGAATGTCAATTGCTATCTTCATACCAAATTTGGTGACTCTAGCTCGAAGTTTGTAAAAGTTGGGGAAAAGGGGGCTGGGGCTGGAAAGGGTGGGCGTGACATCCAAATTTGTGATGCAAATCTTTGTGGAATGTCAATTGCTATCTTCATACCAAATTTGGTGACTCTAACTCAAAGTTTGTAAAATATAGGAAAGGGTGGGGGGGGGGACTGGGGCGGTATGGGTAGTTGTGGCATCAATATTTTTGTTGCAGATCTTTGTGGAATGTCCATTGCTATCTTCATACCAAATTTGGTGACTCTAGCTTGAAATTTGTAAAAGGTGGGGAATGGGGGGCTGGGGGCGGTAAGGGTGTGCGTGGCATCCAAATTTTTGATGCAGATCTTTGTAAAATGTCAATTGCTATCTTCATACCAAATTTGGTGACTCTAGCTCGAAATTTGTAAATAGTGGGGGAAAGGGGGGCTGGGGGCGGTATGGGTGGGCGTGGAATCAAAATTTTTGATGCAGATCTTTCTGAAATGTCAATTGCTATCTTCATACCAAATTTGGTGACTCTAGCTCGAAAATTGTAAAAAGTGGGGAAAGGGGGGCGAAATGGGGGGCGTGGCTCCAAAATTTTGATGCAGTTTTTTGGGGGTCGTTGCCAGCTATCTTCCTACTAAATTTGGAGGCTCTAGCTCCACAACTCTGAAAGATACACGCGTTCCCGTTTTTGACGAAGCGTTGGGGTGGATGGGGGCGGCTAGGGCAGTATTGGTGGGCGTGGCATCCAAACTTTTGATGCAGTTTTTAGGGGGTCATCATCACCTATCTTGGCACCAAATTTGGTGGCTCTAGCTCAAAAACTGTGGGAGATATAGCCATTTCTGATTTCAAAATACGGGGGGGCTGGGGGCGGAATGGGTGGGCGTGACTCCAAAACTTTGATGCAGTTTTTTGGGGGTCGTTACCAGCTATTTTCCCACCATATTTGGAGGCTCTTGCTCCACAACTTTGGAAGATACACGCATTCCCGTTTTTGACGAAGCGTTGTGGTGGATGGGGGCGGCTAGGGCAGTATCGGTGGGCGTGGCATCCAAACTTTTGATGCAGATTTTGGGGGTCATCATCACCTATCTTGGCACCAAATTTGGTGGCTATAGCTCAAAAACTGTGGGATTTTAGGCTTTTTGACTTTAAAATGGGGGGGATGGGGGCGGAATGGGGGGCGTGGCTCCAAAATTTTTGATGCAGTTTTTTGGGGGTTGCTAGTAGCTATCTTCTTACCAAATTTGGTACATCTAGCTGTAAGGATGTGCGAAATATGTGTATTTATCGATTTTGAGTTATCGAATTTATCGATTTGCCAGCCCCCCAGTTATCGTAGAACCCCCATCTTGAAACTTTAATTTACTATCCCATGGATAAAAAGATTTGGAAAGCTTCAAGTCTCTAGCTTGAAGGGTGTGGAAAAAAGTTGCGTTCATACAGACGGACAGACGGACAGACACCATGACGGACATTGCACAAACTCAATATACTCTTTACCTTCGGTATCGAGTATAAAACAAGTAGAAACGTTGCAGTCGGACGCAACCGACTGCGGCATACTCGATACCAGTATTAAAACCGGTAAAAAGAGGCCTGATTGCAAAGGGGTACGGATGCGGCAGGGGTGTACGCTGCCTTAAAGATTTTCCGATGCAGATGGGGATGCCACCAGCTATATTCCTTCCTAATTTGGTGACTCTAGCTCAAAGTTTGTAAAATGTAGCGAAAGGGGGGCTGGGGCGGTATGGGTGGGCGTGGCATCAAAATTTTTGTTGCAGATCTTTGTTAAATGTCAATTGCTATCTTCATACCAAATTTGGTGACTCTAGCTCGAAATTTGTAATAAGTGGGGAAAGGGGGGATGGGGGCGGTATGGGTGGGCGTGGAATCCAAATTTTTGATGCAGATCTTTCTGAAATGTCAATTGCTATCTTCATACCAAATTTGGTGACTCTAGCTCGAAAATTGTAAAAAAGTGGGGAAAGGGGGGCGAAATGGGGGCGTGGCTCCAAAACTTTGATGCAGTTTTTTGGGGGGTCGTTAACAGCTATCTTCCCACCAAATTTGGAGGCTCTAGCTCCACAACTCTGGAAGATACACGCATTCCCGTTTTGACGAAGCGTTGTGGTGGATGGCGGCGGCTAGGGCAGTATCGGTGGGAGTGGCATCCAAACTGTTGATGCAGTTTTTGGGGGGTCATCATCACCTATCTTGGCACCAAATTTGGTGAGTAAAGCTCGAAAACTGTGGGAGATATAGGCTTTTTTGACTGAAAAATGCGGGGGGGCTGGGGGCGGAATGGGTGGGCGTGGCTCCAAAATTTTTGATGCAGTTTTTTGGGGGTTGCAAGTACCTATCCTATTACCAAATTTGGTAGTTCTAGCTGTAAGGATGTGCGAAATATGTGGATTTAGCGGTTTTGAGTTATCGAATTTATCGATTTGCCAGCCCCCCAGTTATCGTAGAACCCCCATCTTGACACTTTAATTTACTATCCCAAAGATAAAGAGAATTGGAAAGTTTCAAGTCTCTAGCTTGAAGGGTGTGGAAAAAACTTGCAACCATACGGACGGACAGACGGACAGACGGTCAGACGGACAGACACCATGACGGACATTGCACAAAATCAATATACTCTTTACCTTCGATATCGAGTATAAAAACCAGACATCCAGAATTGAAGGCATCAATATAAATCATTTAAGTTCCATTGTTCGCCTATTAGAATGCAATGATATTGATATTTTCCAATCGCTAAAGCGAGCACTACAATAAAAATATATCTACAATAATTCCAAATTTGACAATGTATCACAACATAGCCATATTTCTTTTCCCACCCACAAACAAACTCATTAAATTTTCACCCTATGAAAGGGAATCTGTAATAAATGAATGCAAAAATATTATGAAAAATTTTATTAAAGACATTGTTTGTTACATCGCAGAAGCCCCTTCAGCTAATGATGAATTCGCAGAATATATAGATGTCAACCAAGTTTACACAAATAAAGATCAAGTTGAGCAGGAAATTGCAGAGTATTCAAATAATAACGTCGCATACACAGCAAATTTTGATGCTTTGGCTTGGTGGAATATGCACCAGAACTTTTTTCATCTTTTGCACAGAACATCATGCAAAATATTCTGCATCCCAGCGAGCTTCGGAGCGAACCTTTTCAAACGCTAGAAATCTAATTGCTGAAAAGCGTTGTCTAATAGCCACAAATCCAGACAACATAAACAATATAATGCTTTTACACGCAAATATAAATTAAATATAAATATAACATAAACATATGTACATATACTGTAACAACAAGAATTCACTAAAGCTGTTTATTATAATTAATAATGTTTATTAAAATTGTCTTAATCATATGCATATATATATGTTGTTATTGTTTGTTCGCTCATTTGTTTTGCTGGTGTAGCGATGTTACACACATTGCAATATTTACATGTATGCTAAACACACACAGCGTGCAGTGCGTGGACGTATACTTATGTCTCTTTTGCACTTGTTAATTTGGCTATGCAGAGCGTTTTCTTGTGTTGCTTCTGCTTTAGCAATGCAAAACTGACAATTGCCTGTTTTGCTAGACGCTTGTTTTTTGTGCTGTGTGCCTGGTCAGCAAATGTTCGATGGGCACCAAAAACTGCCTTGGTAGTATTGTTTGTCTGGATTTTCTTAGGCTTTTATAGGCAAATAATACAAATTTAATATAAAATTGGCTGTTTAGCGTTTGCCGAAATTCATATTTGTTGAGAAAGGTCAATGAATGGCCTGGCAAATGGTACGCATACATTACAATATGGACATGCATAGACACAGGGACACACACATGCTTATGGTAGCTAGCCTTTCGGCTAGCAAAAATCAAAAATCAATGCCTGGCTACCACAAAACTGCATATATATATATATATATATATATATATATAATTAAATCGTTGGAGTCGCGTTTATTCAAAAAAATATAAAATATCTTTATTGAACGCGTCTTTACAGTTAAACGTGTAAAATAGAACTCAACTTATGCAAGCGTTTTGATTTTTGAAGAAACATCGTTCTGCGACTTATTCCTTTGTTTAAATTATTAATGCTCAACTCTCTGGAGTGGATTTATTCTGTGGAGTCGTAAACTGGGGTTTCGCTCAAGGATCAAATTACATTGGACTTTGCTCATCTAATTCTTAAAGTGGCGTGATCGATTTTAATGGCTTTGTTATTTTTTAGGGTGCATAGTTTTAGTGTTGTTTATTCTGTTCGCCGGATGTACGTGCTTATGCTGAGTGTGACTTAATTATCTATGGTTCTATAACTAGAAGCCGAAATTATAATTGTGCGTGCTTAAGATTATACGTATGTTTACTCAAGTGGACAATGCTTGTGCATTGTTCTTGTTATTTTATGTGGGTGGAGGTTGGCATAGGAGTTCTGCAAGAACTGAATATGTCACTTCCCCATCTCCTAGAAAATGGCTTTTATTTTTTTGATCGTTTGTCGGTTCTTGTTCTTCATTTTTCTTATATTTTATGACCATTCTTTTTGGAATATTTTTGAACTTAAATATTAGATACTGCCCTAGCCTCCCCCATCCACCCAAACGGTTCGTCAAAAACGGGAATGCGTGTATCTTCCAGAGTTGTGGAGCTAGAGCCTCCAAATTTGGTGGGAAGATAGCTGGCAACGACCCCCAAAAATCTGCATCAAAGTTTTGGAGCCACGCCCTCCATTTCGCCCCCCTTTCCCCACTTTTTACAATTTTCGAGCTAGAGTCACCAAATTTGGTATGAAGATAGCAATTGACATTCCACAAAGATCTGCATCAAAAATTTGGATGCCACGCCCACCCATACCACCCCCAACCCCCCTTCCCCCAATTTTTACAAATTTCGAGCTAGGTTCACTAAATTTGGTATGAAGATAGCAATTGATATTTCACAAAGATCTGCTCAAAAACTTGGATGCCACGCCCACCCATACCGCCCTTAGCCCCCTTTTCCCCACTTTTTACAAACTTCGAGCTTGAGTCACCAAATTTGGTATGTAGATAGCAAGTGACATTCCACATAGATCTGCATCAAAAATTTGGATGCCTCGCCCACCCATACCGCCCCCAGCCCCCCTTTCCACATTTATTACAAACTTCAAGCTAGTCACCAAATTTGGTATGAAGATAGCAATTGACATTTCACAAAGATCTGCAATAAAATTTTTGATGCCTCAACTACCCATACTGCCCCCAGCCCCCCCCTGTCACTAAATTTTACAAACTTTGCGCTAGAGTCACCAAATTTGGATGGAATATAGCTGGTGGCATCCCCATCTGCATCGGAGAATCTTTAAGGTAGCGTACACCCCTGCCGCATCCGTACCCCTTTGCAATCAGGCCTCTTTTTACGGGTTTTAATACTGGTATCGAGACTGCAACGTTTCTACTTGTTTTTGTGTGTTTTAGTGAACTTACATTCTGCTTGTATTTGCTTAAGTATACCATCTATACATATATTTTGTATTATTTTCTTGTCGGTTGCTGAATATGTTTTATTTTTATTGATGTAATATATATCTTTTATATTTTCTGTTAAAATGTTTTTGTTTTCGTCCGGGTAAGGAATTATTGTGTATAAAGGATTTTGTGTTAGCTTTTTTTGTATGTGTGAGATTATTAAGATTTCGTTAGTATCTGATTTGAGCAAAGTAGAAGTTTTTATATTCAATAACTTTTCTGTGTCTACATTTTCTAAGTAGTCGTGTTTAAGTAGTTTTGGGTTAAAGATCCCTTATCTAGTCAATTGCATGCCCATTTCGATATCTTCAATATACTCTGTGAATTGCTGTAAGTTAAATAGTATTAGGTTTAGTTTTTTATCTTGTTGAGAATCTTCTGACATGTTTTCTATAAGACTAAGGCCATGATTTACTGCTTCTATTATCTTGTTTAATTCATTTATTTGAATGCTGTTTTCTTCTAAGTTATTTATTTGGTTTTCTAATTCTGTTCTGTCTTCTTCGGTCAAGGTGCCGAATAAGTATTTATATGCTGTTCCTATTATATTCAATAGTCCTCGTTTCTGTCTTTTTACTATTTTTATTCCGTTCATCTCTCTTTCTAGTTTTTCTATTAGGTATTCTATTTGTGGTAAGAATCAGGTTTCCGCTTGTTGTAATAGATTGTTTAGTGTTTCTTCAGTTTTAGTTAAATTTATTGTGAGGCAATGGTATTCATATTCCTGCGTTATACTAAGTAGACCAGTTTTTAGGATAAGGTATCCGTTTTGCGCTTTTATTTGATTGATTTCTATCGATTCGGTGTTACATGGTATTATTGTTGTGATTAGGATTATAAATTGTAACAAGTGTATCGTAAGCAGCTTCAGTTGACCTGGAATTGTTATATTTGCTTACGTTAGTTTTCTTTTGTTTTTTGAATTTGATAATGAAGGATTTTTCTACCTCTGTTAGTTTCTTCAAAAGGTTTGTCGTCTACTTTTTTGATATTTCCTGTTTTTATACTCGATACCGAAGGTAAAGAGTATATTGGGTTTGTGCAATGTCCGTCATGGTGTCCGTCCGTCCGTCCGTCCGTCTGTATGTTCGCAACTTTTTTCCACACCCTTCAAGCTAGAGGCTTGAAACTTTCCAATTCTCTTTATCTATGGGATAGTAAATTAAAGTGTCAAGATGGGGGTTCTACGATAACTGGGGGGCTGGCAAATCGATAAATTCGATAACCCAAAACCGATAAGTCCACATATTTCGCACATCCTTACAGCTAGAACTACCAAATTTGGTAAGAAGATAGCTACTAGCAACCCCCAAAAAACTGCATCAAAAATTTTGGATCCACGCCCACCCATTCCGCCCCCAAACCCCCGCAATTTAAAGTAAAAAAAGCCTATAACTCCCACAGTTTTGAGCTATAGCCACCAAATTTGGTGCCAAGATAGGTGATGATGACCCCCCAAAAACTGCATCAAAAATTTGGATGCCACGCCCACCCATACTGCCCTAGCCGCCCCCATCCACCCCAATGCTTCGTCGAAAACGGGAATGCGTGTATCTTCCAGAGTTGTAGAGCTAGAGCCACCAAAATTGGTAGGAAGATAGCTGGTTACGACCCCCAAAGAACTGCGTCAAAGTTTTGGAGCCACGCCCACCCATTCCGCCCCCAGCCCCCCCGCAATTTAAAGTCAAAAAGCCTATATCTCCCACAGTTTTTGAGCTAGAGCCACCAAATTTGGTGCCAAGATAGGCGATGATGACCCCCAAAAACTGCATCAAAAGCTTGGAGCCACGCCCACCCCTTCCAACCCCCTTTCCCCACCATTTACAAACTTTGAGCTAGAGTCACCAAATTTGGTATGAAGATAGTAATTGACATTCCACAAAGATCTGCATATAAAAATTGGATGCCACGCCCACCCATACCGCCCCCAGCCCCCCTTTCCCCTTTCCCCACATTTTACAAACTTTGAGCTAGAGCCACCAAACTTGCAACGAAGACAGCTGGTGGCATCCCCATCTGCATCGGAGAATCTTTAAGGCAGCGTACACCCCAGGCCTCTATTTACCAGTTTTAATACTGGTATCGAGTATACCGCAGTCGGTTGCGTCCGACTGCAACGTTTCCACTTGTTCTAAAAGGGTTTGTTACTTTGGATTTTACTAGGGGCATTTATCTGTAATTTGTGTCTATTTCAAATGTTTTTCTTTTTTCATTTAATTTATTGATCTTGTTGATTTTCTTTGCTTGGGTATCATGAGTTGGTGTTCCTGCGTAAATAAAAATCTCTGCTGGGGTTCTGCCTGTTGTGCTGTGTATTAGTTTATGGTTGTACGTATAAAGGATTGTTTCGAACTTTGTTAATTTGTTTTCGGGGTCAGTATCGGTGTTTATGATTCTCAGTTTTTCGTTAATTGTTTTATGAAATCTTTCTACGTCTGAAATTCCGTTTTTGCTTGTTGTTATTTCTATTTTAACATTTTCTGATTCCAACCATATTTTTTATTTTTCGCTTCTAGCCAATCTTTTCCATTTACTTCAACTAATGTAGCGTATTTCGAATAAACATCTATGCATGACAAAAACTGTTTGTTGTCTACCATGTAAAAATCTATTACATATTTTTCTCTTGGGTTGTAGATTTCGGGGGTTAGTTCAAAGGTAAACTTTGTATCTCTATGTTCTGTTTTCGCTATATTGCAAACTTCGCATTCGTTTATTATATTTTGGATTAACTTCTGGTAATCGGGGTAGTAGTAATTTGTTTTAAACATAGCTATTGTTTTTTCTATACCTGGGTGTAGAAGTTTCCTGTGGTCTTTCATAATGATTTCTTTAAAGTCTGAATAAGTTTGAGTGTCAATTAATTTGGTGGTTGCTCTCATTGTTCTAATTGGATTGTCTGTACTTATTATTTCTACATAAGCTTTTTGGAATGTTTCGTAGTCACCGTTGTGTGGGAAATATACTACACTATTTTTTGCACATAAATATTCTTTTATTAGCTCTTTTGCTTTCTCTATAGTCATTTCTTTATAATTTATGATAATTTTTGTTTTGTGAAAGTAGTTTATTTTCTTTACGTCTTCTATATTGTTTTTAATAAATTCTATTTGGTGGCTGTAATTGTTTAAGGGTCTTTCTGTGATTTGAATGCAATTTTGATTGTCTTCGCATGCGCTGTGTATTGTTGCTGCTACGCTGTCTTGTGTATCTCCCATGAAATTCTCCTCTAATTTAATTCTTGAAAGTGCATCTGCTACATAATTCTCTTTACCTGGTAAATATTTAATTTCATAATCGTATTCGTTAAGCCTGATTTTCCATCTCTGTAATTTCATATTTGGGTCCTTAATGTTTTCTAACCATACTCGAATTTTCTACCGAAAAGATATGATCTGAAATTTTTGGTAGCCCATATTATAGCCAAGAGTTCGTTTTCTATTGCGGAATAATTAATTTCATGTTAATTCAGGGTCCTGCTTGCAAAGCATATTGGTTTGTGATCCTGTGATTAAACTGCTCCAAGTGCATAATTACTTGCGTCTGTTGTCAGTGAAAATTTCTTATTAAAGTCAGGATAAATTAATATTGGGTCAGACATAATGAATAATTTTAATTTTTCGAATGCTTCTTTATAATCTTTCTCGTTTATATTTATTTTTGCTCCCTTTTTTAGCTTAAGTGTAATTGGCTTTGCTACTTTGGCAAAGTTAGGTATGAACTTTCGATAAAATCCACATAAGCCTAGAAATCTTTTTATTTCTTTCGGTGTTTTAGGTATTGGAAATGCTTTAACTGCTTCAATTTTATTTGGATTCGGTTGAATTCCGTCTACTGTTATAACGTGACCTAAAAAATCTGTTTCTTTTTTCATCCATTCGCACTTATCTAGCTGTAATTATACTCGATACCGAAGGTAAAGAGTATATTGGTTTTGTGCAATGTCCGTCATGGTGTCTGTCCGTCTGTCCGTCTGTCCGTCCGTATGGTTGCAAGTTTTTTCCACACCCTTCAAGCTAGAGGCTTGAAACTTTCCAAACCTCTTTATCTATGGGATAGTTAATTAAAGTGTCAAGATGGGGGTTCTACGATAACTGGGGGGCTGGCAAATCGATAAATTCGATAACCCAAAACCGATAAGTCCACATATTTCGCACATCCTTACAGCTAGAAGTACCAAATTTGGTAAGAAGATAGCTATTAGCAACCCCCAAAAACTGCATCAAAAATTTTGGAGCCACGCCCCCATTCCGCCCCCAGCCCCCCGCATTTTAAAGTCAAAAAAGACTATATCTCCCACAGTTTTTGAGCTAGAGCCACCAAATTTGGTGCCAAGATAGGTGATGATGACCCCCTAAAAACAGCACCAAAAGTTAAGATGCCACGCCCACCAATACTGCCCTAGCCGCCCCCATCCACCCCAACGCTTCGTCAAAAACGGGAATACGTGTATCTTCCAGAGTTGTGGAGCTAGAGCCTCCAAATTTGGAGATAAGATAGCTGCTAACGACCCCCAAATAACTAAATCAAAGTTTTGGAGCCACGCCCACCCATTATGCCCCCAGCCCCCCCGCATTTTGAAATCAGAAATGGCTATATCTCCCACAGTTTTGAGCTATAGCCACCAAATTTGGTGCCAAGATAGGTGATGATGACCCTCTAAAAACTGCACCAAAAGTTTGGATGCCACGCCCACCAATACTGCCCTAGCCGCCCCCATCCGCCCCAACGCTTCGTCAAAAACGGGAATGCGTGTATCTTCCAGAGTTGTGGAGCTAGAGCCTCCAAATTTGGTGGGAAGATAGCTGTTAACGACCCCCAAAAAACTGCATCAAAGTTTTGGAGCCACGCCCCCCATTTCGCCCCCTTTCTCCACTTTTTACAATTTTCGAGCTAGAGTCACCAAATTTGGTATGAAGATAGCAATTGAAATTCTACAAAGATCTGCATCACAAATTTGGATGCCACGCCCACCCATACCGCCCCCAGCCCCCCTTTCTCCACTTTTTACAAACTTCGAGCTAGATTCACCAAATTTGGTATGTAGATAGCAATTGACATTCCACATAGATCTGCATCAAAAATTTGGATGCCTCGCCCACCCATACCGCCTCCAGCCCCCCTTTCCCCACTCTTTACAAACTTCTAACTAGAGTCACCAAATTTGGTATGTAGATAGCAATTGACATTCCACATAGATCTGCATCAAAAATTTGGATGCCTCGCCCACCTATACCGCCCCCAGCCCCCCTTTCCACACTTTTTACAAACTTCGAGCAAGAGTCACCAAATTTCGTATGAAGATAGCAATTGACATTTAACAAAGATCTGCAACAAAAATTTTGATGCCACGCCCACCCATACCGCCCCAGCCCCCCTTTCCCTACATTTTACAAACTTTGAGCTAGAGTCACCTATTTCGGAAGGAATATAGCTGGTGGCATCCCCATCTGCATCGGAGAATCTTTAAGGCAGCGTACACCCCTGCCGCATCCGTACCCCTTGCAATCAGGCCTCTTTTTACCGGTTTTAATACTGGTATCGAGTATGCCGCAGTCGGTTGCGTCCGACTGCAACGTTTCTACTTGTTTTAAATTTGCTTCTCTTAGCTTTTCGAAAACCTTTCTCAGTGATAATGCAACGTTGAAATGTTGCTGGTGCGTTTTTTAAACCGAATGGCATCCGTATATATTCGAAATGACCATTTTTAGTTGAGAAGGCAGTTTTCGGTATGGATTTTTCGTCCATTTGGATTTGATGAAACCCTTTTGCTAAGTCAATGGTGGCAAAGTATTGACATCTTGCTAAATTGTCTAATATTTCGTCCATTTAAGGTATAGGATATTTGTCACTGATGGTTACCTCGTTGAGACTGCGGTAGTCTACGACTATGCGAAACTTTTTTATGCCTGAGGCATACAAGCACACCCTTCAAGCTAGAGACTTGAAACTTTTCAATTCTCTTTATCTATGGGATAGTAAATTAAAGTGTCAAGATGGGGGTTCTACGATAACTGGGGGGCTGGCAAATCGATAAATTCGATAACTCAAAACCGATAAATCCACATATTTAACACATACTTACAGCTAGAACTACCAAATTCGGTAAGCAGATAGCTAGTAGCAACCCCTAAAAACTGCATCAAAAATTTTGGAGCCACGCCCCTCATTCCGCCCCCAGCCCCACCGCAATTTGAAATCAGAAATGGCAATATCTCCCACAGTTTTTGAGCTAGAGCCACCAAATTGGGTGCCAAGATAGGTGATGATGACCCCCCAAAAAACTGCATCAAAAGTTTGGATGCCACGCCCACCAATACTGCCCTAGCCGCCCCCATCCACCCCAACGCTTCGTCAAAAACGGGAATGCGTGTATCTTCCAGAGTTGTGGAGCTAGAGCCACCAAATTTGGTAGGAAGATAGCTGGCAACGACCCCCACAAAATCTGCATCAAAGTTTTGGAGCCACGCAAAACCCATTTCGCCCCCTTTCCCCAATTTTTTACAATTTTCGAGCTAGAGTCACCAAATTTGGTATGAAGATAGCAATTGACATTTTACAAAGATCTGCATCAAAAATTTGGATGCCACGCCAACCCATACCGCCCCCAGCCCCCCTTTCCCCATCTTTTACAAACTTCGAGCTAGAGTCACCAAATTTGGTATATATATAGCAATTGAAATTCCACAAAGATCTGCATCACAAATTTGGATGTCACGCCCACCCTTAACGGCCCCAGCCCCTCTTTCCCCACCTTTTACAAACTTTGAGCTAGAGTCACCAAATTTGGTTAAAGATAGCAATTGACATTTCACAAAGATCTGCAACAAAAATTTTGTTGCCACACCCACCCAAACCGCCCCCAGCCCCCCTTTCCCCACCTTTTACAAATTTTGAGCTAGAGTCACCAAATTTGGTATGAAGATAGCAATTGACATTTCAGAAAGATCTGCAAGAAAAATTTTGATGCCACAACTACCCATACCGCCCCAGCCCCCCCCTTTCACCACCTTTTACAAACTTTGAGCTAGAGTCATCAAATTTGGTATGAAGATAGCCGGTGGCATCCCCATCTGCATAGGAAAATCTTTAAGGCAGCGTACACCCCTGCCGCATCCGTACCCCTTTGCATTCAGGCCTCTTTTTACCGGTTTTAATTCTGGTATCGAGTATGCCGCAGTCGGTTGCGTCCGACTGCAACGTTTCCACTAGTTTCTTCTGCATTGAGATGCTCTTATCTGAACTGATTGCTTTCTAATAACTCCTTATCCAGTGCATAAGCTATATGCTAATCTCTTGTTAGTGGTGGATCTAAACATTCTTCTAAGTTTTTGTTTTACCCTTTATCTTTGATATCATACTTGAATAAGAATTGGAAATCTCCAAGTTGTATGAACTCTTCCTCGTAGTTGATCTTAGCTTTACAATCTGT
Source organism: Scaptomyza montana (assembly GCA_018904305.1). Lineage (NCBI taxonomy): Eukaryota > Metazoa > Arthropoda > Insecta > Diptera > Drosophilidae > Scaptomyza > Scaptomyza montana. Next base: position 474,904 of record JAEIGR010000024.1, on the reverse strand, counting down.
TAGGAACGTTCGGCCTAATAAGATGTCAAATTTCTTTGAGAAATCATGAATGTAAAATTTTTGATCGGTCGGACAAAGTCTACTTGGTGCTAACGATATACTTTCGTTTAAAGTTACTTTTCCGCTTATTGTATGACAAATAATAATTTCTTTTGATATTTTATAATTAAGGAAATTTTTGCTCATTAAATTTATCGACGAACCTGTATCTATTAAGCATTTCAAAGAATATCGTTCATAATTATATTTATGAACGGTTTTATATTTTCGATTCCGAGGCTGTTTGATGAAAATTTTCGGATGTGTCCATTTTTGACTGTTCACTATAACCTTGGCGTGTTCTTTTAAATGGTGGATTTGGTGCATTTGTTCTGAACGGATTTTGTTGGTAATTGATTGGGTTTTGTGTTCTACCTTGATATAGTTTTTGTTGGAATTCCCTAAATAGTTGTGGGTCATGTGTTGTGGTATTTTGTTGTTGATTTTGGTTTCTATAATTTTGAATATTTGGGTTAAAATGCAATGGGTTTCTATAATTTTGAAAATTTGTATTAAAATTCTGTTGGTTTATTTAACCTGAATTGTTGTGGTTTTGATATTTGGAATTATAATTGTTTTTGTTTGTTTTGCTGAAGGTTGTGTTATTTGTGTTCTTAGATCTCTCAGATACGTAATCTTCGTAAACTCCTTCTTTCTGTGCTACTTGTTTTAATTTGTTCACTGTGGTTATATCGTATCTAGCTAGCTGCATATACAATCGGTCAGGCAATTTCTTACTAATTACATCGTTTATTGTACTGTTCATTGCGTTTGTATATAGTGTTGTATTTTGTTGGTTGCCTTCTATTATTAGCTTATTTATAATGACAAAAGACTTAGTTTCTATTTCTTCGACGAACTTACGTATACTTCCTCCGTATTGAGTGAAGTACAGCTTCCTTTATAATTCTTCGTATGATGTTTGCGTTTTGTAGGTGTTGATCAGGATATCTCTTAGTGTGTTCCAATCCGAAGCCATGTGTCTTAGCGATGTCCTTTGGGCGTCTCCATGTAGCTGCATTTCCACTGCGCTGAATAACACATTTTGTTGTCTGCCGTCCTCAGTTGGGTATAGTTTCATGATGAATTCAATTCTGCTGATGAAAGCACTTAGGTCTTCTGTCTCTCTTCCAAAGCTTGGTATTTGTCTAATTTGGTTAAGCGCTTGGCTTAGGTTGGCGTCTGATAAAATCCTCAAAGTCATCTTGGAATTTTTATTTATTTTGATGTTTGATGTGTAAAAGTTTTGTTGGTTGAGGCCCATTCCCAGCAGCTGCGAAACGGAATTTTTATGTGCAACTCTATATAAAAACCAAGTGGAAACGTTGCAGTCGGACGCAACCGACTGCGGCATACTCGATACCAGAATTAAAACCGGTAAAAAGAGGCCTGAATGCAAGGGTACGGATGCGGCAGGGGTGTACGCTGCCTTAAAGATTCTCCGATGCAGATGGGGATGCCACCAGCTATATTCCTTCCAAATTTGGTAACTCTAGCTCAAAGTTTGTAAAAGGTGTAGAAAGGGGGGGGACTGGGGCGGTATGGGTAGTTGTGGCATAAAAATTTTTGTTGCAGATCTTTGTGAAATGTCAATTGCTATCTTCATACCAAATTTGGTGACTCTAGCTCAAACTTTGTAAAAGGTGGGGAAAGGGGGGCTGGGGGCGGTATAGGTGGGCGTGGCATCCAAATTTTTGATGCAGATCTTTGTGGAATGTCAATTGTTATCTTCATACCAAATTTGGTGGCTCGAAATTTGTAAAAGTTGGGGAAAGGGGGGCTGAGGGCGGTAAGGGTGGGCGTGACATCCAAATTTGTGATGCAGATCTTTGTGGAAATGTCAAATGCTATCTTCATACCAAATTTGGTGACTCTAGCTCGAAATTTGTAAAAGGTGGGGAAAGGGGGGCTGGGGGCGGTAAGGGTGGGCGTGGCATCCAAATTTTTTAGGCATCCAAATTCTGTATGAACGCAACTTTTTTCCACACCCTTCAAGCTAGAGACTTGAAACTTTCCATTCTCTTTATCTATGGGATAGTAAATTAAAGTGTCAAGATGGGGGTTCTACGATAACTGGGGGGCTGGCAAATCGATAAATTCGATAACCCAAAACCGATAAGTCCACATATTTCGCACATCCTTACAGCTAGAAGTACCAAATTTGGAAAGAAGATAGCTATTAGCAACCCCCAAAAAACTGCATCAAAAATTTTGGAGCCACGCCCCCCCATTCCGCCCCAGCCCTCCCGCGTTTTAAAGTCAAAAAAGACTATATCTCCCACAGTTTTTGAGCTATAGCCACCAAATTTGGTGCCAAGATAGGCGATGATGACCCCCTAAAAACAGCACCAAAAGTTTGGATGCCACGCCCACCAATACTGCCCTAGCCGCCCCCATCCACCCCAACGCTTCGTCAAAAACGGGAATGCATGTATCTTCCAGAGTTGTGGAGCTAGAGCCTCCAAATTTGGTGGGAAGATAGCTGTTAACGACCCCCAAAAAACTGCATCAAAGTTTTGGAGCCACGCCCACCCATTACGCCCCCAGCCCCCCCGCATTTTGAAATCAGAAATGGCTATATCTCCCACAGTTTTTGAGCTATAGCCACCAAATTTGGTGCCAAGATAGGTGATGATGACCCTCTAAAAACTGCACCAAAAGTTTGGATGCCACGCCCACCAATACTGCCCTAGCCGCCCCCATCCACCCCAACGCTTCGTCAAAAACGGGAATGCGTGTATCTTCCAGAGTTGTGGAGCTAGAGCCTCCAAATTTGGTGGGAAGATAGCTGTTAACGACCCCAAAAAACTGCATCAAAGTTTTGGAGCCACGCCCCCCCATTTCGCCCCCTTTCTCCACTTTTTACAATTTTCGAGCTAGAGTCACCAAATTTGGTATGAAGATAGCAATTGAAATTCTACAAAGATCTGCATCACAAATTTGGATGCCACGCCCACCCATACCGCCCCCAGCCCCCCTTTCCCCACTTTTTACAAAATTCGAGCTAGATTCACCAATTTTGGTATGTAGATAGCAATTGACATTCCACATAGATCTGCATCAAAAATTTGGATGCCTCGCCCACCCATACCGCCCCCAGCCCCCCTTTCCCCACTTTTTACAAACTTCTAGCTAGAGTCACCAAATTTGGTATGTAGATAGCAATTGACATTCCACATAGATCTGCATCAAAAATTTGGATGCCTCGCCCACCTATACCGCCCCCAGCCCCCCTTGCCCCACTTTTTACAAACTTCGAGCTAGAGTCACCAAATTTGGTATGAAGATAGCAATTGACATTTAACAAAGATCTGCAACAAAAATTTTGATGCCACGCCCACCCATACCGCCCCAGCCCCCCTTTCGCTACATATTACAAACTTTGAGCTAGAGTCACCAAATTCGGAAGGAATATAGCTGGTGGCATCCCCATCTGCATCGGAGAATCTTTAAGGCAGCGTAAACCCCTGCCGCATCCGTACCCCTTTGCAATCAGGCCTCTTTTTACCGATTTTAATACTGGTATCGAGTATGCCGCAGTCGGTTGCGTCCGACTGCAACGTTTCTACTTGTTTTAAATTTGCTTCTCTTAGCTTTTCGAAAACCTTTCTCAGTGATAATGCAACGTTGAAATGTTGCTGGTGCGTTTTTTAAACCGAATGGCATCCGTATATATTCGAAATGACCATTTTTAGTTGAGAAGGCAGTTTTCGGTATGGATTTTTCGTCCATTTGGATTTGATGAAACCCTTTTGCTAAGTCAATGGTGGCAAAGTATTGACATCTTGCTAACTTGTCTAATATTTCGTCCATTTAAGGTATAGGATATTTGTCACTGATGGTTACCTCGTTGAGACTGCGGTAGTCTACGACTATGCGAAACTTTTTTATGCCTGAGGCGTCACTTTTCTTGGGTACTATCCAGATTGGTGAACAATAGGGTGAACTTGATTCACGAATGATACCTTGTTTCATCATTTCTTTTATTTGTTTATCTACTTCTTCGTCGAAGCTTTGTGCGTACGTATATGGTCTTTTGTAAATGGGGTCTTCATGCTTGGTTGTAATTGTATGTTTTATATTATTAGTGAAGGTCAGATTATCACCCTCTTTATACTGAATATCTTTAAATTCAAATAAAACTTTTGTTAACTCCCTTTTATACTCGATACCGAAGGTAAAGAGTATATTGAGTTTGTGCAATGTCCGTCATGGTGTCCGTCCGTCTGTCCGTCCGTATGTTCGCAACTTTTTTCCACACCCTTCAAGCTAGAGACTTGAAACTTTTCAATTCTCTTTATCTATGGGATAGTAAATTAAAGTGTCAAGATGGGGGTTCTACGATAACTGGGGGGCTGGAAAATCGATAAATTCGATAACTCAAAACCGATAAATCCACATATTTAACACATACTTACAGCTAGAACTACCAAATTCGGTAAGCAGATAGCTACTAGCAACCCCCTAAAAACTGCATCAAAAATTTTGGAGCCACGCCCCCATTCCGCCCCCAGCCCCACCGCAATTTGAAATCAGAAATGGCAATATCTCCCACAGTTTTTGAGCTAGAGCCACCAAATTGGGTGCCAAGATAGGTGATGATGACCCCCCAAAAAACTGCATCAAAAGTTTGGATGCCACGCCCACCAATACTGCCCTAGCCGCCCCCATCCACCCCAACGCTTCGTCAAAAACGGGAATGCGTGTATCTTCCAGAGTTGTGGAGCTAGAGCCACCAAATTTGGTAGGAAGATAGCTGGCAACGACCCCCAAAAATCTGCATCAAAGTTTTGGAGCCACGCAAACCCATTTCGCCCCCTTTCCCCAATTTTTACAAACTTCGAGCTAGAGTCACCAAATTTGGTATATACATATATAGCAATTGAAATTCCACAAAGATCTGCATCACAAATTTGGATGTCACGCCCACCCTTAACGGCCCCAGCCCCTCTTTCCCCACCTTTTACAAACTTTGAGCTAGAGTCACCAAATTTGGTTAAAGATAGCAATTGACATTTCACAAAGATCTGCAACAAAAATTTTGTTGCCACACCCACCCAAACCGCCCCCAGCCCCCCCTTTCCCCACCTTTTACAAATTTTGAGCTAGAGTCACCAAATTTGGTATGAAGATAGCAATTGACATTTCAGAAAGATCTGCAAGAAAAATTTTGATGCCACAACTACCCATACCGCCCCAGCCCCCCCCTTTCACCACCTTTTACAAACTTTGAGCTAGAGTCATCAAATTTGGTATGAAGATAGCCGGTGGCATCCCCATCTGCATAGGAAAATCTTTAAGGCAGCGTACACCCCTGCCGCATCCGTACCCCTTTGCATTCAGGCCTCTTTTTACCGGTTTTAATTCTGGTATCGAGTATGCCGCAGTCGGTTGCGTCCGACTGCAACGTTTCCACTAGTTTCTTCTGCATTGAGATGCTCTTATCTGAACTGATTGCTTTCTAATAACTCCTTATCCAGTGCATAAGCTATATGCTAATCTCTTGTTAGTGGTGGATCTAAACATTCTTCTAAGTTTTTGTTTTACCCTTTATCTTTGATATCATACTTGAATAAGAATTGGAAATCTCCAAGGTGTATGAACCCTTCCTCGTAGTTGATCTTAGCTTTACAATCTGTTAGGAACGTTCGGCCTAATAAGATGTCAAATTTCTTTGAGAAATCATGAATGTAAAATTTTTGATCGGTTGGACAAAGTCTACTTGGTGCTAACGATATACTTTCGTTTAAAGTTACTTTTCCGCTTATTGTATGACAAATAATAATTTCTTTTGATATTTTATAATTAAGGAAATTTTTGCTCATTAAATTTATCGACGAACCTGTATCTATTAAGCATTTCAAAGAATATCGTTCATAATTATATTTATGAACGGTTTTATATTTTCGATTCCGAGGCTGTTTGATGAAAATTTTCGGATGTGTCCATTTTTGACTGTTCACTATAACCTTGGCGTGTTCTTTTAAATGGTGGATTTGGTGCATTTGTTCTGAACGGATTTTGTTGGTAATTGATTGGGTTTTGTGTTCTACCTTGATATAGTTTTTGTTGGAATTCCCTAAATAGTTGTGGGTCATGTGTTGTGGTATTTTGTTGTTGATTTTGGTTTCTATAATTTTGAAAATTTGGGTTAAAATGCAATGGGTTTCTATAATTTTGAAAATTTGTATTAAAATTCTGTTGGTTTATTTAACCTGAATTGTTGTGGTTTTGATATTTGGAATTATAATTGTTTTTGTTTGTTTTGCTGAAGGTTGTGTTATTTGTGTTCTTAGATCTCTCAGATACGTAATCTCCGTAAACTCCTTCTTTCTGTGCTACTTGTTTTAATTTGTTCACTGTGGTTATATCGTATCTAGCTAGCTGCATATACAATCGGTCAGGCAATTTCTTACTAATTACATCGTTTATTGTACTGTTCATTGTGTTTGTATATAGTGTTGTATTTTGTTGGATGCCTTCTATTATTAGCTTATTTATAATGACAAAAGACTTAGTTTCTATTTCTTCGACGAACTTACGTATACTTCCTCCGTATTGAGTGAAGTACAGCTTCCTTTATAATTCTTCGTATGATGTTTGCGTTTTGTAGGTGTTGATCAGGATATCTCTTAGTGTGTTCCAATCCGAAGCCATGTGTCTTAGCGATGTCCTTTGGGCGTCTCCATGTAGCTGCATTTCCACTGCGCTGAATAACACATTTTGTTGTCTGCCGTCCTCAGTTAGGTATAGTTTCATGATGAATTCAATTCTGCTGATGAAAGCACTTAGGTCTTCTGTCTCTCTTCCAAAGCTTGGTATTTGTCTAATTTGGTTAAGCGCTTGGCTTAGGTTGGCGTCTGATAAAATCCTCAAAGTCATCTTGGAATTTTTATTTATTTTGATGTTTGATGTGTAAAAAGTTTTGTTGGTTGAGGCCCATTCCCAGCAGCTGCGAAACGGAATTTTTATGTGCAACTCTATATAAAAACCAAGTGGAAACGTTGCAGTCGGACGCAACCGACTGCGGCATACTCGATACCAGAATTTAAACCGGTAAAAAGAGGCCTGAATGCAAAGGGGTACGGATGCGGCAGGGGTGTACGCTGCCTTAAAGATTCTCCGATGCAGATGGGGATGCCACCAGCTATATTCCTTCCCAATTTGGTAACTCTAGCTCAAAGTTTGTAAAAGGTGTAGAAAGGGGGGGGGGACTGGGGCGGTATGGGTAGTTGTGGCATAAAAATTTTTGTTGCAGATCTTTGTGAAATGTCAATTGCTATCTTCATACCAAATTTGGTGACTCTAGCTCAAACTTTGTAAAAGGTGGGGAAAGGGGGGCTGGGGGCGGTTTGGGTGGGCGTGGCATCCAAATTTTTGATGCAGATCTTTGTGGAATGTCAATTGTTATCTTCATACCAAATTTGGTGACTCTAGCTCGAAATTTGTAAAAGGTGGGGAAAAGGGGGCTAAGGGCGGTAAGGGTGGGCGTGACATCCAAATTTGTGATGCAGATCTTTGTGGAATGTCAAATGCTATCTTCGTACCAAATTTGGTGACTCTAGCTCGAAATTTGTAAAAGGTGGGGATAGGGGGGGCTGGGGGCGGTATGGGCATGCGTGGCATCCAAATTTTTTATGCAGATCTTTGTAAAATGTCAATTGCTATTTTCATACCAAATTTTGTGACTCTAGCTCGAAATTTGTAAAAAGTGGGGAAAGGGGGGCTGGGGGCGGTATGGGTGGGCGTGGAATCAAAATTTTTGATGCAGATCTTTCTGAAATGTCAATTGCTATCTTCATACCAAATTTGGTGACTCTAGCTCGAAATTTGTAAAAGATGGGGCAAGGGGGGCTGGGGGCGGTATGGGTGGGCGTGGCATCCAAATTTTTGATGCAGATCTTTGTAAAATGTCAATTGCTATCTTCATACCAAATTTGGTGACTCTAGCTCGAAATTTGTAATAAGTGGGGAAAGGGGGGATGGGGGCGGTATGGGTGGGCGTGGAATCCAAATTTTTGATGCAGATCTTTCTGAAATGCCAATTGCTATCTTCATACCAAATTTGGTGACTCTAGCTCGAAAATTGTAAAAAAGGGGAAAGGGGGGTGAAATGGAGGGCGTGGCTCCAAAACTTTGATGCAGATTTTTGGGGGTCGTTGCCAGCTATTTTCCTTCCAAATTTTGTGGCTTCAGCTCCACAACTCTGGAAGATACTTGCATTCCCGTTTTTGACGAAGCGTTGGGGTGGATGGGGGCGGCTAGGGCAGTATTGGTGGGCGTGGCATCCAAATTTTTGATGCAGTTTTTAATGGGTCATCATCACCTATCTTAGCACCAAATTTGGTGGCTCCAGCTCAAAAACTGTGGGAGATATAGCCACTTTTGATTTCAAAATGCGGGGAGGCTGGGGGCGGAGTGGGTGGGCGTGGCTCCAAAACTTTGATGCAGTTTTTTGGGAGTCGTTTCCAGCTATCTTACCACCAAATTTGGAGGCTCTAGCTCCACAACTCTGGAAGATACACGCATTCCCGTTTTTGACGAAGCGTTGGGGCACATGGGGGTGGCTAGGGCGGTATTGGTGGGCGTGGCATCCAATCTTTTGGTTCGGTTTTTAGGGGGTCATCATCACCTATCTTGGCACCAAATTTGGTGGCTATAGCTCAAAAACTGTGGGAGATATAGGCTTTTTTGACTTTAAAATTCGGGGGCTGGGGGCGGAATGGGGGCGTGGCTCCAAAATTTTTGATGCAGTTTTTTGGGGGTTGCTAGTAGCTATCTTCTTATCAAATTTGGTACTTCTAGCTGTAAGGATGTGCGAAATATGTGGATTTATCGGTTTTGAGTTATCGAATTTATCGATTTGCCAGCCCCCCAGTTATCGTAGAACCCCCATCTTGACACTTTAATTTACTATCCCATAGATAAAGAGATTTGGAAAGTTTCAAGTCTCTAGCTTGAAGGGTGTGGAAAAAAGTTGCGTTCATACAGACGGACAGACGGACAGACACCATGACGGACATTGCACAAACTCAATATACTCTTTACCTTATCAAGTATAATGAACACGCCTGAATGCAAACGGATTCATTACTATCTCCTCCTTAGCCAATAGTGCGATAGCGTGGGAAACTTTTTTCACTGCACGGCTAGCCGAAGAAACGCTGACTCCACAGAAATCACCCGCAGTGATGAGGAAGCTGCCGCTTGAATAAAAACGCAAAGCCACCAAAAGTTGGGTCTCCGGCAACATTGCACGATTCCTGTTTTAAATCCCACATATGATTTATTTGCGCGCAAAAGAACTTAATTGTTTACCTATTACTATGGCAAGCCAATTGATCTACAATCCTTGCAAGAATGATTTTGCATGTAGATTTTTTTAACCTGAACCGCTGAACAAATTTGGCATCATCCAGATTAGTGAAATAGTTCACCCTATCCCTATAACTTCTCGAGTTATTAACTCTTGGCTCTGTTTCGTCAAATTGCGTCTCCATTGAATGAATATAAACAAGTGGAAACGTTGCAGTCGGACGCAACCGACTGCGGCATACTCGATACCAGTATTAAAACCGGTAAAAAGAGGCCTGATTGCAGAAGGTTATGGATGCGGCAGGGGTGTACGCTGCCTTGAAGATTTTCCGAAGCAGATGGGGATGCCATAAGCTATCTTCCTTATAAATTTGGTGACTCTAGCTCAAGGTTTGTAAAAGATGGGGAATGGGGGGGCTGGGGGCGGTATGGGTAGTTGTGGCATCAAAATTTTTGATGCAGATCTTTGTAGAATGTCAATTGCTATCTTCATACCAAATTTGGTGAATCAAGCTTGAATCTTGTAAAAAGTGTGGAAAGGGGGGCTGCGGGTGGTATGAGTGGGCGTGGCATCCAAATTTTTGATGCAGATCTTTGTGGAATGTCAATTGCTATCTTCATACAAAATTAGGTGACTCTAGCTCGAAAACTGTAAAAAGTGGGGAAAGGGGGGCTGGGGGCGGTATGGGTGGGCGTGGCATCTAAATTTGTGATGGAGATCTTTGTGGAATGTCAATTGCTATATTCATACCTAATTTGGTGACTCTAGCTCGAAATTTGTAAAGAGTGGGGAAAGGGGGGCTGGGGGCGGTATGGGTGGGCGTGGCATCCAAATTTTTGATGCAGATCTTTGTGGAATGTCAGTTGCTATATTCATACCAAGTTTGGTGACTCTAGCTCGAAATTTTTAAAAAGATGGGGAAAGGGGGGCTGGGGGCGGTATGGGTGGGCGTGGCATCCAAATTTTTGATGCAGATCTTTGTGGAATGTCAGTTGCTATATTCATACCAAGTTTGGTGACTCTAGCTAAAAGTTTGTAAAAGGTGGGGAAAGAAGGTCGAAATGGGTAGGCGTGGCTCCAAAACTCTGATGCAGTTTTTTGGGGGTCGTTACCAGCTATCTTCTTACCAAATTTGGAGGCTCTAGCTCTACAACTCTGGAAGATACACGCATTCCCGTTTTTGACGAAGCGTTGGGGTGGATGGGGGCGGCTAGGGCAGTATCGGTGGGCGTGGCATCCAAACTTTTGATGCAGTTTTTTGGGGGGTCATCATCACCTATCTTGGCACCAAATTTGGTGGCTCTAGTTCAAAAACTGTGGGAGATATTGCCATTTCTGATTTCAAATTGCGGTGGGGCTGGGGGCGGAATGGGGGGCGTGGCTCCAAAATTTTTGATGGAGTTTTTAGGGGGTTGCTAGTAGCTATCTGCTTACTGAATTTGGTAGTTCTAGCTGTAAGTATGTGTTAAATATGTGGATTTATCGGTTTTGAGTTATCGAATTTATCGATTTGCCAGCCCCCCAGTTATCGTACAACCCCCATCTTGACACTTTAATTTACTATCCCATAGATAAAGAGAATTGAAAAGTTTCAAGTCTCTAGCTTGAAGGGTGTGGAAAAATGTTGCGAACATACGGACGGACACCATGACGGACATTGCACAAACCCAATATACTCTTTACCTTCAGTATCGAGTATAAAAACTCTGCTGTGCGATGCCATTTTTCTTTAATTAAGGCCTGTACGCATGAGCCCCGTACAGCTCTCGTACATTATACATGAGTTTTACGGCTGTAACGACAAGTGTTGAAAAATTCACATATTGTGGCGGTAGGCTAATTGTTTTTTGTAAATAAATCGGAAATGCAACTGTGTTTTGTACACTTGATTTCAAAATAATGATTCGCGCGCTACTTTTGTGTTTGAGTACAGCTAACGCCCTGCTTCTGGCGGCTGCATTTTAGTGAACCCATATTTGATGGGCAGAGCTGAGATTACCAAAGATTATGCTAAACATGACTGAAACCACTCAAAAGACTCAAAGCAAATTCACCTTAATAATCTATTCCCTGCAATAGATCAGTGGCAGTACAATCCAGTTTATATGTTATTTAAATTGTATCTTATTAATTAATAAATATAGTTTTATTCATTACTTCTTGCGCAGCATTGACTGCCAAAACAATAAGTATGGCTCTATTGGAGCCTGAATTAGGTCAACTTTGTTAATATTATCCGAAAAATGTATAAGCCGGCTCTTGCCCGACATGTTGTTGCATTTTTTTACAACCGTAAATAGCTGCTGAAAGCTATTTACTGCCCGTAGCATTTTAACATAACATTTTAACATTTTCATTGTTCAACACAACCGTACCAGCAGTAGCTAACAGAACTGCAGACCTTAAATGTACGTACTGTACTGAAGCTGTACGGGACCATTTTTTTATATGAAGTTTTTGCTGTACGGGAGCTGTACAGGCGTCTGCGTACAGGCCTTAACAAAATAAATATACAATTCAAGGGACAGCTGTTTGCTTTAGCGATGATTCTTATCGATATATCGTGACTTATACGCGCTTTAAATTTTAACCAAGACCCTGCCTTCCGGTTAGTTTGTTTCTCATATACTCCTAACCGAATATTGAGAGACTCAAATTCGACTAAACTTAGAATAAGTTGACTAACCGGACATTGAGATATTGGGCCTTAATGTTATTTCTAACAAATTTTGCACAGCCATCCATTTGGTGGTCAAAATGCTAAATGCATTTTCAATGCAGCGGCGACGTCGACTGAGCCTACAATTAAAAACACGTTCGGGTACGCTGAGTGAGCTTCATATGTCTCATGAGTAGAGGAAACGCATCGTCTGCAACAATAAAATATGGTGTTTCAACTCCATTGAGAACGTTGTCTGGCGGAATATTTAGACTATCTGCGAGAAGGCGCTCAATTTGAACAATTTAATCAAATAAGGTGACCAACAAATATTTACATTTTGCCATACAAATATTTGGCACAGCTGGTCACTCTAACTTAAAGTGGAACCTAACGTAAAAATTTACCACTTTCCATAAATTAAATTTTTTTTCCTGGGAATGGGCCTTTAAAAAGAAATTTTCTTCTACTTCTTTTGTCTTGCACTTAAGCGTTGCGTGAATTTTGTTTCTTTTCGAAGAAAACTTTTTAAGGATCACGAGGTCCTTGTGCGGATATCACTTCGATTAGTTCGCGAGACACTTGAACAAGTTAAGGATCTTTTGATCCTTAGGTTACTACGACTTTCACGATTTCGAATGATATCCTACAGGCTGCGCCAATTAAATCGTTGGAGCCGCGTTTATTCAAAAAAAATATAAAATATCTTTATTGAACGCGTCTTTACAGTTAAACATGTAAAATAGAACTCAACTGATGCAAGCGTTTTAATTTTTGAAGAAACCTCGTTCTGCGACTTATTCCTTTGTTTAAATTATTAATGCTCAACTCTCTGGAGTGGATTTATTCTGTGGAGTCGTAAACTGGGGTTTCGCTCAAGGATCAAATTACATTGGACTTTGCTCATCTAATTCTTAAAGTGGCGTGATCGATTTTAATGGCTTTGTTATTTTTTAGGGTGCATAGTTTTAGTGTTGTTTATTCTGTTCGCCGGATGTACGTGCTTATGCTGAGTGTGACTTAATTATCTATGGTTCTATAACAAGAAGCCGAAATTATAATTGTGCGTGCTTAAGATTATACGTATGTTTACTCAAGTGGACAATGCTTGTACATTGTTCTTGTTATTTTATGTGGGTGGAGGTTGGCATAGGAGTTCTGCAAGAACTGAATATTTCACTATATATATGTATGTGGGTATTAATTCGCTCATTTGCTTTGCTGCAAGGTCGAGCCCATAGGATAGATAAGCAATAAAATACGCGCATATAAAGAATACAAGGAAAACAAGTGGAAACGTTGCAGTCGGACGCAACCGACTGCGGCATACTCGATACCAGTATAAAAACCGGTAAAAAGAGGCCTGATTGCAGTGGGGTACGGATGCGGCAGGGGTTTACGCTGCCTTAAAGATTTTCCGATGCAGGTGGGGATGCCACAAGCTATCTTCCTTACAAATTTGGTGACTGTTGCAGCAACTAGTGGCAACTTAGAACTTGCTCGTACACATATATGTACGGCAAGAAAGCAACGTGGGCTATTAGTCGACTTCGACTTTATTGCGGACAGACAGACAGGTTAAAGAAAATACGTGCGCTCTTTCCATGTGATATTCCAGAAGTGATTTTATATTTTCTCTCCGCTCAGCGGTAGAGTGCCAATATTCAACTATGTTAATTACAGAGTTACATTACATGTGCATACTTATTTAACAGATTTTCACTTGACTTAACATTACGATATTGAAATAATACTAGAATTCATTTAGTTTTTTATCTTAATTGAAATGACTAATTATCGGCCGCGTTGAATGGCCAGAAAGCTTCAAACAAGTTACAAAATATTATATACTTCAACAATTGTATACATTTCAATTTAAAAATCCAAGCTTCATTTGTTAACAAGTTAATCTATATTAAACGGCAGCGGTGCTAGTCGATGGATAGCTCGTTTATACACGCCGTTCTTGGTTCGAACGACTGCGACGTGGACTTTGCTGTCTGCTCCCTTGACGACCTCCTCGATGACCCCGAGCAGCCACTGCTGTGGTGGACTGTTGTCTTCGTGGATTATTACGACGTCTCCTATTGCCATGTTGCGCTCCTCTTTGTTCCATCGTTGACGCTGCTGCAGCCCCAGCAGATAGTCGCGTGACCAATCCGCCCAAAAGCGCTGCTTGATGGCTGAGATCAGCTGCCATCTTTTCAAGTACGAGAGCCTTTCGTCTGGCATCACCTGATTTGATGCGCATGGCAGCGTTCCTACCAACAGATGGACTGGCGTTACAGCTTCGCCGTCGTTGGGGTTGGTGCTCAAAGCTATGAGCGGACGAGAGTTCAAAATTGCTTCCACGTCGACCATTATTGCCTCCAGTTCGTCCTGGCGAAGCACGGCGCTGCCAATGGCCTTGAGCATCAGTCCCTTGGCAGATTTGACTGCCGCTTCCCAGAGACCGTCAAAATGCGGTGCTCGGGGGGGTATGAAGCTGAACGTTATGCCGCGCTCGGCAGCATAGGCCGCTATAGCATCCCGATGCGTGTTGATGTTCATTTCCAACTCCGAGATTATTCGCGCAGCACCGACGAAATTCGTTGCATTGTCGCAATATATATTTTCTGCAACTCCCCGACGTCCAACAAACCTGGATAAAGACATAATGAATGAGGGGGAGGTTAAATCAGCTACAAGTTCCATGTGGACAGCCTTAGATGTAAAGCATACAAATACAGCTATATACATTTTAACAGGTCGTTTTCCACGAATACCTAGCGACACAAGAAATGGACCAAAAAAATCCACGCCGCTGATTTTAAAAGGCCTGTTGCCATGCAGGCGATCAGCGGGCAAATTTCCCATTATTTGTGAGGCGAGAACTGGCTTATACCGAAAGCAGTAGACACAACGTCTAACTATTGCGTTGCATTCTTGGCATTCTTGGTTGATCAACCACACTTGCTGGCGGAGAATGCTCAGTAAAACGCGAGGATTGGCATGACAGTTCGAACGATGCAAGTAGTTTAGATATGTTTCGATAAACCGATTGCCTTTCGGCATAAGTAAGGGAAACTTTGCATTATGTGGAAGTGGCGCTTTTACCAAACGACCACCCACTCGTAGCAGCCAAATAACACGCTTTCCATCTTGATGAGGATGTAAAAACGGTGTAAGCTTCTGAAAAGATGGCAGAAGCGTCTTAGAACTTCTTACATTTGCTATTTCCTTTTCAAAAACAGTATGTTGTATAATGTGAATAATAGTGAGTAATGCACTATTCATCTCTTCAGCGGAAGGTACCAGTGTAGTGTAATTCTTTCCTTTTCCATGGGTAAAACGCAGCATGTAACATACAATTCGAAGAAGTTTTTGATATGACGATGTCTTGTCAATCAGCTCTAAAATATAATTAGGTGGCGCATCGGCCGCGATTAACACCGTGGCTGAACTACTAAATTCTAACTGCAAGTCATTAGCTGTCAATTTAATGTGCGAATTAATTGGCCAATGCGACTGCGCCTTCAACAAGAATTGTGGACCATTGAACCAAATTGATTCTCGGAGCTCGATTGCAGAGCAACCTCGAGATACTATATCTGCTGGGTTGTCTTTAGTGGAAACATGATGCCACGTCGCACCTATGCTCAACTCCTGTAAGTCGGCCACACGATTAGCAACAAACGTATTTAACTTGGATGCATGCATTTGCAACCAGTGAAGAACTACTTCCGAATCTGACCAAAGCACGACTTGCTCTATTGGAATTTCGATCAGATCCTTGACATTTGCCCAAAGCTTGGCGAGCAGCGCATAGCTCTAAGCGCGGTATCGATTTTGTTTTAAGTGGGGCTACTTTAGATTTTGCTGTTAGTAATCTGACAGATACACTATTTTGATCAGCAATTCTTAAATAAATGCAACACCCAAATGCTCGTGATGAGGCATCAGAAAAGCCGTGAACTTGGCAAGATACATTTGGTGCAATGCCTACATAACGAGGGATTGAAGTTGAATTCAGTTCATCAAAAAGTACAACGGCATGCAGATAATTTTGCAAGTCGGTGGATTGGATCGTCCCAACCGAGGTTTTGAAGCCACAGTTCTTGTAGAAAAATCTTTGCACGAGTAATAAGCGGACATAAAAGCCCTAAAGGGTCATACAGTCGCGATACGAATGAAAGTATCGATCGCTTTGTTGGCTGTACGTCTAATGTCAAATTTTCCATTGTGTATTTAAAGACGTCTTGTCTAGGATGCCAAAGCAATCCGAGCGTCTTTGTCTCTTCGTGCGCAATTGCAATAGTATCATCTTCCGTATTGATTTGCTCGCAATTAGAAGACCATTTTGTAAGCGTAAAGCCAAAAGAACTTAGAACAGAAATCAACTCGTTTTTCAACAACCGTAGTTCTTCCAATGAATTTGCACCAGATAGCAAATCATCTACATAAAAGTCTTTAGCCAACGACTTTGAGGCCAAAGGATGTGTTGTAGCATACAGATCACTTAAATATTTTAAGCATCTAATGGCTAGAAATGGGGCTGAAGCTGTGCCGTAAGTTACGGTGCTTAAACGGTAAATTTTTAATGATTCTGTAGGCCTTTCTCTCCAGACAATTAATTGAAAGTTACGCTGGGTCTCGTCAATTTCGACTTGACGGTACATCTTAGCTATATGTGCGGTAATTGCAAATGGATGCATTCGAAACCTTAGCAGAATTGAATACAATGTGGGTTGGATGGTAGGACCAACCATTAGACTCTCAGTTTTGTAGATGTGCTTTGCGGTCTCAGCACGCATTGATACGGAATAAAATAATGCGGCTCTCTCGGGATTATGTTATCAGTGATGCTCATATGATTAAGAGAAATGTACTCTTTCATGAAAGCAATGTACATATCGCAAATCTCTGGTTGCTTACTTAATCTTTTCTCAAGTGCAAAAAAACGTCGCTTGGCGTTTTCATAAGACAATCCCAAACAGTCTGGACTGGTCTTAAAGGGCAATGTCACACTGAGGTGTCCCGAGGGTAAACGAGTAACGTTTTCTGTGAAAGATGTCTCACAAAGCTCTTGTTCTGGGGTACTCAGCTTCAATTGAGCGTTTGGCGTTTCTTCCAGCTCCCAAAATTTTCTAAGTAATGTGTCAATGGATAAATTCTGTTCAGAAGTGCTGATGAGAGAAGTCTGCCGCGAACAATTCTCAGAGGTGGATTTGCATTTCCCAGATGCAATCCATCCAAAGGCGGTGCGCCTGAATGTAGGCGAATCTGCGCTAGTTTTCAGCTGTCCGTTTTCGAGCAGTTCAAAGAATGTATCTGCACCAAGGAGCATATCAATTCGCTGGGGCTTAAAAAACAACGGATCAGGCAACTCGATGTCATTGGGAACGGTTGCATCAATAAGTCTTTCAGGCTGATGCGACGAGATCGACTTTAAGACACTAAATTCAGTAAGCATTTCGAAAGAATTAATTCTTGATCCAATCGAAGTTTGGACCGCGTAATGAACTGTAGACTGACGCTTCCCTATTCCTAAAAGGCTGATTTCTTTTCGATGTCTTTTCAAATTAAGTTTCGTAGCAAGATCTTCTGTGATAAAGTTAATTTGCGAAGCTGAATCTAAGAGAGCTCTAGCTACCTGATCTGTACCACACTGATCCTTAATATTAACAATTGCCGTAGCTAATATAACTTGATCGGCACCACTAGTAGCATGATTAGCCGTAGACACTCGAGTCGAAGTTGAAGTTTGTGCCACCATAGGCAGATTATTTGTTGGTTGCTGGGATTCAGTTGTATATTTTTGCAATAAGGTATTGTGCGGCTTTTGGCACACTCTGCAGTGGCTGGATTTGCACGATGAGACCGAGTGTCCCGGGCGCAAACAGTTTATGCAAAGTGGGAAAGCCTTGACAAATTTAAAACGCTTTAGGCAGGGAACTGCCGTGAAAGAAGTACATGACTGTATATAGTGGTCACATGATTTGCAAAAGGCACATTTCCCAGTAACCGCAGGTTGTGAGATGATGTCTTGAGTGATGCTCTTGCTACTAGAATGTTCAGCAGACAAATGCTGGTATCGCCTATTTAATGCAACCTCACAATCGTTCCACGACGGTAGCTTGGAGTAATCTAGATCTTCTTCCCATTTGGCTTTAGTAACTGAATCAACCTTACTCATAACTAAATAAATAATCAGCATATTTAAAATCTCGGTTTGCGATCCCAATGATAATAGTGATTCATAGATTGCCTTACAGTATCTATGAGATTACGTAATGCAGACGGCGATGGCAACTTTATGTGTGGTAATTCGAATAATTTAGACACGCTACTAAAAACAATTAAACAGCTGTTATCATAAACATTTTTTAATGCAGCTAAAGCCTTTGGATAATTAGCGTCCGATACTTGATATGCTTTGACGGTGCCCAAAGCTTCGCGCTCTAAGCATGACAGCAATTGATTAAACTTTTCTATGTTAGACATGGTTAAATCACTATCCACCAAGTTTTCGAAAAGGCCAATAAAATTTTTGAACTCAGAATACTCCCCTCCAAATCGTGGCAGCTTCATTTGCGGCAGCTGCCTAGAGTGAGATGCTTGTGCTATCATAGTAGAATTAGCTGGGCCATCGCGATGAGTAACTGATTGTTTACGTTTGCTCATCAACAATGCTTTCATTGAGATACACAAGTCTTCCAAGTCAGAACGAGAAACCATGTCAGGACTAATCATATCTAGCTCCTGCTGAATATCGAATGCACTTTGTATGTAACGATTCAAGATTTCTAATCGACATTCAACTTCACACGGCTCAATGGGAATAGTTATAAGTTTTATTTGTTTTTTAACACGAGCAATATCAGCCGTAACTGTCTTGTTACGCTGCAACAAGTTATCTAAATCACTTGAATCTGAATCAGACATCGACTTGCCTTTATTTTTCTTACCACCCATGGCTGCAGATTTGTTGTGCAGTGGTAATAGAAATTTGAAAAAATGCGCAATATGTTTTCCGAAGTTAATTAAATTAATTTACTCAACAAGTTTGAGTCAAATAATTGTTATATGTAAACGCGCTTTATTTCACTAAGGTCGAATTAAATTTATAAATGCGCAGAGGAATTTGATTTTTAATAAATTTGTCCCACTGTGCCGAATAAGCATGCAAGCGAATGTATTTAATTGTGTTTAATGTTCAACCAACATGCGAACATATAAAGCGAATAACCAAAACGAAATGCGTGTGTGTGTATGTGTGTAGCACAATGCAGCCGGTACGAATTACCGCGCAAGCAATTGCAAACAAGTAAGAAGGCTCTAGTCGGGAGAGCCCTTAACCCAGTTGCAAAAAATAAATTAAATTTATATAAGACTTTGGTATACTGACTTAACTTCAATCGATTAAGCTCGATATCTCCAGTGTTTCTTAACCGATTTGGTCGAAATTTTCAGAAAAGATCTATTGTTACCCATTCTTTCAACCCTCATTTTTAGATTTTCCAAATTCGATATTTTTTTGTTATCGATCACATGTGTATATCGGAAACCAGAATAGTTATCGATAATTTGAAGCAAACTTGTTCTGCTCATGGTATAGGAAATCTGAAGTTTCTAGCTCTTGTAGTCTCTGAGATCCACGCGTTCATACAGACGGACAGACGGACAGACAGACGGACAGACGGACATGGCTAAATCGACTCGGCTATTGATGCTGATCAAGAATATATATACTTTCTAGGGTCGGAGATGCTTCCTTCTGCCTGTTACATACTTTTGCTCAAAACCATTATACCCTTATTTACCCATTTTATGGGTTAAGGGTATAAAAAAAGGTGAAGGAGCCGCTTGACACACGCGCGAAAGTGCAGTGAGAGCAAATTAGGCACAAGTTAATGACCGATCAAAGTGAGCGAAGGTCAAGACGAAAAACGACAAAGAGCGGCACACAAACGATTGCGGTAAATTGCTGAGAACTATGTACATATGTATGTGTGTAGAGCAGCTGTCAATTTGCAGCAGCGTTATTAATATGTACATACATACATATGTCACCTTTATAAGCACTGAATATGATTTATTCACGAATGCTTATGTATTTAATTGATTTTATTTGGTAGTTACGTGACCTGGCAGTCCATACTGCACTTTGAGATCAACTCCAGTAAATCCAATAAACCAATTTCCAGTGACTCCAGCGATGATTCGTACAATCTCCAGCCAAATCCAATCCAGTAACAAATGTGAAATCCCAATTAAAAGGGTCCACCCGGGGGCGCCAAAAAATGTTGCAGCAACTAGTGGCAACTTAGAACTTGCTCGTACACATATATGTACGGCAAGAAAGCAACGTGGGCTATTAGTCGACTTCGTCTTTATTGCGGACAGACAGACAGGTTAAAGAAAATACGTGCGCTCTTTCCATGTGATATTCCAGAAGTGATTTTATATTTTCTCTCCGCTCAGCGGTAGAGTGCCAATATTCAACTATGTTAATTACAGAGTTACATTACATGTGCATACTTATTTAACAGATTTTCACTTGACTTAACATTACGATATTGAAATAATACTAGAATTCATTTAGTTTTTATCTTAATTGAAATGACTAACACTGACTCTAGCTAAAAGTTTGTAAAAGGTGGGGAAAAGGGGGGGGC
The DNA here is from genome assembly GCA_018904305.1 of Scaptomyza montana. Taxonomy (NCBI): domain Eukaryota; kingdom Metazoa; phylum Arthropoda; class Insecta; order Diptera; family Drosophilidae; genus Scaptomyza; species Scaptomyza montana. The sequence goes on along the minus strand of JAEIGR010000024.1, from coordinate 454,233 downwards.
TGGTGGCTGGGGGTGGTATGGGTGGTAGTGGCAATCAAATTTTTGATGCAGAGCTTTGTGGAATGTCAATTGCTATCTTCATAACAAATTTGGTGATTCTAGCTCAAAGTTTGTAAAATGTGGCGAAAGGTGGGCTGGGGCGGTATGGGTGGGTGTGGCATCAAAATTTTTTATGCAGATCTTTGTGAAATGTCAATTGCTATCTTCATACCAAATTTGGTGACCCTAGCTCAAAGTTTGTAAAATGTGGGGATAGGGGGGGCTGGGGGCGGCATGGGTGGGCATGGCATCAAAATTTGTGATGCAGATCATTGTGGAATGTCAGTTGCTATATTCATACCAAATTTGGTGACTCTAGCTAAAATTTTGTAAAAGGTGAGGAAAATGGGCGAAATGGGTGGGCGTGGCTCCAAAACTTTGATGCAGTTTTTTGGGGGTCGATACCAGCTATCTTCCTACCAAATTTGGAGGCTCTAGCTCCACAACTCTGGAAGATACACGCTTTCCCGTTTTTGACGAAGCGTTGGGGTGGATGGGGGCGGCTAGGGCAGTATTGGTGTGCGTGGCATCCAAACTTTTGATGCAGTTTTTGGGGGGTCATCATCACCTATCTTGGCACCCAATTTGGTGGCTCTAGCTCAAAAACTGTGGGAGATATTGCCATTTCTGATTTCAAAATGCGGGGGGGCTGGGGGCGGAATGGGTGGGCGTGACTCCAAAACTTTGATGCAGTTTTTTGGGGGTCGTTAACAGCTATTTTCCCACCAAATTTGGAGGCTCTAGCTCCACAACTCTGGAAGATACACGCATTCCCGTTTTTGACGAAGCGTTGGGGTGGTTGGGGGCGGCTAGGGCAGTATCGGTGGGCGTGGCATCCAAACTTTTGATGCAGATTTTGGGGGTCATCATCACCTATCTTGGCACCAAATTTGGTGGCTATAGCTCAAAAACTGTGGGAGATATAGGCTTTTTTTGACTTTAAAATGTGGGGGGGCTGGGGGCGGAATGTGGGGGCGTGGCTCCAAAATTTTTGATGCAGTTTTTTGGGGGTTGCTAGTAGCTATCTTCTTACCAAATTTGGTACTTCTAGCTGTAAGGATGTGCGAAATATGTGTATTTATCGATTTTGAGTTATCGAATTTATCGATTTGCCAGCCCCCCAGTTATCGTAGAACCCCCATCTTGACACTTTAATTTACTATCCCATAGATAAAGAGATTTGGAAAGTTTCAAGTCTCTAGCTTGAAGGGTGTGGAAAAAAGTTGAGTTCATACGGCGAAGACGGACAGACGGACAGACACCATGACGGACATTGCACAAACTCAATATACTCTTTACCTTCGGTATCGAGTATAAAAATTGTAATCACCATTGTCTTAGTATCAAACAAATTTCTTAGTCAGATCAATAAATATATTAAAAACCATAAAGATTTCATCACGAAAATACGTTCGAATATGAATATATGACAACGTATAATACAAACGCAAGCCCATTTTATCATTGCAGTAAAACGAAAAGAGGTTGAGTACGCTGCCCTATGTTCTAGTTAAAATGTGTACCGAAGAAAATTTGTTCTTAGACACAGCTACAATAATAATGGTGCGATTGCATAGGTGAACCCAATTCTATTTTACATGTTCAATAAATGGAATTATTTGCGAAAAAATCCGTCATAATTGAACTATTAATTCCGAAAGTGACGATTCAGATGTGCAAATAATAGACTAAAAAAAAAAAAAAGTACGATTGTGAATTAACTAGTTATGGAATGGCAAGATAAAGCTCGACAAATAAATTCATTCAAAGAAAAATTTGAAAAATCTTATAAATGTATTAACAAAGATACAACAATAAGAGCACATAATAGTACTAAAAACTGAATACAATAACATCAGTGAACTAGCATCTTCACAAAAACATAGACTTACACCCGCACATAATGAACAGTGCCTTAAGACATTACATACGTTCGCTTCAAGGTTAGAAACAATTAACCTTCGACGTAATATAAAATTCGACATACCAAAGAATCCCTATTTCCCTGTTGAGTTTGACCCAAGTCAACTCACGGAATTAGAGGAATCTAAGCCAGCCATTGAGCCTGATTCAGAACAAAACATAAAAACAGTAGATCAAATAGAAGAAAACACAAACAGACAAGAAACAAGTTCCACAATGGCTCAACAAACAAACATTGAGTTTATTAAGATAGCCTCCTCCATAATATCTGTGTGTGATGGAAAAGCTGAGAACCTACAGAGCTTTGTAGATGACTTGAATCTTTTAGATTCTCTAAAAGGCGAACACAAAGCAACGGCTATAAGCCTTATCAAAACAAAAATGAAGGGACACGCGAGAAATCTAATTAGCAATGAAACAACTATTGCTCAGATTGTCACAAAATTGCAAAAAACAGTAAAAGGAGAATCAGTTGAAGTTTTATCAGTCAAACTCCTTAATTTGCAACAAAAAAGTAAAACTGTCAACATGTTTACACATGAAGTTGAGCAGCTTACAAAGGCTTTAGAAGGTGCATATATTAATGATGGTTTAACATCAGATATGGCCGCCAAATACAGCACAAAGTTAGCTGTTAAAGCCATGACAAAAAATTGCGCTATTGATAGAGTTAAACTCATCATGCAAGCCGGCAGATTCAACTATATGAATGATGCCATTTCCAAATTTGTCGACATTTGCACAGAAGCAACTGGAAATACCAATAATGTCCTGTACTATCAAAATTACTCTCAACGTGGTGGAAACCGCGGCAGAGGTTATTACAGGGGCCGAACTTATAACAGAAGCGGTTTCCGGTACAACAACAATAACGGCAACCGATACAATAACAGAAGAGGTAACTTTAGAGGCAACTCGTACAGAGGCGACCAAAATAGCGGCCGTGGACAGCAGAACTTGGTCCGAGTTACACAAAGTAATTCGGAAAACCAACAAGCACCCTTAAGTACTCAAACCCAATAAATTCTAAAGCCCACACAATCAATCTTAGTCTAAACGTTTTTATGAAATTAAAGAATGAACATACAAAAACAACTCTGACGTTACTCATTGATACTGGTGCAGATATTTCAAATTTAAAAGAACAATCTGATACTTTTCAAGAAATAGATTACAATGTGACCACTAATATCAGCGGAATTGGAGAAGGTTCAACCAATTCCACTGGATTAACTTTCGTTGAATTAACAACAGGAAAATACATAATTCCACATCATTTTCATTTAGTAAACTCAGACTTTCCCATACCATGTGATGGAATAATAGGTACGGATTTTATAAAGAAATTCAATTGTCAATTAGACTTAAAAGCAAGTGAAGACTTGTTTATATTAAGACCTCCAAATTTTAACTTTCCGATAACTATTCCTATAGTTCACACCATTGACAATAATACAACAATGTTACCATTACAATCCGAAGTCGTCCGAAAAATTAAACTAAATACAAAAGATGATCAATTTATGATCCCATGTCAACAAATTGAAAATGGAGTATTTATGGCAAGCTCCATATCCGATTCTAAAAATTGTTTTGTCCGAATTTTGAACTTAACATACTCAAATAAAGTAGTGAACTTAGATAAAGTCCGATTTGAACCGCTAACCAACTTTGAAATTTTTAATAGAGAATGACTGTCAAGAGATGAAAAAATTCTCTCTAAATTAAGAAGAAATTGTCCGCTGCCTTACAAAAACATATTGACAGAATTATGCACCTAGTATACAGATTTATTCGGACTAGAATCCGAACCAATAACGACAAATAATTTTTATAAACAAAAAGTAAGATTGAAAGATGATGAACCAAGTTACATTAAAAACTATAGAGCTCCTCATTCACAACAAGCAGAAATAGCTAAACAAGTAACTAAACTCATAAATCATAAAATAGTAGAACCCTCTGTGTCTGAATATAATAGCCCATTACTATTAGTACAAAAAAAATCCTTATCGGATTCAACAGATAAAAGATGGCGTTTAGTAATAGACTATCGTCAAATTAATAAAAAACAACTGGAAACGACTGCGGTATACTCGATACCAGTATTAAAACCGGTAAAAAGAGGCCTCATTGCAAAGGGGTACGGATGAGGCAGGGGTGTACGCTGCCTTAAAGATTCTCCGATGCAGATGGGGATGCCACCAGCTGTCTTCGTTGCAAATTTGGTGACTCTAGCTCAAAGTTTGTAAAAGGTGTGGAAAGGGGGGCTGGGGCGGTATGGGTGGGCGTGGCATCCCAATTTTTGATGCAGATCTATGTGAAATGTCAATTGCTATCTTCAAACCAAGTTTGGTGACTCTAGCTGGAAATTTTTAAATAATGGGGAAAGGGGGGCTGGGGGCGGTATGGGTGGGCGTGGCATCCCAATTTTTGATGCAGATCTTTGTGAAATGTCAATTGCTATCTTCAAAAAAATCCTTATCGGATTCAACAGATAAAAGATGGCGTTTAGTAATAGACTATCGTCAAATTAATAAAAAACAACTGGAAACGACTGCGGTATACTCGATACCAGTATTAAAACCGGTAAAAAGAGGCCTCATTGCAAAGGGGTACGGATGAGGCAGGGGTGTACGCTGCCTTAAAGATTCTCCGATGCAGATGGGGATGCCACCAGCTGTCTTCGTTGCAAATTTGGTGACTCTAGCTCAAAGTTTGTAAAAGGTGTGGAAAGGGGGGGGGGGCTGGAGTGGTATGGGTGGGCGTGGCATCCCAATTTTTGATGCAGATCTATGTGAAATGTCAATTGCTATCTTCAAACCAAGTTTGGTGACTCTAGCTGGAAATTTTTAAATAATGGGGAAAGGGGGGGCTGGGGGCGGTATGGGTGGGCGTGGCATCCCAATTTTTGATGCAGATCTTTGTGAAATGTCAATTGCTATCTTCATACCAAATTTGGTGACTCTAGCTCAAAGTTTGTAAATGGTGGGGAAAGGGGGTGGAATGGGTGGGCTTGGCTCAAAAACTTTGATGCAGATTTTTGGGGGTCGTTGCCAGCTATCTTCCCACCAAATTTGGAGGCTCTAGCTCCACAACTCTGGAAGATATACGCATTCCCGTTTTTGACGAAGCGTTGTGGTGGATGGGGGCGGCTAGGGCAGTATTGGTGTGCGTGGCATCCAAACTTTTGATGCAGTTTTTGGGGGGTCATCATCACCTATCTTGGCACCAAATTTGGTGGCTCGTGCTCAAAAACTGTGGGAGATATAGCCATTTCTGATTTAAAAATGCGGGGGGCTGGGCGCGGAATGGGTTTGCGTGGCTCCAAAACTTTGATGCCGATTTTTGGGGGTCGTTGCCAGCTATCTTCCTACCAAATTTGGTAGTTCTAGCTCCACTACTCTGGAAGATACACGCATTCCCGTTTTTGACGAAGCGTTGTGGTGGATGGGGGCGGCTAGAGCAGTATCGGTGGGCGTGGCATCCAAACTATTGATTCAGTTTTTATGGGGGTCATCATCACCTATCTTGGCACCAAATTTGGTGGCTATAGCTCAAAAACTGAGGGAGATATAGGCTTTTTTGACTTTACAATGCGGGGGGGCTAGGGGCGGAATGGGAGCGTGGCTCCAAAATTTTTGATGCAGTTTTTGGGGGTTGCTAGTAGCTATCTTATTACCAAAATTGGTAGTTCTAGCTGTAAGGATGTGCGAAATATGTGTATTTATCGATTTTGAGTTATCGAATTTATCGATTTGCCAGCCCCCCAGTTATCGTAGAACCCCCATCTTGACACTTTAATTTACTATCCCATAGATAAAGAGATTTGGAAAGTTTCAAGTCTCTAGCTTGAAGGGTGTGGAAAAAAGTTGCGTTCATACAGACGGACAGACGGACAGACACCATGACGGACATTGCACAAACTCAATATACTCTTTACCTTCGGTATCGAGTATAAAAAATTGTAATCACCATTGTCTTAGTATCAAACAAATTTCTTAGTCAGATCAATAAATATATTAAAAAACCATAAAGATTTCATCACGAAAATACGTTCGAATATGAATATATGACAACGTATAATACAAACGCAAGCCCATTTTATCATTGCAGTAAAACAGAAAAAGGTGCAGTGTTGAGTACGCTGCCCTATGTTCTAGTTAAAATGTGTACCGAAGAAAATTTGTTCTTAGACACAGCTACAATAATAATGGTGCGATTGCATAGGTGAACCCAAGTCTATTTCACATGTTCAATAAATGGAATTATTTGCGAAAGAATCCGTCATAATTGAACTATTAAGTTCCGAAAGTGACGATTCAGATGTGCAAATAATTGATTAAAAAAAAAGTACGATTGTGAATTAACTAGTTATGGAATGGCAAGATATAGCTCTACAAATAAATTCATTCAAAGAAAAATTTGAAAAATCTTATAAATGTATTAACAGAGATACAACAATAAGAGTCGAAACGCTATTGCAGCACATAATAGTACTAAAAACTGAATACAATAACATCAGCGAACTAGCATCTTCACAAAAACATAGACTTACACCCGCACATAATGAACAGTGCTTAAGACATTACATACGTTAGCTTCAAGGTAAGAAACAATTAACATTCGACGTAATATAAAATTCGACATACCAAAGAATCCCTATTTCCCTGTTGAGTTTGACCCAAGTCAACTCACGGAATTAGAGGAATCTAAGCCAGCCATTGAGCCTGATTCAGAACAAAACATAAAAACAGTAGATCAAATAGAAGAAAACACAAACAGACAAGAAACAAGTTCCACAATGGCTCAACAAACAAACATTGAGTTTATTAAGATAGCCTCCTCCATAATATCTGTGTGTGATGGAAAAGCTGAGAACCTACAGAGCTTTGTAGATGACTTGAATCTTTTAGATTCTCTAAAAGGCGAACACAAAGCAACGGCTATAAGCCTTATCAAAACAAAAATGAAGGGACACGCGAGAAATCTAATTAGCAATGAAACAACTATTGCTCAGATTGTCACAAAATTGCAAAAAACAGTAAAAGGAGAATCAGTTGAAGTTTTATCAGTCAAACTCCTTAATTTGCAACAAAAAAGTAAAACTGTCAACATGTTTACACATGAAGTTGAGCAGCTTACAAAGGCTTTAGAAGGTGCATATATTAATGATGGTTTAACATCAGATATGGCCGCCAAATACAGCACAAAGTTAGCTGTTAAAGCCATGACAAAAAATTGCGCTATTGATAGAGTTAAACTCATCATGCAAGCCGGCAGATTCAACTATATGAATGATGCCATTTCCAAATTTGTCGACATTTGCACAGAAGCAACTGGAAATACCAATAATGTCCTGTACTATCAAAATTACTCTCAACGTGGTGGAAACCGCGGCAGAGGTTATTACAGGGGCCGAACTTATAACAGAAGCGGTTTCCGGTACAACAACAATAACGGCAACCGATACAATAACAGAAGAGGTAACTTTAGAGGCAACTCGTACAGAGGCGACCAAAATAGCGGCCGTGGACAGCAGAACTTGGTCCGAGTTACACAAAGTAATTCGGAAAACCAACAAGCACCCTTAAGTACTCAAACCCAATAAATTCTAAAGCCCACACAATCAATCTTAGTCTAAACGTTTTTATGAAATTAAAGAATGAACATACAAAAACAACTCTGACGTTACTCATTGATACTGGTGCAGATATTTCAAATTTAAAAGAACAATCTGATACTTTTCAAGAAATAGATTACAATGTGACCACTAATATCAGCGGAATTGGAGAAGGTTCAACCAATTCCACTGGATTAACTTTCGTTGAATTAACAACAGGAAAATACATAATTCCACATCATTTTCATTTAGTAAACTCAGACTTTCCCATACCATGTGATGGAATAATAGGTACGGATTTTATAAAGAAATTCAATTGTCAATTAGACTTAAAAGCAAGTGAAGACTTGTTTATATTAAGACCTCCAAATTTTAACTTTCCGATAACTATTCCTATAGTTCACACCATTGACAATAATACAACAATGTTACCATTACAATCCGAAGTCGTCCGAAAAATTAAACTAAATACAAAAGATGATCAATTTTGATCCCATGTCAACAAATTGAAAATGGAGTATTTATGGCAAGCTCCATATCCGATTCTAAAAATTGTTTTGTCCGAATTTTGAACTTAACATACTCAAATAAAGTAGTGAACTTAGATAAAGTCCGATTTGAACCGCTAACCAACTTTGAAATTTTTAATAGAGAATGACTGTCAAGAGATGAAAAAATTCTCTCTAAATTAAGAAGAAATTGTCCGCTGCCTTACAAAAACATATTGACAGAATTATGCACCTAGTATACAGATTTATTCGGACTAGAATCCGAACCAATAACGACAAATAATTTTTATAAACAAAAAGTAAGATTGAAAGATGATGAACCAAGTTACATTAAAAACTATAGAGCTCCTCATTCACAACAAGCAGAAATAGCTAAACAAGTAACTAAACTCATAAATGATAAAATAGTAGAACCCTCTGTGTCTGAATATAATAGCCCATTACTATTAGTACAAAAAAAATCCTTATCGGATTCAACAGATAAAAGATGGCGTTTAGTAATAGACTATCGTCAAATTAATAAAAAACAACTGGAAACGACTGCGGTATACTCGATACCAGTATTAAAACCGGTAAAAAGAGGCCTCATTGCAAAGGGGTACGGATGAGGCAGGGGTGTACACTGCCTTAAAGATTCTCCGATGCAGATGGGGATGCCACCAGCTGTCTTCGTTGCAAATTTGGTGACTCTAGCTCAAAGTTTGTAAAAGGTGTGGAAAGGGGGGGGCCGGAGTGGTATGGGTGGGCGTGGCATCCCAATTTTTGATGCAGATCTATGTAAAATGTCAATTGCTATCTTCAAACCAAGTTTGGTGACTCTAGCTGGAAATTTTTAAATAATGGGGAAAGGGGGGCTGGGGGCGGTATGGGTGGGCGTGGCATCCCAATTTTTGATGCAGATCTTTGTGAAATGTCAATTGCTATCTTCATACCAAATTTGGTGACTCTAGCTCAAAGTTTGTAAATGGTGGGGAAAGGGGGGTGGAATGGGTGGGCGTGGCTCAAAAACTTTGATGCAGATTTTTGGGGGTCGTTGCCAGCTATCTTCCCACCAAATTTGGAGGCTCTAGCTCCACAACTCTGGAAGATATACGCATTCCCGTTTTTGACGAAGCGTTGGGGTGGATGGGGGCGGCTAGGGCAGTATTGGTGTGCGTGGCATCCAAACTATTGATTCAGTTTTTAGGGGGTCATCATCACCTATCTTGGCACCAAATTTGGTGGCTATAGCTCAAAAACTGAGGGAGATATAGGCTTTTTTGACTTTACAATGCGGGGGGGCTAGGGGCGGAATGGGAGCGTGGCTCCAAAATTTTTGATGCAGTTTTTGGGGGTTGCTAGTAGCTATCTTATTACCAAAATTGGTAGTTCTAGCTGTAAGGATGTGCGAAATATGTGGATTTAGCGATTTTGAGTTATCGAATTTATCGATTTGCCAGCCCCCCAGTTATCGTAGAACCCCCATCTTGACACTTTAATTTACTATCCCATAGATAAAGAGATTTGGAAAGTTTCAAGTCTCTAGCTTGAAGGGTGTGGAAAAAAGTTGCGTTCATACAGACGGACAGACGGACAGACACCATGACGGACATTGCACAAACTCAATATACTCTTTACCTTCGGTATCGAGTATAAAAAATTGTAATCACCATTGTCTTAGTATCAAACAAATTTCTTAGTCAGATCAATAAATATATTAAAAAACCATAAAGATTTCATCACGAAAATACGTTCGAATATGAATATATGACAACGTATAATACAAACGCAAGCCCATTTTATCATTGCAGTAAAACAGAAAAAGGTGCAGTGTTGAGTACGCTGCCCTATGTTCTAGTTAAAATGTGTACCGAAGAAAATTTGTTCTTAGACACAGCTACAATAATAATGGTGCGATTGCATAGGTGAACCCAAGTCTATTTCACATGTTCAATAAATGGAATTATTTGCGAAAGAATCCGTCATAATTGAACTATTAAGTTCCGAAAGTGACGATTCAGATGTGCAAATAATTGATTAAAAAAAAAATGTACGATTGTGAATTAACTAGTTATGGAATGGCAAGATATAGCTCTACAAATAAATTCATTCAAAGAAAAATTTGAAAAATCTTATAAATGTATTAACAGAGATACAACAATAAGAGTCGAAACGCTATTGCAGCACATAATAGTACTAAAAACTGAATACAATAACATCAGCGAACTAGCATCTTCACAAAAACATAGACTTACACCCGCACATAATGAACAGTGCTTAAGACATTACATACGTTAGCTTCAAGGTAAGAAACAATTAACATTCGACGTAATATAAAATTCGACATACCAAAGAATCCCTATTTCCCTGTTGAGTTTGACCCAAGTCAACTCACGGAATTAGAGGAATCTAAGCCAGCCATTGAGCCTGATTCAGAACAAAACATAAAAACAGTAGATCAAATAGAAGAAAACACAAACAGACAAGAAACAAGTTCCACAATGGCTCAACAAACAAACATTGAGTTTATTAAGATAGCCTCCTCCATAATATCTGTGTGTGATGGAAAAGCTGAGAACCTACAGAGCTTTGTAGATGACTTGAATCTTTTAGATTCTCTAAAAGGCGAACACAAAGCAACGGCTATAAGCCTTATCAAAACAAAAATGAAGGGACACGCGAGAAATCTAATTAGCAATGAAACAACTATTGCTCAGATTGTCACAAAATTGCAAAAAACAGTAAAAGGAGAATCAGTTGAAGTTTTATCAGTCAAACTCCTTAATTTGCAACAAAAAGTAAAACTGTCAACATGTTTACACATGAAGTTGAGCAGCTTACAAAGGCTTTAGAAGGTGCATATATTAATGATGGTTTAACATCAGATATGGCCGCCAAATACAGCACAAAGTTAGCTGTTAAAGCCATGACAAAAAATTGCGCTATTGATAGAGTTAAACTCATCATGCAAGCCGGCAGATTCAACTATATGAATGATGCCATTTCCAAATTTGTCGACAATTGCACAGAAGCAACTGGAAATACCAATAATGTCCTGTACTATCAAAATTACTCTCAACGTGGTGGAAACCGCGGCAGAGGTTATTACAGGGGCCGAACTTATAACAGAAGCGGTTTCCGGTACAACAACAATAACGGCAACCGATACAATAACAGAAGAGGTAACTTTAGAGGCAACTCGTACAGAGGCGACCAAAATAGCGGCCGTGGACAGCAGAACTTGGTCCGAGTTACACAAAGTAATTCGGAAAACCAACAAGCACCCTTAAGTACTCAAACCCAATAAATTCTAAAGCCCACACAATCAATCTTAGTCTAAACGTTTTTATGAAATTAAAGAATGAACATACAAAAACAACTCTGACGTTACTCATTGATACTGGTGCAGATATTTCAAATTTAAAAGAACAATCTGATACTTTTCAAGAAATAGATTACAATGTGACCACTAATATCAGCGGAATTGGAGAAGGTTCAACCAATTCCACTGGATTAACTTTCGTTGAATTAACAACAGGAAAATACATAATTCCACATCATTTTCATTTAGTAAACTCAGACTTTCCCATACCATGTGATGGAATAATAGGTACGGATTTTATAAAGAAATTCAATTGTCAATTAGACTTAAAAGCAAGTGAAGACTTGTTTATATTAAGACCTCCAAATTTTAACTTTCCGATAACTATTCCTATAGTTCACACCATTGACAATAATACAACAATGTTACCATTACAATCCGAAGTCGTCCGAAAAATTAAACTAAATACAAAAGATGATCAATTTTGATCCCATGTCAACAAATTGAAAATGGAGTATTTATGGCAAGCTCCATATCCGATTCTAAAAATTGTTTTGTCCGAATTTTGAACTTAACATACTCAAATAAAGTAGTGAACTTAGATAAAGTCCGATTTGAACCGCTAACCAACTTTGAAATTTTTAATAGAGAATGACTGTCAAGAGATGAAAAAATTCTCTCTAAATTAAGAAGAAATTGTCCGCTGCCTTACAAAAACATATTGACAGAATTATGCACCTAGTATACAGATTTATTCGGACTAGAATCCGAACCAATAACGACAAATAATTTTTATAAACAAAAAGTAAGATTGAAAGATGATGAACCAAGTTACATTAAAAACTATAGAGCTCCTCATTCACAACAAGCAGAAATAGCTAAACAAGTAACTAAACTCATAAATGATAAAATAGTAGAACCCTCTGTGTCTGAATATAATAGCCCATTACTATTAGTACAAAAAAATCCTTATCGGATTCAACAGATAAAAGATGGCGTTTAGTAATAGACTATCGTCAAATTAATAAAAAACAACTGGAAACGACTGCGGTATACTCGATACCAGTATTAAAACCGGTAAAAAGAGGCCTCATTGCAAAGGGGTACGGATGAGGCAGGGGTGTACACTGCCTTAAAGATTCTCCGATGCAGATGGGGATGCCACCAGCTGTCTTCGTTGCAAATTTGGTGACTCTAGCTCAAAGTTTGTAAAAGGTGTGGAAAGGGGGGGGGGCTGGAGTGGTATGGGTGGGCGTGGCATCCCAATTGTTGATTCAGATCTATGTGAAATGTCAATTGCTATCTTCAAACCAAGTTTGGTGACTCTAGCTGGAAATTTTTAAATAATGGGGAAAGGGGGGCTGGGGGCGGTATGGGTGGGCGTGGCATCCCAATTTTTGATGCAGATCTTTGTGAAATGTCAATTGCTATCTTCATACCAAATTTGGTGACTCTAGCTCAAAGTTTGTAAATGGTGGGGAAAGGGGGGTGGAATGGGTGGGCTTGGCTCAAAAACTTTGATGCAGATTTTTGGGGGTCGTTGCCAGCTATCTTCCCACCAAATTTGGAGGTTCTAGCTCCACAACTCTGGAAGATATACGCATTCCCGTTTTTGACGAAGCGTTGGGGTGGATGGGGGCGGCTAGGGCAGTATTGGTGTGCGTGGCATCCAAACTTTTGATGCAGTTTTTGGGGGGTCATCATCACCTATCTTGGCACCAAATTTGGTGGCTCGTGCTCAAAAACTGTAGGAGATATAGCCATTTCTGATTTCAAAATGCGGGGGGCTGGGCGCGGAATGGGTTTGCGTGGCTCCAAAACTTTGATGCCGATTTTTGGGGGTCGTTGCCAGCTATCTTCCTACCAAATTTGGTAGTTCTAGCTCCACTACTCTGGAAGATACACGCATTCCCGTTTTTGACGAAGCGTTGTGGTGGATGGGGGCGGCTAGAGCAGTATCGGTGGGCGTGGCATCCAAACTATTGATTCAGTTTTTATGGGGGGTCATCATCACCTATCTTGGCACCAAATTTGGTGGCTATAGCTCAAAAACTGAGGGAGATATAGGCTTTTTGACTTTACAATGCGGGGGGCTAGGGGCGGAATGGGGGGGCGTGGCTCCAAAATTTTTGATGCAGTTTTTGGGGTTGCTAGTAGCTATCTTATTACCAAAATTGGTAGTTCTAGCTGTAAGGATGTGCGAAATATGTGGATTTAGCGGTTTTGAGTTAGCGAATTTATCGATTTGCCAGCCCCCCAGTTATCGTAGAGCCCCCATCTTGACACTTTAATTTACTATCCCATAGATAAAGAGAATTGGAAAGTTTCAAGTCTCTAGCTTGAAGGGTGTGGAAAAAACTTGCACACATACGGACGGACAGACACCATGACGGACATTGCACAAAACCAATATACTCTTTACCTTCGGTATCGAGTATAACTATTAGCTGATAAATTCCCACTTTCAAGAATAGATGATATTCTTGACCAACTAGGCCGAGCAAAATACTTCTCGTTTTTAGATTTAATGTCAGGATTCCACCAAATAGAACTTGAAGAAAACTCAAAAAATATAACCTCTTTTCAACGAGCATTGGCTCTTATCGTTTTACGCGATTACCTTATGGTTTAAAAATAGCGCCAAATTCTTTCCAAAGAATGATGACAATTGCATTTTCTAGTCTTGAACCATCACAGGCATTCCTTTACATGGATGACCTAATAGTCATCGGTTGTTCCGAAAATCACATGATCAAAAACCTTAGTAATGTTTTTGAATTATGCAGGAAAAACAACCTAAAATTGCACCCTGATAAGTGTACATTCTTCATGCACGAAGTGACTTTCCTAGGTCATAAGTGTACTGATTAAGGTGTTCTCCCAGATGAAAAAAAGTATGATGTCATTGAGAAATGCCCAGTCCCTACGGACGCAGACAGCGCTAGAAGATTTGTTTCATTTTGTAACAATTACAGACGATTCATTGACAACTTTGCCAAATATTCTCGTCACATAACAAGACTGTGTAAAAAAGATGTAAAATTCTAATGGACAGCTGCTTGCCAGCATGCCTTCGAACATCTTAAAACGGCATTAATAAATCCAACTTTACTGCAATATCCAGATTTTAGCAAAGAATTTTGCATAATCACAGACGCTAGCAAAGAAGCATGCGGTACAGTTTTTAACCCAAAATTATAATGGTATTCAATTACCTGTAGCATATGCATCTCGCAGTTTCACTTAAAGTGAAAGTAATAAATCAACAACAGAACAAGAGCTATCAGCAATTCATTGGGCAATTAATCACTTCAAAGCATATGTATATGGTAGACATTTCACAGTCAAAACAGACCACAGACCGTTAACCTACTTATTTTCAATTGTTAAACCTACATCAAAACTAACCAGAATGAGATTTGATTTAAAAGAGTATGAGTTCACAGTAGAGTATCTTAAGGGTAAGGACAAGCACGTAGCAGATGCGTTATCAAGAATAACCATCAAAGAATTAAAAGACATACAAAGCAAAGTCCTGAAAGTCACTACCAGGCAACAAAGTAGACAGAATAAAAACTGTACAGTAAATAATAAGGAACTATTGCCAAGGCAAAGTCTGAAAAATGTATCCAAGCCCAACGTATACGAATTCAAAACAAATGACGAGGTACGAAAAGAAGTGACCTTGCGTATAACTAATTCTAAATGTCTTTTAAAAAGAGGAAATAAAGTTATCGCAAGAATTGATGTTAGCGATTTGTGCACCTATGGAATTCTCGACTTAGGTCAGTTTTTCCAAAGGCTTGAAAAGCAAGCCGGAATACTAGAAATCAGCCAACTCAAAGTGGCACCGAGCGAAAAAATCTTTGAATTAATTTCAATCAATAATTTCAAAACAATGGGCAATAAAATATTAAAATCAATAAGAGTAGCGTTACTCCAGCTGGTGACCCTCATAATAAATGAAAAAGAGATACAAACAATACTGTCTTCATTCCATGACGATCCAATACAAGGAGGTCATACAGGCATTACAAAAACGCTAGAGAAAATTAAAAGACACTACTATTGGAAAAATATGACTCGTCATATCAAAGAGTACATATGTAGATGTCATAAATGCCAAATGTCCAAAACAATGATACATACATTGACCACAATGACATATACAGAAACACCAATAAATGCTTTCGACAGAGTGATAGTGGACACAGTAGGTCCGCTACCAAAATAAGAATACCGCAATGAATACATAGTCACACTAATATGTGACCTAACAAAATATCTAGTAGATATTCCAATTGCAAACAAAAGTGCAAATACTGTTTTCATACTCAAGTACGGTCCAATGAAGACGTTCATTTCGGACATGGGAACAGAGTATAAAAACAAAGTAATTACAGATATGTGCAAGTACATAAAGATCGAGAATCTTACATCAACTGCATATCACCACCAGACTTTAGGGACAATAGAACGAAGTCATAGAACATTCAATGAATACATTCGTTAATATATTTCTGCAGACAAAACAGATTGGGATGTTTGGATGCAATACTTCACGTATTGTTTCAACACAACACCATCAGTCGTTCATGAATATTGTCCATTAGAACTAGTTTTTGGAAGATTACCAAGACAGTTCATAGATTTTAATAAAATATATAGAATAGAACCCATATACAATATAGATGATTACTCTAAAGAAATAAAGTTTAGATTAGAAATAGCATATAAAAGAGCTAGACTTATGTTAGAAAAAGCTAAAGCTTATAGGAAACTTAATTATAATAAGAAAGTTTAGGATTTTGAAATTAAAGTAGGAGACAACGTTTCACTAAGAAATGAAGCAGGGCATAATTTAGATCCAGTTTATTTAGGCCCTTATAGTGTAGAAAAATAGAAGATAGGGAAAATATTTTAATTAAAGATAAAAAAAATAAAAAACAATTAGTTCATAAGGATAGACTATAACTTTATAACATTTAAAAGCTTTCTAGAAAGTTTGGTCTGATCAACCAAAAATATTAACTTGAAATATATTGAACAGCAACACTTTGTTGCTGCATACAAACATAACATACATTAACCAAAGAACGATACTTTTTTGTTACATAAACATCCAGCACATTTGAAGTGGCTGGTAACATGATCGCGCGAGAATGCAGCGGGCACAATCAAAGCCGCGTCAGCATTCTCACGCTTAGACCGCTCGTGATATATATGTAAATACTCTCGCTCTCCGTCAATTATTCTTAATATATAATGTATTTTATATATACGGCTCTGACGCTGACTTCTCTGCTGAAGCAGCGCCAGGCCTTTCAAACCAAACCTTAAGCGAAGACATATTCATTCAATAAAGTGCCTTTCGAAAAGACAGTCAAAGTGTTTCTCTTTAACTAATTCCATAAAGAGACTATTAACGATTCAGTCAAAGTGTTTAAATTTAACCATTTCAAGTGCAATAGTCCGTATTTCAAATACAACAGATAAAAATATAAAAATTCAAAATCTTATCATTAAATTCGAATCAAGTTCAAACCAACGAAAATTCAAACAATAGAACTAACAAAGTTGTAGACAAATTAATGTCTCGATCTCATGTCAAGATTTCACCAAATAGAACTAGATGAGAAATCTAGAAACATAACATCATTTACAACGAACTCCGGTTCTTATCGCTTCATTCGATTACCATATGGTATTAACCTTCATCCCCTCCTTGTGTAGAAAACTACACAATGTCCATTTTTATACTCGATACCGAAGGTAAAGAGTATATTGGTTTTGTGCAATGTCCGTCATGGTGTCTGTCCGTCTGTCCGTCTGTCCGTCCGTATGGTTGCAAGTTTTTTCCACACCCTTCAAGCTAGAGACTTGAATCTTTCCAATTCTCTTTATCTATGGGATGGTAAATTAAAGTGTCAAGATGGGGGTTCTACGATAACTGGGGGGCTGGCAAATCGATAAATTCGATAACCCAAAACCGATAAGTCCACATATTTCGCACATCCTTACAGCTAGAAGTACCAATTTGGTAAGAAGATAGCTATAAGCAACCCCCAAAAAACTGCATCAAAAAATTTTGGAGCCACGCCCACCCATTACGCCCCCAGCCCCCCCGCATTTTGAAATCAAAAATGGCTATATCTCCCACAGTTTTTGAGCTATAGCCACCAAATTTGGTGCCAAGATAGGTGATGATGACCCTCTAAAAACTGTTTCAAAAGTTTGGATGCCACGCCCACCAATACTGCCCTAGCCGCCCCCAACCGCCCCAACGCTTCGTCAAAAACGGGAATGCGTGTATCTTCCAGAGTTGTGGAGCTAGAGCCTCCAAATTTGGTGGGAAGATAGCTGTTAACGACCCACAAAAAAATTGCATCAAAGTTTTGGAGCCACGCCCCCATTTCGCCCCCCTTTCCCCACTTTTTACAATTTTCGAGCTAGAGTCACCAAATTTGGTATGAAGATAGCAATTGACATTCCACAAAAATCTGCATCACAAATTTGGATGCCACGCCCACCCATACCGCCCCCAGCCCCCCTTTCCCCACCTTTTACATATTTTGAGCTAGAGTCGCCAAATTTGGTATGAAGATAGCAATTGACATTTCAGAAAGATCTGCAAGAAAAATTTTGATGCCACGCCCACCCATACCGCCCCAGCCCCCCCCCCTTTCACCACCTTTTACAAACTTTGAGCTAGAGTCATGAAATTTGGTATGAAGATAGCCGGTGGCATCCCCATCTTCATCGGATATCTTTAAGGCAGCGTACACCTCTGCCGCATCCGTACCCCTTTGCATTCAGGCCTCTTTTTACCGGTTTTAATTCTGGTATCGAGTATGCCGCAGTTATTATTAGACATTTAATTATGTTAACATTATAGGTGGCGTAAATACAGTTGATAAAATGCTGTCATGTTATAGCTCTAAAAGAAAGACAAACAGATGATCGATATTTCAGCACAAAATGCACTGATTATTTTCAAAGATGTGAATCCAAATTGGCAGGTAAACAAAATAACACTGCGTAGAATTTTCTGGCGTGAGCTAGGAATATCTTTAGCTTACCATATATGGTAATGCGAAAAGGTATGCCAAGGACCGAATCAGCGGCTTCTTTGCTTTCAGCTTTGAATAGCACTTCGTCTTCTGTCTCTCGGGAAAGCTCGCCACAAACATATGATGTTCCTCAAAAGCGGTCTAAAAGTGTTCCACCAAATATTGATGGAAGAGCTAGATGCCACATTTGCTACAGCGAGAAGTCAAAATATAAAGGCCATGTACATGAGACTATGTGCTGTTTTTGCAGAAAAGGTATTTGTAAGCGTTTTCATAACCGAAATGTTTGTGTAAACTGCATTGAAGATAAATTAATTTAATAATAAATATTAAATAAACTTACTTTTTATAAAAAACCATGATTGTTACAAAATAAAAAGAAGATGTTTCTGTACTAGTAACATCAAAATCCCGTATGTGTAGAAAACTACACAAAGGGAGACATTTGTAAGTTTTTTTGAGGAGGGGATGAGGGTTAAGTTAGCACCAAACTCATTTATGCGAATGATGACACTCGCTTTTTCTGGCCTTGAGCCATCACAAGCATTTCTCTACATCGATGACTTAGTTGTCATTAGCTGTTCAGAACAGCACATGGTTAAAAATTTGTCAGATATCTTTGACCTGTGTAGAAAACACAACCTAGAGAAATGTTCGTTTTTTATGAACGAGGTTACATTCCTTGGGCATAAGTGCACAGACCATGGCATCCTTCCTGATGACAAAAAAATTGATGTTATTAAAAACTATCCAACCCCAACTGATGCGGATAGTGCACGACGTTTCGTCGCGTTTTGTAACTATTACAGAATGTTTATTCATAACTTCGCACAACACTCACGTCATTTGACCAGATTGTGCAGAGAGAATGTCCAATTCGAATGGACAAAAGAATGCGAAGACGCATTCAAATAATTAAAAAAGGCATTAATGAAGCCTACATTGTTACAATAACCTGATTTCAGCAAAGAATTTTGCAAAACAACAGATGCAAGTAAACATTCATGTGGGCGTGGCTCCAAAATGATGCAGTTTTTTGGGGGTCGTCACCAGCTATCTTCCCATCAAAATTTGGAGGCTCTAGCTCCACAACTCTGGAAGATACACGCATTCCCGTTTTTGACGAAGCGTTGGGGTGGATGGGGGCGGCTAGGGCAGTATCAGTGGGCGTGGCATCCAAACTTTTGATTCAGTTTTTATGAAGGTCATCATCACCTATCTTGGCACCAAATTTGGTGGCTATAGCTCAAAAACTGAGGGAGATATAGGCTTTTTTGACTTTACAATGCGGGGGGGCTAGGGGCGGAATGGGAGCGTGGCTCCAAAATTTTTGATGCAGTTTTTGGGGGTTGCTAGTAGCTATCTTATTACCAAAATTGGTAGTTCTAGCTGTAAGGATGTGCGAAATATGTGGATTTAGCGGTTTTGAGTTAGCGAATTTATCGATTTGCCAGCCCCCCAGTTATCGTAGAGCCCCCATCTTGACACTTTAATTTACTATCCCATAGATAAAGAGAATTGGAAAGTTTCAAGTCTCTAGCTTGAAGGGTGTGGAAAAAACTTGCACACATACGGACGGACAGACACCATGACGGACATTGCACAAAACCAATATACTCTTTACCTTCGGTATCGAGTATAACTATTAGCTGATAAATTCCCACTTTCAAGAATAGATGATATTCTTGACCAACTAGGCCGAGCAAAATACTTCTCGTGTTTAGATTTAATGTCAGGATTCCACCAAATAGAACTTGAAGAAAACTCAAAAAATATAACCTCTTTTTCAACGAGCATTGGCTCTTATCGTTTTACGCGATTACCTTATGGTTTAAAAATAGCGCCAAATTCTTTCCAAAGAATGATGACAATTGCATTTTCTAGTCTTGAACCATCACAGGCATTCCTTTACATGGATGACCTAATAGTCATCGGTTGTTCCGAAAATCACATGATCAAAAACCTTAGTAATGTTTTTGAATTATGCAGGAAAAACAACCTAAAATTGCACCCTGATAAGTGTACATTCTTCATGCACGAAGTGACTTTCCTAGGTCATAAGTGTACTGATTAAGGTGTTCTCCCAGATGAAAAAAAGTATGATGTCATTGAGAAATGCCCAGTCCCTACGGACGCAGACAGCGCTAGAAGATTTGTTGCAATTCGTAACAATTACAGACGATTCATTGACAACTTTGACGAATATTCTCGTCACATAACAAGACTGTGTAAAAAAGATGTAAAATTCTAATGGACAGCTGCTTGCCAGCATGCCTTCGAACATCTTAAAACGGCATTAATAAATCCAACTTTACTGCAATATCCAGATTTTAGCAAAGAATTTTGCATAATCACAGATGCTAGCAAAGAAGCATGCGGTACAGTTTTTAACCCAAAATTATAATGGTATTCAATTACCTGTAGCATATGCATCTCGCAGTTTCACTAAAGGTGAAAGTAATAAATCAACAACAGAGCAAGAGCTATCAGCAATTCATTGGGCAATTAATCACTTCAAAGCATATGTATATGGTAGACATTTCACAGTCAAAACAGACCACAGACCGTTAACCTACTTATTTTCAATTGTTAAACCTACATCAAAACTAACCAGAATGAGATTTGATTTAAAAGAGTATGAGTTCACAGTAGAGTATCTTAAGGGTAAGGACAAGCACGTAGCAGATGCGTTATCAAGAATAACCATCAAAGAATTAAAAGACATACAAAGCAAAGTCCTGAAAGTCACTACCAGGCAACAAAGTAGACAGAATAAAAACTGTACAGTAAATAATAAGGAACTATTGCCAAGGCAAAGTCTGAAAAATGTATCCAAGCCCAACGTATACGAAGTCATAACAAATGACGAGGTACGAAAAGAAGTGACCTTGCGTATAACTAATTCTAAATGTCTTTTAAAAAGAGGAAATAAAGTTATCGCAAGAATTGATGTTAGCGATTTGTGCACCTATGGAATTCTCGACTTAGGTCAGTTTTTCCAAAGGCTTGAAAAGCAAGCCGGAATACTAGAAATCAGCCAACTCAAAGTGGCACCGAGCGAAAAAATCTTTGAATTAATTTCAATCAATAATTTCAAAACAATGGGCAATAAAATATTAAAATCAATAAGAGTAGCGTTACTCCAGCTGGTGACCCTCATAATAAATGAAAAAGAGATACAAACAATACTGTCTTCATTCCATGACGATCCAATACAAGGAGGTCATACAGGCATTACAAAAACGCTAGAGAAAATTAAAAGACACTACTATTGGAAAAATATGACTCGTCATATCAAAGAGTACATATGTAGATGTCATAAATGCCAAATGTCCAAAACAATGATACATACATTGACCACAATGACATATACAGAAACACCAATAAATGCTTTCGACAGAGTGATAGTGGACACAGTAGGTCCGCTACCAAAATAAGAATACCGCAATGAATACATAGTCACACTAATATGTGACCTAACAAAATATCTAGTAGATATTCCAATTGCAAACAAAAGTGCAAATACTGTTTTCATACTCAAGTACGGTCCAATGAAGACGTTCATTTCGGACATGGGAACAGAGTATAAAAACAAAGTAATTACAGATATGTGCAAGTACATAAAGATCGAGAATCTTACATCAACTGCATATCACCACCAGACTTTAGGGACAATAGAACGAAGTCATAGAACATTCAATGAATACATTCGTTAATATATTTCTGCAGACAAAACAGATTGGGATGTTTGGATGCAATACTTCACGTATTGTTTCAACACAACACCATCAGTCGTTCATGAATATTGTCCATTAGAACTAGTTTTTGGAAGATTACCAAGACAGTTCATAGATTTTAATAAAATATATAGAATAGAACCCATATACAATATAGATGATTACTCTAAAGAAATAAAGTTTAGATTAGAAATAGCATATAAAAGAGCTAGACTTATGTTAGAAAAAGCTAAAGCTTATAGGAAACTTAATTATAATAAGAAAGTTTAGGATTTTGAAATTAAAGTAGGAGACAACGTTTCACTAAGAAATGAAGCAGGGCATAATTTAGATCCAGTTTATTTAGGCCCTTATAGTGTAGAAAAAATAGAAGATAGGGAAAATATTTTAATTAAAGATAAAAAAAATAAAAAACAATTAGTTCATAAGGATAGACTAAAACTTTATAGCATTTAAAAGCTTTCTAGAAAGTTTGGTCTGATCAACCAAAAATATTAATAGACACGATAAAAAAAAATAAAATATTTTAACATAACAACAAAATAAAAAATAAAATAAAAAAAAATTAAAATATATACAATAATTATGGAATAAAATTTATTTAAAATATAAAACCATTTTTATTATTTTCAATATATTTTCATATTATATTTTTACTACAATACTACAATTTGATTTTTTACTATGTACCATAAAATAATATATACAAAAAAAAATAATTAAAAAAAAGGATCGAAAAGATGGATAATGTGGTAGCTTCGTAGTTTTTTGTGGTTTTTATTGTATATATAGGTTTGTGTAGTGTTAGCCGTTGCACTTCGTGTGCGTAGTAATGTTAATCCAAGACTGATCTTATGCTGTAACTTGGTCTTACACTGTAGGCGTTTATGTTACTTAACATTAACATGAGAGAGTGTGGAGACGCGTACAGTTAGAATTTAACATGATTGGAATTGAAAACAAGATTCATGGTTCTGAGCTAGTTACATATTTTTACTGCTCTGGAATGTGAATTCTGCCATAAACATCCTCCCCCCTTGCAGTATTGCAAAAGGAATTATTGGCTGCAAGTCCCGGATAGAATCCAGCCAAATACGGAGTGCTGGGCCATAGGATAATTATTGGTGCTCGGGAAGGACGCCATTGAGAATGATGTGAGGATACACATCCGCCCCGAGGGTCACGCACACCGTAAAGGGGTGAAACCAGCGTTCGTCGGCCAGAACAATGCTCTTAAAATGCTCAGCATCAGCGATGATAGGCCTGATTGGCGTACGAATGCCAAAATCATAATCCATAGGGAAAATGACTTCACGGCGGAAAGCGGTCATCCTCGATCGCAGGAGAGCCGTGCAGACACCTTCCGCACCAACACGAGTGACGGATAACCGAAGAGCCGTTGCCAGAGATGTGTTGATACGGCTGGTGGAGCTGCACGGGTCGATCATCACCCGGTTATCGAAAATCTTCAGCCCAGTGTCAAGCTTGACAACGGCTGTTGGAAGGACGCTCACAGCATTGTGCTGCAGTATGGAAGTCAGCGATGTTTGGATGGGCCTAGGAAGTGCTGGCGACGGTTGGCGACGAGGGTTTGGAGACCGCTTAGGGGGGGGTCTAGTGGCCCGGGGCGAAGCTGATCGCTCACGGCCTGCGGATGGGCGACTGTTTCTGCGGGCCTCGTGGATGTGCAACAGGGTGTGGTGGTCCTTGTGACAGACCTTGCAAGTGCCAGCGCTGCGGCAGGATTGCCCGGAGTGCTGGTGAGCCAAGCAGTTGGGGCAGTACTTATTAATAAGCCGGAGTCGCTTTTCAGCCGTGAGCTGCGCGAATCGGCGGCATTTCCTCAATGCGTGTATTCCTCGGCACATCCTGCACCAAAAGGAGTTGGTGCCAACTGGGCCGTTGTCCGTAGAGGATTTATGCGATGGCATCTTTTTGCTACAACGAGAATTCCATATATAAAATTAGTGTAAGTATTGGACGTAAGAAATTGACATATAACATGGAGGTTATGTGGACGGCACAGAACGATTGTTTTTGAAGGAAGAAGAGCAAAATCAATTGTGCGCTGAGCTGTCGGATGTGGAAGGCTCCGGGATAGTATCACCCATCGGAAGTAGGATTAACTTTGCGATTGGTCGACGTATGGTGCCACGAGTTGTGAGCACATCTACCACGCGGACCTTGTCGTCACTGCCAGGAAAGGCCATCGTTACTCGACCAAGGCGCCATTCATTTGTTGGCAAGTTGTCCTCCTTGACGATGACCATATCACCGACGTGCAAGTTTCGTTCGGGTGATTGCCACTTGGTTCGTTTGTGGAGTTCTTTGAGATATTCGTCTTTCCAACGGAAACAGAACTGTTGGTGGAGAGCTTTAAGACGCTGCCAACGATTCAGGATAGAAGTGGCAGGTTCTTTGATTTCTGGTTCGGATACAGAAATTAGAGGGCCACCTATCAAGAAGTGGCCTGGAGTGAGGGCAAAAAAGTCCGTAGGATCTTCGGACATAGGAGAGATTGGCCTAGAATTGAGACAGGCTTCAATTTTTGCCAGGAGGGTCGAGAGTTCCTCGAAAGTGTATTTGACTGTGGACGTGGTCTTGTAGAAAAGAGCTTTAAAACTCTTCACACCTGCTTCCCATAAGCCTCCCATATGGGGAGCGCTGGGTGGGTTAAAAAGCCAGGCGAGGCTCTGGTGACTGTGCTTTGAGATCACGCCGGTCCGTATCGTTTCCAGGAAGTCCCGCGAAAGCGCTTTCTCCGCCCCGACGAAGGTTTTTCCGTTGTCTGAATACATTTTTTGTGGACACCCGCGTCGTGCCACAAATCGGGAGAATGCCGCCAGGAACTTCTCTGTGGTAAGATCCGATGTCGCTTCCAGGTGTATAGCCTTAGTGCTGAAACACACAAATACGCAGACGTAGCCCTTGGTGATCAGGCACGCACGACCGGTGTAGTTCTTGACATCGAATGGTCCAGCGAAATCCACGCCTGTGTGCGTAAAAGGTCTCGAAAAGGATGAGCGTTCCACAGGCAGGTCACCCATCATCTGTGTCTGTAGCCGCTTCCGGTATACCACACAAACCTTGCAGGAGTTGATGACGGATTTGACGAGGACCTTGAGTTTGGGAATCCAAAACTTAGAACGGATGAGACGCATCGTCAATTGGTTCCCCCCATGCAAGGATATGCGATGGGTAAATTTAACCAAAAGCTTTGCGAAGGTTGACGAATATGAAATTATCACGGGATGGCTCTCATCATAACGCAAAGACTGGGACGCCCTCATGCGCCCGCAAGCCCTGAGAATTCCTTTACTATCTAGGAATGGATTCAAGTTACGGATATGACTTGAGACTGGAATTTGCTGCCTTAGCATTAAATGTTTATACTCACATGAGTAATCCCTACGCTGCGCACAAACGACCAATAGCTCTTGAGCATCGGATAACTCACAGGAACTGAGTTCTATGGGACCTGGAACTGAAAGCCTTTTGCATCCCTTAATAAAACGCTGCATATAAGCGATAACGCGAAGCGCTTTGTGGAACTCCGAAAAACTGCTGAGGAAATCGGACGTAGGAGGCAATTTTGCTAAATTGCATTTAATAGTGCGTTGTTCTAGAGTAGTATCTGGAATAGGAATTGTTGTGACAGGCCATTGATTTTGAGGAAGGTGTAGCCATTCAGGCCCGTGCCACCACAGAGAATTTTGCACCATATCTTGCGACCGGATTCCTCGGCTCGCTAGATCCGCCGGATTGTGCTCCGATCGGACGTGCGACCATTCGGCAGGATCGCTGACTTGCACAATTTTTGCCACTCTGTTGGCAACGAACGCTGTCCACTGGCAGGGTGGTTTATTCAACCAGGACAGCACAATCGTAGAGTCTGTCCAATAGAAAACTTTAAAGTCGCCCGCTGGCAACTTATGGAGAAGGGCTGAAGATAATTCAGCCAATAGGACGGCCCCGCAAAGCTCTAGGCGGGGCACCGACAGGGATTTAACAGGAGCTACCCTCGTTTTGGAAGTCAGAAGATGGGAAGTAACTCTGGTTGCCGTTTCGAATCGGACATAGATTGCTGCACCGTACGCCCGTTCCGATGCATCGCAGAACCCGTGGTACTGCAGCTTCCCTTGTGGCTGGATCTGCAACCATCTCGGAATGCGGAGTTCCCTTAGAGCAGGATAGCTCTCCAGGTATTCCTGTCACTTACTGATAAGATCCGAAGGCAGCGGTTGATCCCATTCCAGTTGCTTGAGCCAGATTTCTTGCATAAAAATCTTAGCCCGAATGATGAAGGGGGCCAGCCACCCGGCCGGGTCGAACAACTTCGAGATCTGGGATAGAACCTCTCGCTTCGTGTATGATTCTTGCAGAGCGACGTCAGAAGGCATGAAGTAGAACTCGTCGCTACGCGCTTGCCATCGTATTCCCAAGGTCTTCGCTTCACTTGAGTCATCGATCTCAAGAAAATCCTCAGATAGCAGATGCTTTTTAGGGATGTCTTGCAGGACCTCCTTGGCGTTTGATGTCCACTTTCGTAGCGGAAATCCAGCGCTGTCCAAGGCCTTTCGCAGTTCTGCAATGGTTGTAACGGATTCCTTTTTCGTGTTTGTCCCAGCGAGGATATCGTCTACGTACATGTAGTCGGATATGACCTTGCTTGCGAGAGGATACTGCAAGCGTACGTCTTCCGCGAGTTGCTGAAGTACCCGTAGTGCCAGAAATGGAGCACAGTTTACTCCGAAGGTGACTGTGTTGAGTTCAAAGTCACCAATCTCGCCGTCGGCCTTTCGAAAGAGGATTCGCTGGAACGGAGTGTGCCTAGGGTTCAGTAGGATTTGACGATACATTTTCGTTATATCAGCGTTAAACACATACCGAAAATATCGCCACTTGAGGACCTGCAAAGTGAGATCGGATTGAAGAATGGGTCCAGGGTGAAGGATGTCATTCAGGCTCTTGCCATTTGAAGACGGACAAGACGCATTGAAAACGACCCGCACCTTGGTAGTGGTACTGTCAGGCTTAATCACCGCATGGTGTGTTAGGTAAAAAGCATGGCTGGCGGATATGCCAAGTGGTGAGACTGCTCTCATGTGGCCCAAGTCGAGATATTCTTGGAGTACGGAGTTGTACTGCTCCTTCAGAACGACGTTTCTGGAAAGACGACTCTCGTTTTTGAGGAACTGGGCCAATGCTATTGATCTGGAATGACCTAAATCGATGTCGTTAGGGTTGCGGAATGGAAGGGTGACCACATATCTGCCCGCTTTGTCTCGTGACGTCGTTTGGACAAAATTGGTCTCACATATTGGGTCGGCTGCCTTGACCGGCGACGCTGGAACATCCTCCACCTCCCAAAATTTGGAAATGAGATGGTCCAGCTTTACCCCCTCGGTGGACGAAATTCTTGTAGAAAATGAAGAGACGGACTTCGGCACAATTTTAGAAAGTGGACCGGTGAGAATCCATCCAAAAATGGTTTCTTGTCCAAGAAGCGAACCGCAAATATTAGGAAGTGAGCCGCTTAGAATGACAGACGGAAGGATATCCGCGCCGATAAGCACGTCAATTTGCGAGCTCTGAAAGAAGGTTGGATCGGCAAGCTCAATGGCTGGGAGGTTTCGTAGAACACTCTGAGGCACCGATACGGCAGGCAAGTTGCCGGCCAGCTGGGGAAGAACGTACGCCGAAGCTTCTAGATGAAGTCTTGGCTTTGTAGGAGAGCCTATTTGGAAGTGGCATAGTTTTTGAGGTTGGGCTGCAACTGTTTGGTTGAGCCCAGAGACTTGAGCTTGCACGGACTGGAAAGGCAGCTTTATTAAATGGAACAGTCGCTCAGAGATAAAAGTAGCCTCTGAGCCGGAATCAATTAGGGCTCGAGCGGTATATGTAGCTCCCCGATGGCATACATTAATGACCGCCGTGCCGAGTAGGACACTCTGTTCGTTAGCAGCAAAATAAGTTTGGACATTTGCTGCTGGTTGCAGGATAGCGGACTGTATAGTATTGGAACTTGCATTGGAACGAGGAGTAGTGGACTGTATACTGGAGTTGGAACTGGCGGAGTTACCTTGAGCTGTGTCACCTCTATGTAGTAAAGTGTTGTGACGACCCTTGCACGTAAAGCAATTATGCGCACTGGTACACTCAGGTAACTGGTGACCTCTGGCGAAACAGTTAAGGCAGAGCTTTTTCTGCTTAATATACGCTGCCCGCTCGTTAACTGGTATCTGTAGAAAACGAGGGCCCAGCCGCACCGGATGGTTTTCTTTGGAACATACGTCGCAAGTCTTGCTCTTCGGATTTACTTGCGCTTCGAACGAATTTACTCTCTTAGGGGGTTGATTATTTCGGGATGTAGAAGCGGATGAGGTTAGTGGATTGTTAGCGGGTTTCACATCATCAATCGCTTCAAGCGTTCGGTAGCGTTCATTGAGGAACGCACTCAAATCTTGCCAAGCTGGAATTTCGCATTTTTTGGATATTGATTGTTCCCATAGGGAAAGCGTGAGTCTGGGTAGCTTTGACGAGCATAGAAAAACTAGAATGCAATCTGCGAATGGGGAGGAAGTGGAAATTCCCGAATGCTCTAGAGCGGTCAAACATCGTTGGATGGTGCTCTGAAGGTTTTTAACTGAAGCACCTGATTCGCTTGTAACCGTGGATAGGTTAAAAAGAATCTAAAGCTGACTGGTTACCAGCAGCCTCTTATTCTCGAAACGCTCACAGAGTGCTGTCCAAGCAGACGCAAAACCCTCATTCGTGAGTGGAAACTTCGCGATGATTTCATTGGCTTCACCAGCAGTCTTTGAATTTAAATGGAACAATTTTTCAACCGGAGTCAACCTAGGATTGTTGACATATATTGCAGTAAAAAGGTCCCGGAACGTGGGCCAACGCAGATAGTCTCCATGGAACACCTCTGTGTCACACGGAGGGAGGCGACAGCCCCCGGAAAAGTGCAGAGGAGTGGGTATTTCAACCCTTTCAGATACGGACACACCCTTTATCGCCCCCTTCGGGCGTGAAAGGCACCTTTCATAAACGGAGTAGCAGTGCTCATATTTCGCCTCCATTGCAGCAATATCATCACTCTTTTCTTCTTGTGTGAGTGCCTTGGAACAGATTTCATACTCAGTCTCAATCTTATCCCAAAAGACTTGTAAGCGATCACGGCGAATTTCGAAGGTAAAAATATTATCTTCAAAACACCAAGGACATCGTTGAATTTTTCTTGGTAGATCTGGTTTTTACCGGACTACGATTCGGAAATTGTGACTTTGAATTTTTCTTCGGACTACGATCCGGAAACTTGAACTTTGACTCTTTATTCGGAAGTGTGCTTGGAAATCGCGATGACGTTGCTGCTGGTGACGCCGATGGATTTTTCTTCACGCGAACGATTGGATTTAACTTCTCTTCACTTTGTGGAGGTGCCCTGATTGGAATACGAGAAGCTTGTGACCCAGATGGAGCGGACGAAGTGGAATGACGACGCTCAGGTTGGGAAAGTGAAAAAACTGGCTTAAGTTTTGCTTTTTTATCGGTCTCTTTTGACCTACTATGCTTTGCAATTTAAAAGAATAATAATGTGTGCCGAGATACCTGGAACGTTAGGTGGGTCACGACAATATTAAAATAAAGCGGAATAAAAACGATGCAATAAATATAAAAAATGTTTTGAATAATTATTAAATAATTATTTATTTTATCTATACCACTTGTATTTATTATTATTATTATTTTTTTGAGTGTATTTTCTTTTGGAAATAGTTTTTGTTTGTTTTGACTTTGGATAACGCCAACTTGGAACGGCATTCAAATGCAGACGCTTTACTGGTTGAATAAGTTACACGATAGTTTGGGTTGCCGGCTATCGATTATCGGAGTTTGTTTACTTTGTGTTCAGCGGCAATTATTTTGGTGAAAAATTAATTTGGTTAAAAATTAATGGTTATAATTAATGCAGTGCGTGTGTAATTTATTTATATTGTGTTAAAGTATCGGCCGCCTCAATGGAATGAATATATTCTTTATTAATCTCTTTGTGTTGTGGCGGCCAGAAATTTATTTGGTTATATTTTTGTCGTTGTTGTTTATGTGCGTTGGTTTGGAACTCAATTTTAGTGGACAAAGGATATATTTAACCAGTAGTAGCTGCAGTTGGATATTGTGTTGTTAACCCTCTAGCACTTAAGAGTGCCTCAAGACACTTATCACATAATATTCTTTCAAAAAAAAGCGGTTGGGTTTGATTTAAGCTAAATACTTTTGGCGGGTCCCTAAGATCGTGGCAATCATATGTTTAAAAGCTTTCAGAGCTTTTTGAAGCTTTAACGATACTTTTACTTTGACTTGCACAGAACATATGTTTTTCCGCGCGAAAAATTGTACGTGGAACGTGCCGCAGATTGCTGGTTTTATTAAAGTGTTAAGACTTATGTATAAGTAACCTGTATTTTTTTCCGTTAAAGGTATGTTTATTCTTAACAAAATCAAGTTTCACATTTGTGAATCTATAAAAGTTGTGCGTTGGAGCAGTGAAATAGCGATAAGTGCCTTGAGACACTCTTGGGCCGGTGGGCGTACTTTTTTGCCGAAAATATTTCACATCGACAAGGCGTTTTTACATGGCAAGTTTTGTTTAGTGCATAATTTTTCTTCACAGAAATTGAGTTTGAAAAGAAAAAATGTCTCATTCAATGCGAAAACGCTACAAATTGTCGGATTTGACGGATGAACAACTTTTGGACATGTTCGATTCTGTCAATTCCGACGATGAATTGTCAAACGTTTCAAGTGACGAGGATGGTGACGACTTAAATTTGGAAAATGCACTAAACGCAGCACTGAACGACGCTTCGGCTGTGGACTTGACCCTTGACATTAACTTGGACACTGTCGAAAATGTTGAAACTACGCTGGAGGAGCCTACTCAGAAAACATTAAAAAGAACTCGATCGTTCTTGCCATCATTTGAAGATGGAGCACCTATACTTTTGCCGTCTTCTGGTGGCTTCAATGGTTTGGGTAAGCGGCGCTAAACCGTAAAATGATATTCAACTTATTTATTTATTTGTATAGGCATTGAATCAATTTTGAAAGATCGAATCAAAATTATATGGCGAAAGCAATCGACGCAGATGCATATGAATGACATAGCCTTTCAGGGAGACTCAAAGCTGCCAGCTTATATAATGGATCTCGAAACTCCATTACAGATCTTTTGTTACTTTTTCGATACAAATATCATGAATATGATTGTGGAGGAGACTATTCGCGCAGCTTTCACAGCTAACATTGCTAATCAATTCAAAACGACCATTGACGAAATGTATAATTACATTGGGATATTGATATATATGTCAATATATCGTTACCCGAATTTGAAAAGCTACTGGGGAAGAAACGAGTTTGATCCCATACGATACTGCATGACACGAAGCAAATTCGAACTAATTAAACAATATTTCTCAATGCGTGACGAAAGCAAACGTATCAAAAAGGGCGAACCTGGATATGATCCCCTGTTCCGTATGCGTGACTTTGTAGACTATCTTAACCAAAGGTTTGACTCCATCCCAAAGCAAGCACGTCTTTGTGTCGACGAACAGATGTGTAGCACGAAAATGAAGCACCACCTGCGGCAATATATGCCTAATAAGCCCCACAAATGGGGTATAAAGTTATTCGTACTGTGCGATTCTTTTGGATACGCTTACCGCTTTGAGGTCTACACTGGCGCAGGTGATAATGTAATCCTGCCTGGTCACCCAGATCTTGGTGCTGCGGCTTACATTGTTGTACGTTTAACAAATACGGTAAATACTTTCAAGCACCACATAATTTATTTCGACAATTTTTACACGTCATTACCTTTGATGGTCTATTTGCGTGCCAGAGGTATTTATAGCCTTGGCACTGTGCGTGAAAATCGTATACCGAATTGTAAGCTGCCCAATGATAATTCCATTAAAAAGGAGACTAGAGGATTTTCGGATGAGTATGTGGGCACATCTTATGGTGTCCAAGTAAGCAATGTGTTGTGGAAAGACAACAAAGCCGTCCGCTTGCTGTCCACCTATGTTGGAGTCAAGCCATTTATAACGAACAGTTCGCATGATGGAGTATCAAAGATTGCTAGATACGAAAGAAAATCTAAGCAGTACTTAGACATTGATTGTCCGCAAGTTATTCGCGAATACAACGCCCATATGGGCGGCGTAGATCTAATGGATGGACTCATGGGCCGTTACCACATTAGAGCCAAAACTCAGGATTGCGCCACTCGAATATTTTATCATTGCATTGATATGGCAGCAACAAACGCTTATATTTTATATAAGCGTATATTCAAAGAAAAACAGGAAACTGGAAAAGCGAGCAAGACGCTCGAACTCCCCGAATTTCGGGAAGCGATTGCAGCTGGATTGGTAGCACTTAAAAACAAGCAAATGCAAGGTCGCCCACGCAGTGCTCAATGGACAACGCGGTCTCCATCCTGTCAGCGACCTTCACCGGGTCGATCTCCATTATCTCACCAACCCTTCCAACCAGCTTTAAAGCGTGGTGAAAAATGTAAACATCCCATTTCAGATTTGCGGAATGACCAGCTTAATCATTTCCCTCGTTGGTTGGGTCGAGATAGTGGGCGAAAGTGGTGCAAACACTGCAAAACTTCACAAACTCAGTGTATATGCTCAAAATGTAATTTGCACTTATGCTGCACAGCTAACAAAAATAGTTTTTACGAGTATCACAATAAAACATAATTTCTTTCTCAGTTACGCAATAACGAATTTTTTCGCTTGAAGTCCCAAAAGTGCCTTGAGGCACTTATTCATTCTTTCTCACCTTACAGGTAAACGAAAGCTTCTACACAATTTCTGAAGTCATTTTTGAACTCAGTGACAACAATATTACTTAAAAAAAATTATTCGACAACATTTGTTTAAGTATTTTAGAAAGTAGTCTTAGAGGGTTAAATATAAATAAAGCATGTCGGCATTGCGCATTTAATTTAATTAAATATGTTGTACGCTTTGCTCTGGCCGACAGCTGTTTGTGTATATGTAGATATGTATGTCGTAACTTGCTTGCAGGTTTTCGGCAGCTGTTTGTGTATACATATGTTATAATTTATTTTATGCAATGGCATTCTTGCAGAATTATGCGAATAATATTTTAGCGCCAAATATTATTCAGCCGTGGTAGAATGTCTGTATGTATGTACATACATACATAGGTGCTGCAATGCAAAGCGGAACACTGGAATTGGATCGTGTATGTACGAACATAGGTTGATAAATTTATTTTATTTATTTAATTTTCAACAGATGTTTTTATGTAGGATTTTGTTGTGCGGACTTAGACATTTACCAATTTTGGACAAATTGGTATGAACATATATATATATATATGTATGGGAATAGGTTCCACAATATGGCGGACTATGGATGCCGGTATGTAGAAGTTTTCACTTGCACAATTTGAAGAAATAGAAAAATGCATTACTTATCTTTTCTTTCCAATGAACGTGCTGGGGCGAGTGGAAGGATATCCGGCTCGAAGGACCAATGTTTGTAGCGGAGGATCGAAAAGATGGATAATGCGGTAGCTTCGTAGTTTTTTGTGGTTTTTATTGTATATATAGGTTTGTGTAGTGTTAGCCGTTGCACTTCGTGTGCGTAGTAATGTTAATCCAAGACTGATCTTATGCTGTAACTTGGACTTACACTGTAGGCGTTTATGTTACTTAACATTAACATGAGAGAGTGTGGAGACGAGTACAGTTAGAATTAAACATGATTGGAATTGAAAACAAGACTCATGGTTCTGAGCTAGTTACATATTTTTACTGCTCTGGAATGTGAATTCTGCCATAAACAGTAGTATACACATATATCGAGGGTCAACTGTGTTCAAAGTACTTGAAATATATTGAACAGCAACACTTTGTTGCTGCATACAAACATAACATACATAAACCAAAGAACGATACTTTTTTGTTACATAAACACCCAGCACATTTGAAGTGGCTTGTAACATGATCGCGCGAGAATGCAGCGGGCACAATCAAAGCCGCTTAGACCGCTCGTGATATTATATATTATATATTGGACGTAGATGTACTAACGAACAGTACAGTCAAGTGGCCCAACGATACCAAGCACCGGCTTGTTAACGCGCGGACCCACGCACAAAGCGACCCACCTCCCGCCCATCCGACCGAGGGGCGCTCCGCTTATCGTGCGGTTACGATGATCGCGAACATGTAGACAAATGACACAAAACTAACTTTTTAATAGAGCAAGTAGGAGTGGCACTGTGTATTAAGTGGGAAAGATCGTTATAAATAGAACACAGAATACGAAAAGGGTTATGAAGAGCATAATTAGAATTACAAGTTTGAAGAGATATAGGTACAAAATTTCTAGTATTTCTAATAGGAACAGCAAAGTTAATTTGGTTAATTAATTCAGAAGAATCAATTTCACCATTAATTAATTTGTGAAAAAAGGAAAATGATAGCATTATTCTACGATCACTCAGAGAAGGAAGATCTATTAGTAAAAGTCTACTACGATAAGACGGCAAATTATTGTTAGTGTCCCAGTTAAGACCTCTAAGTGCGAAGAGCAGAAATTGTTTTTGTACCGATTCTATTTTATTCTGATGAATTTCGTATTTCGGAAACCATATACAAGATCCATATTCCAGAATCGGTCGAACAAGAGAAGTATACAGAGTTTTTGTTAAGTAGGGATCGTTAAACTCCTTCGACCAGCGCTTAATGAACCCCAAGACACCAGATGCTCGATTGGAAATTGAAGAAATATGCTTGTCAAACTTAAGCTTTGGGTCCATAACGATGCCCAAATCGTCGACCCATTCAATTCTATCTAGTGGTTTGTTGTCAAGAAAATATATATTAAAAAAGGGCAAATATCTAAAAAATGACATTACTTTACATTTACTGCAATTGAGATTTAAAAAATTTACTTTACACCACATTTGAAAGTTGTCTAAATCTCTTTGAAGCTGTTGAGCAGCAAGGGGAGTTGCAGCCGACGTGCATAATTTTACATCATCAGCGTACATCAAAACCCGAGAGAACTTTATAACTGATGGAAGATCGTTTATAAACAAAATAAATAACAAAGGACCAAGATGACTACCCTGTGGAACGCCTGAAGTGACCTGAACCGTCTTGGAAACGGACCCTTTAAATAAAACCCTCTGAGTTCTAAGAGTTAGGTAGTCTTTAATCCAAAGAACTAGAATATTTGAAAAGCCCAAGAGTTCTAGTTTATGTATAAGAAGACGATGATCTACAGAGTCGAAAGCCTTACTAAAATCAGTATAAATAACATCAGTCTGCAATTTGTCCTGAAAACCCTTGATAACAAATGAAGTAAATTCTAACAAGTTAGTGGTAGTAGATCTTTGTTTCATAAATCCGTGCTGACACGGTGAAATAATAGATTTGCAAAGGTGTTGAAGATGGGAGGTTATTAATTTTTCAAAAATCTTAGGAATAGCAGACAACTTGGAGATACCCCTATAATTTTGAACATTAGATTTGTTTCCTTTTTTATGGAGAGGAATAATAAATGACTCTTTCCAAATTTTTGGAAAGGAGCCTAACTCCAGGGACAAGTTAAACATTTTAAGCAACGGCTTTAAAAGACCATGAGCACAGTGTCTAAGCACGCAGCTTGGCACTCCGTCAGGTCCTGGGGAAAATATAGGTTTCAAACCATGTAGATTATTTAAAAGTGAGTTTTCAGTGATTTTCAGTCCAAAGATGCGATTCGAGCCATTAACCCGATAAGGGTAAGGCAAATCGACTTGAGATTGAAAAGAGCTATAAGTCGTTTGAAAAAATTGGGCAAATATATTTGCAATCTCCTGATCAGAATTGGCCTTCGTTTCCTCAAAGAATACTTCCGCTGGGAGTGTCGATGACCTACGCTTCGCATTAACAAAATCAAAAAACCGCTTTGGATCCTGCTGAAACTGTAATCTACACCGAGTCAGGTAATTCTTATAACATTGGTTATTTAAGATATCAAAACTGGCACGAGCAATCAAGTATGCAGAATAGGCTACCGATGAGCCGTTTTTTCTAAATCTCTTGTAGAGTTTAGATTTACGATTTTTGAGAATTGTCAACTCTCGGGTAAACCACACAGGTTTGTTAGACCTGTTTAGCTTACCAACCGGGACACATAAATCAAATAAAGAATGTAAGGTATTATAAAAAATACTGATTGCCACGTCCAAGACGTCAGACTCGTAGAGGGGAGACCAGTCAGTTTGGGATAAAAGCAGAGCGAGTCCCTCAAAATCAGTTTTCCGAAATTGACGAACTCGACTCAAAGGCATCTTGATATTGCAACGCGTCCGGGAAGGTAAATTAATCAATAGCTCCAACGTAGGATGGTATAAGTCTTCGGGATAAGATATAGGCCGGGAACGGGAAACGGATGAAGATGATGAATCCAAAACAAAAATCAGATCAAGCATTTTATTAAGAGAATTTGGGATAGCATTAATTTGACTCAATGACATCCCAAGTAAGTCGATTAAAAAATTCATTCGGGGCCGCGGGAGTCAGGGCACCAGAGTCAGGAGAAGAAATCCAAGTAGCTTCAGCAATGTTGAAATCACCAAGAACTACAAGAAAATCGCGATCAGAAAGCAAGGCAGAGACAGAATGGATAGCAGATAGATGTGTCTCATAGATAGAGAGATCAGAGGAAGGAGGTATATACGAACAAGTGATAAAAATGTTAATACCGTAAATATTTAGCTTTACAGCAATAAACTCTATATCAAAAGAACTATCTAATACGACTGTTTCAGAAGGAAAGTCTACATTCACAGCAATAAGCACTCCACCACCACGCCGAAGAGTACGGTCTTTTCTGTAAATAGAATATGTACTACATAGAATTTCGGAATTGAGAATGTCTTGCCTTAACCACGTTTCAGTAAAGGCAATGACATGGAAAGCGAAAGAAAGACTATTAAGGTATAAACTAGTGAGTTTACTACAAAGACCTTTTACATTCTGATAGCCAAGTAAGAAGGAGGATGTTAGTTTTTTGAACTATCAGTAATTGGCAGAGTTATATTAGAACCAACCACCGGAAGGGTAGATACAATCGGGGGCCGATTTTTTTTCTTCCTTGCAGTATACTCATATATGTAAATACTCTCGCTCTCCGTCAATTATTCTTAATATATAATGTACTTACATATACGGCTCTGACGCTGACTTCTCTGCTGAAGCAGCGCCAGGCCTTTCAAACCAAACCTTAAGCGAAGATATTCATTCAATAAAGTGCGTTTCGAAAAGACAGTCGAAGTGTTTCTGTTTAACTAATTCCATAAAGAGACTATTAACGATTCAGTCAAAGTGTTTAAATTTAACCATTTCAAGTGCAATAGTCCGTATTTCAAATACAACAGATAAAAATATAAAAATTCAAAATCTTAACATTAAATTCGAATCAAGTTCAAACCAACGAAAATTCAAACAATTCTCATGTCAAGATTTCACCAAATAGAACTAGATGCGAAATCTAGAAACATAACATCATTTACAACGAACTCCGGTTCTTATCGCTTCATTCGATTACCATATGGTATACACCTTCATCCCCTCCTTGTGTAGAAAACTACACAATGCACTGTGGTTCCGCCAGAGGCCAAAAATCAAAAAAACTGATAACAACGAATAGAAAAAAATTGCATGCAAATTGTCTCTAAAATGTTCAAACTTCTTGATGGCAAACCGGTTTTGTCTGGAAATCTAACGGGACTTTCTAAAAATAGAATGCAA
The DNA here is from genome assembly GCA_018904305.1 of Scaptomyza montana. Taxonomy (NCBI): domain Eukaryota; kingdom Metazoa; phylum Arthropoda; class Insecta; order Diptera; family Drosophilidae; genus Scaptomyza; species Scaptomyza montana. The sequence continues at coordinate 416,169 of JAEIGR010000024.1, read as the reverse complement.
AGCGCGATCATGTGTAAATTTTTGCAGCGCAGCTGTACTTAGCAAGAATTTTTACAAAACAAAATTGCGCTTCAAAGTGGTCAAACGTTTGACTTAGTGATCCGATTTTCATTATTCAAAATGCATTTTGAAGTTGAAGGTATTTACTTTAAATGTATATATTAAGAATTGAATAAATCCAACAAATTTTTTAGTGAAATTATCAAAATCGATTTAATATTTTTTGTGTATTTTGTGAACCACCAGACAGCTCCATCAGGTCGACGACCTTGTCTTGGAGCTCGTTCTCGATGGCCCCCCACCTGTTCCGCTGGATGTGTCCCTCTTTGTGGCCCTTGTCGAGGACAACAATGAGGAACTTCTCCTTTGCGGCTTCGGCGAAGGACCGCGTGAGCAGCTGGGGCTGCGGGGGTGGCCTGATCCGCTTGGCTAGCGGGGCCGTCTCCTCAACGGAACGTTGACGCTTCTGTTTGGCTTTAACAGAAGTGGCCGGGATCGCTGGCTTAAAATCCGGAAGGATTTTTTTAGCCCACTCGACCAGGTTGACCCCGTCGGGGGATGAGGGCTGGGCGGTCAGGCTTTCTTGTAGAATTTCTGCCGCGCGCCGCCGGTCCTGAATGGACGGTTTACTTGCCGCTGTGGTAGCGGACCCCAAGGCAGTCGCCTGCGTCACGGACCGGGAAGCTGGTGTTGCAGACTTATGCTGCAACCTCCGAGCTCCAGGAGCCGCACCAGGTCAACGTCCGGGGTGTGAGGACAAATGGCTTGTTCGCCCTGCACCAGTGCCGCTGGTGGCGTTGCGAGCACCTGCTGGCGTACCAGGCGTCGATTACCATATGGTATTAACCTTCATCCCCTCCTTGTGTAGAAAACTACACAATGTCCATTTTTTGTTTTGATTTTTTTCCACATGTTTTGATCGACATTGATAAAACTTCTTGACAATTATTTTTTCATAGAGTTGTGCCAAAATATGCTTAATTTGATTAAAAAAAATTTTTAATGTTAGGTTAGGTTAGGTTAGAGCGGTAGTGAGAGGTTCGAAAAAGAACCCCCCACTCACATAGGCCATGTATTGGCCCGTTGTGGTACCGCGTATTGGACTTTATCCAAAAAACCATCTTCCCAGACACAGAGTGTGTCACACCACTTTCGAGGGCATGGTTCCAGCCCGAGGCTTGAATAAAAGACAGGATATTTTTCGGGTTAATATCTGCCAGCTGAGTGAGGTCCGATAAGAAGAAAGAACCAAGATAGCGATTTCTATTTTTGCAGAGTGCCGGACAGTCGCAGAATAGGTGGGAAACAGTTTCATCCTCCTCCTCGTCCCGACAGCTTCTGCAGAAGTCGTTGGAAGGGGCTAGAAGTCTCGCTGCGTGAGTCCCCACTAGCCAGTGTCCCGTAATGGCTCTAATTACGGAAGCACAGCCTTATCTGCTTAGGTGGATTAGGCCTGAAGAGCGCTTCTTGCAGCGCGTTGGCCAGGTTTGCCTAGCAATCCTGCCCGTGGCGATGGTAAGCTGCCATCTTTTGTTAGCTTCGAGTTCGAAGTGCGGTCGAACTCTAAGCTTACAGCTGGTCATGGGAATATCCAAGCCCTCCTTATCTGCGAGGAGAGGCATGGTAGTACCATGCCTCCAGCTCGTCTGCTTTACAGTTGCCCTCGATGCCTTTATGTCCGGCCACCCATATGAGGTATATTTCGAACTGCTCTGCCATCCCCTGTAGAGATCTGCGGCAGTTTGTGACGGATATCGAATTTGATGATATCGCCTTTAGGGATTTGATAGCCGCCTGGCTATCAGAAAATATGCAGATCCTTGCTGCAGAGCATTTACTTTCGGAAATGCATGAGAGTGCCTCCTGTATTGCAGCGATCTCGGCTTGAAACACACTGCAGTGGTCAGGAAGGCTGAACGATTTGCTTATAGATAGCTCTTCGCAAAAGACGCCTCCCCCTACCCGGTCGTCTAGCTTAGAGCCATTGGTGTAAATTTTTACAGAGTCTGTCGGCCCTGGCGTGCCTGAGCACCAATCCTCTCTTGGGGAGACTAGTGTATGGAAAGGGGTTTTGGGGAATTCCTGAGGACAACAATAGTCCGTGTTTGAGGGGATAAGCAAGTTACCCACTAGAATATTGGAGTGTCCGAACTTCTGCTCGGACCAGTGTTTGGTTTCTCTCATGCGTAGGGCAGAGAGAGTTGCTACTAATTTCCCCATTTGGTCTATTGGTAGGAGATTTAGTATATTGTCAAGAGACTCAGTTGGGGTCGTTCTGAGGGCTCCTGTTGTGGTCAGTCCAGCGGCACGCTGTACTTTGCCAAGCTTGTGGACTGATGTCTTTTTAGACAAAGTTGGCCACCATACTGACACTCCATACAGTAAGATGGGCCGAACGATGGCTGTGTACAGCCACAGCGTGATGTGGGGTGCCATTCCCCATTTCAGTCCAATTGACTTCCAACATGTATATAGTGCGACTGAGGCCTTCTTAACTCGTTCTTCTGTGTTAAGATTCCAGTCTAGTTTACTATCGAGAGTGAGCCCTAAGTATTTAGCTGATTTACTGAAGGCAAGTTCCACCCCATTCAGGGTTGGTGGTCTGAGAGGAGGGATCTTATACTTCTTAGTGAAGAGCACTAAATCCGTTTTAGCTGGGTTTAGGCCAAGTCCCTTTGCTGTAGCCCATGAGGACAGGGTTCGAAGTGCAGTGGTCATAAGCTCGCACAAACTTTGGGGGTATTTACCCAAGAAGGCTATGGCAACGTCATCCGCGTAAGCGATAACTTGACAGCCCCCTCCCTCTATGGAGCGCAGCAAGCTGTTAACAGCCACATTCCAGAGGAGAGGGGAGAGAACACCTCCTTGCGGGGTGCCTCTATTTACTGATCTGGAAATGGTCGCAGACCCAAGAGTGGCCCTGACGATCCTGCGTTTGAGCAGCTGATCAATCAGATCCACAATCCGGTGCCCCACTCCCAGCTCCGACAATGCCTCGGTAATCGCTCCCGGTGCGACGTTATTGAAAGCGCCCTCGATGTCTAGAAAGGCTATAAGGTAGTACTCCTTGTGGTGTAGTGCCGTTTCCACTGTGGAGATGACAGCATGAAGCGCTGTCTCAGTAGATTTTCCTTTTTATACTCGATACCGAAGGTAAAGAGTATATTGGTTTTGTGCAATGTCCGTCATGGTGTCTGTCCGTCTGTCCGTCTGTCCGTCCGTATGGTTGCAAGTTTTTTCCACACCCTTCAAGCTAGAGACTTGAAACTTTCCAATTCTCTTTATCTATGGGATAGTAAATTAAAGTGTCAAGATGGGGGTTCTACGATAACTGGGGGGCTGACAAATCGATAAATTCGATTACCCAATACCGATAAATCCACATATTTCGCACATCCTTACAGCTAGAAGTACCAAATTTGGTAAGAAGATAGCTATTAGCAACCCCCAAAAAACTGCATCAAAAATTTTGGAGCCACGCCCCCCCATTCCGCCACCAGCCCCCCCGCATTTTAAAGTCAAAAAAGACTATATCTCCCACAGTTTTTGAGCTATAGCCACCAAATTTAGTGCCAAGATAGGTGATGATGACCCCCTAAAAACTGTACCAAAAGTTTGGATGCCACGCCCACCGATACTGCCCTAGCCGCCCCCATCCACCCCAACGCTTCGTCAAAAACGGGAATGCGTGTATCTTCCAGAGTTGTGGAGCTAGAGCCTCCAAATTTGGTGGGAAAATAGCTGGTAACGACCCCCAAAAAACTGCATCAAAGTTTTGGAGCCACGCCCACCCATTCCGCCCCCAGCCCCCCGAATTTTGAAATCAGAAATGGCAATATCTCGCACAGTTTTTGAGCTATAGCCACCAAATTTGGTGCCAAGATAGGTGATGATGACTCCCTAAAAGCTGCACCAAAAGTTTGGATGCCACGCCCACCAATACTGCCCTAGCCGCCCCCATCCACCCCAACGCTTCGTCAAAAACGGCAATGAGTGTATCTTCCAGAGTTGTGGAGCTAGAGCCACCAAATTTGGTAGGAAGATAGCTGGCAACGACCCCCAAAAATCTGCATCAAAGTTTTGGAGCCACGCCCTCCATTTCGCCCCCCTTTCCCCACTTTTTACAATTTTCGAGCTACAGTCACCAAATTTGGTATGAAGATAGCAATTGACATTCCACAAAGATCTGCATCACAAATTTGGATGCCACGCCCACCCATACCGCCCCAAGCCCCCCTTTCCCCACTTTTTATAAATTTCGAGCTAGAGTCACCAAATTTGGTATGAAGATAGCAGTTGATATTTCACAAAGATCTGCATCAAAAATTTTGATGCCACGCCCACCCATACCGCCCCCAGCCCCCCTTTCCCCACTTTTTACAAACTTCGAGCTAGAGTCACCAAATTTGGTATGTAGATAGCAATTGACATTCCACATAGATCTGCATCAAAAATTTGGATGCCTCGCCCACCCATACCACCCCCAGCCCCCCTTTCCCCACTTATTACAAATTTTGAGCTAGAGCCACCAAATTTGGTATGAAGATAGCAATTGACATTTCACAAAGATCTGCAACAAAAATTTTGATGCCACAACTACCCATACCGCCCCCAGCCCCCCTCCCCCCTTTCCCTACATTTTACAAACTTTGAGCTAGAGTCACCAAATTTGGAAGGAATATAGCTGGTGGCATCCCCATCTGCATCGGAGAATCTTTAAGGCAGCGTACACCCCTGCCGCATCCGTACCCCTTTGCAATCAGGCCTCTTTTTACCGGTTTTAATACTGGTATCGAGTATGCCGCAGTCGGTTGCTTGTTGATAAGCATGTTGTGCTTGGGAGAAGTGATCAGTCTTGATCGAGTCTCTGATATGTAGGCCCAGTACCCTATCTAGTGTCTTGAGTAGAAAGGACGTTAGGCTTATGGGACGAAAGTCCTTTGGGATCGTGTGTGAGGCTTTGCCAGCCTTGGGGATGAAGACGACTTTAGATTCGAGCCATGGCTTGGGGATCAAACCTGTCGTTAAGATGTCTGAGAAGATTTTCTGGAGCCAGTTTATGGCAGTATCCCCTGCATACTGCAGTTGGGCTGGGATAATTCCATCGGGCCCAGGGGATTTAATGAGCGAGAAACTTTGAATGGCCCATTAGATGATATCTTTGGAGAAAAGGTCAGTAGAGTCATACTCGTGACATTCTCTGTAGATAGGGGGTCGTGCTCCTACGACTGAGCAACCGGGAAAGTGGGTTTCAACCAAAAGTTCCAGAGACTCTAGACTGGTCGTTGTCCACGAGTCATCGGGTTTTTTGAGGAAGCCCACGGTTGCTCGAGTGCTGGAGAGAACTTTCCTGAGCCTAGTGGCTTCTGTAGTGTTCTCGATTATTGAGCAGAAATTCCGCCAAGTGGAGCGCTTAGCTTGTCTAAGTTTCTTTTTATATGAGGTTAGGTTGGCTTTAGGGCGGACTTGCATGCCTCCGTGAGCTTGTTGGTGAGTAATTCAGTGTACTCGGGTGAAGGGAGCCCCACGGGGGGGTGCTCTGGGACAAGTCTTGCTAAAGATTCTTTGAAAATGGTCCAGTTCGTGCGTTTAACGTTTCTGCACCATTTAGGCTTGAGTATATCGAGAGAGAAAACTATATCGATATATCTATGATCAGAAAAAGAATGCTCGTCAAGAACTCTCCATCTTATGAGTCTTTGGTGAAGGGAGGCTGTGGCTAGCGTCATGTCTAAGACCTCTTCCCTATTTCTTGTAATAAAAGTCGGGTCGGTACCAATATTGCAAATGTTCAAATTAGTTGAGAGGATATAGTTAAAGAGTAACTCACCCCGTTCATTTATGTCAGTCGGCGATTAGCGCACGTAGCAGTTGGTGTGGAAGTGGCCCCCGATGGTCATGGGCCATTTAAGTTGAGCTGAGCCAGATATGTCCCGACTTCAGCTCAAGACACGCAGCAGTGGTGTCGCCATTACTGAAATTAGGGAGCAGAAAAATGTCTAGGTGTTTTCTAGCAAGTATGCAGGTGCGGACTTTACCTTCATTGCGGGCTACAAGTATCTTGTCCAGAAACCTTGCCACCGCAGACCCAAGGTTCCTGGATGAGGACAATGTCTGCTCCGCATTGGCTTATACGGAGCAGCAAAGCGGCTGCTGCCGCCTTACAGTGGTGAAGGTTGATCTGAAGAAGTCTCAGAGACATCTTCAAATTTCGACTCCACCACTGTCAGATCAGCCTCTTCGTCCATGTCTACGTCGAGAAGTCTTATCATATTGGCCATGTCGTCGGCTAAGTCAGAGCCCTCTGACTGGTGGTCGGCCTGGGCGTCTGCCTCTTTATCCGGCTCGTCACTTTCGGTGACTGTGCTTTGGATACCATTGGCTGTGGTATCGCTAGCTTTCGCCGGGGGCTGCCCACTCGGGGCTGAGACGTTATCCAACACCGTAACGTCAACGTGGGCCAAGGGCTTGCTAGCCGCATCCGAACGGTAGACACGGATCGCTATCGGCTTGAAGCCGTAGTGGGCCGCTCCGTTGGACGCGGCAAGGGCCTTGACTGACTCGTCATTTATGATGAGGATCACCTGTCGGCTGTTGCCTTCCGGCTCCTCGACTTTGGCGATCCTCCAATCCTGAGTAACCAAGTCGGGGTTACTGAGCTGCAAGAGTTTTAGGATCCTCTCAGGCTCCTCGGGCTTGGCGGAAACCCAAACTCTGCTGGGCACGTCTTTCCAGTCGACCGCCTCTAGCTGTGCGCCGGGATAGACCTCTCCCAATAGAGCAACAGCTTTTTGTACAATGCTGCGGTTTCTTCGTCCTCGCAGGCAATTGCTTTAATATTGCCCTGATACCATCCGGCATCTGAGCAACGGGGGTGGCGGTCCACCAGACAGCTCCATCAGGTCGACGACCTTGTCTTGGAGCTCGTTCTCGATGGCCCCCCACCTGTTCCGCTGGATGTGTGCCCTCTTTGTGGCCCTTGTCGAGGACAACAATGAGGAACTTCTCCTTTGCGGCTTCGGCGAAGGACCGCGTGAGCAGCTGGGGCTGCGGGGGTGGCCTGATCCGCTTGACTAGCGGGGCCGTCTCCTCAACGGAACGTTGACGCTTCTGTTGGCTTTAACAGGAAGTGGCCGGGATCGCTGGCTTAAAATCCGGAAGGGATTTTTTAGCCCTCGACCAGGTTGACCCCGTCGGGGGATGAGGGCTGGGCGGTCAGGCTTTCTTGTAGAATTTCTGCCGCGCGCCGCCGGTCCTGAATGGACGGTTTACTTGCCGCTGTGGTAGCGGACCCCAAGGCAGTCGCCTGCGTCACGGACCGGGAAGCTGGTGTTGCAGACTTATGCTGCAACCTCCGAGCTCCAGGAGCCGCACCAGGTCAACGTCCGGGGTGTGAGGACAAATGGCTTGTTCGCCCTGCACCAGTGCCGCTGGTGGCGTTGCGAGCACCTGCTGGCGTACCAGGCGTCGGAAAGGGGTGCTAGCACCGGTAGAGGTGCTACCACTAATAGAGGGATTGGCGTTTCCCACCGGTTTTTTAAGTGATCCGGACACTGGGTTTTTGTTTTTTAAAATTGAGCTCATTGGTCCCACGAGTAGACGGGAATGGAAAGTCACCCGCGACATAGCCCGTGTGCCGCGGGAAGCCTATTTTAACTGGAGGTCGGCATATATCCAGAGTTCGCAAAGTAACGACCGAGCACCCCCTTGGCCACGAGTCCCTCGGCACAATGCTGTTCCATCTTGGACTGGGGTAATTTAATAGAGCTTTCTTCTCTCGCCCGACCACCATTCGTCAGCACCCTTGGCAGAGACATGACCGTACCAAGAGCCTGCTTCCAGCCGCCCTCGCGTGGAGAGTATAGTCGCACTTCCAGTTGTGAGCCGCAAGGACGGCACGCACCGCACGGTCACGCATTCAAATTGGCGGTATGAATGCGTTACCCTGCGGCACGCGTTTTTCCCCTTGTTGCTCCAATTGGCTGACGGCAATTATTCTTAATATATAATGTACTTATATATACGGCTCTGACGCTGACTTCTCTGCTGAAGCAGCGCCAGGCCTTTCAAACCAAACCTTAAGCGAAGACATATTCATTTAATAAAGTGCCTTTCGAAAAGACAGTCAAAGTGTTTCTCTTTAACTAATTCCATAAAAAGACTATTAACGATTCAGTCAAAGTGTTTAAATTTAACCATTTCAAGTGCAATAGTCCGTATTTCAAATGCAATAGATAAAAATATAAAAATTCAAAATCTTAACATTAAATTCGAATCAAGTTCAAACCAACGAAAATTCAAACAATTCTCATGTCAAGATTTCACCAAATAGAACTAGATGAGAAATCTAGAAACATAACATCATTTACAACGAACTCCGGTTCTTATCGCTTCATTCGATTACCATATGGTATTAACCTTCATCCCCTCCTTGTGTAGAAAACTACACAATGTCCATTTTTTGTTTTGATTTTTTTCCACAAGTTTTGATCGATATTGATAAAACTTCTTGACAATTATTTTTTCATAGAGTTGTGCCAAAAAATGCTTAATTTGATTAAAAAAAAATTTTTAATGTAAATATATGAGAAAAATTACGAAAGCTACCCTCTATTTTACTTAACAAAGTAGACGTAGTAAAATAAAAATAGGCAGCAGAGTCACGAAAATCACCGTTATGTGAATGAAGGATCATAACGTAACGATGGATAATTTCTTCTCGTCTAACGATCTCGATCAAAAACTGTTGGCTAAAGGACTAACAATGGAAGAAGCATCCCACCAAAGCTTTTGGAGTGCAAAAAAGCTCCCTTGTTTCAATCAACATTTGCATTTACTAACAACACTACACATGTATCATATGTGGGAAGAAAAGACAAATGCGTAATTCTACTTAGTTCCATGCACACTTCAAAAAATTTTCAACATGATGGAAAAATGTTACCAGAAATTATTCAATATTACAACAAAACCAAAAGTTTTTACCTAAACTATTTTTCTTTGATATTATTAGACACTAATTTATGTTAACATTATAGGTGGCGTGGATACAGTTGATAAAATTCTGTCATGTTATAGCTCTAAAAGAAAGACAAACAGATAATCGATATTTCAGCACAAAATGCACTGATTATTTTCAAAAATGTGAACCAAATTGGCAGGTAAACAAAATAACACTGCGTAGAATTTTCTGGCGTGAGCTAGGAATATCTTTATTTATTTATTTATTTATTTATTTGTTTATAGTCAGCTAAGAGCAGCTGACATTAAAATGAATCAAATTTATTTAAATTAAAAATAGTTAATATAATTAAATTAAGTAAAATATAGAATAATATATAAATCTGAAAATATAATTAAAAGTTAACGTTAAAGCTCTGGGAAATTCAATAAAAAATTGAGTAGTCCAACATTTGTTGCGAGGATTGGGAAAAACCCAGAAAAACCCAATCAGACCAGCGATAGATTAGTAATTAGTGGTTACGATTAGATAAAGCAAAAAGGATCGATCTTTTTAGTACTGGAGTTGAGGCTTCCAAGGAGACAAGAGAATAAAGTTTGTTATAGTCAGAACATATAACACGAAATGGTTCATGAATTAAATAGTTGCTGAAGCAACGATCAAGGCTAAGGGTAAAAAGTTACGTGAAGATCTAATTGGGACATTAAATTTAATTCGACTTAAAAGAACTGATAAGTCGATTTCACCACTAAGTAGGTTAGTAATAAGTAATACTCCATGCATAGTTCTACGGTTTAACAGGGAGGGAAGATTAATCAAAAGAAGTCTACTTGAATACGGGGGTAAGTCAACTCCAGGAACCCAGTTAAAACTTCTAAGGGCAAATAGAAGAAATTTCTTCTGCACAGATTCAATTCTATCCTGGTGAATCGAGTATTGTGGGGACCACACACAAGATCCATACTCCAGGATGGGACGTACTAGGGATGTATAAAGCGTTTTAGTGGTGTAGGGATCATTAAACTCTTTCGACCACCGCTTGATGAAGCCAAGGACATTAATGGCCTTATTAACCATATACGAAATATGAGCGTCAAACTTTAATTTAGGATCAAGAATAATGCCTAAATCTTTAATTTCAAACACGCGGTCAAGTGGTGAAGCATCAAGCAAGTAGTGAGCAGTATGAGGGGTACTTCTACAAAAAGACATGACTTTACATTTTGAACAATTTAAATTTAGTAAGTTAGTAGTTAGCTTACCATATATGGTAATGCGAAAAGGTATGCCAAGGACCGAATCAGCGGTTTCTTTGCTTTCAGCTTTGAATAGCACTTCGTCTTCTGTCTCTCGGGAAAGCTCGCCACAAACATCTGATGTTCCTCAAAAGCGGTCTAAAAGTGTTCCACCAAATATTGATGGAAGAGCTAGATGCCACATTTGCTACAGCGAGAAGTCAAAATATAAAGGCCATGTACATGAGACTATGTGCTGTTTTTGCAGAAAAAGGTATTTGTAAGCGTTTTCATAACCGAAATGTTTGTGTAAACTGCATTGAAGATAAATTAATTTAATAATAAATATTAAATAAACTTACTTTTTATAAAAAACCATGATTGTTGCAAAATAAAAAGAAGATGTTTCTGTACTAGTAACATCAAAATCCCGTATGTGTAGAAAACTACACAAAGGGAGACATTAGTAAGTTTTTTTGAGGAGGGGATGAGGGTTAAGTTAGCACCAAACTCATATATGCGAATGATGACACTCGCCTTTCTGGCCTTGAGCCATCACAAGCATTTCTCTACATGGATGACTTAGTTGTCATTGGCTGTTCAGAACAGCACATGGTTAAAAATTTGTCAGATATCTTTGACCTGTGTAGAAAAAACAACCTAGAGAAATGTTCGTTTTTTATGAACGAGGTTACATTCCTTGGGCATAAGTGCACAGACCATGGCATCCTTCCTGATGACAAAAAAAAAATTATGTTATTAAAAACTATACAACCCCAACTGATGCGGATAGCGCACGACATTTCGTCGCGTTTTGTAACTATTACAGAATGTTTATTCATAACTTCGCACAACACTCACGTCATTTGACCAGATTGTGCAGAGAGAATGTCCAATTCGAATGGACAAAAGAATGCGAAGACGCATTCAAATAATTAAAAAAGGCATTAATGAAGCCTACATTGTTACAATAACCTGATTTCAGCAAAGAATTTTGCAAAACAACAGATGCAAGTAAACATGCATGTGGTGCCGTACTAACTCAAGAGTACAACGGTATACAATTACCAATTGCATTCGCTTCAAGAGCTTTCACACAGGGAGAAAGCAATAAATCAACTATAGAGCAGGAATAAGCTGCAATACACTGGGCATTAAAACACTTTAGACCATTTCTTAGCTAAAACAGACCATAGACCATTTACCTACCTTTTCTCGATGAAAAATCCTACTTCAAAATTGACTAGAATGAGACTAGGTTTAGAAGAATATCAATTCACAGTAGAATACCTCAAGGGGAAGGATAATCACGTTGCAGATGCATTATCAGGAATAAAAGTAGAAACTTTTATAGAAATGAACAGAAATATAGTGATGGTCCAAACAAGGTCATCAAAAAGACAGGAAAACATCTGCGTAGATGAAAAACAAAAATTGCCAAAAGAAGCAAAAGAGAGAAAAGAGCCCAATGTCTATGAAGTCGTTAGCAATAATGACGCAAAGAAATTTGTGAAAATAAAATTCGGTAAAAATAACTGTTTACTAAAGAAAGGAAAACGAATTATTTCACGACTCCCAGTTAATGATTTGTACTCTATTGAAAAATTCGATTTAGATTAATTTTTTCAAAGACTTAATTCAGAAGCCGGAATACATAAAATCGTTAACTTACATATGTTACCAAGTGAACCAATTTTCGGATTTGTATCACTTAATGAATTTAAAAATATGGGCAATAAATATTTGAAAATAAAAGTAGCGCTACTACAAAAGGTGATAAAAATAGACAAAAATGACGAAAGTCAAATAAAGGCAATCCTGTCCAAATACCATGACGATCCTAGTGAAGGTGGCCATACGGGGATAACGCGAACCCTGTTAAAAATTAAGAAATACTACTACTGGCCCCAAATGACAAAGACAATTACAAAGTATGTTAAAACATGCATGAAATGCCAACAGGCAAAAACAAATACTCATACTAAAGCACCAATGATTATAACAAACACACCAAGTACAGCTTTTGACACTGTTTTAATAGATACCATTGGTCCATTACCTCGTACAGAGAATGGCAATGAGTAAGCAATCACAATTATATGTGATCTCACTAAATATATAGTTACAATATCAGTAGCTGATAAAAATGCAAAAACCAGTAGCCAAAGCGATAGTTGAATTTTTATACTCGATACCGAAGGTAAAGAGTATATTGAGTTTGTGCAATGTCCGTCATGGTGTCCGTCCGTCTGTATGTGTCCAATTTTTTTCCACACCCTTCAAGCTAGAGACTTGAAACTTTCCAATTCTTTTTATCTATGGGATAGTAAATTAAAGGGTCAAGATGGGGGTTCTACGATAACTGGGGGGCTGGCAAATCGATAAATTCGATAACTCAAAACCGATAAATCCACATATTTCGCACATCCTTACAGCTAGAACTACCAAATTCGGTAAGAAGATAGCTACTAGCAACCCCAAAAAACTGCATCAAAAATTTTGGAGCCACGCCCCCTATTCCGCCCCCAGCCACTCTGCGTTTTAAAGTCAAAAAACCTATATCTCCCACAGTTTTTGAGCTATAGCCACCAAATTCGGTGCCAAGATAGGTGATGATGACCCCCCAAAAACTGCATCAAAGTTTGGATGCCACGCCCACCAATACTGCCCTAGCCGCCCCCAACGCTTCGTCAAAAACGGGAATGCGTGTATCTTCTAGAGTTGTGATGCTAGAGCCACCAAATTTGGTAGGAAGATAGCTGGCAACGACCCCCAAAAATCTGCATCAAAGTTTTGGAGCCTCGCCCACCCATTCCGCCCCCAGCTCCCCCGCATTTAGAAATCAGAAATGGCTATATCTCCCACAGTTTTTGAGCTAGAGCCACCAAATTTGGTGCCAAGATAGGTGATGATGACCCCCAAAAACTGAATCAAAAGCTTGGATGCCACGCCCACCGACACTGCGCTAGCCGCCCCCATCCGGCCCAACGCTTCGTCAAAAACGGGAATGCGTGTATCTTCCAGAGTTGTGGAGCTAGAGCCACCAAATTTGGTAGGACGATAGCTGGCAACGACCCCAAAAATCTGCATCAAAGTTTTGGAGCCACGCCCACCCATTTCGCCCCCCTTTCCCCACCTTTTTACAATATTTTAGCTAGAGTCACCAAATTTGGTATGAAGATAGCAACTGACATTCCACAAAGATCTGTATCACAAATTTGGATGCCACGCCCAGCCATACCGCCCCCAGCCCCCTTTTCCTCACTTTTTACAAACTTTGAGCTAGAGTCACCAAATTTGGTATGAAGATAGCCATTGACATTCCACAAAGATCTGCATCAAAAATTTGGATGCCACGCCTACCTATACCAACCCCAACCCCCCTTTCCACAATTTTTACAAATTTCGAGCTAGAGTCACCAAATTTGGTATGAAGATAGAAATTGATATTTCTCAAAGATCTGCATCACAAATTTCGATGCCACGCCCACCCATACCACCCCAGCCACCCTTTCCCCACTTTTTACAAACTTCGAGCTAGATTCACCAAATTTGGTTTGAAGATAGCAATTGACATTTCACAGAGATCTGCATCAAAAATTTTGATGCCACAACTACCCATACCGCCCCCAGCCCCCCTTTTCCACACCTTTTACAAATTTTGAGCTAGAGTCACCAAATTTGTAAGGAAGATAACTTGTGGCATCCCCATCTGCATCGGAAAATCTTTAAGGCAGCGTACACCCCTCCCGCATCCGTACCCCTCTGCAATCAGGCCTCTTTTTACCGGTTTTAATACTGGTATCGAGTACGCCGCAGTCGGTTGCGTCCGACTGCAACGTTTCCACTTGTTTATACTAAAGTACTGTCCTATGAAGACGTTCATAACGGACATGGGTACTGAATACAAAAATTCACTAATAAATGACTTGTGCAAGTACATATATGAATATAAGTAATATACTCTCAACAGCACACCACCAAGACCTTAGGAACAGTTGAAAAAGTCATGGAACATTTAATGAATTTATTCGTTCATATATTTCGATTGACAAAGATGATTGTGACATATGGTTGAAATACTGAATTACTTCACATATTGATTCAATATAACACCGTCGACAGTACATGAATACTTTGGAAGTCCTCCAAGAAAATTTGTAGAATTGAATAGATTAACTAGAATAGATCCAGTATATAACATAGACGATTATGCTAAAGAATTAAAGCTAAGTTTAGAAATTGCTTACAAAAACCATGATAGATATAGAAAAGCAAAAACGATAATTAGAATATGATAAAAAAAGTTTATGATATACAACTAAAAATAGAAACATTAATTATGTTAAGGAAAGAAACAGCTCATAAGCTAGAAAGTAAATATGCAGGACCATACAAAGTTATGAGCATAGAAGATAGGAATAATATAAAAATAAACGTGAAAAAGAAATGATCAGCCATACATATATATATACATATATATATATATATATATATAATTATGAGTTCACGACCAAATGGGAATTAATAAAATAAAACAAGTGGAAACGTTGCAGTCGGACGCAACCGACTGCGGCATACTCGATACCAGAATTAAAACTGGTAAAAAGAGGCCTGAATGCAAAGGGGTACGGATGCGGCAGGGGTTTACGCTGCCTTAAAGATTCTCCGATGCAGATGGGGATGCCACCGGCTATCATCATACCAAATTTGGTGACTAGCTCAAAGTTTGTAAAAGGTGGGGAAAGGGGGGGGCTGGGGCGGTATGGGTAGTTGTGGCATCAAAAATTTTGTTGCAGATCTTTCTGAAATGTCAATTGCTATCTTCATACCAAATTTGGTGACTCTAGCTCAAAATTTGTAAAAGGTGGGGAAAGGGGGGCTGGGGGCGGTATGGGTGGGCGTGGCATCCAAATTTTGATGCAGATCTTTGTGGAATGTCAATTGTTATCTTCATACCAAATTTGGTGACTCTAGCTCGAAGTTTGTAAAAGATGGGGAAAGGGGGGCTGGGGCCGGTAAGGGTGGGCATGACATCCAAATTTGTGATGCAGATCTTTGTGGAATGTTAATTGCTATCTTCATACCAAATTTGGTGACTCTAGCTCGAAATTTGTAATAAGTGGGAAAGGGGGGCTGGGGCCGGTAAGGGCGGGCATGACATCCAAATTTGTGATGCAGATCTTTGTGGAATGTTAATTGCTATCTTCATACCAAATTTGGTGACTCTAGCTCGAAATTTGTAATAAGTGGGAAAGGGGGGCTGGGGGCGGTATGGGTGGGCGTGGCATCCAAATTTTGATGCAGATCTTTCTGAAATGTCAATTGCTATCTTCATACCAAATTTGGTGACTCTAGCTCGAAAATTGTAAAAAAGTGGGGAAGGGGGGCGAAATAGAGGGCGTGGCTCCAAAACTTTGATGCAGATTTTTGGGGGTCGTTGCCAGCTATCTTCCTACCAAATTTGGTGGCTCTAGCTCCACAACTCTGGAAGATACACGCATTCCCGTTTTTGACGTAGCGTTGGGGTGGATGGGGGCGGCTAGGGCAGTATTGGTGGGTGTGGCATCCAAACTTTTGATGCAGTTTTTAGGGGGTCATCATCACCTATCTTGGCACCAAATTTGGTGGCTATAGCTCAAAAACTGTGGGAGATATTGCCATTTCTGATTTCAAAATGAGGGGGGGCTGGGGGCGGAATGGGTGGGCGTGGCTCCAAAACTTTGATGCAGTTTTTTGGGGGTCGTTACCAGCTATCTTCCCACCAAATTTGGAGGCTCTAGCTTAACAAATCTGGAAGATACACGCATTCCCGTTTTTGACGAAGCGTTGGGGCACATGGGGGTGGCTAGGGCGGTATTGGTGGGCGTGGCATCCAATCTTTTGATGCAGTTTTTGAGGGGTCATCATCACCTATCTTGGCACCAAATTTGGTGGCTATAGCTCAAAAACTGTGGGAGATATAGGCTTTTTTGACTTTAAAATTCGGGAGGGCTGGGGGGCGGAATGGGGGCGTGGCTCCAAAATTTTTGATGCAGTTTTTTGGGGGTTGCTAGTAGCTATCTTCTTACCAAATTTGGTACTTCTAGCTATAAGGATGTGCGAAATATGTGGATTTATCGGTTTTGAGTTATCGAATTTATCGATTTGCCAGCCCCCCAGTTATCGTAGAACCCCCATCTTGACACTTTAATTTACTATCCCATAGATAAAGAGATTTGGAAAGTTTCAAGTCTCTAGCTTGAAGGGTGTGGAAAAAAATTGGACACATACAGACGGACAGACGGACGGACACCATGACGGACATTGCACAAACTCAATATACTCTTTACCTTCGGTATCGAGTATAAAAACGTAAACAGAACAAGTGGAAACGTTGCAGTCGAACGCAACCGACTGCGGCATACTCGATACAAGAATTAAAACCGGTAAAAAGAGGCCTTAATGCAAAGGGGTACGGATGCGGCAGGGGTTTACGCTGCCTTAAAGATTCTCCGATGCAGATGGGGATGCCACCGGCTATCTTCATACCAAATTTGGTGACTCTAGCTCAAAGTTTGTAAAAGGTGGGGATATTGGGGGGGCGGTATGGGTGGGCGAGGCATCCAAATTTTTGATGCAGATCTTTCTGAAATGTCAATTGCTATCTTCATACCAAATTTGGTGACTCTAGCTCAAAATTTGTAAAAGGTGGGGAAAGGGGGGCTGGGGGCGGTATGGGTGGGCGTGGCATCCCAATTTGTGAAGCAGATCTTTGTGGAATGTCAATTGTTATCTTCATACCAAATTTGGTGACTCTAGCTCGAAATTTGTAATAAGTGGGGAAAGGGGGGCTGGGGGCGGTATGGGTGGCATTGGAATCCAAATTTGAGATGCAGATCTTTCTGAAATGTCAATTGCTATCTTCATACCAAATTTGGTGACTCTAGCTCATAAATTGTAAAAAGTGGGGAAAGGGGGGCGAAATGGAGGGCGTGGCTCCAAAACTTTGATGCAGATTTTGGGGTCATTGCCAGCTATCTTCCCACCAAATTTGGTGGCTCTAGCTGCACAACTCTGGAAGATACACGCATTCCCGTTTTTGACGAAGCGTTGGGGTGGATGGGGGCGGCTAGGGCAGTATTGGTAGGCGTGGCATCCAATCTTTTGATGCAGTTTTTGAGGGGTCATCATCACCTATCTTGGCACCAAATTTGGTGGCTATAGCTCAAAAACTGTGGGAGATATAGCCATTTCTGATTTCAAAATTCGGGGGGCTGGGGGGCGGAATGGGGGGCGTGGCTCCAAAATTGTTGATTCAGTTTTTTTGGGGGTTGCTAGTAGCTATCTTCTTACCAAATTTGGTACTTCTAGCTGTAAGGATGTGCGAAATATGTGGATTTATCGGTTTTGAGTTATCGAATTTATCGATTTGCCAGCCCCCCAGTTATCGTAGAACCCCCATCTTGACACTTTAATTTACTATCCCATAGATAAAGAGATTTGGAAAGTTTCAAGTCTCTAGCTTGAAGGGTGTGGAAAAAAATTGGACACATACAGACGGACAGACGGACAGACGGACGGACACCATGACGGACATTGCACAAACTCAATATACTCTTTACCTTCGGTATCGAGTATAAAGACATTTGTCTTTAGTTTATTTCTTTATTGTGTTGAACTAATTTTAAAAGATACAAAACACTTCCTCACTTAAGTCTATCTTCTTTCTGATCTTACTCCGAACTAAACTTCAATTGTTCTTGCTGCGCAGAGCAAACCTCCGTTGAGAGCTTTTCTTATTGTCAAAGCTTCTAAGCTTTGATCATTTTAAACTTTTAACAAAAAGTGCCAATTCGGCGATCTCACGCTTGTGGCGTGATTTTGGAAATATGTTTATGTCTCACGCTTGTGGCGGGATCTTAGAAATATGTTTATATTTTATGTTTATGTCTAATATGCTTCCTCTGTTGGGGTTTTAGGGTGTAATGTGATATCTTATTGTTGAGCTGTGTGCTATGTGCTGGGGTGCGTTCTATGTGTAACATATTTGAGATATGAATATGTGTGCATATTGGATATCTTACTCGCCCACACTTAAAAAATTTGCTTTACGTTACATAGACTAACAATAACATAGATATGAAATAAGCGCCGGTAACTTTAACAGAAAAAGTTATACGCATGAAACCAGCTCGCTTGAGGGGAAACAGCACTTAACGAAAGACCTGCTTGCTTATCTACTCTGGCGGTTTGTTTACCATCAGCTGGTGGATAGAGAAGCAGAAGTAAAATTAAAGCGGCCATTATTGTTTAGGGTTTTTTGTTTTGATTGAAAAGTGTGCGAAGCGCAAGGCATAATTAATTGTTGCCGCGCTTCAGTTCTCTTGTTGTTGTCACAAAATTTGTCGCGCTTCAGTTCTCTTGTTGTTGTCACAAAATTTGAAATCGACGATTTTAGACTTTTGCTTCGATCTGCCTGCTGCTGCTCAATAAGAAAGGGTGGTATAGACTTCATATGAACTTTGTGCAATTAAATAGCTAAACGTTAGATACTTTAATATTATTTATATATTATTATTATATAATATTATTATATATTATTATATACAAACATCGAATAGAAATCCTGAAAAGATTGGTCATAATTTTAGCAAAAAAAAAATCTAAATGGCTATTTCAGAAGTTGCGAATGGGAATGGCCGATGCAATTGATGGTCCCCTGGCAAAAAAATTAAAAATATTAGGGCATCTATAAAATTTGCATGTTATATTTTAATATATGGTGTTGGTGCATGTAATATTTTAATATATATTATTTTAGTAGATTTGCATATTATATTTTAATATATAGTGTTGGTGCATGTAATATTTTAATATATATTATTTTAGTAGATTTGCATGTTATATTTTAATATACATATGGTGTTGGTGCTTGATTTTTATATTGATTATTCAAATTAATCATAGTACTATGGTGAATATACCTCAAGGGGAAACCAGCCGAAAAATGGTTAATGCGCCTCATGCAGTACCTCAATGGTGGTGTGGAAATCTGCTTGTGAATTGACCCCCTATATGAATATCTTTTAATCCTTTTATAGGCTTTCTTCCATAAAATTTGTAATCGATTTTAACATAATTTTTATTTATTTTTATTTACAAAATATTTTATTATCTAATATCACTAGACATTCTCGATTTTTACTGGAAAATAAATATTATTAGTAAAAACGATAAGCCGCCACCAGACGCAAATATGCAAAATCAAAACAAACGCTGTGTTCTCAAATGCATACATATGTACATACATATTTACTATGAGAAGTGTTTTTATGTATGCATGTCACCGCTCTAGCACTTTAAAGCAAAATTCACAAACAGCTATCAATAATCAAAACAAAGCAATGGTAAAAACAAATCAGAATTGGCGGGACGACGCATAGCAGCCAAAATCAAAACAAACGCAGCTGATAATTGTTTAGAAGTAAAGCAGTTTTTCGTTAAGTCAGGCGAGCTGGTTTTCATGCGTATAACTTAACAGGGCTGTAAACTGAGTTCAGCTAATTTCATATCTATGTTATTGTTAGTCTATGAATGGCAAATTTCTTTGGAACACAGTAATTTTTGCAGACGAGTCCAAATTCAACCATTTTGGGTCGAACGAGTGAAATTTGGTGTGGCGACAGCCCAACACTGAGCTGGATCCAAAAAACGTAAAAGCAACAGTTAAGCATGGCGGAGGAAGTGTGATGGTATGGGCATGTAAGTCGGCAGCCGGCGTTGGAAACTTGGCGATTTTTGAGTCGACGATGGATAAGACTATGTACCTCAATATTCTTAAAGAAAATTTGATCCAAAGCGCCAAAAAGTTAGGAGTCCGACGTGATTTTCGGTTCTACCACGACAACGACCCCAAACATACGTCCGGAATAGTGCAGTCCTGGCTTACCTGGAAAAGCCCCAACGTCATGATTCCTCCGGCCCAGTCTCCAGATTTAAATGTTATTGAAAATTTGTGGACTATGCTGGAGAACAACATCCGGAATCATCGGATTTCCAGCAAATATGACCTTAAAAATGCTCTGCTGGAGGAATGGAGCAAAATATGCCCGGAAAGCACTTGGAAGATGGTCTCTTCGATGAATAATAGGTTAAGGGCTATTGTAAAGGTTAAGGGATTACATACTAAGTAGTAAAATCCTTATTAAACCTTTTATTCGGCAAAAATATAACTGGTTTGTGTCTGCATCATTTAAGCTGTGACCTATATTTTAGATGTATTTTTAGTTTTTAGTGTATATATAAAACTTAGCAATATTTTAGAAACAAATAAAGTTCCTTTTTTAAATGTGATAAAACATAAAACAAATTGGCGTTTAAACATTTTTTGTTTTTCCTCTGGTTTAAAATCTATAGCACCTTAAACTTTTTATTTGACCCTGCATCATTTAAGCTGTGAGTCACTGTATATACAACTTGCTTTATTTGTTCTGAGTGCCCTCTTTTATTGACTAAATACAAATGAAAATGTAAAATATAAATAATATTAAAGTATCTAACGTTTAGCTATTTAATTGCACAAAGTTCATATGAAGTCTATACCACCCTTTCTTATTGAGCAGCAGCAGGCAGATCGAAGCAAAAGTCTAAAATCGTCGATTTCAAATTTTGTGACAACAACAAGAGAACTGAAGCGCGACAAATTTTGTGACAATAACAAGAGAACTGAAGCGCGGCAACAATTAATTATGCCTTGCGCTTCGCACACTTTTCAATCAAAACAAAAACCCTAAACAATAATGGCCGCTTTAATTTTACTTCTGCTTCTCTATCCACCAGCTGATGGTAAACAAACCGCCAGAGTAGATAAGCAAGCAGGTCTTTCGTTAAGTGCTGTTTCCCCTCAAGCGAGCTGGTTTCATGCGTATAACTTTTTCTGTTAAAGTTACCGGCGCTTATTTCATATCTATGTTATTGTTAGTCTATGGTTACGTTAGACTGCTTCTATCTTGGGATACAGTGCGGGTTGATCTTGTTCAACTATTGGTAATTCTATTTTTTCGTTGTTTATTTCTTGTTCTTTAGGTTTTCTATACTTAACAATAAGTGTTTGGGTAAACTTTTGAACTTATAAATTAAGTACAATAATATGCTTAATATGGTAATGGTTAATGATGTCAATGTTATTATTTAAAATGTATTATAATATTTTGTATGTTCCAAAATTAATTTCTTAGTTTGAATATATGACTATGGTTCGAGTTTTGTTACGTTATTACTGACATAAATGTTTTGTGTAAAATCTAGTCTTGAATTTGATATTGATATTTCGTTGATTTGTATTTCACAATTATAGATTTTTATAATATTGTTTCCTTTTATTTTAATTTCATTGTTCATACAGTTTTGATTTACAATGGTTTCTGGCAAATTCCATGTTAAGATTATGTTTGGTTCTATATAGTTTGTTTGAAAGTTTTTAATTGTTTTGGTGTATTTACATTCTGTTTTGATTTGTTTTACAATGCCAACTATGCAATTATTCATTATTTGTTTCTTACTTATTGTGCCATATACTGTATTATTATTTATAAAATATTTTTCTTGAATATTTTCTGTTACAATATTATCGTTCTCATCTGGGTAGGGTATTATTTCGAAAATAGGTGTTTTGCTAATTTCTTGTGGAATATGTGATATTATATAAATTTCTTTTGTATCAGTTTTAAACCAAGTTAATGTTTTAATATTAAGAATTTTCTCTGGTGTAACATGCAATAAGTAATCGTGCTTTAGTAATTTAGGGTTGAATATGCCTAATCTAGTTGGTTGCATTCCCATCTCTATGTCTTCTATGTATTCGGTGAAATGTTCTAAATTGAAAATTAATAAATCAAGTTTCTTGTTCTTTTCTTCTTTTGTTTTAAATGTGTTCATGGTCTCAATTGCTTTGTTAATTGTTTCGATTATTTGGTTAAGTTCACTAACTTGAACGCTGTTCTCGGCTAAGTTACTTATCTTCTGTTCTAGTTCGTCTCTGTCATCTGTATCTAATGTTCCGAATAAGTATTTATATGTTTTTCCTACTAAATTTATTAATCCTCTCTTTTGTCTTTTGATGATTGTTATCCCGTTCATTTCCCTGTTTAGTTTTTCAATAAGGTAATTTATTTTAGTTGAATTTTCGAAATCCTTGGCTTGTATTAATAGGTTATTGTAAACCTTTTCTATTTTTGTTAAATTTACAGTTAAATAATGGTATTCAAAATTTGTTGGTATGTCCAGTGTTCCTGTTTTAAATATTAGGTAGCCGTTGTTTGCTTTTATGGGGTTTATTTCGATACTTTGTCCGTTAATTGTCACCGTTAGCATTGTTATTATTATTAGAATTCCCTTCATTAGTTGGTTTTCTGTAATTAATGTATTTACTTATGTTAGTTTTCTTTTTCTTCTTGAACTTTGATTTGTAATGGGTGACTTTTCTACCTCTATTGGTTTCTTCAAAGTGTTTTTCGTCTAGTTGTCTTACCTGACCTGTCTTTTTGAATGGATTGGTTATTATACTCGATAAAGAGTATATTGGTTTTGTGCAATGTCCGTCATGGTGTCTGTCCGTCTGTCCGTCTGTCCGTCCGTATGGTTGCAAGTTTTTTCCACACCCTTCAAGCTAGAGACTTGAAACTTTCCAATTCTTTTTATCTATGGGATAGTAAATTAAAGTGTCAAGATGGGGGTTCTACGATAACTGGGGGGCTGGCAAATCGATAAATTCGATAACCCAATACCGATAAATCCAAATATTTCGCACATCCTTACAGCTAGAAGTACCAAATTTGGTAAGAAGATAGCAATAAGCAACCCCCAAAAAACTGCATCAATAATTTTGGAGCCACGCCCCCCCATTCCGCCCCCAGCCCCCAGGCATTTTAAAGTCAAATAATACTATATCTCCCACAGTTTTTGAGCTATATCCACCAAATTTGGTGCCAAGATAGGTGATGATGACCCCCTAAAAACTGCACCAAAAGTTTGGATGGCACGCCCACCGATACTGCCCTAGCCGCCCCCATCCACCCCAACGCTTCGTCAAAAACGGGAATGCGTGTATCTTCCAGAGTTGTGGAGCTAGAGCCACCAAATTTGGTAGGAAGATAGCTGGCAACGACCCCCAAAAATTTGCATCAAAGTTTTGGAGCCACGCCCTCCATTTCGCCCCCCTTTCCCCACTTTTTACAATTTTCGAGCTAGAGTCACCAAATTTGGTATGAAGATAGCAATTGACATTCCACAAAGATCTGCATCACAAATTTGGATGCCACGCCCACCCATACCGCCCCCAGCCCCCCATTCCCCACTTTTTACAAATTTCAAGCTAGAGTCACCAAATTTTTTTATGAAGATAGCAATTGATATTTCACAAAGATCTGCATCAAAAATTTTGATGCCACGCCCACCCATACCGCCCCCAGCCCCCCTTTCATCACTAATTACAAATTTCGAGCTAGAGCCACCAAATTTGGTATGAAGATAGCAATTCACATTTCACTAAGATCTGCAACAAAAATTTTGATGCCACAACTACCCATACCGCCCCCAGCCCCCCCCCTTTCCCCACCTTTTACAAACTTTGAGCTAGAGTCACCAAATTTGGAAGGAATATAGCTGGTGGCATCACCATCTGCATCGGAGAATCTTTAAGGCAGCGTACACCCCTGCCGCATCCGTGCCCCTTTGCAATCAGGCCTCTTTTTACCGGTTTTAATACTGGTATCGAGTATGCCGCAGTCGGTTGCGTCCGACTGCAACGTTTCCACTTGTTTTTGATTTAACTAATGGTGAAGATCTATACTTTGTATCTATTTCAAATTCTTCTCTTGATTCATTTAGTTTTTCAATTTGTTTCTTTTTCTTATCTTGTGTGTCATACTTTGGTGTCCCTGCGTACATAAATATATCTGCGGGTGTTCTGTTTGTTGTGTTGTGTTTAGTTTTGTGATTATAAGTGTATAATATTATTTCAAATCTGGTTTGTTTGTTTTCTATGTTAGAGTCAGTTTCGTTGATTGTTTTGTGAAATCTCTCGATATCTGCTATACCATTTTTACTTGTTGTTATATTGATTTTTACGTTCTCAGTTATTAACCATTGTTGTAGTGCAGCACATATGAATGCTGAATCTTTATCTGCTTTGATTTCTGCTGGTTTTCCCAATAAATCAAAAACTTTTAATATGGCTCTTTTAGTTTCTAACCAGTCTCGGCTGTTAACTTCAATTAATGTTGCAAATTTTGAATAAACGTCTATACAAGATAGAAATTGTTTATGGTCAACTTAATAAAAATCCATTACATATTTATCCCTAATGTAGTTTGTTTCTGGGGTTACTTCATATACTAATTTGGTGCTTTTGTGTTCTGTTTTTGAAATGTTGCAAATGTGACATTCATTTATTATGTTTTGTATAAGATTCTAGTAATCTGGATAATAAAATTTTTCTTTGAACCACTGTATTGTCTTTTCTATCCCTGGGTGTAATAGTTCGTTATTTCTTTTTAGTATTTGTTCTTTGAATTCTGCGTACGTTTGTAAGTCTGTTAATTTTGATGAGCTTTTCATTACTTTTATTTTACTTTCTGGGTTTATTACTTCTACAAATGCGTTTTGGAAAATCGGAAAATCGGAGTTGTTGTGGAAATATATAACACTATTTTTTGAACATAAATATTCTTTTATTATGTCTTTAGCTTTAGCATAAGTCATTTCGGTATAAGTTATCTTTATGTTTTTCTTATGAAAATAATTAGTAACTTGTGTATTATTGTCGTTTCCTTTTATGAGTTCGATTTGTCTGTTATAATAGTTTAGTGGTCTTTCAGTTATTTGAATGTAACTTTGGTTATCTTCTTGGGCACTATGAATGGTAGCACATGTTGCTTGACTCATTCTTCTCCCAATAGATTTTCATGTATTTGCACACGTGATAGTGCGTCTGCGACATGGTTTTCTTTACCCGGTAAGTATTTGATTGTATAATCAAATTCGTTTAACTTTATCTTCCATCGTTGGAGTTTCATATTCGGTTCTTTTATATTATTTAACCATACTAATGGTTTGTGATCACTTAGTATTTCGAATTTTCTACCATATAGATAGCTTCTATAAGTTTTTGTTGCCCAAACTACTGCTAATAGTTCTTTCTCTATAGCTGAATAATTTATTTCATGTTTGTTTAGAGTTCTGCTGGCAAAACAAATAGGCTTGTGATTTTGTGTCAATACCGCTCCTAGAGCTACATTACTTGCATTTGTTGTGAGACAAAATGGTTTGTCATAATCGGGATGAGTAAGAATTGGATCTACTTTTGCTCCTTTCTTTAACTTAAGTGTCATGGGTTTGACGATGTTTGCGAAATTTAGAATGAATTTTCTATAAAATCCACACAAACCTTTGGAATAGGATATTTCATTACTGCTTCAATTTTATTTGGATTAGGTTTTAATCCTTCTGTTGTCACTATGTGTCCTAGAAATTCTGTTTCCCTTTTTAGAAATTCACACTTGTCTAGTTGCAATTTTAAGTTGGCTTCCCTTAGTTTGTCAAATACCTTATTCAATGACAAAATGTGTTCTTCCAATGAAGTGGAGTACACTATTATGTCATCTAAGTAGATTAAACAATCTTTGTAGATTAAATCTTCCAATAAATTGTTCATGCAACGTTGACACGTTGCTGGTGCATTTTTTAGACCAAATATATTCGTAGTGGCCATGTTTAGTGGAAAATGCTGTCTTAGGTATGGATTTCGGATCCATCTGGATCTGGTGATAGCCTTTTGCTAAATCAAGAGTTGTGAAATATTGGCATCGGCCAAGTTTATCTAAAATTTCATCCATTATTGGAATAGGAAATTTGTCATCAATAGTGATTTCGTTTAGAAATCTGTAGTCTATTACTACTCTATATTTTTGTTTTCCTGATGCATCCAACTTCTTTGGGATTACTAATACAGGCGAATTATATGGAGACTGAGATTTCCTTATTATCCCTTGCTCTAACATTTCTTTTACATACTTGTCTGTCTATTTCATCGTGTTGAATTTGGGAATACTTGTAGGGTCTCTTGTAAATCGAGTCCTCATGTTTTGTAATTATCGAATGTTTAACAACACTAGTGAAAGTCAAATTGTCACCTTCATGGTACTGTATGTCTCGATATTTGTGAAGAATTTTTGACACACACCTTTTCTCTTCATCGTTAAGATGATCTAAGCGGAATTCGTTGGACTCTTTTAATTCTTCGTTTATCACGAAATTGAATTCTAAGTCTTCCGACGAAGGTGGGTCTAGACACTCTGGTGCCGTTTCTTCTTCTACATTTATATTGGGGTCGTACTTTAATAAGAATGTATATTCTCCTAAAGTTACGGCTCCTTCTTCGTAATTTATTTTTGCCTTACAAGCTTCTAAATAATTTCTGCCTAACAACAAATCATATCGATTTGAAAATTCATGTATAAAGAACTCCTGTTTGGATGGACACAATTTACATGCTCCTATGAACGTTAAGTTCAGTGTTTTTTATTGGAAATTCTAGGTAATTTTTATTCATTAAATTTATTGTTGACCCGGTGTCTATTACACACTTAAGCGGGTTATCATTCATAATAACAATTATGAATGGGTTATTGTTTCTTCCTGTTCCGAGGCAAATGCTTGAAAATTTTCGGATGTGTCCATTTTTGACACCCCGCTGTTACTTTCTCTTTGTCGCTTTTGAGGTTGGTTATTATAAGATGATGCTTGTGCATTATAGTTTCTATTTTGTGAATAGTTCATGGGATTCTGTTGTCTGCCTTGTTGCAACTCTTGCTGAAATTCGGCATCAGTCTGCCTATGTTCTTGTTGATTCTTATGTGGGTTAGTTGTGTTGTAATTTGTTTGGTAGTTAGGATTGTGTTGTGCTTGATAACTGGGGCTTTATGTTGAACTTTGGTTAAAATTTTCCTGATACCTTTTACTCGAATTGTTTTTATTTGAATTATTGTATTTGTTATCTTTGGGTTTTTCAACCACACTATTTTCAAATAAGCCCTCCTTTTGAGCTGCTACTTTCAACAGATGGCT
Source organism: Scaptomyza montana (assembly GCA_018904305.1). NCBI lineage: Eukaryota > Metazoa > Arthropoda > Insecta > Diptera > Drosophilidae > Scaptomyza > Scaptomyza montana. The sequence continues at coordinate 388,866 of JAEIGR010000024.1, read as the reverse complement.
AGTGGTAATATCATACCTAGCTAGAATCATGAAAATTCTATCTGGAATTTTTCTTTTAATTACATCTTTAACTGTGTTATTCATGGCATTTGTATAAACTATTGTATTGGCTGTATTATTTTCTAGTGTTAGCTTATTGGTTATAATATAAGATTTGTGCTCTAGTTCTTCTATGAACTTACGGAGATTTCCTTGATAGCTGGTGTTGTAAAGTTGTCGTAGTAATTCTTCTACTGGAGTCTGGGTGGTGTATTCCTCGATGAGTGCTCTTTTCAATACTCCCCAATTGTTGGCATGTGATAGCTGCGAAATCCTTTGCGCTTCTGCGATGACTTGTAGTTCGATCGCACCGTATATCATACTTTGTTGCCTTGGGTTTGTGGTAGGGTATAATTGTAGTAAGAATTCTGTCCTCCTGATGAAGGCGCTTAGCTCCTGTTTGTTTCCCGAGAACTGGGGCACTTGTCGGATTTGTGACAATGCCTGGTTAAAATCTACATTACTTAAAACGACTGCCATGTTGATTTGATTATTTGATGTGTTGTTGATTATATGGTTTTAGTTTGTTTTGTTGTTGATTGTATTGTTTTTGGGTTGAATTGTTGTTGATTGTATTGTTTTTGGTTTTCTTAAATTATTTAAACACCATTAATTGTGTTAGTTGCACGATTAGCTTTTATTAAGTATTGCAATGTTTTGATTTTTTCACTTATTTTTCATTAATCAATTAAACACCATTAAATGTGTTAGTTGCACGATTAGCTTTTATTAAGTATTGCAATGTTTTGATTTTTGCACTTATTTTTCACTAGTCAATTAAACACCATTAAATGTGTTAGTTGCACGAAAGTTCTTTGGCGGATTAGTTTTTATGAAGTATCGCAATTTATTATTGTTGCACTTATTTTTCACTAATCCTACCGGCTGCGCCAATTATAAGTTCACGACCAAGTGGGAATTAAAAAATAAAAAGACATTTGTCTTAAGTTTATTTCTTTATTGTGTTGAACTAATTTTAAAAGATACAAAACACTTCCTCTTATTATTATAATTGGGGTAAAGTGCTCTGTGACCTAAAAGATCTATTGTGCCCCCTTCTTGGCTTAAAGCTCTTCCATCAGACCCAGTCCTTGTACAAAGGCAAGTATATTTACTGGATCGATGGTCTTCAGGTCAGTGAACTGAATAACATGTTTTCCTAGAAACCTGCTTCTCTTCCCCACTAAGGCTACACATTCTGCTATGATATGCAAGGAGGATTCCCTTTCCATATCGCAGAATCTACATGTATCATTACTAGCGATTCCTAGCTTGGCTAGGTGACCCCTTAGTCTGCAGTGTCCTGTCAAAAGACCGGTGATTATCCTGAGTCTATTCTTTCCCATATTTATAATCTGCTTGAATCTTTTCAGATTGTAAGTTCCAAGAAGACACTTGGCTTGTCTGAGTCCTGGGGACTGCGCCCAGCTCATTTCACGCAAGAGTTTCTCTTCACTCCTAAGTTCCTGCCGTATTGTGCTCCTTCCTATCCCACAGTACGGCTCTGGCCCTATGAGGGGTGTCGCTGCCCCTAGCCTTGCTTGCTTGTCTGCCTCTTCGTTCCCAGCTATATTAACATGACCTGGGACCCATCTTAGGGTTAGCCTATTATGTAGTCCTAGAGTGTTTAGCTTGGTTCGCACCTCTCGAACTACTTTCGACCTAATTTCGATCTTGCTGAGTGCCATAATGGCTGCTTGACTATCTGATAATATAGCTATATCCCCATTCCGATAGTTACGCTTCAGATTAAAGTCCACACACCTCCCTATTGCACATACCTCAGCCTGGAAGATGCTGGTGTGCTTACCTAGGGACTCATGGTATTTTAGCCGAGGGCCTACCACTCCACGACCGGAGCCTTGGCTGGTAAGGGATCCATCGGTGTCCCATTTGATGGTGTGGGATTTCATTTGGTGGATCTCTTCAAGAGATGTCCACTCCCTTTTGCTGCTCAAGTGAACTTGAAATTTTTGCTCGAACATGTGCTCGGCTTTCATTTCGTCCCTAGGCTGTGTCAATAGGGGAAGTTCACTTGACAGCATATCTGCATCTAGTTGGCTCAGAATATGCTCTTTGCCAACTCCCTCGACCGACATTCTTAATAATGCAGCTTTCTGTTGTAGCCTAATTGTATGATGGAGTGGGGTAATCTCCAACAGAACCTCTAGCGCCGATGTGGGACAGGTCCTCATCGCTCCAGTGATTCCTACACAGGCCATTCTTTGCAATTTATGTAATTGCCTCTGCACAGTGATTTGCTGTGCCTTGTCCCCCCATGCAATTGCTCCGTATGTGAGCATGGGCCTTACTACCATGAGGTATAGCCATCTCAAAATGTTTGGAGAGGTTCCCCATGATTTCCCCGCTATTCTACGACACGTGTAGAGCGCTCTGCAGCACTTTAGAATCGTATTCTGAATATGGGTCCCAAAGTTCAATTTACTGTCAAATGTGACCCCAAGGTATTTGACTTCCTTGCTTGTTACTATTCGACTCCCCGCGAGCCTAATATCTCTCATCCTCTGCAACTTATACCTCCTGGTGAACGGAACTTTGACGGTTTTTGTAGGGTTTAGGTTGAGTCTAACCTCGCTACACCAGTCATACGTGATCCTAAGTCCCAGTTGGATAATTTCACACAGAGTTTCCTCATACTTGCCCCGCGCTATTATCACAATGTCATCGGCATAGCCCTGGCATTGGATACCCCTGCTGGCAAGTCTGCTTAACAATTCGTCTACTAAGATACTCCATAAGAGCGGTGATAAAACCCCGCCTTGTGGACAGCCTCTTGTGGTTGTCACTGTTACGGTACTATCTTGTATAGTTGCCGTAGCTTGTCTGGACCTGAGTAGCGATGAGATCCATCTGTTAGTTGTCATGTCCAGACCCCTTCTATTTAGGGCAGCCCTGACAGCATCGTGTGATGTGTTGACAAAGGCGCCCTCAATATCTAAAAATGCACATATTGCTACTTCTTTGTTTAAAACTGCAGAGCGCAAAGTGCGGTGCAGTTTATAAAGTGCCGTATCCGTAGATCGGCCTGCTCTGTATGCGTGCTGCGTGGCTTGCAGCGTACTCCGTGTCAACAGAGTACTCCTAATGTAGTTGTCCACTAGCTTTTCCAACGTTTTCAACAAAAACGATGTTAAGCTAATGGGTCCATAGACTAACAATAACATAGATATGAAATAAGCGCCGGTAACTTTAACAGAAAAAGTTATACGCATGAAACCAGCTCGCTTGAGGGGAAACAGCACTTAACGAAAGACCTGCTTGCTTATCTACTCTGGCGGTTTGTTTACCATCAGCTGGTGGATAGAGAAGCAGAAGTAAAATTAAAGCGGCCATTATTGTTTAGGGTTTTTGTTTTGATTGAAAAGTGTGCGAAGCGCAAGGCATAATTAATTGTTGCCGCGCTTCAGTTCTCTTGTTATTGTCACAAAATTTGTCGCGCTTCAGTTCTCTTGTTGTTGTCACAAAATTTGAAATCGACGATTTTAGACTTTTGCTTCGATCTGCCTGCTGCTGCTCAATAAGAAAGGGTGGTATAGACTTCATATGAACTTTGTGCAATTAAATAGCTAAACGTTAGATACTTTAATATTATTTATATTTTACATTTTCATTTGTATTTAGTCAATAAAAGAGGGCACTCAGAACAAATAAAGCAAGTTGTATATACAGTGACTCACAGCTTAAATGATGCAGGGTCAAATAAAAAGTTTAAGGTGCTATATATTTTAAACCAGAGGAAAAACAAAAAATGTTTAAACGCCAATTTGTTTTATGTTTTATCACATTTAAAAAAGGAACTTTATTTGTTTCTAAAATATTGCTAAGTTTTATATATACACTAAAAACTAAAAATACATCTAAAATATAGGTCACAGCTTAAATGATGCAGACACAAACCAGTTATATTTTTGCCGAATAAAAGGTTTAATAAGGATTTTACTACTTAGTATGTAATCCCTTAACCTTTACAATAGCCCTTAACCTATTATTCATCGAAGAGACCATCTTCCAAGTGCTTTCCGGGCATATTTTGCTCCATTCCTCCAGCAGAGCATTTTTAAGGTCATATTTGCTGGAAATCCGATGATTCCGGATGTTGTTCTCCAGCATAGTCCACAAATTTTCAATAACATTTAAATCTGGAGACTGGGCCGGAGGAATCATGACGTTGGGGCTTTTCCAGGTAAGCCAGGACTGCACTATTCCGGACGTATGTTTGGGGTCGTTGTCGTGGTAGAACCGAAAATCACGTCGGACTCCTAACTTTTGGCGCTTTGGATCAAATTTTCTTTAAGAATATTGAGGTACATAGTCTTATCCATCGTCGACTCAAAAATCGCCAAGTTTCCAACGCCGGCTGCCGACTTACATGCCCATACCATCACACTTCCTCCGCCATGCTTAACTGTTGCTTTTACGTTTTTTGGATCCAGCTCAGTGTTGGGCTGTCGCCACACCAAATTTCACTCGTTCGACCCAAAATGGTTGAATTTGGACTCGTCTGCAAAAATTACTGTGTTCCAAAGAAATTTGCCATTCATAGACTAACAATAACATAGATATGAAATTAGCTGAACTCAGTTTACAGCCCTGTTAAGTTATACGCATGAAAACCAGCTCGCCTGACTTAACGAAAAACTGCTTTACTTCTAAACAATTATCAGCTGCGTTTGTTTTGATTTTGGCTGCTATGCGTCGTCCCGCCAATTCTGATTTGTTTTTACCATTGCTTTGTTTTGATTATTGATAGCTGTTTGTGAATTTTGCTTTAAAGTGCTAGAGCGGTGACATGCATACATAAAAACACTTCTCATAGTAAATATGTATGTACATATGTATGCATTTGAGAACACAGCGTTTGTTTTGATTTTGCATATTTGCGTCTGGTGGCGGCTTATCGTTTTTACTAATAATATTTATTTTCCAGTAAAAAATCGAGAATGTCTAGTGATATTAGATAATTTAATATTTTGTAAATAAAAATAAATAAAAATTATGTTAAAATCGATTACAAATTTTATGGAAGAAAGCCTATAAAAGGATTAAAAGATATTCATATAGGGGGTCAATTCACAAGCAGATTTCCACACCACCATTGAGGTACTGCATGAGGCGCATTAACCATTTTTCGGCTGGTTTCCCCTTGAGGTATATTCACCATAGTACTATGATTAATTTGAATAATCAATATAAAAATCAGGCACCAACACCATATGTATATTAAAATATAACATGCAAATCTACTAAAATAATATATATTAAAATATTACATGCACCAACACTATATATTAAAATATAATATGCAAATCTACTAAAATAATATATATTAAAATATTACATGCACCAACACCATATATTAAAATATAACATGCAAATTTTATAGATGCCCTAATATTTTTAATTTTTTTGCCAGGGGACCATCAATTGCATCGGCCATTCCCATTCGCAACTTCTGAAATAGCCATTTAGATTTTTTTTTTGCTAAAATTATGACCAATCTTTTCAGGATTTCTATTCGATGTTTGTAGCAACTGTTTCCAACGTCAAACCAATCCGGATACTTCTTATTTGTTTGGGTAACACACTCTTCAATAATACTCTGACATAGCTTTTGTTTGTGCGGCGATGTATCAAATATCTTTGCAAATGTATCATAATGCAAGTTGCATATTTGGAAGAGTGTATCTGACGGATTTTTCAAGCACATTTTGTCCTTGGAGTAATTTCTCGCATGAATCAAATCGTCTGTTTGGTCTGCTGCAAAATTCTCAACCTGGTTAAATGCAATATCACAATGTGGACAGTCAAACTTTTTCTTGGCTACCAAATACCCGTCGAAGTATCTGCGTGAGTTAAGTTCACCCACAGTTACCAGTGTACTTGATGCTACTTCTTCATCATCACTGGCATCGTCCTCAGTTCCAGATTCTAAAATTCTTGTATTTCCGGACATGCTGCTTTGGATTTCATCATTTTGTTCATCCAGATCTAGAATCCAGCTCATATCTAAGTCCATGTCGTCTTCCTCACAATTCGTATTTTTGAGGTATGCAGTTGTGATCACTTTCATAGATAGCAATCTGGCTGTAATATACTGGATTTCTCTTACTGAGGGGTTTGTATTGTTACCCATTTTCGAGCGCAGAGCAGCAAAGAAATTTTCTAAACTATCTGAATTAAATCTTGAAGTATGTTCATACTCGATAGTATTCTCGCTTAAAAGCTCATCAGTAAGTTTTAAAATATTATGCAGGGTTTTTATTAAGCCCCGATGGCATTTGTTAACGCCTACCAGCTTTATGCTTTCAATATATGCTAGGAAATCTATCAAATTCTTTCTCTTAGCAATAGTGTAGGGTTCTTTGTAGCCATTCTTATAGGACTTGCAGTTCAGAAGATCAAATCCGTCATTCATTTTTTCAACAAAATCAGCTGTAACCAATGCCATTTCCATATTGGAGGAGGAGAACAATTTATTTTGGTGGCAGACTCTTATTGCTTTACCAACTGTTCGGGAAAAAACTTGTACGCACAGTTTTACACTCATTCTTTCATTTAATTTTGGACAAATGTGTTTACCTGAAAGCTTTGGTACCATCCGCGTTGTACTGCTCTTGGTATCGATGTCATAAAGCTCCTTTATTACACTCCAGGCAACACACCCATTCGGATTATTTATTTTGTTACTTAAAAGGCAGTTCCTTATGCTCTTAAATAGGTGCACATAGTCGTACATAAAATAAAATTCATCTCCATTGGGCTCAATATAACTATTGTATTGCGTTTTACTGTATTGAGAGACTAGACTAAGATTTACACCACCCTGGTCGCATACAGCTCCTCTAACTTTGAGTCCCATGTCCCGTAAGACTTTCACATTTTCGGCAAAACAGTTTTTGAGTGTCTCTCGACCCAGTTTGTTGACGCAGTAAAATGAAAATGAATATTTCCAAGGCTGAATAATGCCTTTTACCTGGAAAAAAAGAAAGCTGTTTGCAAGTGTTAGCTCCCGGTTTCCTTTACCGGTATCTACGAAGCCATCTATTTTGTCCGTTGTACTATTATATTCCAGCTCAAGACGACCATGGATCTCATCAAATATGATCACACAATTTCGATCGCTCTCTGACATTTTTTGGACATGCTTATATACATTTTGGCAGACCTTTTCATTAATTCCTGGTGTAATCATTTTAATTGGGGCCCAGTTATACAAAGTTCTTGGACTGGGTATATTGAAAGCTAAGGCATCACGCATAAATTGATATCCCTTAGCCGATCGGTAGTTAATATTCAGAAGGAGGTTTTTCTCCATTTCACTATACTTTCTGCCGTGCGATGTCCTCAGTAATAATGAAGCAAAAAATTTTGACTCCTCATTTATTTTTTCTGGCACCGTTATAGAGCTGTTTGACATATTAATGCACCGCTGTTCGCAATCGTTTTTAAATTCTTTGATTTTTTCCTGCAATTGTTCATTTTCTTTCTTTATAACTTTAAATTCCGCTAACAAGTTGGCGAATTTAGCCTGCAACTCAAAATGTGCTTTGCGCCAAAAAGTCTCGTTGCGACAGTAAATCTCACAACGAGCGCAGAATGCGTTTTCTTTATCGTTGTTAACTACATCGTGGTTTTCAACTGGGCAGGCTCCTAAATCATGTGCCTCATCAGTATTGTCATCAGTGACATTTTTTTGTTGCATATTCATAATTGGGTGCACATTTCTTTTTAATCTCAGGTTGTTAAAGTCATTGGGGTGAAAATGCTTTCCACATATAAAAAGCCGGCTGTGATCTTTGAAGCCCTGCTTTATGTCACAGACTGACACCCACTCTGACCGTTTTTTTGGGTCGCTGGGAAAATAATGTAAAACTGAAGGGGGCTTGCTGCTGTTGCAGTCAATAATGCAGCAGTACCTGATTGAAACTTGAATCTTAAAATTGCTTTCGTGACTTGGTTTATTTTCATGACCTATAAATCAAGAAAATAATAACATGTTTCAAATATTTAATAAATAAATTATATAAATTAAATATGCGGTAAAACAACAAATGTTACGCATAAACTTTTGCATGAATAAACAGTTACCCTGAACATGTGGCGTTTGCTGAGGGCGCTGAAATAACTAAAAACACACACACATGTACACACTTACCTAGGTGCAAGGTCGGCACAGAACCAGCTTTAATTTTTTTATGCATTACGCACACCTTCTCGAAATGCAGGTTACACACCCGACTTCGAGAATTTAATTGAGATATCTGAATATTCAGATTCTCACACCACTTTTTCTCCTCACCATACGGCACACGAAAAAGTTGGTTGCCACCAACGCAGCTTTTCACTAAACACTTAAAAGGGTTTGTTTTTTTAATTGTCTTCATTTTAATAATATGTTAAATAATTATTTTATATCTCTATTGTTGTTCAAATGATAATAGCTTAATTAAACTCGACCTAATCGTTCGAAGCATCAGCACAAATGAAAAAGAACCGCCAAAATTGCAATAACTTAATTGTATTTTCAAATTCTCTCTATTTCCATCCTTTTTATTCACTTACCACAAGAGAAAACAATATGATTGCATTAATAGCTCAATTCATGCAATATTCATTTGAGGCGATCGTGGCACAGTTGCTTAAGTTCTTCGCACCTACGACGAAAGTTACCCACCCAAGTTCAATAGTCAAAATGCTTTTTTTTTCTATGAAAGATATATAAATTTATTTGTTTTTTTTTTTAAATACACTTTTTAATATGTACTTGTTTACAAATTTCAATTTTTAATTAGCTTACTATAAAACATAAATATATATTTAGTTAGCCTGTATTTTTTTTCCACTTCGCTTTGAACTGTATAAACGCTGACATGCATACATACAAGAACGGCGCATAGTACGTATGTATGATTACACATGTATGCGTCTAGTAAAATAGGCAGGCAAATATCAGTTTTGCATTGCTGGTCATACATACTCTTTCATGTTTTTAGCTCTATGACACTTTCCAACAATTTTGCCATCGCATCTAACACACTGCTATGCAGCGATGCGCAAAAATGCATAAAGTGTATTGAATAGTGTATTTGTCGAAAAAAAGTAAAAAGAAAAACTAACAAAAATCTCAACGAGCAGGCCCAGCAAGAATGAAGCAAACGCACATGCATACGCATACTAACACATTTTCACCGTTCTTGCTTTCCGCTGGCCCGCCGCCTCTTCTTTAATGCACAGGCCGCTGAACGCAAAGCAAAACTGAAACAAAGCAAGCAAAGTGCTGGCTGGTCGTATATGAGACGCACAAACTGCGCAAAGTACCCCTTGTCCTAATATTCAATTATTGTCAATAAAATTAATATACACAACTTTAATACATATACAGATAGCTTATTTTCAGTATATTAATACAAAATACGTGTAATAAGTGTTAGTTTATTTATATATATACAACTTGCTTTATTTGTTCTGAGTGCCCAATTTTATTGACTAAATACAAATGAAAATGTAAAATATAAATAATATTAAAGAATCTAACGTTTAGCTATTTAATTGCACAAAGTTCATATGAAGTCTATACCACCCTTTCTTATTGAGCAGCAGCAGGCAGATCGAAGCAAAAGTCTAAAATCGTCGATTTCAAATTTTGTGACAACAACAAGAGAACTGAAGCGCGACAAATTTTGTGACAACAACAAGAGAACTGAAGCGCGGCAACAATTAATTATGCCTTGCGCTTCGCACACTTTTCAATCAAAACAAAAACCCTAAACAATAATGGCCGCTTTAATTTTACTTCTGCTTCTCTATCCACCAGCTGATGGTAAACAAACCGCCAGAGTAGATAAGCAAGCAGGTCTTTCGTTAAGTGCTGTTTCCCCTCAAGCGAGCTGGTTTCATGCGTATAACTTTTTCTGTTAAAGTTACCGGCGCTTATTTCATATCTATGTTATTGTTAGTCTATGTATGAATGGGTCTGAAGGACTTTGGGTTGGTGATATCTGTCTTCCCTACTTTGGGGATGAAGACCACCCTAGCTCTACTCCAAGTGCTCGGTATATGACCGAGTGCTAGAGAGACTAGTATTTTCCTCAGGGTGGGTAGGAGTATGTCCTGCCCCTGCTGAAGAAATACTGGCGATATACTGTCCAGACCGGGAGATTTATAGGGCTGGAAAGTTCCAATTGCCCATTGTGTCTTCTCCATTGTGACTACTGACTTGGCTAGTGCCCAATCTAGAGCAGTCGGTCTGTGTCTGTCTTCCGTTTCGAGTGTTTCGCATGGGCCACAGGGAATACTTCCTGGGAAGTGCGTCTCGAATAGAAGCTCTAGCTTGTCCATGTTACTGGTCGTAAAGGTGTTGTCCCTACGTTTCAGGGCTAGATTTGCCTCCGGTTCCCGTTTGGATAATTTTCTATGGAGCCGTGCACCTTCAGTCGTACTAGCTATGCTTTCGCAGAAGTCCCTATAGTTCCTACGGCCTTTCGGATTTCCCTGCTGTACAGGGTGAGGCTTTCCCGATATTTATCCCATGATCCGTCACTCTTGGCTCTGTTGAAGAGATGACGGGTGGATTTTCGTAGTCTCTCTAGACTATCGTTCCACCATGGGGCATCTATTTCTCTGCGCGTTTTGCCTAGTGGGCAGCTTTCTTCAAATGCGTTACTGATGCATTTGCTTAAATTCCGGCTATTCCAAAACTTTCGGAGGCTAGGTTAAGTTTTAGGGTTGACCTAAACTTTTCCCAGTTGGTTTTTCTTGGGTTGCGAGTTGTAACGTTACTTACCGTATTAAACTGAAGCTTAAAAAGGATGATCTTATGATCAGACATAGATTCTTCTGAGGAGACATGCCATTCTCTGAGATGTGGCTGTAAAGACCGACTGGTCAGGGTGATGTCTAAAACTTCCTCTCTTATTCTAGTTACGAATGTCAGTGTTGACCCGACATTTAAAATTTCTAAGTTATATTTGAATATAAAGTCAGTGAGGCACTCACCCCGTGTGTTGATGTCGCTGCTGCCCCATATTGTGTGGTGCGCATTGGCATCGCAGCCGATTAGAATTGGCAGCTTCTCTCTTCTGCAGTAATCCACCAGCTTTTCCACTTTCGGTGGAGGGCATGCCTCATCACCCGCGAAGTAGGCGGATACCACTACTATAGGGGGGGCGCTTTCTTTGCCTTTAACGGCAGTGGGCACGCAGTCCCTAGTAAGGAATTCTGAAAGAATAGTAAAGTTAATGCCTTTTCTTACCATGATACATGTCCTAGGTATCGGATCTCTTTGGTCCCAGATTACCTTCGAATTAGCGGTGTACAGGCCTTTGACGCCATCGTTCACCCATGGCTCCTGTACAAGGGCCAGCCCAAGATGTTGTTTGATAAACATCCTGGCTAGGACGGCCGAGGCCGCCTAAGCCCGATGGAGGTTTATCTGGGCTAGCCCCGTGGTGGCGACGAGAGGCGTCTCCGCTTCCTGACGATGAAGGCCCGGAGTTGCCCTCATCGTCGCTGCCCGTCATCGTCACGTCAGCTTCTTCTTCTGCCTCCATCTCTGCAGCCAGCTCCTGCGACGATATTGGCGCCTGCTCGTCTAGCCCATCCTCCAGCATTTCTGGACTGAGCGTCGCGTCCGCCAGCTCCTCGTCGTCCGCCAGATCCCGGACTTAAGTCTATCTTCTTTCTGATCTTACTCCGAACTAAACTTCAATTGTTCTTGCTGCGCAGAGCAAACCTCCGTTGAGAGCTTTTCTTATTGTCAAAGCTTCTAAGCTTTGATCATTTTAAGCTTTTAACAAAAAGTGCCAATTCGGCGATCTCACGCTTGTGGCGTGATTTTGGAAATATGTTTATGTCTCACGCTTGTGGCGGGATCTTAGAAATATGTTTATATTTTATGTTTATGTCTAATATGCTTCCTCTGTTGGGGTTTTAGGGTGTAATGTGATATCTTATTGTTGGGCTGTGTGCTATGTGCTGGGGTGCGTTCTATGTGTAACATATTTGAGATATGAATATGTGTGCATATTGGATATCTTAATATGTATATATATGATTCAGGAATTTGAACCCACTTACTGTGTGTGTAATTGAAAAATAATGGATCATTTTCAATCTTGGGGCTTTTGGAGCAATTTTGCGGGACTTAAGATAACTTTTATAAATAATGCATATTGTGGGGACATTTGACAAAACGCTTATTTCGGGGACCATGTCCTTGAAATTCGTGTTGTATCGAGTGCGGAATATACGTATAACAAACTTTTTATATTTAACGCATATTTTGGGGTAAAAAATTTCGGCGTTGCCACTTTTTTAATTTTTCTTTACTTTTTATAGCCCTATCGTCAATTTTGGGGACACTTTGTGTCCCTAAAATAGTGTCCGTAAAATAGTGGTTTAGTATAGTTATAATACATTTGTGGGATAAAATAAACCACATAATTTTTTTTTACACATATGTTATTTATTAAAGTCACAGTGTAGCTCTTTGTTGTACAACAACCACAAAAAAAAGTAGCCAAAGCGCTCCCAAAACACAAAATACATAAATCGGCTTATCGTTATTATTATGTAAATATCGATTTTATTATTAGTATTGCACATTCAGTACTACTTCGACGAGCAGGCTTATTTTCTACATTAACAAGTTGGCCACTCGACTTATTTACTATGTAAAACGAATGTGCAATACTAATAATAATATCGATATTTACATAATAATATCAATGAGTCCATCTCTGTAGTAGCAGCCAAGAACGCATTTCGGTGTGTGTGCACATGCTTTTGAATATAATGTGCATGTGGTTGTTAATCTGGTGGTGTCGAATGCATTTTTTTGTAAGTTCGACTCGGTTTGCTCTGACCTGCCTCAACATCTATGTTTATTTATGTATATGACTTGAATTTTGAACAGGTGCTGGCTTTTGGGTCGACAATTTTTATAAAAATTATGATTTAGTTATTTATTTATATGTATGTATGTAAAATGGATTTTATGTAAAATTTGTTATTAAGTAAGACTGTCACTGCTATGATACTTTTTATGAATTTTCTCGCAGTTGATAGAAGTAAATCTAAAGGGAATTCTAATAATTAATTTTTATTAAATAAAAAAGCGCCCAAATTGCATATATATATACACTACGCGGCACAAATATTTTGACGAAGAAAAAATTGCGTATTTTGTAGTTTAACTTTTAAATTCTTTTATGGAAAATTGTTATTTTTTTTCCCAAGTTGTGTTTGGTTAGTACAAACTTAAAAATAGGAAAACAAATTTTTTCAAACAAACTTAACAAAATTATAATTCATTTTATATTTTAGAGGATGGCATAAGTATTTTGACAAGCCCTGTCATACTTGAAAAATATATTTTAGGCTTTACAAAATTAATTCAACTAGCTTATATTTAGTAAAATGTATAATTTCCTTTAGCTTCAATGACTTTTTGGAGGCGTCGCGGTACAGAATCCACTAAATTTTGAAGGGTTTCTGGAGGTATCTCTTCCCATAAGGAAGAGAGCTCAGAAATCGTTTCTTCTCTGGTTTTGTTTAACGCTACTGTTCTTTTGCGCTTCAAAAGAGACCAGACGTTTTCTATAATATTTAGATCTGGACTTTGGGGGGCCAGTTTAGCGTTGGAACATCCAGATCCTTCAAAAAGTTGGTTATCGTGTGGGTTTTATGACATGGGGCGTTGTCCTGCTGGAGAATAAACGACTGACCGATGAGCCGATCTCCGGAAGGAAAGGCATTTTCATTAAGGGTGGTCAGGTATTGGCCTTGGTTCATCGAACCAGTGATGGGAATGAAATCCCCAGCCCATTATATGCCACACATCCCCAGAACATCACAGAGCCTCCACCATGGCTCACTTTTTGACAAACGGGCCGTCTCTTTCGTCTTTGCGCGATGGGCAGCTTAACAAATACTTTTTTTTTTGATGAATTATACTCAAAGGAGCTTTCATCGGTCCACAAAACGCTTCTCCAGAACTCCTTTGGTTTGTGTAAATGCTCCTTTGCGAAGGCTAACCTTTTAGCTTGTTAACCTTTGAAATGAAAGGCACGTCCTTGGCTACAAATGTGCCGAATTCTCCTTCTTTTAAGCGCCGTCTGACTGTCCTCTCGCTGATTGACGTTATGGCTGTCAAATTGTGTAAATCGGCTGCTGTTTGAGGCTTCAGCAATACGTTTTTTTAAATTCCCGTAGCAGGGCTCGGTCATCCTCCAGGGTAGTCTTCCGTTTCAGGCCTGATCTCTTTAAGTTTTTCAACGAGTTGTATTTTTTTGCCTTATTTATTTGGTAGTGCACCGTTTGTCGAGACACGTGGTACTCCTTGGCAATGTCCACTATTTTTTTTCCAGCTTGAAACTTAGCTACCATTGCCGATCTGACCTCCAAACTTAACTCAGCCGTTTTACCCATGCTATATAATATGTTTTAATAAATTTTTATTTTTTCACGAGCTTAAATATTTATTAAATTTGAATTCAAAAGACTTTTGGTTGAAACGAGCTCAAAAGTGAAATCACATGTCCAAAATGAATTCTTCAAAATAGTTATGCCGCGCTTAAATTCAATGTTTGCATGCATTCTTATCAGCAGAAAGAGAATGCAAAAGGTAAACAACGAAAAATTTGACATGCAGAGAGCTATTATTAGAATCTTTGTTTTATTCATCATTTTCGCACCGTTACTTAACGGTAGTCTGCACTGCCAGCATCGAAAGTTAAAAACAGTTTTGTCAAAATATTTGTGCCGCGTAGTGTATGTGTGTGTTGTTATTGATGCGCGCATATGTTTTGCTGGTGTAGCGAAAGATGATTACATAACAATAAAATGTAACACACACACACACATGTCATTTTGGTGCTGGGCAAAGCAAAAAAGTAAACATAGTGTCTACGTCATTTTCCTATGTCGCTTGTATTAGTTAGTTTTAAGCGTGCAAAATATTTATTATAAAACTCCATAATTCGTAATAAATTAAAAAGTAAAGTATACACAATAAAGTTGTTTATTATAATTAACCCTCTAAGGCTACTTTCTAAAATAATTGAACAAATGTTGTCGAATAATTTTTTTAAGTAATATTGTTGTCACTGAGTTCAAAAATAACTTCAGAAATGGTGTAGAAGCTTTCGTTTAGAATGAAAAGAATGAATAAGTGCCTCAAGGCACTTTTGGGGCTTCAAGCGAAAAAAATCGTTATTGCGTAACTGAGAAAGAAATTATGTTTAAATGTGATATTCGTAAAAACTATTTTTGTTAGCTGTGCAGCATAAGTGCAAATTACATTTTGAGCATATACACTGAAATGGGATGTTTACATTTTTCACCACGCTTTAAAGCTGTTTGGAAGGGTTGGTGAGATAATGGAGATCGACCCGGTGAAGGTCGCTGACAGGATGGAGACCGTGTTGTCCATTGAGCACTGCGTGGGCGACCTTGCATTTGCTTGTTTTTAAGTGCTACCAATCCAGCTGCAATCGCTTCCCGAAATTCGGGGAGTTCGAGCGTCTTGCTCGTTTTTCCAGTTTCCTGTTTTTCTTTGAATATATGCTTATATAAAATAAAAGCGTTTGTTGCTGCCATATCAATGCAATGATAAAATATTCGAGTGGCGCAATCCTGAGTTTTGGCTCTTATGTGGTAACGGCCCATAAGTCCATCCATTAGATCTACGCCGCCCATATGGGCGTTGTATTCGCGAATAACTTGCGGACAATCAATGTCTAAGTACTGCTTAGATTTTCTTTCGTATCTAGCAATCTTTGATAATCCATCATGCGAACTGTTCGTTCTAAATGGCCACCACCATAAGATGTGCCCACATACTCATCCGAAAATCCTCTAGTCTCCTTTTTAATGGAATTATCATTGGGCAGCTTACAATTCGGGATACGATTTTCACGCACAGTGCCAAGGCTATAAAAACCTTTGGCACGCAGATAGACCATCAAAGGTAATGACGTGTAAAAATGTCGAAATAAATTATGTGGTGCTTGAAAGTATTTACCGTGTTTGTTAAACGTACAACAATGTTAGCCGCAGCACCAAGATCTGGGTGACCAGGCAGGATTACATTATCAACTGCGCCAGTGTAGACCTCAAAGTGTTAAGCATATCCAAAAGAATTGCACAGTACGAATAACTTTATACCCCATTTGTGGGGCTTATTAGGCATATATTGCCGCAGGTGGTGCTTCATTTTCGTGCTACACATCTGTTCGTCGACACAAAGACGTGCTTACTTTGGGATGGAGTCAAACCTTTGGTTAAGATAGTCTACAAAGTCACGCATACGGAACAGGGGATCATATCCAGGTTCGCCCTTTTTGATACGTTTGCTTTCATCACGCATTGAGAAATATTGTTTAATCAGTTCGAATTTGCTTCGTGTAATGCAGTATCGTATGGGTTCAAACGCATTTCTTCTCCAGTAGCTTTTCAAATTCGGGTAACGATAGATTGACATATATATCAATATCCCAATGTAATTATACATTTCGTCAATGGTCGTTTTGAATTGATTAGCAATGTTAGCTGTGAAAGCTGCGCGAATAGTCTCCTCCACAATCATATTCATGATATTTGTATCGAAAAAGTAACAAAAGATCTTTAATGGAGTTTCAAGATCCATTATATAAGCTGACAGCTTTGAGTCTCCCTGAAAGGCTATGTCATTCATATGCATCTGCGTCGATTGCTTTCGCCATATAATTTTGATTCGATCTTTCAAAATTGATTCAATGCCTATACAAATAAATAAATAAGTTGAATATCATTTTACGGCTTACCCAAACCATTGAAGCCACCAGAAGAAGGCAAAGGTATAGGTGCTCCATCTTCAAATGATGGCAAGAACGATCGATTTCTTTTTAATGTTTTCTGAGTAGGCTCCTCCAGCGTAGTTTCAACATTTTCAGTTCATGTCAAGGGTCAAGTCTACAGCCGAAGCGTCGTTCAGTGCTGCGTTTAGTGCATTTTCCAAATTTAAGTCGTCACCATCCTCGTCACTTGAAACGTTTGACAATTCATCGTCGGTACTGACAGAATCGAAAATGTCCAAAAGTTGTTCATCCGTCAAATCCAACAATTTGTAGCGTTTTCTCATTGGTTAAGACATTTTTTCTTTTCAAACTCAATTTCTGTGAAGAAAAATTGTGCACTAAACAAAACTTGCCATGTAAAAACGCCTTGTCGATGTGAAATATTTTCGGCAAAATAGTACGCCCAATGGCCCAAGAGTGTCTCAAGGCACTTATCGCTATTTCACTGCTCCAACGCACAACTTTTATAGATTCACAAATGTGAAACTTGATTTTGACTAAGAATGAACATACCTTTAACGCAAAAAAATACAGGTTACTTATATATTAGTCTTAACACTTTAATAAAACCAGCAATCTGCGGCACGTTCCACGTACAATTTTGCGCGCGGAAAAACATATGTTCTGTGCAAGTAAAAGTAAAAGTACCGTTAAAGCTTCAAAAAGCTCTGAAAGCTTTTAAACATATGATTGCCACGATCTTAGGGACCCACCAAAAGTATTTAGCTTAAATCAAACCCAACCACTTTTTTTTAAGAATATAAAGTGATAAGTGTCTTGAGGCTCTCTTAAGTGCTAGAGGGTTAATAATGTTTATTAAAATTGTATTAGATCATATGCTAATATGATATATACGTTGATTATTAGTCAAGGCTGGAAAATCATATCACAACAAGATTTATAGGTTCCCCCCTCGCTTCGCTCGCCAACCCCCCTCGCGCTGCGCGCTCGATTTTCGAATGCAAGCAATGATAACGTTTGAAAATAACCGTGTGTTGAAGCCCCTGTGTATTCACTTGCACATCTGATGAAATCCTACATTTCCGTTTATACGACATAGTAAGTGCCCCGCTTACTTCGCTGCGCAGATAGTTTATATTATTTTAGCAATAAAAGATAGATGTAAAATAAATAAATTAGAAAATATTTAACAACAAATTAAAGCAAAGTATTTAATATTCTCTTTTCCACGCCACCATTGAGGTAGAGAATCAGGTGCGTAATTTTTTATTGTGGTTTCCCCAGTAGGCCTTATCCACTTGTTGAATTTAATTTGCAATTATTAACAACTGTTAAGAGCTTCTTGATAAACGACATTGGTTGTTTTTCCGTCAGGTGCTAATACAACTAAACTTTTTGGTGAACTGACTCTTGAGCAGGCTACATAAAATTGGCCATGAGAAAAACAATCGTGTCTTAAGTCTAGTCCGGCTAATTTAAGAGTTTGTCCCTGTGACTTATTAATTGTTAAGGCAAAGCAAACTTTTAAAGGAAATTGCAATCTTTTAAATTGAAATGGCAATTCAGAGTCAGAAGGTATTAATGGAATTCTCGGTATAAAAACCGTTTCCCCTATACCACTGCCAGTAAAGACCATTGCTTCGACAACATTCTTATGAAGGGCTTTAACTTGCAATCTTGTACCATTGCACAGTTTTGGCGGCTTCAAGTTGCGAATCAACATTACAGGTGAACCAATCTTTAAAGTTAATTTATGTTGAGGCAGGCCAGCCGGATTTAATGAATTAAGAAACTCGACGGGGTAATGAACTGCATCTTCGACTTCAGTCACAGAATCAATAGAGTTATATGTCATTTCTTCACTTTGAAATGATTTTAATAAAAACTCGTTTATTTCCAATGCATTGTCATTTCTCGCAGTCAAAATAGCACGTTCTGAAAACCATTCGAGTGATTTTTCAGATATATTTGTAATATCCGGAAATATTTTGAGAGTTAGTTCTTCAATACTTTTCACAACATGACACAAAGTTGATGGTAAAGTTATTTTGCCATCATGGGTTGGAAATAATCCATTTCCTATTTTAAGAAGCATTTCTGCAAATTCACCAGCTATGCTATCACCTTTTAAGTGCACTCGCATATTTTTTGTTAATGCAATTTTCTGTATTTTGGGCCAAAAAATTGAAGACTTTAAGCACGCATTTATTTCATCTGCTCTTGTTCCTCTGGGGATCACTGGGAGAGTTTGTCGAAAATCACCAGCTAAGAGAACAGTTATGCCACCCATTAGGTATTCACTATCTCGAATGTTTTTCAAAGATCGATCTACAGCTTCAAAAGCACCTTTATGGGCCATAGTACACTCATCCCAAACAATAAGCTGGCAATCTTTGAGCACAGCAGCCATATTAGATTGCTTTGAAATTGAGCAATGTGGTGTTTCTAAATGAAACAAATTAAATGGAATCTTTAGAGTAGAATGCGCTGTGCGACCACCATTTAATAAAGTGGCTGCGATACCGGAAGAGGCAACGGCCAATGCAATGTTTTTACTTTGCCGTACCTTTGCCAATAATAAATTTAAAAGAAACGTTTTACCTGTTCCACCAGGTGCATCTAAAAAATAGATTTCTCCTTTTTCTGCTTCAACGCTATGCAGTAACTTTTCGTATACTTGTTTTTGCTCAGCAGTAAGGAGTAGCTCTTTATTAACAACAAAATTATCGCAATTTTCATAATTTGTTTCTCTATGATATTCATTATTTTGAACAATTTCCTCGGATCTGATTGGTAGTGGAAGTCCATAGTAAGTCAAGTTTTACCACCAATAGACAGTACTATATCTTCAATGTACAAAAGACATTTATTAAATGCATTATTCAGAATACTTTGATCAATATTTCTGTCTTGTGAAATATGAAAGACTCTTAAAATATCTTCTGAGAAACTCTCTTTATAAATATTCCAAAGTTTAAGAGCATCCGAAATTTGACAAAATACTAACATTATTGCAAAAAGTTCCCTCAGTTTTGTAGGATTTTGACATATGACAGCTTCGGCTATAGTTGAATCCCAGTGCTTATCATCTTCTAGTAATCCTAGAGCTTTACACGCCAATTGAAATGATGCGTATGCTATACCATTAACGGTTTTTAAATTTGATAATGAAGTTGGCCCTCTTACAAAATGTAGTAAAAGTCTTAAATAAAAACATTCTGTATTATTGGGATGAATAGTGTAAACTCTTCCCAAAGCTGAATCTCTTTTAACTCCAGGAAAATTTGGCACATCATGCCCTCGTTTTCTTCTTTGAAATTCTTTATTGTTCCATGTAAAATACGATGGAACTTCACAATATAGAAGCGTTCTTGCAAACTCATCACGTGTGCAGAGCTCAAAGAAGGCTAGCAAAGTGGTTTTGGGTGTAGTGCTTAATCTGTCAAGTAATTGTTGCGGATTATTGGGGTTAAAATATATCCGTTGACCATTTTCTAAATGAACAGCTAAGTGTGTAATAGCCGGATAACGTTCATGTATGGGAAATGCAAGGATTCTCCATACTGCTTCTGAGCTACTTATATAACGGCCACTTTCGTACATATTAATTTCATTACGTTGGTCTTCAAGAGTAAATGATGCTTGATCACTGCCCTTGTTAACATATTTACAAATGTATTTAATAGACTTTACAGAACTACAATTCTCAACATTTATATGAGCTTCAAATGTTCTCAATAGTACACAATTGTAAGGCACAACCCAACGATTATCTATGCAATTACCATTTATATTAATTGCATTACCACCATCTTCTATCGCTCTTCTACGATATAGAGGGTAACTATCTTTTCCAGTCACAGTTTCTTTAAGTAGTTGTCGAGGAAACCTTTTGGTACATTTTCCATCTCTCATGCATGGCGACTTATTGTTAAATGCACCGCAAGGACCATGAATCATTTTTGATTTAACAATGTTAAATAACAATGGATCCTCATCTGCGTTTGGTATTTTGGCACAGATAATCTTATCGATCTGGTCTTTTTTTATTTTCTAACTTAAAGAAGAATATGTATATGTAGTAAGCCCCGCTTTTGCCATTCCACAGAGTACATGAAACATTGCACACTTCCAAACAAAGAACCTTTTATCAATAGTGACATTAAAGCTTTAACTTTTAAATGAAAAACTCGAGCTATAATATCGTGACGATCATGTGGCTTTTGACCCGGTATCAAAACACTTTTGATGTCATTCCATTGTGGATTGCAGGTGAATGTTATGAAAAGATCTGGTCGCCCATAATGGCGAACATATGTCATAGCATCTTGAGTCTTTTCATGCATATATCGTGCAGAGCTTGTAAGAGAAGATGGTAAAATTACCATCTGACCAAGTTGAGCTGCGTCAACATCTTGTTGGCCTATTGCATCTTGTAGATGTATACAGCTATCTGCTCTGAGTTTCGCTTGATTGTAGCGAATATAATTTAACCTTTCTGTTTCAATTTTAGCATACATATCAACCAAAAATTGACTATAAAGGGAACGACAATAAATTAAATGATTTATCTCGGATTGACGAATCATTATTTTATAGCTGTAAAAGCTTAACGCAGATATCATTTTTTTTGGATCCTCCCTTTTTAATAATGGATTCCATTGTGGTATATCCACTGAATAGCCATCTTCGCCATAAGGAAATAGCAAAGGGTACTGTAAGGCATCGTTTGATCGATGCACCTCACTAATGCGATGTAATTTATTATTATGGCTTTCAATAATAATATCGCGCTTTGCAAATTGCTGACCAACAATAACTATAGCTACTTCGCTTAATAGAGGTGCATTGTAAAGCCCTTTGTGTGCACCAGCGGGTGTTCGATCAGCATGTATAACCAATTTATAATCTTTAGTACTTGTTGGTATTTTATTGAGAGCCATTTTTAGATCTTTTACATAACGATTATGATGATGAAACATACATTGAAGATCCTTTACTACGCTTAAATCAACATTTGGAATATTTTTGCAACGTAGTTGAGCTTCCTTTTCATCATCACCAACAAAATAAATTTGAAGAAACTGCATTTCTTCATTTGGCAAAGGTCGGACACTACCAATTAAGTGATACACTTGTCCTTGGACTTTAAAGGTTGACCAACTTTCATTTATTGTTTTTGTACTTCCAAAAGAATTCATTTGAAAGCATCTATCTTACTTATACGATCAAAGAAATGATCATGCTTGGGATGTCCACAAATTATTAAGCTTTTAAGTGGATCAGGCAAACTTTCATTATGGGAAAGCTTAACTTTTTTTGCTTTGTAACAGATACCCAGGGGCTCATTTTTCCATTTTAAAGCATTACAATGTTTGCATATCAAATTCATACCACCTTAGCCTGATGTCTTCTCACTGCAACACTATGAGCTTCAGGATTATTAGCCTGATGTCTTCTCACTACAACTCTAATAACATCAGAATTATTAACACGATATCTTTTTGATGCTTCTATGCGCTTACCCCTATTGATATCACTATTTTTTTTAAATGAACGTTTTTGTTTTTACCTTTTTTCTGTTTTTCCGGTGAATCGACTACGTCTTTTAACAGGAATATTAACATTTTCAGTTATACATTCACTTGACGTATCAGATTCTTGAGTTAATACTTCCTCTAAAGAAATATAAACATCAAAATGTCCATTCATTAATTCGCCGGTAAAACGCAATTTTTTCACAGGATGCATATCATTTCGTAATGATAGATATAAGTTTCCATTTAGAAAAACTTGAAAATTTACAGCATAAATTTCTGCTGCTGCTTGAAGCTCACATGCAGTACCATAAGTATATGAATTTGACATAGTGCACTCATATTGTTCAGAAGAGCTATAACACTCTCCATTTATTTTCATGCTGAAGCAAGCAAAAGTTTCCCAGTTAGTAACGACATGGGTTACAATTAGGGTATTCAGTAGCTATGCTATGTGCGTAAAGTGTTATATATAATACAGTGTAGCTAGTGAGTGCACTTTTTACGTTTCTTTTGTCGTATTTGTGTTAAGTCAGCTGTTTGCCAGTTCGATGACAATACAATCGAAAGTTAAATTAAATTGAGCAATTGATAAGCTGAAAAAGTTGTTGTTTTCATAAATAATAATTGAAAAACTTTCTTTATTATTCACAAAATAAATGTTTTTTTATTTATATCAACACTTAAGCATTCTTATATTTTACTTCTAGCTCTAATTTTTGCATTCTATCCTCTTTTCCCAGCTGCAAATTTTTGAATTGAAAATCATTTCGTAGTTTTTCTTCCTTTCCACTGTTAAAAACATCAGTTTAGTCTTTTAAATTAATAAATCATAAAATTTACTTACTTTAACAATCAAAACTCGCCTAGTGTGACCTAATTTCACTAATTCTATAATCTCGAAAGCAGCTGTTTTTATAAATAGTCTGGCAACCACTCAATAACACATATAGTACAATAGTAGCAAACATACCCAGGGGCATGTTTGCTGTGTTAAAAATGCTTTTGTGTGTTTGTTGTAAAGCTTTCATATAACACTTTAGCACTTTACGCACATAGCATAGCTACTGAATACCCTAAATATGTTGGCGTATGGTGCCATGGAAGCCTTGCCTACCATATAAAAGGTAGGAAATAGATCTAAAAAGGCAGGCTCCATCACCAAATATGCGAACAACTGAATGCGGCACCAAAACACCACTTATGTATATCTAAAGTTTCAATAGACATCTTTTAATTTGGCTGTGAGACAATTGACTTCACTGTAAAACGATTGTTACAACGTTACAGTGTCAAAAGGTAAGTATAAAATTCAATAAAATTGAATATGCCAACTCATGGTTGAATTATACATGGTTAGGTTATGAGCAACAGAAGGAGCCTTTTGATAAGACCACGCGAGTGCAAGAGAGATAGCATAATTGCTCTCTCGATATTGCTTTATCGTCTTGTTTTTGTGAGCAAAAAAGAGATAGAACGATGTGTGATTTTGTTTACATTTTTCAAAACAACACCACGACTGAAAACAGCTGCATTTCGACTAACAACAGGCTCCTAAAAATTGAGCTCTCTCTCTCTCTCTGACCTAACCATGTATAATTCAACCATGTGCCAACTTATATTATTTTAATAGAATATTCAGACTGCTTAGTTTTATTTGATTTTTTAAATGCACTTAAGCAGCGTCTATATAACTATTATATAATATGCAAAATAGAAGACAACTATATATAATGTTGCTTCAATTATTTAGTCTAAAATCGACGTATTATTTTTGTTAAAAAAAAAAACAGCAAAACAAATTAACAACTAAATTTAAAGTAAGTATTATAAATAAATAAATACTTCAAAATAAGTCAAGAATTGACTTCACTGAACAACGTTACAGCGTCTATACAAAGTATAGAGTTCAATAAAATTGAATATGCCAGCTTATATTATTTTTAAAAGAATATTCAGACTGCTTAGTTTTATTTGATTTTTAAATGCACTTAAGAAGCGTCTATATAACTATTATATAATATGCAAAATAGAAGACAACTATATATAACGTTGCTTCAATTATTAAGTCTAAAATCGACTTACTTTTCTTGTGTTTAAAAAACCACAAAAGAAATTAAAATACGTTGATCGTTAATGTTTTAAATTAAATATTTTTATAACTTATCATTAAAATACGTATTTTATATGAATTGTATATAAATAATACGAAAATCAGAAAAAATAAATAACTCACTGATCCAAAAGTAACTTTCGATGTTATCCTTTAATACAAACTATATTTAAAAATGAACTGAAACGAAACGTAACTTTCTATCTTCAAAATAAATATAAACTAAAATGCATAACCAATTCCCTAACCATTGTATGTAAAAACATAAAGTGGGAAAGAGTATTACAGTTATTCCTCTACACAACACACACCGAGATCTTACATACAACGCTTGTACTTAAGAGCTAGGTGTAGGTGGTACAAATTAGGCAATGTCATTCCCTTAAATGCAAACTCTTAGTTATGCTTAACTTAGCTTAGAGAGTGCGGAGGAGGAAGGGATATTAGGATTTATGTTTGACATGCAGAGCGTGCGCACAAAGAGCATTTAAAAACAAACAGCTGATAGAGAAATGACGAAATAACGGAGTCGCGAATTTTTATACTCGATACCGAAGGTAAAGAGTATATTGACTTTGTGCAATGTCCGTCATGGTGTCCGTCCGTCTGTCCGTCTGTCCGTCCGTATGTTCGCAACTTTTTTCCACACCCTTCAAGCTAGAGACTTGAAACTTTCCAATTCTCTTTATCTATGGGATAGTAAATTAAAGTGTCAAGATGGGGTTTCTACGATAACTGGGGGGCTGGCAAATCGATAAATTCGATAACTCAAAACCGATAAATCCACATATTTCGCACATCCTTACAGCTAGAAGTACCAAATTTGGTAAGAAGATAGCTACTAGCAACCCCCAAAAAACTGCATCAAAAATTTTGGAGCCACGCCCCCCATTCCGCCCCCAGCCTCCCCGAATTTTAAAGTTAAAAAAGCCTATATCTCCCAGATTTTTGAGCTATAGTCACCAAATTTGGTGCCAAGATAGGTGATGATGACCCCTAAAAAATGCATCAAAAGTTTGGATGCCACGCCCACCAATACCGCCCCAGCCACCCCCATGTGCCCCAACGCTTCGTCAAAAACGGGAATGAGTGTATCTTCCAGAGTTGTGGAGCTAGAGCCACCAAATTTGGTAAGAAGATAGTTGGTAACGACCCCCAAAAAACTGCATCAAAGTTTTGGAGTCACGCCCACCCATTCCGCCCCCAGCCCCCCCGCATTTTAAAATCAGAAATGGGTTTATCTCCCACAGTTTTTGAGCTAGAGCCACCAAATTTGGTGCCAAGATAGGTGATGATGACCCCCCAAAAACTGCATCAAAAGTTTGGATGCCACGCCCACCAATACTGCCCTAGCCGCCCCCATCCACCCCAACGCTTCGTCAAAAACGGGAATTCGTGTATCTTCGAGAGTAGTGGAGCTAGAACCACCAAATTTAGTAGGAAGATAGCTGGCAACGACCCCCAAAAATCTGCATCAAAGTTTTGGAGCCACGCCCTCCATTTCACCCCCCCTTTCCCCACTTTTTACAATTTTCAAGCTAGAGTCACCAAATTTGGTATGAAGATAGCAATTGCCATTTTACAAAGATATGCATCAAAAATTTTGATGCCACGCCCACCCTACCGCCCTCAGCCCCCCTTTCCCCATCTTTTTTGAACTTCGAGCTAGAGTCACCAAATTTGGTATATACATAGCAATTGACATTCCACAAAGATCTGCATAAAAAATTTGGATGTCACGCCCACCCATACCGCCCCCAGCCCCCTTTTCCCCACTTATTATAAATTTCGAGCTAGAGTCACCAAATTTGGTATGAAGATAGCAATTGACATTCCACAAAGATCTGCATCACAAATTTGGAAGTCACGCCCACCCTTACCGGCCCCAGCCCCCCTTTCCCCACTAAATACAATTTTCGAGCTAGAGTCACCAAATTTGGTATGAAGATAACAATTGACATTCCACAAAGATCTGCATCAAAATTTGGATGACACGCCCACCCAAACAGCCCCCAGCCCCCTTTCCCCACCTTTTACAAATTTTTAGCTAGAGTCACCAAATTTGGTATGAAGATAGCCGGTGGCATCCCCATCTGCATCGGAGAATCTTTAAGGCAGCTTAAACCCCTGCCGCATCCGTACCCCTTTGCATTCAGGCCTCTTTTTACCGGTTTTAATTCTGGTATCGAGTATGCCGCAGTCGGTTGCGTCCGACTGCAACGTTTCCACTTGTTTCTTTTCGCAAAGTGTGCGAAGTGCGAGACAAAGATTAGTTGTACCGCACTTTGCATTGCATTCGCTTGCTGCCGTTTATGATGCTTTTGCTCCTGCTGTTGCTTCGGCTGCTTAGTAAAAAAGGGTGGTATAGACTTAATTGACTTATTAATTAATAAATGCAATATATAAAAATGTATTATTCATAATACATATTACCTTTCTTATTGGCATTAAATAATTGATAAAAACAATCTGTATAAAAATAAAATTATTTTGTTAATTAAATACCGAAAACAAATTGTTAGCAATGGCTGTTTATGAAATTTTAAAACATAGGGTATTAAAATTTTGTGCTTTGTATTTCGAAGCAACTTGCAAGTGTTTAGCTTGTATTTTCTTTGCATTTGCCTATTCTCGATGTGTACACAGAACGCTATTGCTTGGCGAATGACCATTTGATCTACAGACCAGAGGGTATATTGCTTTTGTGCAAATGTATGTAACAGGTAGATGGAAGGATTTTTTGACCCAATTATATGTATGTATATATTATACGTATATGCGGGACGTTCAGTCAATCAATTTTGTAAGATTTTATTTGCAATGCATGCTACTGCTGCTGATGTAGATTACATTTTCTTAAGTTTCTATTTGTTAGTGTGTTTGTTTTTGCACGGTATATATTTGGTGAACATTTTTTTGCTTTCTTTTAGCTTGCTTCAGAAGTCAACAATGTATGCATGCATTTACAATGTATGCGCGCGCTCTGCAAGTCTAACAAAGAGCGTAGTAACGCTACCTTCTTCGCACGCACTGAATTAACGCAAAACATATCTAAGAGGCTGCAGCTAAGTGAATTGCATATTGCCTTTAGCTTTAATTTAGTGTGTGCGGAGGAGTTAGGGTTATTAAACTTTATGATTGACATGCAAAGCGCGCACATAAAATAGAGAGTGAACGTAAATGAGCAACATCAAAGGAACATGATCGGAGCGAGATTTGTAATTATGTACCTGATTATCTTAAGAGCAACACGCGCACTTATGTCAACGCCCTATGCTTGTTCGCAATTGCATATCAATAACATATTAATAATGTTAGTTAGTTTTGTCTAAGTTATATAAGCAGCAAGTAGGCAAATCCACCCCATAAAATATTCTGGTGTGGGTAATTTTTTTAGACTCACCAAGTTTTGTTTTGTTGTTTTTGTTTTTTTTTAAATCTATCACAACAACAAAAAAGTAGCAGTGGGCCCAAGCCCAACAACAACAACAACAACAAACGCTTCTTGCAAGTATAACTTTTTTGTTAGCAAACATATCGGATTGGTTTTTTATGATTTATAAAGTTAAATAATAAATAAAAAAAACTGCATCAAAACTTTTTTATATGACATTTATAAATATGTTTTTTTCGATAGCAAAGAAAAATATAGTTGCTGTACGAAGACATTATTGGTACACTGTATGTTTTGCCGGTGTAGCGATATTATACAGGCATTGCGGTATTTACATGTGTGAGTGCAGTGCGTGGACGTATACTTATGTATGTCTCTTTTGCACTTGTTAATTTGGCTATGCAGAGCGTTTTCTTGTGTTGCTTCTGCTTTAGCAATGCAAAACTGACAATTGCCTATTTTGCTAGACGCTTGTTTTTTGTGCTGCGTGCCTGGTCAGTAAATGTTCGATGGGCACCAAAACTGCCTTGGAAGTATTGTTTGTCTGGATTTTCTTAGGCTTTTATAGGCAAATAATACAAATTTAATATAAAATTGGCTGTTAGCGTTTGCGTTGAGAAAGGTTAATGAATTGCCTGGCAAATGGTACGCATACATTAAAATATGGACATGCATAGAGACAGGGACACACACACATGCTTATGGTAGATAGCTGAAACAAAAATCAAAAATCAATTCAATGCCTGGCTCTTGATACAATTAACAGGGTAGTGTCATCAGAGACAGCGCCCTCTTTATTCGGATACCAATCGACAGTCGCAACCATGATACAATTATACAAGGTATATGCAGAAGTCATTCGGTTTTGGTCCCCTATTTTCAGTGCGTGCCTGCTTGTCGAACTGGGTTAATCGACGCACTGTGTAGCCGTTTCACTCACACTCACTTTTCAACGCTTTGAACGCTCTTTCACTCGCACTTACACCAAGACCTCACTTTGCGTCGTGGTTACGTTCCAAAAAAACACGACGCAAACTGAAATGACGCAAAGTGAATAATTATTTTCTATGGCAAGCCAAGTGTAAAAATAAGATAACTCTACCAATAAATGTAATGGAAAAATATTTACCTTTTTTGTAACCAGAAACTACAAAAATAAGATAACTCTACCAATAAATGTAATGGAAAAATATTTACCTTTTTTGTAACCAGAAACTACCCTTTAAAATTTATAAACATTTACTATTCTTTTTAAGAAGAAAGGGAATCCCGAGTTTTAATGGCAAAAAATATAAGGCTCTGCTCTCTGACAGCGGCAGCACCACTTTTTGTCAGCTGGTAGTGGTAGTAACACAGATCGATACTAGATCGATGAATGTGGTGGCACAACACCGAGCTGATCTATCGAAATGATGAAGTGACGCGATAACTTGTAGATTGGTAAAGAGAACATAGAACTAGTTCAGCAGCGACGCAATTCGAAATTCTAACTACGCAAAGTGAAAATTAGTGTTAATTCAGCAGCGACGCAACATCGAAAAAACTCAAAGCGAAACGACGCAAAGCGAGGTCTTGGTGTATATTAAGGGACTATGATTTTGCCGAGTGGACTACCTTGTATAATTGTATCATGGTCGCAACGTGCTTGTCGTTTGCACCATAATTGCGTCGACCGCATACAAACAGAACGCTT
Organism: Scaptomyza montana; assembly: GCA_018904305.1. NCBI lineage: Eukaryota > Metazoa > Arthropoda > Insecta > Diptera > Drosophilidae > Scaptomyza > Scaptomyza montana. Next base: position 359,273 of record JAEIGR010000024.1, on the reverse strand, counting down.
TTTATACCTTACTCACTCGCACTTACAAAACAATTCCCTAACAGAGGCAAGAGAGTAAAACGTGGCGCTCTCTGTCGCACTCACACGTTCGTATACATTGGTATCTGGCTCTCTCGTATGACACTACCCTGTTAATTATATCATGGCCTGGCTACCACAAAAACTGCATATATATATATATATATGTTGGTATTAATTCGCTCATTTGCTTTGCTGCAAGGTCGAGCCCATAGGATAGATATATAATGAAAGGCGAGAGCTAGACTGTAAGTGATTTATTATGGACTCAGCGTCCGTATTTATAGCAAAAGTTTACATGTGTTCTTATGGCTAGTTAAAGTAAACATAGGTGTGAAGAGTTACTTATCTAGTTCTTAAGCATAACTTATTTAACGGTGAATAGGATTGTCAGTGTAACTCTTACGCATTGGCTTAGTTGTGCGTGCAAGCTTAGATTAGCATAAGCTTGGAGGCTTAAAAGCTCCTAACTGTATTTGACACGTGTGGGTGCTTAAGCTTGAAAGCTAAAAGCTTTGGCACCGTGGGTTTACGTTTATTTGCCTAAGGCCAATTTTATTACTATATTATTGTATATTTATATTACACCTCCTTTCTTTTGGAAAAAATATAGTGAACTAATTTTTGCAAGACCTGTTCACTATTCCGAGGCTGTTCACTATTACGAGACTTAAATTTTTTGCTCAAAATACACATTTAAATTTAAAATCAATTCAATAAATTTGTAAACAAATTAAAGTAAATATGTATCTTTATTGAAAAAATCGCGAATTAATGTTTGCTTTTTGCGTCCAGAAATTAATTTTTGGACAGCTTTTGTACGTAGAATACGCATTTTTAGAATCGCAGAAAAGTCAGTAGTATTGGCCTCAGCCATGGGCTGATAGCCTTTTTAAAACTGTCTATAACTTCGGAAGCTTTAATAGTATGTCCGTATAATTTGTAGTATAATTTGTAATTGAATTAGGACATGGAATATTTTATTTAGGTATTGGTTGCTATAGTTGAAATAAATACCAATATCTATGACTTCTATGAGATGAGAATTCATGAACTATATACTATTAATAAACAATGTAAAATTTATATCCTTGTCCCACTGTCACACGCTTTAGACATTTTTTTAACTCCGTAAATTTTTGATTCAGTGGTTTCTGCAAATTTTCCTTGGTGTCGCAGTGTAGCAAAGCAAAGAATGTTTAGTAGTGTAAGTGTGAGCATTCCCTTTTGAGTGCTATTTCTTTCTTTTTATACCCTTAACCCATAAAATGGGTAAATAAAGGTATAATGGTTTTGTGCAAAAGTATGTAACAGGCAGAAGAAAGCATCTCCGACCCCATAAAGTATATGAATTCTTGATCAGCATCAACAGCCGAGTCGATATAACCATGTCCGTCTGTCCGTCTGTATGAACGCGTGGATCTCAGAGACTACGAGAGCTAGAGACTTCAGATTTGGGATATAAGTTCTCTTATACCATGAGCAGAACAAGTTTGCTTCAAATTATCGATAACTATTCTGGTTTCCGATATACAGATGCACTCGATAACAAAAAAATATCGAATTTGGAAAATGTAAAATTGGGGGTTGAAATAATGGGTAACTAACTATAGAAATTTTCTGAAAATTTCGTCCAAATCGGTTAAGAAACACTGGAGATATCGAATTTAATCGATTGAAGTTAAGTCAGTATACCAAAGTCTTATATAAATTTAATATATTTATTGCAACTGGGTTCAGGGTATCTTCTAGTCGGGCTCTCCGGACTAGAGCCTTCTTACTTGTTCTGTTTAAAGTTTATGAAAAAATTTTGTTCACTATTTCGAGTTTTACGTTTGTTCACTATTTAGAGTACTCCATGTAAATTTTTGGGTGTTCACTAATTCGAGGTGTTCACTATTTAGGGTGTTCACTATATCCAGACACGACTGTATATAATTAAATATTCAATCTATATATACAATCTATATATATATTCAATCTGTACATATATTTTTTTTTTTTTCATTGGCTAGGTAATAGTTTTATTTTATCTAAGTGAATAGTTTGCTTTTTTATTTTTCTTATCTAATACGGTTACATTATTCTTATTGTCTAGGTTTATTATTTTATAGTTTCCCGTATATTTGTTTTCTAGCTTGTGCGCTGTTTCATTTCTTATTAATATTTCTTGACCTATTTTGAGTTTTGGATTTTTTGCTTAAATATTTTTTTGTTTTGTTGTTTTATTTTAAAAAGTTCTACTAATTGTTGTGCCTGATAGTTAGCTACTTGAATTTTATATTTTAATTCTTTATTGTATAGTTTTGTTGAGAATGCAAAATTTCTTGGTTGCTTACCAAACACAAGTTGGAAAGGGCAATAGCCATGGGCCGTTGAGGGCGTTACGTTAAAGCAGTATGTAAAGTATTGTATGTATTCGTCCCAATTGTTTTTTTGTAGGTAGATATATGATCTTATGTATTCGTTAAATGTTCTATGACTTCTTTCTACCGTTCCAAGAGTTTGATGATGATGAGCAGCAGAGTTTTGTTTATTTATGTCACAAGTTTCACATAATTCTGTTAAGATTGAAATCATGTATTCTGTCCCCATGTCTGTTAGAATAGTATTCATTGGCCCGTAAGTTAATACGAAGTTTTCAAAAATTGCCCTTGCTACTGTTTTGGCACTTTTGTTTGGGATGGGAATTGACACTAGATATTTAGTAAGGTCGCATATAATTGTTATTGCATACTCATAGCCTTTTTCTGTTCTAGGTAGTGGTCCTATTGTGTCAATTATTGTGACGTCAAAGGCTGTAGCTGGGGTTGGTGTTATGATTGTTGTAAGGCATTTTTCGCATGCCTTTATGTAATTTGTAATGTCTTTTGTCATGTTTTTCCAGTAAAACCCTCTTTTTATTTTATTCACCGTTCTGTTAATGCCACTATGGCCTCCCTCTATAGGGCTTTCGTGGTATCTTTTTAAGATTTCGCGTATTTTGGGGTCTTTTTAAACTAAATGAATTACGGGCGGTATAATAGCTAAATTAATTGTTTTTAAATGTTCATTGCCCTTACTTTTGAAGTCTATTGTTTTTATTGTTTTAAAAATTTGTTCATCTGTGCGTACCTGTAATTTGTTGACATAAGAGTCACCGGCTTCTTTTTCAAGCCTTGGAAAGAATAAATCTAGATCTATTATCCCATTAATGACTATGTCGTTAATTTTAAATGTTGTTATCCTTGCTTTTCCTTGTTTTATTAAACATGACTTTTTATTAAAAGTGAGTTGTGGATACTTTTTTACCTCGTACGGGCTTACTGCTTCGAACACCCTTGGTGTATCTTCTATTTCGTTTTTGTTTTGTGCTGATTTGCTTATGTCCTTTTTTGATGTCGATCTTGTGGTAACTTTAAGTATATTATTATTATTGTTATTATTTTTTATTTTGTAAACTGTTGTTTATTATTATTATTGTTATTATTTTTATTTTGTAAACTGTTGTTTATTATTATTATTGTTACTATTTTTTATTTTGTAAACTGTCGTCGAATGCAGACGTGTTTTCTTAAAGTGATCCGGTTAATTAATTCCCAAACGCAAAAGTGCAGTGATATAGAAGCTAATAAAATACATATTTTATGCGAAAAGACGCTAAGTGCAATGTATCTGCACAAATTGCTTTTTAAAAATCTGCAATTTAAACAAAACAATTGACTTTTAACAAATATTAACATATAAAACAAAAGGCTATAATAAATTCTTCACCTCTCTTAAGACAATGAGTCAAAGCGAGAATCGTGGCCAGCGACAACGCGAGCAAGACGAGCGTCGTCGGCAGAGCAACGCGTATTTCTCTGTAGTTTCGGAGCAGCCCGAGCGGTCAATAACCCCCAACCCGCAAATCGAACGCTCTTACACAGCGCGTGTCAGCGAACGTTCTTGCTCACCGTCTCCGTCCCTGCTATCTATCGAGTCAACGCAATCCGAACGCGCGCGGTCGCCAACACTCCAACCCGACAAATGAAGTCTTGCACACAGCACGCGACCGAAAGTTTTCGTGCTCCCCGTCTCTCTTAGCAACGACTGCAAGTGCTGCGCCCTCTCTAGGTACCGCAGCAGCGACTCCAACAACAACTGCACCGATACCTACTTCCCGTTCAACAAGCACAACGACTGCTGCGCCGTCAGCAAATCAAACTGCAAACGGCTACGCAGACTGGTATGGATCGCTACATTTATATCAAAAGAAAGCTAAGTCCGCAAAATTCTACGAACAAACCAAAAATTACCCGTAGCAATTTAAATATACCCTCGAACGATACTACAATCAATACCAATAGATTTCACATCTTGGCAGAAAACACTGATGATCTGCCTTCTGAAGCCGTTGGGGTTGTCACGAAAAAGCCAAAGCCACCCCCAATATAAATACGCGAGAAAAGCTCCAGTGCTTTTGTAAACAAAGTTATCGAGCTCATAGGCAAAGATAATTTCTACATAGTTCCTCTCGTACAGGGTAAAATTCAAGAAATTAAAGTCCAGACAAAGTCGGAAGATAATTACAGAGTTCTGATAAAGCATCTAAACGAAAAAAAAAAAATGAATTATTATACGTATCAATTAAAAAGCTGCAAGGGCCTGCAATTCGTAATAAAAGGCATAGAACCTGATCTAACACCAGGAGAAATAAAACAAGCGCTGCAGGAGAAAGGATTTCGAGCAAAAATAGTCATTAACATCTTAAACAGGAACAGGATGCCGCAAACACTCTTTAAAATAGAACTTGAACCAGAAACGAAGATGCTTAAAATAAACGAAGTGCACCCAATATACAAACTTCAGCTTTTACTTCACCGAAGAATAACCGTAGAAGAACCGCACAAATGAAACGGTCCGGTACAATGTATGAACTGCCAAGAGTACGGCCATACAAAAGCTTACTGTACACTGCGCTCGGTATGCATTTACTGTGGGGAACTGCATAACTCCGCAAGTTGCCCAGCAAGTAAAGAAGACAAGCAAAAAATTTTGCAACAACTGCGAAGGCAAGCATACAGCCAACTACAGAGGCTGCCAAGTCTATAAGGAACTTAAAAACCGTATCCATCAGCGCGTTACCACTGTACGCTCGCAAAACGGACCGATTGCCTTCACTCCATCAAAACACAACCCATACGTCTTCTTTTCCTCTGCAGCCAGATCCTCACTTGGCCCCGAATTCTCAACCAAAAACGCAACTTATGCAAGCGCCCTAAGATCTGGACTGGCTCTTCCTGCCTCTAACGCACCGTATTTACAACCTAAAGAAGTGAGCACAAACGTTGCACAGAAGCAGCAACAAAGCAACCTCGAAGCACTCATATGTACCCTACAACAGAGCATGAACGAGTTTATGTCATTCATGAAAACAACTATGCAAGAACTAATGAGTAATCAAAATCTTTTGATACAAATGCTTGTATCACAACAGTCAAAATAATCAATGGCTGCGTTACGAATATCTACGTGGAACGCTAATGGCGTCTCACAGCATAAACATGAATTAGCTCAATTCCTACTAGATAAGCACATCGACGTAATGCTACTTTCCGAAACACACCTTACAAACAATTATAACTTTAACATAAGTGGATACTTATTCTACGGTACAAATCATCCCGATGGCAAGGCACACGGTGGTACTGGTATTTTGATCAGAAGCCGCCTCAAGCACCACTACTATAAAGAGTTTGCTGAAAACTTTCTACAGGCCACATCTCTTAAAATACATTTGGACAGTGGGATCCAGCTTACTCTTGCCGCTGTATACTGCCCCCCGCGTTATACCATATCTGAAGACCAATTTATGGAATTTTTTAACTCACTAGGAGAATGCTTTATAGCAGCAGGAGACTACAATGCCAAGCACACACACTGGGGATTTCGTCTCGTGAATTTTAAAGGAAAGAGCTCTACAATGCAATTATAAAAGCCAACAGCAAGCTCGACTACGTTTCTCCTGGCAGACCAACATACTGGCCGACAGATCCCAAAAAACTACCAGATCTGATTGGCTTTGCAGTTACCAAAAACATTTCGCGTAGACTAATAAGTGCAGAGTGCCTTTCGGATCTATCATCCGATCACTCGCCAGTCCTTATAAATCTGCTACGACACCCTGAATTCATAAATCGACCCGGTAAGTTAACTTCACATAAAACTAACTGGCTCAGATACAAAAATATATAAGCTTACACATTGAGCTTAAGCCACGTCTCGTAGGTGAAGCTGACATTGATAGTTTTGTTAACACTCTGGAGACGGTCTTCGTCGCCGCAGCTCGCACCGCTACGCCTCAAACACCAAATACAATACACAACCAAAGGACAACAAATCTACAAATTGAACAGCTCGTTCTTGAAAAGCGGCGCTAACGACGTGACTGGCAATCGAACAGATCGCCATCGGCAAAGCAAAAACTAAAAGACGCCACACGTAAACTCACCAAAGCGTTAAAAATCGAGGACGAGTGCGCTCAACCACCAGTACGAAAAACTCATTGTGGTAAGCTCACCCAACTCTAAGCTCACCTACAGAAACAGTAATGCCTATAAGAAACTTCGCAGGCGGCTGGGCCCGCAGCGATGAAGAAAGAGCTAATACATTTGCTACTCATCTTTAAAAAGTGTTCCAACCTAACCCTGCAACAAATACGTTTGCATTACCGACTGCTTCAAACGCCTCTCAGCTTCAACATGATCCAATCAAGTTTCGCCCGAATGAAATCGTTAGAATCATTAAAGAGCAATTGAACCCAAAAAAATCTTCAGGAGGTGACCAAATAACCCCAAAGATGATTATTGAGCTTCCTTACTGTGCGATCTGCCTAATTGCCCAGCTCTTCAATGCTATCACCAAACTTGGCCACTATCCAGACAGATGGAAAAAGTCAATCCAAATTTTTGATGCAGATCTTTGTGGAATGTCAATTGTTATGTTCATACCAAATTTGGTGACTCTAGCTCAAAATTTGTAAAAGGTGAGGAAAGGGGGGCTGGGGGCGGTTTGGGTGGGCGTGGCATCCAAATTTTTGTTGCAGATCTTTCTGAAATGTCAATTGCTATCTTCATACCAAATTTGGTGACTCTTGCTCGAAATTTGTAATAAGTGGGGAAAGGGGGGCTGGGGGCGTAATGGGTGGGCGAGGCATCCAAATTTTTGATGCAGATCTTTCTGAAATGTCAATTGCTATCTTCATACCAAATTTGGTGACTCTAGCTCGAAATTTGTAATATGTGGGGAAAGGGGGGCTGGGGGCGGTATGGGCGGGCGTGGCATCCAAATTTTTGAGGCAGATCTTTGTGAAATATCAATTGCTTTCTTCATACCAAATTTGGTGACTCTAGTTCGAAGTTTGTAAAAGTTGGGGAAAAGGGGGCTGGGGCTGGAAAGGGTGGGCGTGACATCCAAATTTGTGATGCAAATCTTTGTGGAATGTCAAATGCTATCTTCATACCAAATTTGGTGACTCTAGCTCAAAGTTTGTAAAAGGTGATGAAAGGGGGGGACTGGGGCGGTATGGGTAGTTGTGGCATCAAAATTTTTGATGCAGATCTTTCTGAAATGTCAATTGCTATTTTCATACCCAATTTGGTGACTCTAGCTCGAAGTTTGTAAAAGGTGGGGAAAAGGGGGCTGGGGCTGGTAAGGGTGGGCGTGACATCCAAATTTGTGATGCAGATCTTTGTGGAATGTCCATTGCTATCTTCATACCAAATTTGGTGAATCTAGCTCGAAAATTGTAAAAAGTGGGGAAAGGGGGGCGAAATGGAGGGCGTGGCTCCAAAACTTTGATGCAAATTTTTGGGGGTCGTTGCCAGCTATCTTCCTACCAAATTTTAGTGGCTCTAGCTCCACAACTCTGGAAGATACACGCATTCCCGTTTTTGACGAAGCGTTGGGGTGGATGGGGGTGGCTAGGGCAGTATTGGTGGGCGTGGCATCCAAACTTTTGATGCAGTTTTTAGGGGGTCATCATCACCTATCTTGAAACCACATTTGGTGGCTCAAGCTCAAAAACTGTGGGAGATATAGCCATTTCTGATTTCAAAATGCGGGGGGGCTTGGGGCGGAATGGGTGGTCGTGACTCCAAAACTTTGATGCAGTTTTTTGGGGGTCGTTACCAGCTATTTTCCCACCAAATTTGGAGGCTCTAGCTCCACAACTCTGGAAGATACACGCATTCCCGTTTTTGACGAAGCGTTGTGGTGGATGGGGGCGGCTAGGGCAGTATCGGTGGGCGTGTCATCCAAACTTTTGATGCAGATTTTGGGGGGTCATCATCACCTATCTTGGCACCAAATTTGGTGGCTATAGCTCAAAAACTGTGGGATATATAGGCTTTTTGACTTTAAAATGCGGGGGGGCTGGGGGCGGAATGTGGGGGCGTGGCTCCAAAATTTTTGATGCAGTTTTTTGGGGGTTGCTAGTAGCTATCTTCTTACCAAATTTGGTACTTCTAGCTGTAAGGATGTGCGAAATATGTGGATTTATCGGTTTTGAGTTATCGGAGTTATCGATTTGCCAGCCCCCCAGTTATCGTAGAACCCCCATCTTGACACTTTAATTTACTATCCCATAGATAAAGAGATTTGGAAAGTTTCAAGTCTCTAGCTTGAAGGGTGTGGAAAAAAGTTGCGTTCATACAGACGGACAGACACCATGACGGACATTGCACAAACTCAATATACTCTTTACCTTCGGTATCGAGTATAAAAATTTTGTGAGTTGCCACATCGATTACATTGAAGTGGATGGTGTGGATTGCATTGAATAGCTGAATTTCTGCTAGAAAAAATGAGCAGCACATTATTTCTAGGCGTCAATTGTGAAATGGAGGGAATTTTGAGAGGCAAAAAAAAATGAAAGTCGTGTTAAAAAAATTTTACATGACGACAAGATCAAATTAATCAACGCAGTGAGGGAAAATAATTGCATTTGGGTTCTTACACACGCAAAGCATATGGATGCAAATTTTATTAGAGCTGCTTGGGAATCTATTGACGTGCAGTTGGAGAAAAGCGGTGAGTACTAACCTGGTTGTTATTTACATAAATAATACAAATATTTAATTTGCTAAATAGCGGAGGAATGCAAGAAAGCATGGGTTTCTTTGAAAGAAAGCCTTAAATACCAACGTGCCAAGGCCAGAAAGTGGCAGTGCTGGAGGCGTTGTGCTGGACGCAGAAAAAATTAAAGAATCAATTAATTGGCAGTACGCTGATTTAATGGCGTTCGTTCCAATTATGTCTACGGCAAGGCGGTACGTTGCGTTTAATTAACTTTAACTCTTGTTCTAAGTTTTGCACGTTCACAGCACGTATAACATGGGCATTTTGGAAGGCCCTTCCTGCAGCTCCAGTAGTATCTCAACTGGACCCCCTACACCAAATTTAGATGACATTTTAGGGGAGGAGCCGCCGTCAGCAAGTTCGACATTTAATTTTGAGTCTCCCGTTGACGAGAGCTTAGATTTATAAATAATTTCGCCCACCACACCTACATATGATTATGTAAGTATTAAATGTACTTATTTATAGATTAAATTTACTTTAACTTTTTTTCGTAGCAGCCGCGCCAGGCCAAAAAACGTAGGGTCGAGAAAGTGATCAGCCCCGAGGAGCAGATAGTGGACATACTGCAAAGATAGTCAGAAGGAAAAAGAAAAGAAGAAGAGGGAGGAGGAAAGGAAGAAGAAGAAGGAAAGGGAGGAAACTCGACCCATTTTTAGTTACTGGGCCACTTTATTTGCTCATTTGTCACCACAACAATCAATTGAGGCGGAAAGGGAGATGAGCGACATACTATATAAAAAAAATTGATGAAAGCAACAGCAAAAGCGGCAAATAAAGTTATTATAACTATTTATTATTATAGTTTAAATTATGCAACGCCAGCAAGCTCATCCTGAAAACCCAAGGAATCTTCCTCCACTGCCGTTAATAACATCTCATCAGTCATTTTTATGTTTAAAAAATATGCAATTAAAAAGCAGGCAATTAAATGTTAACACAAGTGTGCCCGTATTACTCTATTACCTTATCGTTTGCCATTTTTTACGTATTTGGGATTTTTCCGGTATTTTTAAGGGGCACACATGGTCTTAGGATACACATTAGAAATCATGTGTAATTTTCTATCAGAAATAATTCTAGTTCCTGCGTACTAAGCTTAACCAATGAAAAACAAGTGGAAACGTTGCAGTCGGACGCAACCGACTGCGGCATACTCGATACCAGTATTAAAACCGGTAAAAAGAGGCCTGATTGCAAAGGGGTACGGATGCGGCAGGGGTGTACGCTGCCTTAAAGATTCTCCGATGCAGATGGGGATGCCACCAGCTATATTCCTTCCAAATTTGGTGACTCTAGCTCAAAGTTTGTAAAATGTAGGGAAAGGGGGGGGCTGGGGGCAGTATGGGTAGTTGTGGCATCAAAATTTTTGTTGCAGATCTTTGTGAAATGTCAATTGCTATCTTCATACCAAATTTGGTGGCTCTAGCTCGAAATTTGTAATAAGTGGGGAAAGGGGGGCTGGGGGCGGTATGGGTGGGCGAGGCATCCAAATTTTTGATGCAGATCTATGTGGAATGTCAATTGCTATCTACATACCAAATTTGGTGACTCTAGCTCGAAGTTTGTAAAAAGTAGGGCAAGGGGGGCTGGGGGCGGTATGGGTGGGCGTGGCATCCAAATTTTTGATGCAGATCTTTGTGAAATATCAATTGCTATCTTCATAAAAAAAAATTGGTGACTCTAGCTCGAAATTTGTAAAAAGTGGGGAAAAGGGGGGCTGGGGGCGGTATGGGTGGGCGTGGCATCCAAATTTTTGATGCAGATCTTTGTGGAATGTCAATTGTTATCTTCCTACCAAATTTGGTGACTCTAGCTCGAAAACTGTAAAAGTGGGGAAAGGGGGGCGAAATGGAGGACGTGGCTCCAAAACTTTGATGCAAATTTTTGGGGGTCGTTGCCAGCTATCTTCCTACCAAATTTGGTGGCTCTAGCTGCACAACTCTGGAAGATACACGCATTCCCGTTTTTGAGGAAGCGTTGGGGCACATGGGGGTGTCTAGGGCGGTATTGGTGGGCGTGGCATCCAATCTTTTGATGCAGTTTTTGAGGGGTCATCATCACCTATCTTGGCACCAAATTTGGTGGCTATAGCTCAAAAACTGTGGGAGATATAGTCTTTTTTGACTTTAAAATGCGGGGAGGCTGGGGGCGGAATGAGAGGCGTGGCTCCAAAATTTTTGATGCAGTTTTTTGAGGGTTGCTAATAGCTATTTTCTTACCAAATTTGGTACTGCTGGCTGTAAGGATGTGCGAAATATGTGGATTTATCGGTATTGGGTTATCGAATTTATCGATTAGCCAGCCCCCCAGTTATCGTAGAACACCCATCTTGACACTTTAATTTACTATCCCATAGATAAAGAGAATTGGAAAGTTTCGAGTCTCTAGCTAGAAGGGTGTGGAAAAAACTTGCACACATACGGACGGACAGACGGACAGACACCATGACGGACATTGCACAAAACCAATATACTCTTTACCTTCGGTATCAAGTATTAATATGCAAAATTTGCCTGTCACCAACCAAAACAAAAACAAAAAACATCTCGCTATAAATGGCAACGCTGTGTATATATGTGGCAACGCTGTTAAGGCGATAGTTACTTATCGATGAAAGGTTATTTTGGCTTTGAGAAAACCAAACTGTTTTAACTCGACCAGCAAAATAATGCGGCAGTTAGCTAAACGAAAATTTAACCGGACATTCGTCAAAAACGGGAATGCGTGTATCTTCCAGAGTTGCGGAGCTAGAGCCTCCAAATTTGGTGGGAAGATAGCTGTTAACGACCCCCAAAAAACTGCATCAAAGTTTTGGAGCCACGCCCACCCATTACGCCCCCAGCCGCCCGCATTTTGAAATCAGAAATGGCTATATCTCCCACAGTTTTTGAGCTATAGCCACCAAATTTGGTGCCAAGATAGGTGATGATGACTCCTAAAAACTGCATCAAAAGTTTGGATGCCACGCCCACCAATACTGCCCTAGCCACCCCCATCCACCCCAACGCTTCGTCAAAAACGGGAATGAGTGTATCTTCCAGAGTTGTGGAGCTAGAGCCACCAAAATTGGTAGGAAGATAGCTGGCAACGACCCCCAAAAATTTGCATCAAAGTTTTGGAGCCACGCCCCTCCATTTCGCCTCCCTTTCCCCACTTTTTACAATTTTCGAGCTAGAGTCACCAAATTTGGTATGAAGATAGCAATTGACATTCCACAAAGATCTGCATCACAAATTTGGATGCCACGCCCACCCATACCGCCCCCAGCCCCCCTTTCCCCACTTTTTACAAACTTCGAGCTAGAGTCACCAAATTTTTTTATGAAGATAGCAATTGATATTTCACAAAGATCTGCATCAAAAATTTTGATGCCACGCCCACCCATACCGCCCCCAGCCCCCCTTGCCCAACTTTTTACAAACTTCGAGCTAGAGTCACCAAATTTGGTATGTAGATAGCAATTGACATTCCACATAGATCTGCATCAAAAATTTGGATGCCTCGCCCACCATACCGCCCCCAGCCCCCCTTTCCCCACTTATTACAAATTTCGAGCTAGAGCCACCAAATTTGGTATGAAGATAGCAATTGACATTTCACAAAGATCTGCAACAAAAATTTTGATGCCACAACTACCCATACCGCCTCCAGCCCCCCCCTTTTCCCTACATTTTACAAACTTTGAGCTAGAGTCACCAAATTTGGAAGGAATATAGCTGGTGGCATCCCCATCAGCATCGGAGAATCTTTAAGGTAGCGTACACCCCTGCCGCATCCGTACCCCTTTGCAATCAGGCCTCTTTTTACCGGTTTTAATACTGGTATCGAGTATGCCGCAGGTTAGGTTAGGTTAGGTTAGAGCGGTAGTGGGCAGGTGAGAGACCCTTCCACTCACTTAGGCCAATTGTTGGCCCATTGTGATGCCGCGATGGACTGCGTCCACAACTCCGTCTACCCGAGAACAGGGTGTGTGATACTGTTTGAGGGGGCGTGGTTCCAGCCCGAAGCATGAATAAAGGAGAGAATACTCTTGGGGGTGGTGTTCGCTATCTCTGAGAGGTCTTTTAGGAAATAGGAACCGAGAAAGCGATTTCTATTTTTGCAGAGTGCAGGACAGTCACAGAAAAGATGGGAAACAGTTTCCTCCTCTTCCTCGTCCCGACAGCTTCTGCAGAAATCGTTAGAAGGGGCTAGTTGTCTCACTGCATGAGATCCCACTAGCCAGTGCCCCGTAACAGCCCTCACTACGGAGGCACAACCTGATCTATTTAGGTGGATTAGGCTTGAAGAGCGCTTTTTACAGCGCGTTGGCCATGTCTGTCTGGCTATATTGCATCTACCGGTGGTGTGTTTCCACCTTTTATTTGCTTCGCGTTCGAAATGCTCGCGAATCCTAAGTTTACAGCTGGCCATGGGCATGCCCAAACCCTCCTTATCCGAGAGGAGAGGCATGGTAGTACCATGTCTTGCCAGCTCATCCGCTCTACAATTGCCCTCGATGCCTTTGTGACCGGGCACCCATATGAGGTAGAGATCGAACTGCTCAGCCATCTCTTGCAGAGATTTGCGGCAGTTTGTGACGGATATCGAGTTCGACGATATCGCGTTGAGCGATTTGATAGCTGCTTGGCTATCAGAAAAGATGCAGATTTTGGCTGCAGAGCGTTCAATTCCTTGTAAGGATTTGAGCGCTTCTTGTATAGCGGTGATTTCTGCCTGGAAAACACTGCAATGGTCAGGTATGTTAAAGGAATTATTTATGGACAGTTCTTCGCAGAAGACACCTCCCCCTACCCGGTTGTCTAGCTTTTAACCGTCCGTAAAGATTCTAATTGAGTCTGTCGGCCCTGGTATCCCTTCTCTCCACTCTTCCCTCGATGGGATAATTGAGTGGAAAGAAGTATTAAGAAACTCCTGAGGGCAGCAGTAGTCAGTTGCTGGGGGAAGAAGCGAGTTTCCATTGAGAATACTTGAGTGACCGTGTGTCTGTGCGGTCCACTGGTTTGTTTCTCTCATGCGAAGTGCTGAGAGGGTTGCTACTAGTTTGCCCATCTGGTCGATAGGCAAAAGATTGAGTATATTATCGAGAGCCTCGTTAGGGGTTGTTCTAAGGGCTCCAGTGGCGGTCAGTCCTGCAGCGCGCTGCACCTTGCCTAGCAAGCGAACTGACTTTTTCTTTGAGAGTGTTGGCCACCATACTGATACTCCGTACAGTAGGATTGGCCGAATGATGGCCGTGTACAGCCACAGAGTTATGTGGGGGGCCATTCCCCATTTCAGTCCGATCGACTTTCTGCACGTGTAAAGAGCAACTAGGGCTTTCCTAACACGCTCTTCGGTGTTAAGATTCCAGTCCATTTTGCTGTCTAAAGTGAGCCCTAAGTATTTGGCTGATTTGCTGAAGGTTAGTTCCACCCCGTCAAGGGTGGGCGGCCTAAGATTCGGGATTTTGTATTTCCTAGTAAAGAGGACAAGATCAGTCTTCGCTGGGTTCAGTCCGAGTCCGTTTTTCTTTGCCCAAGTGGACAGAGTGCGAAGCACTTCGGTCATGCGTTCGCACAGGGTTTGGGGGAATTTTCCCGAGAAGACAATCGCAACGTCATCCGCATTCGTCGGTTGCGTCCGACTGCAACGTTTCCACTTGTTTGCTTTGCCCAGCACCAAAATGACATGTGTGTGTGTGTGTTATATTTTATTGTTATGTAATCATCTTTCGCTACACCAGCAAAACATATGCGCGCATCAATAACAACACACACACATATATATATGCAATTTGGGCGCTTTTTTATTTAATAAAAATTTATTATTAGAATTCCCTTTAGATTTACTTCTATCAACTGCGAGAAAATTCATAAAAAGTATCATAGCAGTGACAGTCTTACTTAATAACAAATTTTACATAAATTCCATTTTACATACATACATATAAATAAATAACTAAATCATAATTTTTATAAAAATTGTCGACCCAAAAGCCAGCACCTGTTCAAAATTCAAGTCATATACATAAATAAACATAGATGTTGAGGCAGGTCAGAGCAAACCGAGTCGAACTTACAAACAAATGCATTCGACACCACCAGATTAACAACCACATGCACATTATATTCAAAAGCATGTGCACACACACCGAAATGCGTTATTGGCTGCTACTACAGAGATGGACTCATTGATATTATTATGTAAATATCGATATTATTATTAGTATTGCACATTCGTTTTACATAGTAAATAAGTCGAGTGGCCAACTTGTTAATGTAGAAAATAAGCCTGCTCGTCGAAGTAGTACTGAATGTGCAATACTAATAATAATATCGATATTTACATAATAATAACGATAAGCCCATTTATGTATTTTGTGTTTTGGGAGCGCTTTGGCTACTTTTTTTTGTGGTTGTTGTACAACAAAGAGCTACACTGTACGTGGTTGTTGTACAAAAGTTGACACTGATGAATAAAATATGTATGGTGGTACTCTGCTAATAATATATAAACGCTATTATGGAAATGTGTTTAATGATATATTTGCAATAATTGCTTATTTTTATATGTATAAGTTGGCGCTTAGCAAACTATTGAGAAATTACTAAAATAGTTGAATAATATTTATTTATTCATATAGCAAATAAGCTAGTTAAGGTATCCATCACTCATCATTCGTCCATGCAATTCGGATTTGCTTCTTTTGTGAATACTCACACACACACTACAGACTAAAGGCCTGTACGCATGAGCCCCGTACAGCTCCCGTACAGTATACATGAGTTTTACGGCTGTAACGACAAGTATTGAAAAATTTACATATTGTGGCGGTAGGCTAATTGTCTTTTGTAAATAAATCGGAAATGCAACTGTGTTTTCTACACTTGATTTCAAAATAATGATTCGCGCGCTACTTTTGTGTTTGAGTACAGCTAACGCCCTGCTTCTAATAATCTATACCCTGCCATAGATCAGTGGCAGTACAATCCAGTTTATATGTTATTTAAATTGTATTTTATTAATTAATATGTTAAGTATTTATTTTGTGCAATATTTATATTTAATTTCTATCGATTGTTTATGTTATGTTATGTTCGTGTATACCGATATATTGTAAGCTAGTATTAAGATATCGCTGTTAGTATTAAGATTTATCTGAAAGTGTGGTTCGGCCACACTGATCTTGCCGCTGTCTCTTTTCCGGTTAACCTGACGCTGAACACATGTATATGTAACAGCTGCCGAAAAGAATCGATGAAAAGAGAAACCATCGCGCCTATTTGAATAAATAATTATAGCTATTACAACTCAGAAGTGGGATACCCGCAACGCCCAATCCGTATTTCGACGCCCGATACAACATGGGCCTTAACAAGGAGGAGATGGTTCATCTGCTAAAGTCACATAAGGTGGAAGTGCCGCCGCTAGCGACGATACAGCAAATCCGCAAACTTGTTTCGGAGCTGCCCAAAGTTGCTGCTGCCTCGCCATCGGCTGTACCAGCGATGACCCCGCTGCCCACCGTGCCTGTTGCTGACCCGCTGCCTGCCGTCCCAGAGCTGACCCTGCCGTCAACTACTCCTGCTGATGCCCCACTGCCAACAGCCTTTACTGATGCCCAGCTGTCTGCCGTCCCAACTCAAACACTGCCGTCAACTGCCTCCGCTGCCGCCTCGCCATCTGCTGTCCCAACACTAGCACTGCCGTCAACTGCTCCTGCCGCCGCCTTGCTGTCTGCTGTGACTGTGTCAACTCTGCCGTCAACTGCCTCTGCTGCTACCTCGCTGTCCGTCGAATCGGAGTCAATGCCGCCATTTACTGCTACGGCTGCTGCCTTGCCGTCGGCTGCTCTAGCAGTAGCCCAACTGCCAGTGCCCGTAAATTTAAACGAGCAGTTGGCTAATTTACGCAAGCAGAAGGAAATATTGGAATTGCAGCAGCAAATTGCAAATTTACAACAGCAGCTCGGTGCCCCGCCCAGCGTAACAAATCAACGCGTTACGGACATCAGTGTCATTGAGTCTATGGTCCCGCGGTTCTCGGCAGACAACGCGTATGATGTGAAAAAGTGGATTAGTGACTTGGAGGACGCCTGCGAGATGCTGCAACTAGATGCACGTATGCGATTGGTCGCCTGCCGCCGATTATTAGAAGGCACGGCAGCCGTCCTCATGCGCACAATTACTGTGCGCAGCTACGAACAGCTCAAGGAAATATTAATACATGAGTTTGGGCGATCGAGAAGCACGGAGGAAGTGTACGCAGCGCTGCGGAGCCGACGCCTTAGGCCAGGAGAGGGATACCTGCGATACGCAATCGAGATGCAGGAGATAGCGATGATGAGTGCAACTATCCCTGAGGCTGAGTTGGTGGACCTCATCATCGATGGATTGCGAGACAGCTCGCCAGCCGTGGGCATGCTATATGCAGCCCGGACAATCGACGACCTGAAGACACTGCTGGAAAGATATGAGAGACGTCGAGTCCAGGCAAATGCAAGCCGACAAGTGGCTGCCGTACACCAGCCCCCGCCTCGACAACCCGCTGGTTCCCTGCCGTCCACGACCGCCGCCCCTGCCGCAAGAGATGTGCGGTGTTATAATTGTTCATCGTTCGGACATTACAAATCGCAGTGCCCAAAGCCGATGAGGCCAGCAAATTCCTGCTTTAAGTGCGGGAAACTGGATCACATATACCGGAACTGCCCATTTAAGATTGGAAATGCCGTCGCCACCAATTCTGCCGCTGCCGACGCCCTCACCCCTTCCTGCTGCAAAGACGCCTTAGTAGATAAGGTAGAACATCTACAGATGGTGAGTGTTGCCTTTATGTCAAATCAAGTGAAAAGCAGTGAGTTTACAAATATTTTTTCCCTCCTGGATTCGGGTAGTCCTAGAAGTTTTATTCGGGAATCTGAAGTGCCTTACGTGTTGAAACTAAAGTCAACCCCGTTGAACTGCCGTGGGTTGGGGAACAACCAACTTACGTCTCTGGGAAAAGTCCAGTGTGCCATACGCATTATGCTCAAACAGTATTACATACATGTGATGTACTGCCGAATAGTGCTACTAACTTGCCAATGATTTTGGGCAGAGATTTTTTTTGCAAAACTAATATAAAATTATGCAAGTTTAAGAACAAATATACCAGAAGTCAACTGCTGGTCCTAAATAAATATAAAATTAATTGTAACGAGAAAGTCACTGCTGTACTTAATTCACTTGATTTGTTCAAAACAGATGTCAAACGCACAATGACCACAAATGAGTCAACCCGGTCCCTTAATGAAAATGAGTTTATGCCTTCCGAATCACAGTCGTGTACCACTGAAAGAGAGTGTTCCTTCATGTCTGAGAATTTGCTGGGTGATGCCCTAGCAGCCATTAATGCAATCGAGTTACCTGCTGTTAGTGAAAATGAGTTTAATATAGAGCCTACTCTGCCGTTAGAACAATCTGCAGAGTTGCAATCTGCTATTTCCGCCTCTTATGTTGATGTCCCTTACGAACTGATTAAACCAACCAATTACGAGATGAAAATCGAATTGACAAGTCATACTCCCTATTTTCTGCCGCCCCCGCCGATTATCCCATCACGAGCGCAACGAAGTGCGCCAAATCTGTGATGACTTATTAACTGCTGGCATTATCCGTCATAGTAGTTCCCCTTACGCTTCTGCTATAGTGCCCGTTAGGAAAAAAGATAATACCTTAAGAAAATGTGTTGACTATCGCCCGCTGAACAAAATTACTGTCCGTGACCACTTTCCAATTCCGCTGTTAGAGGATTGTGTTGAACATCTGGGGGGCAAATCGTACTTTACTGTACTAGATTTAGAGAGTGGATTTCACCATGTCAAAATGCATCCTGATTTGATTAAATACACTGCCTTTGTAACACCTGATGGTTAATTTGAGTACGTACGCATGCCGTTTGGCTTATGTAATGGTCCCCCAGTTTTTGCTAGATTTGTATACTTTGTGCTGAAGGACTTGATCAATAGAGGTCAATTAGTGATTTATATGGACGACATATTAATCGCGTCGAGTGATTTTGAAACCCATCTGCAAGTGCTGAAAGAGACACTTTATACCGTACGAGTGAATGGCTTACGCCTTAAATTGTCTAAGTGTCGTTTTGCGCACAAGGAGTTGGAATATTTGGGGTATTTAGCGAACTCTTCCGGTATCACCCCGAAACCAGGTCACCTTCAAGCCATAAAAAGTCTGCCGGAACCCCGGGATAGGAAAGAATTGGAACGCTGTTTGGGTCTCTTTTCTTACTTCCGCCGTTTTGTACCCAACTTTGCCAAAATTGCTTATCCGATGTCGCGCCTGCTGAAAAAGATGCCCCTTACGTTTTTTCTGATGAGTGTCTTAAATCATTCCGAACACTGCAGTCCAAACTGATCGAATCACCAGTGCTGTCTATTTATAACCCGAAGTCTGAAACTGAATTACATTGTGATGCTAGCTCTGCCGGTTTTGGAGCGATGCTCCTGCAGAAACAAACTGATGATAAATTTCATCCTGTGTGTTATTTTTCGAAGACCGCTTCCGTCCCAGAATCCAAATTGCATAGTTATGAATTGGAAACCTTGGCTATCGTTTACGCCCTAAAACGTTTTGAGACATATCTGAAGTTCATTCCGTTTAAGATAATTACAGATTGCAATTCATTAGCGTTAACCCTTAAAAATGGTGGATCTTCCGCGAAAATTGCCCGCTGGGCATTACTTTTAGAAAATTATAACTACACCATTGTACATCGTTCCGGTATTTGTATGCCTCATGTTGATGCACTTAGTAGATTAGAAACTTCTGCATATGTGGGCGATGTGAACCTAGATTTCCTACTACAACTGACGCAAAACCGTGATTCAGAAATTGTCAAACTTCGGAATGTCCTGGAGAACCAAGAAGTTGCTGGGTTTAAGTTGCAAGATGGTGTCGTATATCGCCGATCACCGACTAACGTACTTCAGCTCTATGTCCCTGCCGAAATGATTAACAGCGTCATACGAACAGTGCATGAGAAGCTGGGCCATCTTGCCACTGAAAAGTGTTGTACACAGATTAAAAAACATTATTGGTTTCCGTATATGAAAACTGCCTCAAATGTATTTACTATTCCCCTTCCGCTAATAATAGTAATGCTACCTTGCATACAATTCCGAAAACCCCTCTGCCATTTGATACTCTTCATATTGACCACTTGGGACCCCTTCCGTCCACACCGTCTAGGAAAAAATATCTTCTTGTGGTTATTGATGCCTTTACGAAATTTGTCAAATTGTACCCTGCCGCTACAACTAGATCCAGAGAAGTATGTCACACCTTAGAGACGCAGTATTTCCCCAACTATAGTCGACCTCGCCGAATTGTTAGCGATCGAGGTACGTGCTTCACTTCCGCCGAATTCGCTGATTTTCTGCAGTCCCACCATATAATCCATGTCCAGAATGCCACTGCCTCCCCTCGTGCTAATGGGCAAGTGGAACGTGTCAACCGTGTCTTAAGTCCTATGCTTGCTAAATTGGCCGAACCATTGGATCATGCTGATTGGGTGAAGCAACTTCCGAAAATTGAGTTTGCCTTGAATAATTCCATCCACTCCACAACTAAATTTGCACCCTCCGTCCTCCTTTTTGGTGTCGAACAGCGCGGTGCTGTTATAGATGAGTTAACTGAGCGTTTGGATGATAGGCTTACTGATGAAGTGTCCCTAATAGATACCCGTAAAATTGCCCTTCAGAACATTGTCAAGTCTCAAGAGTATAATACAGAGTACTTTAACAAATATCATCGCCCTGCCGTTAATTTTGAGGAAGGTGATTTTGTCGTTATCAAGAATGTTGATACGACGGCTGGCATAAACAAAAAACTCATTAAGCGATACCGCGGTCCCTATGTCATCCATAAGAAACTTCCGAATGATCGGTATGTCATCCGAGATGTTGAAGGCTCCCAGCTCACACAGCTTCCGTATGATGGTGTGCTGGAGTCGTCTAAACTAAAATTGTGGCTCACGTCTGATTAAAATTGTGCTTTTGATGTCTGACTGCAGGCAACACCCACCGTTTGGTATGGCTTCCAGCCCTCTATGATATATAGTAGGTGGAATCGAGGTCGATTCCTTGTCAGGACGGCCGAGTTGTAAAGTATTTATTTTGTGCAATATTTATATTTAATTTCTATCGATTGTTTATGTTATGTTATGTTCGTGTATACCGATATATTGTAAGCTAGTATTAAGATATCGCTGTTAGTATTAAGATTTATCTGAAAGTGTGGTTCGGCCACACTGATCTTGCCGCTGTCTCTTTTCCGGTTAACCTGACGCTGAACACATGTATATGTAACAGCTGCCGAAAAGAATCGATGAAAAGAGAAACCATCGCGCCTATTTGAATAAATAATTATAGCTATTACAAATAAATATATTTTTATTCATTATTTCTTGTGCAGCGTTGACTGCCAAAACAATAAGTATGGCTCTATTGGAGCCTGAATTAGGTCAACTTTGTTAATATTATCCGAAAAATTTATAAGCCGGCTTTTGCCCGACATGTTGTTGCATTTTTTACAACCGTAAATAGCTGCTGAAAGCTATTTACTGCCCGTAGCATTTTAACATTTTCATTGTTCAACACTACCGTACCAGCAGTAGCTAACAAAACTGCAGACCTTAAATGTACGTACTGTACTGAAGCTGTACGGGACCATTTTTTTTATATGAAGTTTTTGCTGTACGGGAGCTGTACAGGCCTTTACATAGCGGACTACTATATTAAGAGAATGAAGTGTCGAATGATTAATACCCTAAAATGATATATGCTATTAGAGATATGTATGTTGTTCAATAATTTATTTGCAATTATTGCATAGTTTTATAAGTATAAGTTGGCGCTTAGCAATCTATTAAAAATTACTAAAATATTTTAAAAAACATAACAATGTTATTAACGCGTAGCGCGGAAAATTTGCTAGTGTAGCAAAAAGCCGGTTTGAAAAAGCATTTTCTTCTGTTGCTGTTTAAGGGCATACAAATGTCGATGCTTCTCTGCATCTAAGCGCAAAAAAATTCTGAGCAATAATGCGAGATCGCACATTCAGCTCGACAGCCGAAGCAGTGCTGCCATTTAAGCCGTTTCCCCGCTAGATATGACTGGGATCTTCAAAATACAGCTTCTTTTATGACTCATTTCGTATCAGTTTGACTAAATTTATGTATAAGGGAGAAGCCCTAATGTTGGACACCCCTTTGGTTTTTGTGACGTAAGACTGTCCAAAATCAACGTACAGCTTATCTGTTAGTATTGTTGAAAAGCTTGTTGAATTGCGCATCGATTGGTATAAAGCATTTTTCACACATTTCATTCATGTTAAATGATATATTTCACATTTAGGCCCAATATCTCAATGTCCGGTTAGTCAACTTATTCTAAGTTTAGTCGATTTTGAGTCTCTCAATGTTCGGTTAGGAGTATATGAGAAACAAACTAACCGGAAGGCTGGGTCTCGGTTAAAATTTAAAAGCGCGTTGAAATCACGATATATCGATAAGAATCATCGATAAAGCAAACAGCTGTCCCTTGAATTGTATATTTATTTTGTTATTAAAGAAAAATGGCATCGCACAGCAGAGTTTTTTATATTCATTCAATGGAGACGCAATTTGACGAAACAGAGCCAAGAGTTAATAACTCGAGCAGTTATAGGGATAGGGTGAACTATTTCACTGATCTGGATGATACCAAATTTGTTCAGCGGTTCAGGCTAAAACAAGTAGGAACGTTGCAGTCGGACGCAACCGACTGCGGCATACTCGATACCAGTATTAAAACCGGTAAAAAGAGGCCTGATTGCAAAGGGGTACGGATGCGGCAGGGGTGTACGCTACCTTAAAGATTCTCCGATGCAGATGGGGATGCCACCAGCTGTCTTCGTTCCAAATTTGGTGACTCTAGCTCAAAGTTTGTAAAATGTAGGGAAAGGGGGGGGCTGGGGGCAGTATGGGTAGTTGAGGCATCAAAATTTTTGTTGCAGATCTTTGTGAAATGTCAATTGCTATCTTCATACCAAATTTGGTGACTCTAGCTCGAAATTTGTAATAAGTGTGGAAAGGGTGGCTGGGGGGCGGTATGGGTGGGCGAGGCATCCAAATTTTTTGATGCAGATCTATGTGGAATGTCAATTGCTATCTACATACCAAATTTGGTGACTCTAGCTCGAAG
Source organism: Scaptomyza montana (assembly GCA_018904305.1). NCBI lineage: Eukaryota > Metazoa > Arthropoda > Insecta > Diptera > Drosophilidae > Scaptomyza > Scaptomyza montana. Next base: position 335,932 of record JAEIGR010000024.1, on the reverse strand, counting down.
TTTGTAAAAAGTTGGGAAAAGGGGGCTGGGGCGGTATGGGTGGGCGAGGCATCCAAATTTTTGATGCAGATCTTTCTGAAATGTCAATTGCTATCTTCATACCAAATTTGGTGACTCTAGCTCAAAAATTGTAAAAAGTGGGGAAAGGGGGGCGAAATGGAGGGCGTGGCTCCAAAACTTTGATGCAGATTTTTGGGGGTCGTTGCCAGCTATCTTCCTACCAAATTTGGTGGCTCTAGCTGCACAACTCTGGAAGATACACGCATTCCCGTTTTGAGGAAGCGTTGGGGCACATGGGGGTGTCTAGAGCGGTATTGGTGGGCGTGGCATCCAATCTTTTGATGCAGTTTTTGAGGGGTCATCATCACCTATCTTGGCACCAAATTTGGTGGCTATAGCTCAAAAACTGTGGGAGACATAGGCTTTTTTGACTTTAAAATTCGGGGGGGCTGGGGGCGGAGTGGGTGGGCGTGGCTCCAAAATTTTTTGATTCAGCTTTTTGGGGGTGGCTAGTAGCTATCTTCTTACCAAATTTGGTAGTTATAGCTGTAAGGATGTGCGAAATATGTGGATTTATCGGTTTTGAGTTATCGAATTTATCGATTTGCCAGCCCCCCAGTTATCGTAGAACACCCATCTTGACACTTTAATTTACTATCCCATAGATAAAGAGAATTGGAAAGTTTCGAGTCTCTAGCTAGAAGGGTGTGGAAAAAACTTGCACACATACGGACGGACAGACGGACAGACACCATGACGGACATTGCACAAAACCAATATACTCTTTACCTTCGGTATCAAGTATTAATATGCAAAATTTGCCTGTCACCAACCAAAACAAAAACAAAAAACATCTCGCTATAAATGGCAACGCTGTGTATATATGTGGCAACGCTGTTAAGGCGATAGTTACTTATCGATGAAAGGTTATTTTGGCTTTGAGAAAACCAAACTGTTTTAACTCGACCAGCAAAATAATGCGGCAGTTAGCTAAACGAAAATTTAACCGGACATTCGTCAAAAACGGGAATGCGTGTATCTTCCAGAGTTGCGGAGCTAGAGCCTCCAAATTTGGTGGGAAGATAGCTGTTAACGACCCCCAAAAAACTGCTTCAAAGTTTTGGAGCCACGCCCACCCATTACGCCCCAGCCCCCCGCATTTTGAAATCAGAAATGGCTATATCTCCCACAGTTTTTGAGCTATAGCCACCAAATTTGGTGCCAAGATAGGTGATGATGACTCCCTAAAAACTGCATCAAAAGTTTGGATGCCACGCCCACCCATACCGCCCCCAGCCCCCCTTGCCCCACTTTTTACAAACTTCGAGCTAGAGTCACCAAATTTGGTATGTAGATAGCAATTGACATTCCACATAGATCTGCATCAAAAATTTGGATGCCTCGCCCACCCATACCGCCCCCAGCCCCCCTTTCCCCACTTATTACAAATTTCGAGCTAGAGCCACCAAATTTGGTATGAAGATAGCAATGAAGATAGCAATTGACATTTCACAAAGATCTGCAACAAAAATTTTGATGCCACAACTACCCATACCGCCTCCAGCCCCCCCTTTCCCTACATTTTACAAACTTTGAGCTAGAGTCACCAAATTTGGAAGGAATATAGCTGGTGGCATCCCCATCTGCATCGGAGAATCTTTAAGGCAGCGTACACCCCCTGCCGCATCCGTACCCCTTTGCAATCAGGCCTCTTTTTACCGGTTTTAATATTGGTATCGAGTATGCCGCAGTCGGTTGCGTCCGACTGCAACGTTTCCACTTGTTTGCTTTGCCCAGCACCAAAATGACATGTGTGTGTGTGTGTTATATTTTATTGTTATGTAATCATCTTTCGCTACACCAGCAAAACATATGCGCGCATCAATAACAACACACACACATATATATATATGCAATTTGGGCGCTTTTTTTATTTAATAAAAATTAATTATTAGAATTCCCTTTAGATTTACTTCTATCAACTGCGAGAAAATTCATAAAAAGTATCATAGCAGTGACAGTCTTACTTAATAACAAATTTTACATAAATTCCATTTTACATACATACATATAAATAAATAACTAAATCATAATTTTTATAAAAATTGTCGACCCAAAAGCCAGCACCTGTTCAAAATTCAAGTCATATACATAAATAAACATAGATGTTGAGGCAGGTCAGAGCAAACCGAGTCGAACTTACAAACAAATGCATTCGACACCACCAGATTAACAACCACATGCACATTATATTCAAAAGCATGTGCACACACACCGAAATGCGTTCTTGGCTGCTACTACAGAGATGGACTCATTGATATTATTATGTAAATATCGATATTATTATTAGTATTGCACATTCGTTTTACATAGTAAGTAAGTCGAGTGGCCAACTTGTTAATGTAGAAAATAAGCCTGCTCGTCGATGTGCGTCAAGTTAGCAACGACTATCGCCAGCAACGAATATCGGATGTTGACTCACGAGTTGGGACCACCGATTAATTTCAAGTTTTAGACGTTTTCAGCATGGAATCAAATAAAAATTGATGCAGTAATGTTAAAAAATTAATTATTTATTGTTTTCATGCACCGTTTGGCATATTTCAGCTTTTAAAATGGGTGAAACAAGTGATTAAAAAATCGCAAATCCAGCATATCTTAAATATCTCATCTCAGCAAGGATGGCCCCGAATAAGATATATATACGTTTGAAGCCTACAATTTCACCTATTTAATAAAAAAAATTAACAAAATTAATCAGCCAGTTTTTAAGTAATTTGTGAAAGAGTGCAGCTACCTCGGTACCTGCCCCATACAAAATGACAGCCAAAATACATGCATGGTTCTCAAGCCTTAATAACTTTTCTCACAAGACATGGCCCCGAATGAGGCATATACCAAATTAAAGCTACATGCATGGAGAAGCTATAACAATTAAATTTAGAAAAATCAATCAGCCAGTATTTGAGAAAATTAATTATATATTATACCCAATTCACACTAGGGCACATCTAATACCCAATTCACACTAGGGCACATCACTGGGAACGATGAGAAGATGTGAAATTCGTGTTCACATTGCAACATCTAACATCTAACATCAAGCTTCTTCTTCTTCTTCAATTGTAAAAGTGACGCGTATTTCAGCACAAATTTTTTTCTCTTTTAAAAAATAAATATTTGTTTATGTAATAGCTATAATTATTTATTAAAATAGGCGCGATGGTTTCTCTTTTAATCGATTCTTTTCGGCAGCTGTTAATAATCGAAATCTATAATAAAGAACCAAATTTTACAATTAATGCATTACAAATATTGCAAAAACATCGCGAATTTATTAAAATTACTGAATTCGAAAACGAATACATAGAATTTTTTCAAAGTATTGCTAGCCCATTAATTGGTTGTTCCAAAACTGAGAAGGGCATGGTGTTGAGTACATTACCATATGTAATGGTAAAAACTATCAGTGAAACACATGCAATACTTGGCACAGAAACTATATTGATGCTGCGCATACACCGCTAAAAACTCCATTTTCTATTAAACAATGGAATGGAATGTATAAGCGAAGAAAATAAATGATTATAAAGACAATGAGCAGTATCGCAAGTAATGCATCGATATATCGATTGATGTATCGATCTATGCATCGCATGCTCATCATTGCTCACATACCTTATTAATATGGCGCGAAATATGTAAACAAACTAATTATTATTACTATGGTCTGTTTAACGTAAAACAGATCACTATTTTAATATATCCACAATAGATTGCCGCTGAACTGTCAACGTCAAGAGATATACCAAATGTCCCCAAAATATACGTTGTGGGGACTGTCCCCAAAATAATGCAATTTTCCCCAAAATATGCGTTAGTTATGAATACTGTCCTGAAAGTATACCTCGTTCATATATATACATACATACTGTAGTGTATTCATATATGTAATTTCAAACAAGTGGAAACGTTGCAGTCGGACGCAACCGACTGCGGCATACTCGATACCAGTATTAAAACAGGTAAACAGAGGCCTGATTGCAAAGGGGTTCGGATGCGACAGGGGTGTACGCTGCCTTAAAGATTCTCCGATGCAGATGCCACAAGCTATCTTCCTTACAAATTTGGTGACTCTAGCTAGAAGTTTGTAAAAAGTGGGGAAAGGGGAGCTGGGGGCGGTATGGGTGGGCGTGGCATCCAAATTTTTGATGCAGATCTATGTGGGATGTCAATTGCTATCTACATACCAAATTTGGTGACTCTAGCTCGAAATTTGTAAGTTTGTTGAGAAAGGGGGGCTGGGGGTGGTATGGGTGGACGTGGCATCCAAATTTGTGCTACAGATCTTTGTGAAATGTCAATTGCTATTTTCATACCAAATTTGGTGACTCTAGCTCGAAGTTTGTAAAAGGTGGGGAAAGGGGGGCGAAATGGGTGGGCGTGGCTCCAAAACTTTGATGCAGATTTTTGGGGGTCGCTGCCAGCTATCTTCTTACCAAATTTGGTACTTCTAGCTGTAAGGATGTGCGAAATATGTGGATTTATCGGTTTTGAGTAATCGAATTTATCGATTTGCCTGCCCCCCAGTTATCGTAGAACCCACATCTTGCCACTTTAATTTACTATCCTATAGATAAAGAGAATTGGAAAGTTTCAAGTCTCTAGCTTGAAGGGTGTGGAAAAAAGTTGCGAACATATGGACGGACAGACGGACGGACACCATGACGGACATTGCACAAAACCAATATACTCTTTACCTTCGGTATCGAGTATAAAAACATATTAAATACAACTTTTACACTTTGTTGCAAGTTTAAATAAACCTAAACACGCTCAGCATAAACATATATATGTATGCGCATACCAAAGCACATACATACATATGGTCTTCGCGTGAAGGTAATATGAAGCCTCTTTAGAAGGCCAAACCAGTGTGAGACCGTTGACCAACGGCAAACGCTGCGCTTGCACTTTAGTCACACGTATGAGTACAATCGCTCTCCCTCTCATTGTAGCTGTTAACTGATAACAGCATAAGTTTATAACTGTTAGGCATAAGCCAAGAACATTTTTGATTTCATTAAAGACTTTGAATAATCAGAAGCTCCAAGAAACCAATTGTGTTTTAATATAAAGGATCAACTTAATACATGGCGACCGTGACAACAACAAAAGCAGCTTTAACAACAAACACGACGTCAACTATATCAGCAGCAACGGATGGAATCAACATTACTATGTTCTGAGTGAGTAAGGTGATATTACTGAGTCGCTTCAATATCCATACGCATCACACTGGATGAGTATAGGGCAAGGAAAATAACAGAAGCCCTTCGGCCGTTATTGTTACATATATAAACATCCAGCACATTTCAAGTGGCTGGTTCTATGATCGCGAGAGAATGCAGCGGGCACAATCAAAGCTGCGTCAGCAGTCTCACGCTTTGACCGGTCGTTATATATATGTATATACCTCGCTCTCCGTCAAATAGGCTGAATACATAATGTTCTTTTATATACGGCTCTGACACTGACTTCTCTGCCAAAGCAGCGCCAGGCTTTTGAACTAAATCATAAGCCAAGTGATTTAATTAAATAAAGAAACTCCAGAGCAAACAGTTCTCTGTTTTCATTTTTGAAAGCTCTGTTATCATTTCAAAGCAATCAGTACTATGTTACAATCAAATTATTACACCAGTGTTCGTGTGCTGGTGTCGTTGCCGGGGTGTACGGGGTGTGTTTTTATACAATTCACACATGTGAAACAGGGTATATTGAGTTTTTTTATGAATCTGTAACGCCTTAAAGGAATGATGGGAGACCCCATAAACTATATATCAAAATGATCAGGAAGAGCTCAGGAATTGATTTCCGTCCGTCCGTCCGTCTGTCCGTCTGTCTGTTTCAACACGATTTCCGGCCAAACTGCTGAACCGATATTGATGAAAATTTCAAAGATTGCTTAGATCATGTCGGTTTTGTTCACTATGAACTTTCATCCCGATCGGAGCATTCTACGACATAGCCACCATACAAATTGACCATATCGTACTATCAATTGTTGTTGCTGTCGTGCACTTTCAAGTACCTTAATATATACATAGCTCATTTGCTTCAAAAGTGGTATAACGCAAATTGTTGTTGTTGTTGTCGCACACGAACAAGTAAAAAACAAGTGGAAACGTTGCAGTCGGACGCAACCGACTGCGGCATACTCGATACCAGTATTAAAACCGGTAAAAAGAGGCCTGATTGCAAGGGGTACGGATGCGGCAGGGGTGTACGCTGCCTTAAAGATTCTCCGATGCAGATGGGGATGCCACCAGCTATATTCCTTCCAAATTTGGTGACTCTAGCTCAAAGTTTGTTAAATGTAGGGAAAGGGGGGGCTGGGGGCGGTATGGGTAGTTGTGTCATCAAAATTTTTTTGCAGATCTTAGTGAAATGTCAATTGCTATCTTCATACCAAATTTGGTGACTCTAACTCGAAATTTGTAATAAGTGGGGCAAGGGGGGCTGGGGGCGGTATGGGTGGGCGAGGCATCCAAATTTTTGATGCAGATCTATGTGGAATGTCAATTGCTATCTACATACCAAATTTAATGACTCAAGCTCGAAGTTTGTAAAAAGTGGGGCAAGGGGGGCTGGGGGCGGTATGGGTGGGCGTGGCATCAAAATTTTTGATGCATATCTTTGTGAAATATCAACTGCTATCTTCATACCAAATTTGGTGACTCTAGCTCGAAATTTGTAAAAAGTTGGGAAAGGGGGGCTGGGGGCGGTATGGGTGGGCGTGGCATCAAAATTTGTGATGCAGATCTTTGTGGAATGTCAATTGCTATCTTCATACCAAATTTGGTGGCTGTAGCTCGAAAATTGTAAAAAGTGGAGAAAGGGGGGCGAAATGGAGGGCGTGGCTCCAAAACTTTGATGCAGTTTAACAGCTATCTTCCCACCAAATTTGGAGGCTCTAGCTCCACAACTCTGGAAGATACACGCATTCCCGTTTTTGACGAAGCGTTGGGGTGGATGGGGGCGGCTAGGGCAGTATCGGTGGGCGTGGCATCCAAACTTTTGGTGCAGTTTTTAGGGGGTTGCTAATAGCTATCTTCTTACCAAATTTGGTACTTCTAGCTGTAAGGATGTGCGAAATATGTGGATTTATCGGTATTGGGTTATCGAATTTATCGATTTGCCAGCCACCGAGTTATCGTAGAACCCCCATCTTGACACTTTAATTTACTATCCCATAGATAAAGAGAATTGGAAAGTTTCAAGTCTCTAGCTTGAAGGGTGTGGAAAAAACTTGCACACATACGGTAGGACAGACGGACAGACGGACAGACACCATGACGGACATTGCACAAAACCAATATACTCTTTACCTTCGGTATCGAGTATAAAAAAAATAGTCCCTGTGTGAAAATTAGTCCGGGTGTGCGGGCGGTGTGTGTATGCTTGGGAACGTGTGCTGGTGTTGATGTCGTTGTGCGCGGGGTAAGTGTATGCCTGTGTGCGTGCTGGGGTCGATGCCGGCAGTACACTGCAGTGTGGAGTGTTTGTGTATGCCTGTGAGTGTGTGCTGGTGTCGATGCCGGGTGTGCGGGGTGTGTGTATTGTAGTATACACATATATCCAGTGTACACTGTACACACTTCAGATATATTAAACAGCAACACTTTGTTGTTGTCTAAACATTAAATAGAGCAACGATACTTTGTCGTTGCATAAACAATAAGCTAAGCACCCAGTGCTGGTAACATGATCGCGAGAGAATGCAACGCGCACAACGATGCCGCGTAAGCGTTCTCACGCTTTGACCATTTACAATACATATATGCATACTCTCACTCTCTTTACATTATATGCGAAACTATGTACGGCTCTCACGCTGACTTCTCTGCCGAAGCAGTGGCCAGCTTGAGCTGAAGGCCGCAAGAAAAGTGCTAAGGAACACCATCAGAGCCAGCAAAAAGGAGTGTTTCCTTAAGCTGTGTGACTCAGCCGACAAGGACCCTTGGGGAAGAGCCTACAAGACGGTCTTCAAGCGTGTCAGCCAAGGCACCAACGCCACGCCTATGGAGCTAGATCGCATGAAGGAAATAGTGGCGACTCTGTTTCCTCAGTGCGCAAACCCGCTTTCGTGAGCTGGCGCGGCTTCCATGCATGAAGGTGTCTCTCCAGTTTCTTTGGAAGAAGTGCAGCTGGCAGCACGGAAGCTATCAGCCAATAAAGCGCCTGGACCAGATGGTGTCCCAAATCGGTGCCTGCATCTAGCAATCATGCTCCAGCCAGAATTGTTTGCTTTGATGTACGCCAAATGTCTGCGAGAAGGCATCTTTCCGGACAGGTGGAAGGTGCAGAAACTCGTCCTGCTGCCTAAGCCAGATAAGCCTCCTGATGACCCGTCAGCATACCGGCCTACTTGTCTCATTGACAATAGTGCCAAGGTCTTCGAGACAATCATAGCTGCTAGGCTGGATGATGCCGAGCAGAATGCTGGAGGACTATCACCGCTCCAATTCGGCTTCAGGAGGGCGAGATCTACTACCGATGCCATCAGGTCGTTAGTCAGTATAGCCGCAGAAGCAATCTCAGGCACCCGCTGGCGCTTTGGCAGTAAGCATTACTGTCTCGTTGTGACCATTGATGTTAAGAACGCTTTTAACTCCGCGAATTGGAGCTTCATTTTGGATGCCCTGGTTAGTTTTAGAGTGTTAGACTACCTTGTAGCAATCGTGAGGAGCTACTTTGACAACCGTAGGCTGCGTTACCAAACATATGAGGGGGAGAAGGAGTACGCCATTTCTGCAGGTGTTCCACAAGGATCTGTCCTGGGTCCTCTCCTGTGGAACATCATGTATGACGGGATTCTACAGCTTCAGTGTTACCGGATGGTGCCAGCGCTATTGGATATGCTGACGACGTCGCTCTGGTGCTGGTAGCTAAAGACCTACGGCGAGTTACAGAGCTCTGCGATTGGTGCTTAGACGCAGTGACGCGGTGGCTGTCGTCTGTTGGTCTTCAACTAGCTGCCCAAAAGACGGAGGCGGTGCTCATCAGCAGCCGTAAAAAGGTGGAGTATGTGGATTTCACGGTGGGAGGCGTCACAAAGCGGTCCAAGGATTGTATCCGCTATCTTGGTGTGGTCATAGATCGGCGCTTAAACTTTGGCGAGCACCTGGCATTCGTTCATCGGAAGGCAGCTGAATCCGTGCGAGCCCTTGCGAGGATGATGCCAAATACGCGGGGTCCTAAACAGCAAACGAGGCTGCTGCTCACGAGCGTCCTGAAATCCACAGTGCTGTATGCTGCTCCAATTTGGGTCGGCGCAACTTCGGTGGCCACCTACATGAAGGGTATCGCGTCGTCATACCGGCTCTCTGCCCTTCGCATCTGCTGCGCCGTCCGCACAGTCTCCTCAGATGCAGCGCTGGTGGTTGCTGGGATGATCCCGATCCACAGCTTAGCAGTAGAAGCCGCAGCGGTTCTGGAAGCAGCACCAACGGAGAGAAGAGCAGCTAGGGCTGCAGCCCGCGAGCGGAGCCTAGAGGCCTGGCAGCGGCACTGGAATACTTCCACAAAAGAGCGTTGGACGCACCTATTGATACCCGATGTGCGGCGATGGCTAGAGAGGAAGCACGGGTCAGTCACCTTCTACCTCACTCAGCTGCTAACGGGACATGGTTGCTTTAGGAGCTACTTAAAGCGGTTCAAGCACGACTCCAGTTCAGAGTGTAGCTGGTGCGGAGATGGTACGGAGGAGGACGTAAGCCATGTTTTCTTCCAGTGTGGGCGCCCAGGAACGTCTGCAGGTGGAGACCCTGATTGGTCAGCCCCTTTCGCCAACAAACCTGGTGGAGCTTATGCTAGAGAGGGAGGCGGTATGGCATGCGGTTTGCGAACTCGTAGCTTCTACGATGGCGGAGCTGAGGCGTCTGGAACGCTTAGCGCGATGGCTGCATAGAAATTGTTTTTGTTTCTGCGAAGCAATGCTTCGCGGCGGTCCCGCAGAGTCTGGCAATGTCTATGATTGTATTTATTGTATAGTTTAATGTAGGTTATTATTTATCACAACGGAATAAAAAAAAAAAAAAAAAACACACCCATCCAGGCTTACCCACACACACCGACACACACACCCAAGCTCACACACACCCAGGCATATACTCACGCACACACCGGCATCCACGCACACCCGCACATATCACCCAGGCTTACCCACACACACACAGGCACACACACCACGGCTTACAGAGGAGGACATATGTGAGGCCTTGAAAAAGCAGCTGCATATAGAAGCTATCTTGGTGGAAGATATCCATCTAAGAGAGGTTTACGGTTCGACGCAGACGGCTTCCATCGAGCTGCCTGTGGATGAAGCTAGGAAGCGTCTTGCCGCTGGAGTCGTGAATGTCGATTGGAAAGGAATGGATTACAGTCAAGAGTTGCTTCAAATGCATGGAGCTCGGCCACTTTGCAAGGGAATGCAAGAGCACGGTGGACAGGTCTAAGCAATGCCGTAGATGCGGACAAGAAAACCACATTGCAAAGGACTGCACAACAAAGCCACAGTGCATGCTGTGCATGAGTAATAAAACAAGGGCTGACCATGCGGCTGGCAGTTGAAAATGTCCAGTATTCCGGAGAGCACTTGCACAGCGAAGATGAAGATTAAACAGTTAATCTTAACAATTGTGAGGCCGCACAGGCACTTCTGACGCAGTCGGCAAGTGAAAAGCATACTGACATAGCTCTTATTTGCGAGCCATTCAAAAGGATACCAGGGACCGGATGGGTAGCCAGCAGAGACGGTAAGGCGGCCATATGGTCCATAAACACGACACCCCGAGAAGTCAATGCAGACCACAACGGATTTGTTAGGGCACGGATAAGCAGCGTTACATTCTACAGCTGTTACGCAGCTCCAAGCTGGGGACTGGGAGAGTTCAAAAACATGCTGGAGGAAATCGTGGATGATGCACGCGGACGATCCCCGATAGTTAAAGATGGCGACTTCAACGCATGGGCAGTAGAACGGGGCAGCAGAGAAACAAACACCAGGAGCTTCTTCTTTTTGGAAGAGTTCTCTGCACTGGATGTAACTCTCATGAATGATAGGAAATCGCTTACTTCTGGACGAGCAAACTTTTGTAGACCTGTTAAACTATCTGGAATGGGAAAGTGGCCCTGCAGAGGATGGCAAACCAACTAGGAAGAAACCTAGCTGATGCTTGCAACGCATCAATGCCTAGGCGGAAACAAAGAAGGCGTGGATCACCTTGCTACTGGTGGAATGATGAGATTAGCCAGCTGAGGAAAAAGTGCATATGTGCAAGGCGACTCTTCCAAAGAGCCTGAGATCGCCCGGACTTTGACCGCAGAGCCTAGGACTTCCGGAGGGCTAAGCGGGATTTGAAGCATAGCATCAAGCACAGTAAAGCCAACTGCTTTTGCCAGATATGTGAAGAGGCCGACATCAATCCCTGGAGAATGGCCTATAAGGTGGTAACCAAGAAAGTAAAGAGCCAAACCAAGCCAAGGACAACATGCCCAGTGAAGCTACGGAAAATCGTAGTGGCCCTGTTTCCACAACACCCCCGGGTGAAAATGGAAAGCTCCACACTTGACTCGGAGCACATAAGTCCAGTAACGACCGACGAGGTGACTGCGGCAGTCAGACAGATTGGTGACCAAAAGACTCCAGGGCCCGATGGTATACCAAACAAAGTGCTAAAGCTTGCAATCGCCGCGGAGTCCCAGGAATTTGCGGACACCTACACTCACTGCTTACAGGAGGGAGTATTCCTAAGAGTATGGAAAGTCCAGCGACTCATCCTGATGCCAAAAGGAGACAAACCAGTCGAAGAACCCACGGGCTTTAGACTGATTTGTCTGCTTGACATATAATAACCAACCTCAAAAGCGACAAAGAAAAAGTAACAGCGGGGTGTCAAAAATGGACACATCCGAAAATTTTCAAGCATTTGCCTCGGAACAGGAAGAAACAATAACCCATTCATAATTGTTATTATGAATGATAACCCGCTTAAGTGTGTAATAGACACTGGGTCAACAATAAATTTAATGAATAAAAATTACCTAAAATTTCCAATAAAATACACTGAACTTAACGTTGATGCCATTAACGGTAACATTAAATTAACATCAAGCATAACAATAGGAGCATGTAAATTATGTCCATCCAAACAGGAGTTCTTTATACATGAATTTTCAAATCGATACGATTTATTGTTAGGGAGAAATTATTTAGAAGCTTGTAAGGCAAAAATAAATTACGAAGAAGGAGCTGTAACTTTAGGAGAATATACATTCTTATTTAAGTACGACCCCAATATAAATGTAGAAGAAGAAACGGCACCAGAGTGTCTAGACCCACCTTCGTCGGAAGACTTAGAATTCAATTTCGTGATAAACGAAGAATTAAAAGAGTCCAACGAATTTCGCTTAGATCATCTTAACGATGAAGAGAAAAGGTGTGTGTCAAAAATTCTTCACAAAAATCGAGACATATAGTACCATGAAGGTGACAATTTGACTGTTAAACATTCGATAATTACAAAACATGAGGACTCGATTTACAAGAGACCCTACAAGTATTCCCAAATTCAACACGATGAAATAGACAGACAAATAAAAGATATGTTAGAGCAAAAGATAATAAGGAAATCTCAGTCTCCATATAATTTGCCTGTATTAGTAATCCCAAAGAAGTTAGATGCATCAGGAAAACAAAAATATAGAGTAGTAATAGACTACAGATTTCTAAACGAAATCACTATTGATGACAAATTTCCTATTCCAATAATGGATGAAATTTTAGATTAACTTGGCCGATGCCAATATTTCACAACTCTTGATTTAGCAAAAGGCTATCACCAGATCCAGATGGATCCGAAATCCATACCTAAGACAGCATTTTCCACTAAACATGGCCACTACGAATATATTTGGTCTAAAAAATGCTCCAGCAACGTGTCAACGTTGCATGAACAATTTATTGGAAGATTTAATCTACAAAGATTGTTTAATCTACTTAGATGACATAATAGTGTACTCCACTTCATTGGAAGAACACATTTTGTCATTGAATAAGGTATTTGACAAACTAAGGGAAGCCAACTTAAAATTACAACTAGACAAGTGTGAATTTCTAAAAAAGGAAACAGAATTTCTAGGACACATAGTGACAACAGAAGGATTAAAACCTAATCTAAATAAAATTGAAGCAGTAATGAAATATCCTATTCCAAAGGTTTGTGTGGATTTTATAGAAAATTCATTCTAAATTTCGCAAACATCGTCAAACCCATGACACTTAAGTTAAAGAAAGGAGCAAAAGTAGACATAAAGGATACATCATATATCTCAGCATTCGAGAAATCAAAACTACTGATAACTTCTGATCCAATTCTTACTCATCCCGATTATGACAAACCATTTTGTCTCACAACAAATGCAAGTAATGTAGCTCTAGGAGCGGTATTGACACAAAATCACAAGCCTATTTGTTTTGCCAGCAGAACTCTAAACAAACATGAAATAAATTATTCAGCTATAGAGAAAGAACTATTAGCAGTAGTTTGGGCAACAAAAACTTATAGAAGCTATCTATATGGTAGAAAATTCGAAATACTAAGCGATCACAAACCATTAATATGGTTAAACAATTTAAAAGAACCGAATATGAAACTTGATTATACAATCAAATGCTTACCGGGTAAAGAAAACCATGTCGCAGACGCACTATCACGTTTGCAAATACAAGAAAATCTATTGGGAGAAGAAATGAGTCAAGCAACATGGGCTACCATTCATAGTGCCCAAGAAGATAACCAAAGTTACATTCAAATATCTGAAAGACCATTAAACTATTACAACAGACAAATCGAACTCATCAAAGGAAACGACAATAAGACACAATATACTAATTATTTTCATAAGAAAAACATAAAGATAACTTATACCGAAATGACTAATACTAAAGCTAAAGAAATAATAAAAGAATATTTATGTTCAAAAACGACTCCGATTTTTCAAAACGCTTATGTACAAATAATAAACCCAGAAAGTAAAATAAAAGTAATGAGAAGCTCATCAAAATTAACAGACTTACAAACGTACGCAGAATTCAAAGAACAAATACTTCAAAATTTGACACATTAATTGAAGTTAATAGCCGAGACTGGTTAGAAACAAAAGAGCCATATTAAAAGTTTTTGATTTAAGCTTAGTACGCAGGAACTAGAAATATTTCAAGCTGTGTCAAACTCCATATAAAAAAATCGCTAGAAATAATTTCTGGACATAATTTCTAGAGATATTTCTTATGAGTGTATGCAGCAGCAAGAAATGTATACTCAAAAATGTTGAGAGTTGCCACATTGATTACATTGAAGTGGATCGTGTGGATTGCATTAAACAGCTAAATTTCTGCTAGAAAAAATGAGCAGCACATTATTGCTAGGCGTCAATTGTTAAATGGAGGGAATTTTGAGTGGCAAATATGATAAACGTGGTGTAAAACAATAATCAAACAACGATAAGATAAAACAAGTGGAAACGTTGCAGTCGGACGCAACCGACTGCGGCATACTCGATACCAGTATTAAAACCGGTAAAAAGAGGCCTGATTGCAAAGGGGTACGGATGCGGCAGGGGTGTACGCTGCCTTAGAGATTCTCCGATGCAGATGGGGATGCCACCAGCTATATTCCTTCCAAATTTGGTGACTCTAGCTCAAAGTTTGTAAAATGTAGGGAAAGGGGGGGCTGGGGGCGGTATGGGTAGTTGTGTCATCAAAATTTTTTTTGCAGATCTTAGTGAAATGTCAATTGCTATCTTCATACCAAATTTGGTGACTTTAACTCGAAATTTGTAATAAGTGGGGCAAGGGGGGCTGGGGGCGGTATGGGTGGGCGAGGCATCCAAATTTTTGATGCAGATCTATGTGGAATGTCAATTGCTATCTACATACCAAATTTAATGACTCTAGCTCGAAGTTTGTAAAAAGTAGGGCAAGGGGGGGCTGGGGGCGGTATGGGTGGGCGTGGCATCAAAATTTTTGATGCATATCTTTGTGAAATATCAATTGCTATCTTCATACCAAATTTGGTGACTCTAGCTCGAAATTTGTAAAAAGTTGGGAAAAGGGGGCTGGGGTCGGTATGGGTGGGCGTGGCATCCAAATTTGTGATGCAGATCTTTGTGGAATGTCAATTGCTATCTTCATACCAAATTTGGTGGCTGTAGCTCGAAAATTGTAAAAAGTCTCGAAAGGGGGGCGAAATGGAGGGCGTGGCTCCAAAACTTTGATGCAGATTTTTGGGGGTCGTTGCCAGCTATATTCCTACCAAATTTGGTGGCTCTAGCTCCACAACTCTGGAAGATACACTCATTCCCGTTTTTGACGATGCGTTGGGGTTGGATGGGGGTGGCTAGGGCAGTATTGGTGGGCGTGGCATCCAAAATTTTGGTGCAGTTTTAAGGGAGTCATCATCACCTATCTTGGCACCAAATTTGGTGGCTATAGCTCAAAAACTGTGGGAGATATAGCCATTTCTGATTTCAAAATGCGGGGGGCTGGGGGCGTAATGGGTGGGCGTGGCTCCAAAACTTTGATGCAGTTTTTTGGGGGTCGTTAACAGCTATCTTCCCACCAAATTTGGTACTTCTAGCTGTAAGGATGTGCGAAATATGTGGATTTATCGGTATTGGGTTATCGAATTTATCGATTTGCCAGCCCCCCAGTTATCGTAGAACCCCCATCTTGACACTTTAATTTACTATCCCATAGATAAAGAGAATTGGAAAGTTTTAAGTCTCTAGCTTGAAGGGTGTGGAAAAAACTTGCACACAAACGGACGGACAGACGGACAGACACCATGACGGACATTGCACAAAACCAATATACTCTTTACCTTCGGTATCGAGTATAATTAATCAACGCAGTGAGGGAAAACAATAGCATTTGGGACCTTACACACGCAAAGCATATGGATGCAAATTTTGTTTAAAAAATTCAATTAAAATACAGGCAATTAAATGTAAACACAAGTATTACTCTTTCACCTTTTCGTTTTGCCATTTTTTGCGCTTTTGGGATTTTTCCGGTATTTTTAAGGGGCACACTGGGTCTTAGCATACAAACTAGAAATAATGTGTTAATTTCTATCAGAAATAATTCTAGTTCCTAAGTACTAAACTTTAAGGCTAAGGCTTTGTAAATGAGGCGTGTGTGCCTGCCGCCGCGCCGAGTTTACTTAGCCAGAGGGAGTTGGTAGTCGCATGCCAACTACCGAAGACCGACCATACGTGGTGAAGAGCCACATGCTGCTCGAGGTGCCCCTGCTCTAGACTAAATATGGTGGATCTAGAGAGGACAACTCGAAAAAAAACCCGTAATCACCGGTGTTACCGTACCGTGTCCCTGTGATGAATGGCACTACGTTAGTGTGTCTTATAACGGTGGCTTCCGGATACCTGGCACCTCCGGTCGTATAAGTGCCCGATCCGGGGTATGAGGCTCTGCCCCGGGGGATACCCTTTCCTCATCACTCGTGGGACCAAAACATGGAAACTACTGAAAATAAAATTTTAAAAACCGGGTGCTCTAGCAGCCCCAAATCGACTAACGTCAAACATATCCGGGAGTCTGAGGTAGCTACGGACGTTTGTTCACAAAGCTCCAGCACCGACACCATCACCAAGGAGGTTGAAGAAGCCCTTCTTGCCTCTCCTAAGGCCGAGAAACCCAAGAGAATCGCTCTATCGGGAGCTGCAAGAAAGAGACTGCGCAGACACCTTGCAAATGGCATTCCCATGGAGGAGGCTAAGAGGCTCGCACAGAAGCCTATTGGCCCACCCATGGCTATGCCCAGCAGAAGTGGTGTAGCGAACAAGCGGGGTAGATCGGCAAACACGACCCCAGAAGAGGCGTCGAATAAGAGGGTCATGCTGAAGACCGCGGCACCTAGTGCCCTGGCGAAGGGTGATCCTGCAAGCGTGTTGCTTGCCACGGCTGGGCAAGTAGCACAGGAGCAGCCACCCCAAACCGGTGGTATGGCCTCTTATAGGGATGTTGCCAGCTCATCGAAGATGGCAATACTCCCAGCCGACTACCCCAACAGTTTGCTCACTACGGAGCAGCTTGGCAGCATCCAAGCCGCCATCTTATCAAGGGTGATGGAGCTAAGGCATGGCTCTGTGAAGCCGTTATTCTCTGGCTGCACCTTTAGACCAGGATGGATGGCCATCACTTGCGGAAATGCGGAGACGGTTGAGTGGCTGTGCACAGAGGTGCCTAAGCACCGGCTGTGGAAGGATGCCCGCATTAAGGTAGTCCCCGCGGCAGAGGCTCCACGTGCCGCTGTTTTCATTGGCTTCTTTCCGCTTCCGAATGCGGACATGAAGACGGACGAGATTCTGAAGCTCGTCGAAGGTCAGAATAGCGGGCTGCGAGTGGGAGACTGGCGCGTTTTTCACCGGGAGATGAGGCAGCACATGGCTATTACTACCTTAGCACTTGACCCTGTTTCGGCCAACCAGCTGAAATCGCTAGGATTCCAGCTGAACTTCGCGTGGGGCAAGGCTACCCTTAAGCCTAAGGCCAGCGCGCAGTCGAAAGAACAGGCAGTGGCTCATGCTCTCGTAGCGGAGAAGCCCACCTGCTCCAAGACTGCCATACCGGACGCGGCTGCAACAACACCACAGGGTGTCGCTGAGGAGACTCATGCGACCCCTGGGCTGCCTGCAGCTAACAGCACAGTCTGAACCCCCAGCGGTGGTGCGGCATGTGGCACCGTAGCTGCCCAGAAGCCCGCAGCACCGAAAAAGATCCTGCGCCCTCCCTTTTACGGGCGCATCACGCGCGGAACCGGGCGCGTGAATAAGGGTGCGAGACGCACTTTAGAGGAAGAGGCCCTTCTGAGCACAAACCGAGGCAATGAGCCCACATTTATTAATGCAATCAGAGAGGAAGTCCTCGACCTAACTCTCTGTAGTCTTAACATGCTGTCCGTTGTCTCAAACTGGCACGTTGCGAGTGAGATCACTATGTCAGATCACCAGCACATTAGATTTGATATAGGATATGCCTTGCAATGTAGCCTAGTTACTAGAAATCCCAAGACACCAACTGGGATCTTTTCTGTTTTGAACTTGAGCAATCCAGAGACTGCTCCACCCGTCCGATATTGTCCATTGACGAGCTAGAGCGTGAAGCTACTGTGCTTCGTACGAACATTAAATCGGCTTATCACGCTATCTGCGAACAAAAAGTTCGTAAGAACAGAAGGGCTGTTCCCTGGTGGAACAAGAGCCTTGACGATCTCAAAAAGGCTGCGCGAAAGCTCTTCAATAAAGCAAAGAGTGGGAAAACCACATGGGATTCCTACAAATCTGCTTTAACGCTCTATAATAAAGAGCTGAGAAGGTCCAAACGGGCTACATGGCGCCAACACTGCGGGCAGATTTCAAACCTCCCGGAAGCTGTCAGGCTACAAAAAGCCCTTTCCAAGGACCACTCAAACGGCATCTGTACGTTGAAAAGCCAGATGGAACACACAAACGACCCAAGGGAAACGAGCAGCCTTCTTTTGACTACTCATTTTCCGGGGAGCGTGGCTGTGGAGCAGCACAGCTCAGAGGGTGAGGCACCAACCTACCTCTCTGGGACTGGAGAGTGCCCACACTTGCGAGTGGCTATGGTGGCAGACTCAAATAGGGCTGAGGGAAGGGAACCCCCCTATCCCTCAGAACGTTTTTGAAACTTGCCCTATAGACTGTTTCATCAAAATAGCGTACAATGGGCTATACAGAGCTTCAGTCCATACAAATCCCCTGGGCCAGATGGAATATATCCATGCTTGATGCAGCGGGGACTGCACCAACTCGCAATCCCCCTGGCCCGCTTATTCCGAGCTAGTCTCTTGTTTGGACACATACCAAGCAAATGGGCTAAAGTGAAAGTTGTGTTTATTCCTAAGGTAGGGAAGAAAGATTCCCAATTGCCTAAGTCCTATAGACCAATTAGTCTTAGCTCCTTCTTCCTTAAAACTATGGAGAAGATATTTGACCAGCACATCAGGGAGGTGTATCTCAAGCATGTTCCCTTACATAAGTACCAATACGCGTACCAAGCTTGTAAGTCAACTGAGACTGCCATTCATTGCCTTACAACAACCATTGAAAAGGCCATTGGCGCTCAACAAATAGCACTATGTGCCTTTTTAGACATATCAGGAGCTTTTGACAACACGTCATATCAGGCTATCCGTGCCTCTCTTGTACATAAAAATGTACCCACACCCATTATTAGGTGGATTCTGAAAATGCTTAAATCCAGAATAATAACTGTAGACCTTGGAGGAACCATGACCTCAATCACAGCCACAAGGGGGTGCCCTCAAGGAGGAGTACTCTCTCCTCTCTTGTGGACTCTGGTCATCGACGAGCTACTCTATAAGCTCAACGACTTAGGGTTCACCACTCAAAGCTACGCTGATGACCTAGTCATCTATATAGTGGGCTGGCATGAGCAAACCATCTCGGACCGCATGCAGCAAGCCCTTAACATAGCCAACAGATGGTGTCAGGACAAACGATTGTCCATAAACCCGTCTAAAACTGTTTTAGTTCCTTTTACCAGGAAAAGGTCTCTGTCTCTAACAAGACCATCCTTAAATGAATCTACCATTGACTTTTCGGTTGAAGCCAACTACTTAGGAGTTACACTTGACTCCAAGCTCAACTGGAATGCACACCTTGAAAAGACCATAAATATAGCCACTCGAGCACACTTCGCTTGTAACAAGCTTTTCGGTAGAACATGGGGCCTAAGTCCCAAAATGATCTACTGGTATTTTAACACTGTGGTAAAACCGATCCTAACCTATGCATCTCTTGCTTGGTGGACAAAATCTACCCAGGAGACAGCTGCGGCTGCACTTACCAAACTACAACGACTAGTCTGCATAGGCATCACTGGAGCCATCTGAACATGTCCCACTGCAGCACTTGGAGTTATAACTGGCATACCCCCTCTACCCATCACCTTGAAAAAGGAGGCCTGCCTGGGGGCACTTCGCCTTCAAAACATCACTAACATAAAAAGTGGTGATCTTACCGGGCATCTTCGGGTTCTTGAACCCATAATAAATGAGCCCATTCTGCGCGTAACTGACGAACAGAAAACACAACTTGTTTTCCACAGAAACTTCTCTGTAGTCTTGCACACCAGACATGATTGGAAAACAAAATCAACATCTCTGCCCAGTGGATCACAAACGTGGTACACTGACGGGTAGAAACTGGAAAACGGCGACACCTGGGCTGGTATTTTTGGACCAAGGTTCAACAAGTCCATAGCCATGGGAAAGTCTCCAACCATTTTCCAAGCAGAGATATACGCTATAGAAATCTGTGCTCGTGAATGCCTTCGCAGGAAAATGCAAGGTGCACGGATTTACATCTTCTCTGACAGTCAGGCGGCGCTCATAGCGCTAAGATCCTTCACGATCTCCTCCAGACTTGTAGAGAACTGTTTCCAGCAGCTGAACGCCCTTGCCTCAAAAAAACATCTTAACGATGGGCTGGGTGCCGGGGCATGAAGGCCACTTAGGAAACGAGGTAGCAGACTCCCTAGCAAAACGCGGGGCGATGTCACCACTAATCGGCCCTGAACCGTTCTGTGGACTCTCGAAAGGACACAAAAGAGAACTGGTCAGGAAATGGGAGGAAAAGGAAATAAGTCGCCACTGGACCGACAGTGCAGGGCTGAGACAAGCCAAACAATTTCTCGTCCCCCAGATGAGGCGATCAAAACGCATCATCAATCTAAAAAAGAACGAAATACGTATTCTAACAGGCTACCTAACGGGTCATTGCAACCTAAGGTATCACCTTAAGAAATTAAAACTTTCAGAAATCGAGACATGCAGATTCTGTGAGATGGAGCCTGAAACATCAGAACATGTTCTATGTGAATGCCCCTCGCTAAGCAGACGTCGACTTCTACAACTAGGAGGTGAACTCATCCCCCCCTACAGGATATGGGAACATATAGACCCTACCAAAGTGCTCTCTTTTATTAGAAGCCTTGGTATAGAGGCTCTACCCTAATTCCTACAGGCCAGCACAAAAGACCTAACATCTAGTCGCAGTGCAACAAGGCCCTAGTAATAATAATAAACTTTAATGGGAAAACCAGTGCAAATCAAAGCAGATAAAGATTCAGCATTCATATGTGCTGCACTACAACAATGGTTAACAACTGAAAACGTAAAAATAAATATAACAACAAGTAAAAATGGTAAAGCAGATATAGAAAGATTTCATAAAACAATCAACGAAGAATTACGAATTATAAGCAGTGACTCTAACATTGAAAACAAACAAACCAGATTTTAAATTATATTATATACTTATAATCCCAAAACTAAACACAATACAACAAACAATGAACTAAAGAAAAATTAAATGAATCAAGAGAAGAATGTGAAATAGATACAAAGTATAGATCTTCACCATTAGTTAAATCAAAAATAACCAATCCATTCAAAAAGACAGGTCAGTTAAGACAACTATACGAGAAACACTTTGAAGAAACCAATGGAGGTAGAAAAGTCCCACAATACAAATCAAAGTTCAAGAAGAAAAAGAAAACTAACATAAGTAAATACATTAATTACAGAGAAACAACTAATGAAGGGAATTCTAACAATATTAACACTGCTAACGGTGACAATTAACGGATAAAGTATCGAAATAAGCCCCATAAAAGCAAACAACGGCTACCTAATATTTAAAACAGGAACACTGGACATACCAACAAATTTTGAATACCATTATCTAACTATAAATTTAACAAAAAAAGAAAAAGTTCACAATAACCTATTAATACAAGCAAATTGAAAAACTAAACAGGGAAATGAACGGGATAACAATCATTAAACGACAAAAGAGAGGACTAATAAATTTAGTAGGAAAAACATATAAATACTAATTCGGAACATTAGATACAGAGGACAGAAACGAACTATAACAGAAGATAAGTAACTTAGCCGAGAACAGCGTTCAAGTTAACGAACTAAACCAAATAATCGAAACAATTAACAAAGCAATTGAAACCATTGTAGTGTATTCATATATGTAATTTCAAAACATATTTTAAATACAACTTGTAACACTTTGTTGCAAGTATAAATAAACCTAAACACGCTCAGCATAAACATATATATTTATGCGCATACCAAAGCACATACATACAATTGGTCTGCGCGTGTAAGTAATATGAAGCCTCTTTAGAAGGCCACGCAAGCGTGAGACCGTTGCCCTACGGGAAACGATGCGCTTGCACTTAAGACACTCTTCGCATATATGTACACTCGCTCTCCCTCTCTTTGTAGCTGTTAAACTATAACAGCATAAGCTTTATCAATGTTAAACATAAAATAAGAAACAAAAGTTTTTCAATTAAGACATTCATAAAAACATAGTCAAACGGCACAGACGTGCCAGTGAATTATTCTTTATTACACTACAAAACACCCATTACATGGCGACCGTGACTCGGTCTGAGTCCTGCAACAATGGAATCTGCTGATCAACCTCAACATTAACAACAATCAACAATGGAATCTGCTGATCAACTTCAACATTAACAACAACCAACAATGGAATCTGCTGATCAACCTCAACATTAACAACAATCAACAATGGAATCTGCTGATCAACCTCAACATTAACAACAATCAACAATGGAATCTGCTGATCAACTTCAACATTAACAACAATCAACAATGGAATCTGCTGATCAACCTCAACATTAACAACAATCAACAAAGGAATCTGCTGATCAACTTCAACATTAACAACAATCAACAATGGAATCTGCTGACCAACTTCAACATTAACAACACTAGAAGAAAATTATGCATGCTCAACAGCGGATACATCGACAAAAAAAAGAAACACGGAACAACGAAAATTGAACGCAGTAAGTAGAGTGGTATGCGTGGCAAAAGAGGCGGCGTAGTTAAACGCTTAAGAGCCCGAAAAGCAAAAATTATCAAACTACTGAATGGAAATTTGCATTGGAGCACATCTGTGAAATTGCATGCAGAGCTCGATCACGTCAAATCGTTAATAGCAAATAGAAACAAGTGGAAACGTTGCAGTCGGACGCAACCGACTGCGGTATACTCGATACCAGTATTAAAACCGGTAAAATGAGGCCTAATTGCAAAGGGGTACGGATGAGGCAGGGGTGTACGCTGCCTTAAAGATTCTCCGATGCAGATGGGGGATGCCACCAGCTGTCTTCGTTGCAAATTTGGTGACTCTAGCTCAAAGCTTGTTAAATGTGGGGAAAGGGCGGTATGGGTGGGCGTGGCATCCAAATTTTGATGCAGATCTTTGTGAAATGTCAATTGCTATCTTCATACCAAATTTGGTGACTCTAGCTGGAAATTTGTAAATATTGGGGAAAGGGGGGCTGGGGGCGGTATGCGTGGGCGTGGCATCCCAATTTTTGATGCAGATCTTTGTGAAATGTCAATTGCTATCTTCATACCAAATTTTATAACTCTAGCTCGAAGTTTGTAAAAAGTGGGGAATGGGGGGCTGGGGGCGGTATGGGTGGGCGTGGCATCCCAAATTTTGATGCAGATCTTTGTGAAATGTCAATTGCTATCTTCATACCAAATTTGGTGACTCTAGCTCAAAGTTTGTAAATGGTGGGGAAAGGGGGGCGGAATGGATGGGCTTGGCTCCAAAACTTTGGGGGTCGTTGCCAGCTATCTTCCCACCAAATTTGGAGTCTCTAGCTCCACAACTCTGGAAGATACTGAAGTAACGTATATCACGTCGGTTGTTGTTTAGGTTCATTTATTGAATGTTCTTTTATGATTCTTTAAATTCTAAGGCTGGCCACTGCTTCAGCAGAGAAGTCAGCGCGAGAGCCGTACATTGTTTAATATATAATGTAAAGAGAGTGAGAGGATACACATATGTATAGTACATGGTCAAAGCGTGAGAACGCTGACGCGGCATCGTTGTGCGCGTTGCATTCTTACGCGATCATATTACCAGCACTGGGTGCTTGGCTTATTGTTTATGCAACGACAAAGTGTCGTTGCTCGATTTAATGTTTAGACAACAACAAAGTGTTGCTGTTTATTACATTTGAATATATATGAATATATGTGTATACTACATCTCCCTCCTTTTGAAAAATAACGTAATATTATGAAGTTATTTTAAGTGTGTATTACGTTTATGTTTTACAATATAGATATATAATTAATTAATTATAGTGTATTAAGAAGTATTAAAAATTAAAAAAAATTGAAATTGTTTTGTGTTTGTTTTGTTGTTTGTTTTTTTTTTTTTTTTTTTTTTTAAATGGGAAGTGATAATAATAAAAAAAAATTTTTTTGTATTTTTTTTTTTTTGATTTAATAACAGTTGATCAGACTGTGCTTTCATGAAAGTTTTTAGTTATTGTATAATTTTAACCTATTCTTATGAACTTTTTAACCTCGATACCGAAGGTAAAGAGTATATTGGTTTTGTGCAATGTCCGTCATGGTGTCTGTCCGTCTGTCCGTCTGTCCGTCCGTATGTATGCAAGTTTTTTCCACACCCTTCAAGCTAGAGACTTGAAACTTTCCAATTCTCTTTATCTATGGGATAGTAAATTAAAGTGTCAAGATGGGGGTTCTACGATAACTGGGGGGCTGGCAAATCGATAAATTCGATAACCCAAAACCGATAAATCCACATATTTCGCACATCCTTACAGCTAGAAGTACCAAATTTGGTAAGAAGATAGCTATTAGCAACCCCCAAAAAACTGCATCAAAAATTTTGGAGCCACGCCCCCTATTCCGCCCCCAGCCCCCCGCATTTTAAAGTCAAAAAAGACTATATCTCCCACAGTTTTTGAGCTATAGCCACCAAATTTGGTGACAAGATAGGTGATGATGACCCCCTAAAAACTGCACCAAAAGTTTGGATGCCACGCCCACTGATACTGCCCTAGCCGCCCCCATCCACCCCAACGCTTCGTCAAAAACGGGAATGCGTGTATCTTCCAGAGTTGTGGAGCTAGAGCCTCCAAATTTGGTGGGAAGATAGCTGTTAACGACCCCAAAAAACTGCATCAAAGTTTTGGAGCCACGCCCACCCATTACGCCCCAGCCCCCCGCATTTTGAAATCAGAAATGGATATATCTCCCACAGTTTTTGAGCTATACCCACCAAATTTGGTGCCAAGATAGGTGATGATGACTCCCTAAAAACTGCACCAGAAGTTTGGATGCCACGCCCACCAATACTGCCCTAGCCAACCCCATCCACCCCAACGCTTCGTCAAAAACGGGAATGAGTGTATCTTCCAGAGTTGTGGAGCTAGAGCCACCAAATTTGGTAGGAAGATAGCTGGCAACGACCCCCAAAAATCTGCATCAAAGTTTTGGAGCCACGCCCTCCATTTCGCCCCCCTTTCCCCACTTTTTACAATTTTCGAGCTACAGACACCAAATTTGGTATGAAGATAACAATTGACATTCCACAAAGATCTGCATCACAAATTTGGATGCCACGCCCACCCATACCGCCCCCAGCCACCCTTTCCCCAGTTTTTACAAATTTCGAGCTAGAGTCACCAAATTTGGTATGAAGATAGCAGTTGATATTTCACAAAGATCTGCATCAAAAATTTTGATGCCACGCCCACCCATACCGCCCCCAGCCCCCCTTGCCCCACTTTTTACAAACTTCGAGCTAGAGTCATTAAATTTGGTATGTAGATAGCAATTGACATTCCGCATAGATCTGCATCAAAAATTTGGATGCCTCGCCCACCCATACCGCCCCCAGCCCCCCTTTCCCCACTTATTACAAATTTCGAGTTAGAGTCACCAAATTTGGTATGAAGATAGCAATTGACATTTCACAAAGATCTGCAACAAAAATTTTGATGCCCCCCCCCTCCCCTTTCCCTACATTTTACAAACTTTGAGCTAGAGTCACCAAATTTGGAAGGAATATAGCTGGTGGCATCCCCATCTGCATCGGAGAATCTTTAAGGCAGCGTACACCCCTGCCGCATCCGTACCCCTTTGCAATCAGGCCTCTTTTTACCGGTTTTAATACTGGTATCGAGTATGCCGCAGTCGGTTGCGTCCGACTGCAACGTTTCCACTTGTTGTATTTTATTTTGTTCACTTTTTATAATACTATTGTCTTTATCTTCTATTTTTTCTACGCTAAATGGTCCTAAATATACTGAGTCTAGCTTATGGCCAGTTTCATTTTTTAGTAAAACTGTATCTCCTATTTTTAATTCGAAATTAATTATATTTCTATCATAATATTCTTTATTCCTAGCCTTATGTTTTTCTAGCATTATTCTAGCTCGTTTATATGCCTGTTCTAATCTAAATTTACTTTCTTTAGCATAGTTTTCTATGTTATATAGAGGTTTTATATTGTCTACTGTATTAAAATATTCGGGGTAAATTATTTTGTTTGTTATAAACTAATTCATATGGACAATAGTTGTGTGCCATAGATGGGGTCGTGTTGAAACAGTACACAAAATATTTTAGCCACACATCCCAGTCGGTTTTATCAACTGAAATGTATGAGCGAATATATTCGTTAAAAGTTCTATGACTTCTTTCTACTCTTCCAACTGTCTGGTGGTGGTGTGCTGTAGACGTTATATTGTCTATTTTCAAATTTTTGCACAATTCATTAATAATCGAATTTTTATATTCAGTTCCCATGTCCGTAATGAACGTCTTCATTGGACCAAACTGCAATATAAAAGATTCAAATATAGCTTTAGCGACAGTACTAGCATTTTTGTTTGGGATCGGAATGGCAACGAGATATTTTGTTAAATCGCAAATAAGCGTTATTGCATATTCGTTACCATGTTCGGATCTTGGTAATGGACCAATAGTGTCAACAATTACCCTGTCGAAAGCATATATTGGTGTTTCTGTCAGTGTTAAAGGGGTCTTTGTATGTAATGTCGTTTTAGACATTTGGCATTTTGACATTTACGTATGTATTCTATTATGTTTTTTCGCATATTTTTCCATTTGTAATGTCTTTGTACTTTAGCTAAAGTTTTTGATATGCCAGTATGACCTCCTTGTATTGGATCATCATGAAATTTAGACAGTATAGCTTCTTTTTCTATATCATTTGAAATATTGGTCACCGGCTTGAGTAGCGCTATTTTAATAATTTTAATACATTATTGCCCATTTTCTTGAATAATTCTATTGAAACTTGTTCAAAGATTATATCATTCGGTGCCATTTTTAGTTCGCGTATATCGTGTACACCGGCTCTGCTTTCAAGCCGTTGGAAAAATTGACCTAAATCAATAACTCCATTTGCATACAGATCGCTAACATCTATTCTTGCAATGATTTGTTTACCATGCTTAAAGCAACACAGCATATCTTTCGTTTGCAAGGTCACTACTTTTCGTACATCGTCATTTGTTATGACTTCATATACGTTGGGCTTTGAAGCTTTATTTAGAGATTTATTTTTCAAATTCTCTTTTCTATATCTTTTCATTTCCTGCGCAGGAAATTTTCTGTCTTTTGTCTTGTCTAGTAGTGACTTTTAATATTTGATTCGTCATGTTTTTTAGCTCTTTAATGGTTATTATTGATAACGCATCGGCTACAAAATTATCCTTAATTATGTAAAGTGAACAAAAACACGGAAGGTGTTTGTGAGAGTTTAAAATTATTGTCAGTTTTAACTAATGCATAATCTTTTCTGATTTCAAAAACTATTATGTAAATTTTCTTTAAGTTTCAAGTGGTATAGTCAGTATCAAATGTTTGTACGTCAGTTATGTTTCACAAGAATGGCCAGAGGGCGATGCGGTTACTTTGACCTTGCACGCATCTTTTTGCGCTTACGTCTCAAGCTTCGCATACGCTTCTTACGGCACTTAGTGGTCTTTTTTTCGATTCGAAAACGGTCAGGGAATTTATACTTATATGTTTTTTCTTTTTGTTCTTTCTTATTCATAAAAAATCTGTTTGCTTCATAATAAAATTTTTTTTTTTATTTATTTATATTTCACGTAACTAGCGTAATGCGCAAGTTGGTTACTTTTTGGTAATTTTTTTTTTTCTCGTTTATTATATGTTTACTTCCCTATTGTATGTCATATTGATCGCCTGTCTATGTGTTGTATGGCTTTACGGGCCATACGCTACTACCGGGCAACTAAGATGTCGCTCAGTATTACAATTTTCTTATATTTACGTATGTGTGTATTAATATATATATATTTTTTTTTTTACAACCAGCACTTGTGGTGCATCTAGTTGAATTTCAGGTATTATTTTTATAGTCAGCTTGCTGATTCGCCGGTTGGGGTCTTCTTGCCAGGATCTGATAGGGGCGCCGGTGCTGGTCCTCGCACAGGCTATTGATGTTTCTGTTTTTTCCTTTTCAGTGTCCGTGGCCCAGCTTGATGCGCTGGGCGATGCCGGTGCTGGTCTTCGCACAAGCTGTTGTTAGTATTGGCAGTGACTAACGTGCTGTTCCTGTTGCCGTTATTCATTGTTGCTGTTGCTGCTGATGCTGTTTTCGTCGGCTCAAAGGTTTATCTTTTATCCCTCGTGGCTGTAGATGTTAGTGTCCCTCGTTGTTGTAGTGGACTTTTTTTGGTTTTTTTATCCCTCGTGGATGTAGAGGACTAGCAGACCGCTGTCCTCCGCATTAAATTTAAGTGGCTGGTGCTGGCTACACAGGCATCTCCTCGTTCGTTTTTTTTTTTTTTTTTTTTTTGATTTTCGTTTGATTATTAATTATTGAGTAATAATTTGTTAAATTTTGTTTGCTTTCATCCATTATAGTTCATAATATTATGGATTGCACTTTTAAGTTGTTGAACATGAACATGAACATGAATGTATAACCAAAATGTTTTATATTTTGTTTGTTTGTTTGTAAAAGTTAACTATTTAATTTACAAGACCTTTTTGATCTCACATGAATGTATTAACCAAAATGTTTTATATTTTGTTTGTTTGTTTGTAAAAGTTAATTATTTAATTTACAAGACCTTTTTGATCTCACATCGTTATCGTTGTGAATCGTTCGGAATCGAATTGATTTCATTTTATTTTTAATGTTTGATTCAAACTGGCAATCGATGCAGACGGCACATTAATGATTTTTCTTTAATTAAATATTAACACGCACGCGTTTAATAACATTTGGACCACATTTATATGTGTGAAAACCAAACGAAAATTATTCGAAATTATTTGTCGCCCAAAAATGTTTGTCACTATCTCCGCGGCTATTGTCTGATTCCTGGTATATGTTTTTTTTTTTTTTTACTTTGTCACAAATATCACGGTCGCCATGAAGTAACGTATATCACGTCCGTTGTTGTTTAGGTTCATTTATTGAATGTTCTTTTATGATTCTTTAAATTCTAAGGCTGGCCACTGCTTCAGCAGAGAAGTCAGCGCGAGAGCCGTACATTGTTTAATATATAATGTAAAGAGAGTGAGAGGATACACATATGTATAGTACATGGTCAAAGCGTGAGAACGCTGACGCGGCATCGTTGTGCGCGTTGCATTCTTACGCGATCATATTACCAGCACTGGGTGCTTGGCTTATTGTTTATGCAACGACAAAGTGTCGTTGCTCGATTTAATGTTTAGACAACAACAAAGTGTTGCTGTTTATTACATTTGAATATATATGAATATATGTGTATACTACAACACGCATTGCCGTTTTTGACGAAGCGTTGGGGTGGATGGGGGCGGCTAGGGCAGTATTGGTGAGCGTGGCATCCAAACTTTTGATGCAGTTTTTAGGGGGTCATCATCACTTATCCTGGCACCACATTTGGTGGTTCTAGCTCAAAAACTGTGGGAGATATAGCCATTTCTGATTTCAAAATGCGGGGGGGCTGGGGGCGTAATGGGTGGGCGTGGCTCCAAAACTTTGATGCAGTTTTTTGGGGGTCGTTACCAGCTATCTTCCCACCAAATTTGGAGGCTCTAGCTCCACAACTCTGGAAGATACACGCATTCCCGTTTTTGACGAAGCGTTGGGGTGCATGGGGGCGGCTAGGGCAGTATTGGTGGGCGTGGCATCCAAACTTTTGATGCAGTTTTTAGGGGGTCATCATCACCTATCTTGGCACCAAATTTGGTGGCTCTAGCTCAAAAACTGTGGGAGTTATAGGCTTTTTTTACTTTAAATTGCGGGGGGGCTGGGGGCGGAATGGGTGGGCGTGGCATCCAAATTTGTGATGCAGATCTTTGTGAAATGTCAATTGTTATCTTCATACCAAATTTGGTGACTCTAGCTCGAAGTTTGTAAAAGATGCGGACAGGGGGGCTGGGGGCGGTAAGGGTGGGCGTGGCATCCAAATTTGTGATGCAGATCTTTCTGAAATGTCAATTGCTATCTTCATACCAAATTTGGTGACTCTAGCTCGAAGTTTGTAAAAGATGCGGACAGGGGGGCTGGGGGCGGTAAGGGTGGGCGTGGCATCCAAATTTTTGATGCAGATCTTTGTAAAATGTCAATTGCTATCTTCATACCAAATTTGGTGACTCTAGCTCGAAGTTTGTAAGAGATGCGGACAGGGGGGCTGGGGGCGGTAAGGGTGGGCGTGGCATCCAAATTTGTGATGCAGATCTTTGTGAAATGTCAATTGTTATCTTCATACCAAATTTGGTGACTCTAGCTTGAAAATTGAAAAAAGGGGGGAAAGGGGGGTGGAATGGATGGGCGTGGCTCCAAACTTTGATGCAGATTTTCGGGGGTCGTTGCCAGCTATCTTCCTACCAAATTTGGTGGCTCTAGCTCCACAACTCTGGAAGATACACGCATTCCTGTTTTTGACGAAGCGTTGGGTCGGATGAAGGCGGCTAGGGCAGTATTGGTGGTTGTGGCATCCAAACTTTTGATGCAGTTTTTAGGGGGGTCATCATCACCTATCTTGGCACCAAATTTGGTGGCTCTAGCTCAAAAAATGTGGGAGATATATCCATTTCTGATTTCAAAATGCAGGGTGGCTGGGGGCGGAATGGGTGGGCGGGGCTCCAAAACTTTGATACAGATTTTGGGGGGTCGTTAACAGCTATCTTCCCACCAAATTTGGTGGCTCTAGCTCCACAACTCTGGAAGATACACGCATTCCCGTTTTGACGAAGCGTTGGGGCACATGGGGGTGGCTAGGGCGGTATTGGTGGGCGTGGCATCCAATCTTATGACGCAGTTTTTGAGGGGTCATCATCACCTATCTTGGCACCAAAATTGGTGGCTATAGCTCAAAAACTGAGGGAGATATTGGCTTTTTTGACTTTAAAATTCGGAGGGGCTGTTTAATTTACTATCCCATAGATAAAGAGATTTGGAAAGTTTCAAGTCTCTAGCTTAAAGGGTGTGGAAAAAAGTTGCGTTCATACAGACGGACAGACGGACAGACACCATGACGGACATTGCACAAACTCAATATATTCTTTACCTTCGGTATCGAGTATAAAAAAACATAGTGGCGCATTGTTAATTTTGGCTATGCCAAGACTATGATACCCTTCACACAGCCAAATCAATGCTCCCCCTCTTCTGTTTCTGTGCAGTTGTTGGTAATTTTTCGCTAATATTTTTACTCTTGAGCGTCATTTACTTGTTCGTGTGCAACAGACAGAGACAACAATTGATAGTACAATATGGTAAATTTGTATGGTGGCTATGTCATAGAATTCTCCGATCAAAATGAAATTTAATACTGAACAAACCCGACATGATCTAAGCAATCTGTGAAAGTTTCATCCAGATCGGTTCAACTGTTTGGCCGGAAATCGTGTTGATATGGTAAATTTGTATGGTGGCTATGTCGTAGAATACTCCGATCGGGATGAAATTTCATAGTGAACAAACCCGAAATAATCTAAGCAATCTGTGAAAGTTTCATCAAGATCGGTTCAGCAGTTTGGCCGGAAATCGTGTTGATATGGTAAATTTATATGGTGGCTATATCGTAGAATGCTCCGATCGGGATGAAATTTCATAGTGAACAAACCCGACATGATCTAAGCAATCTGTGAAAGTTTCATCAAGATCGGTTCAGCAGTTTGGCCGGAAATCGTGTTGAAACAGACAGACGGACAGACGGACGGACGGACGGAAATCAATTCCTGAGCTCGTCCTGATCATTTTGATATATAGTTTATGGGGTCTCCCATCATTCCTTTAAGGCGTTACAGATTCATGACAAAGTCAATATACCCTGATTCACATGTGAAGGGTATAAAAAAAAATAGCTAAAAATTTTATTTAAAATACAAAAAAAAACATAGTGGCGCATAGTTAATTTTGGCTATGCCAAGACTATGATACCCTTCACACAGCCAAATCAATGCTCCCCTCTCTTATGTTTCTGTGCAGTTGCTGGTAATTTTTCGCTAATATTTTTACTCTTGAGCTTCATTTACTTGTTCGTGTGCAACAACAACAATTTGACATGTAGGTACTTGAAAGTGCACGACAGAGACAACAATTGATAGTACGATATGGTAAATTTGTATGGTGGCTATGTCGTAGAATGCTCCGATCGAAATGAAATTTCATAGTGAACAAACCCGACATGATCTAAGCAATCTGTGAAAGTTTCATCAAGATCGGTTCAGCAGTTTGGCCGGAAATCGTGTTGAAACAGACAGACGGACAGACGGACGGACGGACGGAAATCAATTCCTGAGCTCGTCCTGATCATTTTGATATATAGTTTATGGGGTCTCCCATCATTCCTTTAAGGCGTTACAGATTCATGACAAAGTCAATATACCCTGATTCACATGTGAAGGGTATAAAAAAAAATAGCTAAAAATTTTATTTAAAATACAAAAAAAAACATAGTGGCGCATAGTTAATTTTGGCTATGCCAAGACTATGATACCCTTCACACAGCCAAATCAATGCTCCCCTCTCTTATGTTTCTGTGCAGTTGCTGGTAATTTTTCGCTAATATTTTTACTCTTGAGCTTCATTTACTTGTTCGTGTGCAACAACAACAATTTGACATGTAGGTACTTGAAAGTGCACGACAGAGACAACAATTGATAGTACGATATGGTAAATTTGTATGGTGGCTATGTCGTAGAATGCTCCGATCGAAATGAAATTTCATAGTGAACAAACCCGACATGATCTAAGCAATCTGTGAAAGTTTCATCAAGATCGGTTCAGCAGTTTGGCCGGAAATCGTGTTGAAACAGACAGACGGACAGACGGACGGACGGACGGAAATCAATTCCTGAGCTCGTCCTGATCATTTTGATATATAGTTTATGGGGTCTCCCATCATTCCTTTAAGGCGTTACAGATTTATGACAAAGTCAATATACCCTGATTCACATGTGAAGGGTATAAATATACGATCATAAGTTGGAATAGAGCAGTTAGAAACAAAATAGACTCTTTCAAAGTTAAAACAGTTCCACAAGGAAACATAATGGGCATTGTAGATGTGAAATCGGTGGATTCGACCGCCAACGTTATTAATAAAGTTGACGTTAATCCACTAGATATGCAATACATGCTTATTTTAGTCGCAATAATAGCCGCAATAATGATAATAAACTCAGTAGTTAAACTTAATAAATTGCACCGAAATAGCATGAAAAGGAGATATCAAAGTAGGGCCAACGACTTAGCTCAAGTATAAATATTCAAAGAAAATATATAAAATAACAGTAAAATGAATACAAAAAACTTTCTAACAGAAATAACAAAAAGAGACCCATTATTTGCTTGTAGAATTCTGTTCTTGCTCTCCGAACACCCAATAAGTGTTTACGAGTTGGAACACTTATTCATAGCAACGTACATTAGTGTATTTTCACCACTAATAAATTGTACTAAAAAACAAAAACTCAAAGCGCTCAAATCTTTACCAAATGTTGGAGTTACTTCTTCAATAACATTCAACCCAATACTGGGTGAAGTAACTAACATTCTCGTATATAAAGTTAAATGAAATTCTTATATAACGAATTTAATGGACTGGGATCGTATACGTTAATACGTTATAAACTAAAGAACAGAATTTGCTAAATCTTTCAAGTGCCTTAACAAAAGTGCACAGATTTCAAATGAAACGAAGTCAAAACATTTAGAGCTGTTGGTAAACACTTATAACAACGTTAGAAAAATTATTCTTACCAACGCTCACAAAGCTGATTCACTTCATATTACGCAAGGTCAAGAAATCTTAAAACGATTAAGAGAAAACCTTGTATATATTTCGGAGAGGCATGCGCTTGTCATATTTCTCCCAACTGAAGCAAGTAAAATAGACACATTTGACAAATCTCAGCTAATGGATCAATCAGAAGGCAAAGATACAGATTCAGACAAACCCATCATGGCACAAAATTAAGTTGAATTTTTGAGGCTAGCCTCTTCTCTATTGCCAGAATTCGATGGACAAGCTCAAAACTTAAGAAGTTTCCTTGATGCATTAGCCCTAGTAGAATCGTTGAAAGGCGCCCATGAAATAAATGCGGTGAGCCTAATAAAAACAAAACTGAAAAACTTTGCTAGTAACTTAATAAGTGACGAGAAGAGTATCAATGCTATCATCTCAAAGTTGTCAAGCTCAGTTAAGGGAGAATCGGTAGAAGTCATATCTGCTAAACTCCGAAACCTTCAGCAAAAAGAAAACAGCCGGTCAATACAAGTAGTAGGGAATTGCCGGTTCTAACTCAAAAGGATGCCGACAATTTATGACCCAATTAAATTTTATGACCCTTTTATGACCCTTTTTTCGACCCCTTGATTTTTGAATCCTTGATTTTTGACCCCTACAATATTATAATTTATGACCCTTTTTTCCCATGATCGTGCCCCGCTTTAATTAGACTAGGGTGGAGAACAAAGGATTAACATTCCTAGGCCACCACTTTATCAGCAGCATCTCTGAGAATTAGTGATCATAGGATTTGGAGTCAAGTGTGCGCTTGTTAAACGTGCGGTGCATTATACACCTGCAAGCAAGCCACAATCATAGATGGCATTCTTAAGGACATCAACAACAAGATTCTTGAGAATCAGTGATCAGAGAAACAGATTTGGCTATTTACCTAACTAGTGTTAGAGTCGAGAGGGCGTGTATTTGGCTATTTACCTAACTAGTGTTAGAGTCGAGAGGGCGCGTATTTGACGTGCGTTGCATTGTAAACCTGTTTATGGTCATGAGGTGCAGTGTGCAAAGGAAGAAAGGATAGAGAATAGAAAAGCGAGCGCTTGTGTAACGTGCGTTGCATTGTAAACCTATAACACACGTCAAAAAATGAATGTTTATGGTTGTGATAACCAGTGATCAAAGGAAGTAAGGATAGAGAATGGAGAAAAGCGAACGCTTGTTCGATGTACGTTGCATTGTTAGGCCGGCCGCACACCGGAGCCAACAAAACGTCTTTAGCCGTTTTTTTATGTCGAACCGAACATGAATCCATTGCTTCTTATGGCCGGCCGCACACCAAGACCGACAAACAAAAAACCATAGCATTTGTTGGGAGCGAACATTGTCGAAAGCCGTTTTTCTATAGAGTTTCATGGGGGCTGCGCACACCGAACCCAACCAACATCTTTATACAAATGTTCGTGAGAAACATTACACGGTTGCTTATGGAGCTGCGCACACTGAATCCAACAAGCAAAACAGCATAAGACAAAGCCCAACAAATGTTTTTCTTTTGTCGAATGCTGTTGGGTGGAATTATGTTGGGCTTCGACAAAAATATATTTGTCCGGCTTAAAAGTGATGGTGAGAACACAGTGTGGTTTGGACATAAATTTTGAACATCCAAAACCTTTATAATACTTATATATATTTCGCCACATAATCTTATACATTGATAAAGCGCATGAATAATGTCTGCGTCCGAATCCGATGACATTGTGAACAAGACTAAAAATTAAGTTTGATTGTATCGCACACCGAAGCCAACAAAAAGTCGAAAACAAAATGCTTGTCGAAAAGTGTTGGTTTTGGTGTGTGATATCAAAATAAATGTTTTTTTGTCGGACCAAAAAAAAAACGTTTTGTTGGCTCCGGTGTGCGGCCGGCCTTATGGTCAACAGCAACAACAACAACAAAAAGATGTGAACAAGGGATGGAAATTTTCTTACGCAGCAGCAGGAGCAAGTTACAGTACATCGATCTTAATGGCTGTGAGAATGACAGGATCAGGTTTAACTATTTAACCAATTATTGTTAGAGTCAAGTGTGCTCCGGTTTTTAATTACGTTGCTCTGCACACGTGATGTTATGGTCAACAGCAACAACAACAACAACTTTCGTGAGGGGTTATGTAAACAAGGGATGGAAATTTTCCTACGCAGCAACAGCAGAATCAGCAAGATCAACACATTGTTTTTAAACAAGAGTATTGATACTTGTAGATTAAGATTAAAATATGTTAGAGGAGGAAAGAGTAAGAGGGGGAAAGTGTTAGAAGGAGTATGTGTGTAAGAGGGGGAAAGAGTTAGAGGGGGAAAGTGTTAGAGGGAGGAAGGCTTAGAGACAAGCTTGTGCATGCTTGAAGTGCGCTAGTCAAAGGTCAAGTACATTAGTTGGCTAATATGTTATAGATATCACCGTCCGTGAGGATCAGTGAGCCAAGAACTTGCACAACAGCTGAATAGACGCGGACCCAACACAACAATCTACCGTAACGTCGCTAAGCTGACACACAGAAGTCACTCATTTACACCTCTCAACAAAACTTTTGTTTCACTAAAAAAAAAAAAAAATAAAACGATGTCATCTGCCAGTAAGCGTGTCAGGGAAAATTCTACTGGCGACCTGAAGGCGACCAAGGGAGTTGATGCTGCGCTGATCACCCAGATCATCAGCCGAAAATTTGATGAGCAGGCTGAGAAAATTGCAGCAACTTTGAGGGAATCGGAGTCGCGCATGCTGGCCGGGATAAACAAGCGTCTGGACGGCATGAGTGACGAAATTAAACTCCTGATGAAGCGGGTGCAGAAGTTGGAGCAGACCGTCGAAGATATTGATGGGCTCAAATCACAGGTATGCGCGTTAGAGGCCAAGCTCTCGACGCAAGCACGTGCTAGTGTAGCTAACGATCTTCGGCTACATGGCGTGCCGGTCACGGAAGGCGAATCGCTAAAAACTTTGTTTAACTCACTGTGCTTTGCCTTGGGGATAGCACCAGCCCCGAAATTAAATGATATTTTTAGGGTCAGACAAGCCAAATCAGCTCACACCATCGCTGACCCTACAATAATAATTAAATTTAACAACACGACGGATAAACTAACTCTCGTTCGAGCGGCAGGCGAGTTTAGGCGGGCGACAAAACAACAACTAAGCCTGCAGTTGCTAGGCTTTGAATCAACTGCTCAAATATACTTAAATGAGCAGCTTACGAGAGAGGGGTATGCTATATTTAGAGAGGCAATAAAATTAAAAAAACAAAAGCTTCTAACAGCAGTATTCTGCCGTCGCGCAGAGGTATATGTAAAGCAGAGTGAGAGAGGAGAGGTGATCTGCGTTGACAGCTTTCAAAAGCTTTCACAACTGCAGAGCGCACGGGCCGTCGGGAGTGCTTCGGAGTCAACAGCTGGATAGTTTCACTATCAAATATATAGTATTAATTTATGTTATTTGTAATACATGTCTCTTAAGTGTAATTATTCTCTTATTAATAACCCTTTGTAAATTAAGTGCGCAACTAATTAGTTTTCTCTTATATTTTCTATTAAGTGGTAGGTAACTTAAGTTCAACCAAAGCGAACAGCCATGCAATGGTTAGGATTCTGGGCAAGCAGAAAATTGGTCTTAAAATGTGTCATATCAATGCACAAAGCTTAGTGAATAAGGTAGAAGAATTTCGTTATATGTTTGTCAATTCAAATATATGTAGATGTTGTTTGTGTGTCCGAAACGTGGTTTGTCCCAAATTTGAATGATTCGTATATTCTATGTGATGGTTATAATGTTTTCCGTTCAGATCGTATTGGTCATGCAGGGGGAGTGGCAATATTCGTAACTAAAAGACTGAAATGCAAAATAATATTTAAGCAACCATCTGACAGCCAAGTGGAATATATATTTTTAGAGCTTATGAATTTTGACTGTGATATTAAAATGCTAGTCGGCTGTATATACAGACCACATAAGAATATTGATTACTCTAACCTGATTGATTTAATAACTAACCCAACACTGACGTACACGGACATTATACTAACAGGTGACCTAAATAGTAACATATTAATAGAGCAACATCTACTTAATGAAATGGAATCAATAGGACTGAACCCTGTAAACATAATCTTACCGACGCATTTTTCGAAGACCACTAACACTTTATTAGATGTAATTTTTGTCAACAAACCAGAAAAAATTCTGCTATATGACCAAGTCTCAGTACCTGCTTTTTCAAAACATGATCTCTTATTTTTAACGTATGATATGCAAATTGACAGCAACATACAGACCTTCCAATACAGAGACTTTAAAAACATTGACTACACTAGTTTAATTGAAGATTGTCGTCTCTGTGATTGGAACACTTTATATTCCCTCCCGATGGTTGACACCCAACTAAATTTAATGAATTCAAATATTGGCTATCTGTACAATAAATTTGTACCATTTAAAACTAGCACTGTAAAGCCGGTTATCGCGACTTGGTTTAATAGTCAAATAAGAAGTGCAATTAAAAAGAGAAATGAGGCTTACGACAAGTGGAAACGCTATAAAACGGAAAGTTGTAATATAATTTTTAAAGCAGCCCGACGTAGAGTTAATATTTTGATATCAAATGACAAGAGAACCTATTACGGTAATAAATTCAAAAGTGCAATAAACATGAGACAGACTTGGAAAACTTTAAATAGCTTAGGGATAGGCAAAACTAAATCTGTTATGAATGATGTTAACGCTTTAAATCAGCAATTTTTAAACTTAAATATTCCTGTTAGCTCGTGCAATCCATATATTAGTTCTGTCCCGTCTATGAATGTTAATATGTTTGAATTTATACGTGTGTGAGTGAATGTGAAGTCTTAGAAGCCATGTTCAGAATTAAATCCAACGCGATCGGGCTTGACGAAATCGACCCAAAATTCATTAAATTATTGCTACCCACAATTATTCAGCATATTACACATATCATCAATACTGCAATAACCTCTTCGACCTTCCCAAATCAGTGGAAAGAAGCAAAAATAGTACCTATACCAAAGTTGAATAATGAGTATAGACCAATCTCTATACTGCCATATTTTTCCAAAACATTCGAAAACATAATGGCGAAACAAATAACAACTTTTCTAGAAACACATAAACTTTTAAATAATAAGCAGTCAGGATTCAGAAAGGTAGAAGCTGCACGACAGCAATTATTAAAATAGTTGAGGACATTAGAACAAAAATGGACAATAATGAAGTAACCTTTTTAACGCTACTTGACCTTAGTAAGGCTTTTGACACGGTTAACCATGAGATCCTCATAACCAAGTTAATAAAATTATATAATTTTTCCTCTACTGCAAGTAAATTGATGTCCTCTTACTTGACTAATAGAAAACAAGCAGTAATTGCAAATAAGTCGAGATCTAATGTTCTAGTCAATTCACGTGGTGTTCCTCAGGGATCAGTACTAGGCCCGCTTTTGTTTACAATGTATGTTGATGATCTGCCTAACGTCCTATCTATGTGTAATGTCCATATGTATGCTGATGATGTGCAAATGTATGTAAGTCGTCCTCTTAGTCAAATAAATGAATGTATTAGATTAAGCAATTATGATCTGTCCTGTGTGTCCAAGTGGGCAAGTAACAATGGTTTATGTCTAAATCCGTTTAAGTCTAAATGTATAGTTATCTATAAAAAGTTCCTGAACACAAACAATTT
Organism: Scaptomyza montana; assembly: GCA_018904305.1. Classification (NCBI taxonomy): domain Eukaryota; kingdom Metazoa; phylum Arthropoda; class Insecta; order Diptera; family Drosophilidae; genus Scaptomyza; species Scaptomyza montana. The sequence goes on along the minus strand of JAEIGR010000024.1, from coordinate 295,932 downwards.
AAGCAAACTTGTAATTGACAATGCAGAAATCAGCTATGTATATAAGGCAGATAACTTAGGCATTACAATTAACAATACTCTCTCCTGGAGAGACCATACAAACAAAGCTGTAGGAAAGACATACGGTGTCCTACGCCAATTGTCTCTGGCACAACCATTTTTGCCAATCAATATTAAAATGACGGTTGCAAAAGCATTAATTATACCAGTTCTAATGTACGGTGTAGAAATTTTTTGTAAGTGTGACGCCGCCAGCCAGCAAAAGATAAAAGTAGCCTTTAATAGCATAGCTAGATTTGTGTTTTCACTAGGTAGTACAGACCACGTTACTAGTTTTGCTAATAAAATATTTGACTTGGACATAAATAACTGGACGAATTATAAAATGTTAATACAGCTTCACAAAATTATTTTTACGAAGACTCCTGATTACCTTTTTGAGAAGCTGCGTTTCAATTTGTCGCAGAGGACCAATAATATTGCTTGCTTTAGAGTCAAACTCTCTTGTTCTAATAGACACTTCTTTATCTGGGCTGTCCGACTTTGGAATCAGTTACCACCTAACTTGAAAACTATTAGTAGCGCACCATTGTTTAACTATAAATTGAAGAGTTATTTACAAAATCAAAATATCACTAACTAAACTTTAATAGGCATGTATTACCAAAATTCCAAATTTATTTATAAGAATAAATGTTTTAAATTATTTGCTTTTTAATGTGATTTGTTTAGTATTTTAAGTTTTAATTAAATTTTATAGTTTCTTAAGTTAAGTTTAACCGTTTCGTGTAAAATCTGATGGTGACTAGTGCATTAATTTAAAAGTGTAAAACTTGTAGCACTAGGAATATTTAAATAATAAATAATAATAATAAATAAATAAGTACATTGCCTTTGAAACTATAAAGGTTTCTTAGCTAAAAGTTAGTAGATAAGAGAGAGAGAGTCAACTGTGCGCAGGTTTCTTAACTACGAATAAGTAGATAAGAGAGAGTCGAGAGGACGCCTGTTTGAGGTGCGTTGCCTTGCACACCAGCAGGCAAAACATAAACAATGAATGTTTATGGTTGTGAAAACCAGTGATCCAAAGGATAAACGGGTTGAGACAAGATTGTGCTTGTTTGAAGTACGCTAGTCAAAGGGCAGTACATTCGTAGGCCGCATTCTTATGATCAAAAGCAACAACAACATTCGTGATGGTTATGTAAGCAAGGGATGGGAATTTTCTTTCGCAGCAGCAGCAGCAAGATCAAAACATTGTTTTTAAACAAGAGTATTGAGACTTGCAGATTTAGATTGGAATGTAATAGGGGGAAGGTGTAAGAGGGGGAAAGTGTTAGAGGGAGAAAGAGAGAGTAAGTGTTAGAGAGAGTAAGTGTTAGAGGGTGAAAGTGCTATAGGGGGAAAGCGATCCTGCTTATATTATTATATTAAAACACGCTTCTGTAAGCGATTCTATACACGAGCGCCTATGAAATGCAGGTGGTATGTTAATTGATTGTCCCCCTTTCTAACGCACACCCAACTTGTTCGCTACTTACGTTTCTAACCTTTATTTTCATACATCTGATATGATTATTTCACTGACTTCTGTTACTTGTATAGAGCTAATTAGTATAACTATTTAATTATACTCGATACCGAAGGTAAAGAGTATATTGAGTTTGTGCAATGTCCGTCATGGTGTCTGTCCGTCTGTCCGTCTGTATGAACGCAACTTTTTTCCACACCCTTCAAGCTAGAGACTTGAAACTTTCCAAATCTCTTTATCTATGGGATAGTAAATTAAAGTGTCAAGATGGGGGTTCTACGATAACTGGGGGGCTGGCAAATCGATAAATTCGATAACTCAAAACCGATAAATCCACATATTTCGCACATCCTTACAACTAGAAGTACCAAATTTGGTAAGAAGATAGCTATTTGCAACCCCCAAAAAACTGCATCAAAAATTTTGGAGCCACGCCCCCCATTCCGCCCCCAGCCCCTCCGCATTTTAAAGTCAAAAAAGCTTATATCTCCCACAGTTTTTGAGCTATAGCCACCAAATTTGGTGCCAAGATAGGTGATGATGACCCCCTAAAAACTGCATCAAAAGATTGGATGCCACGCCCACTAATACCGCCCTAGCCACCCCCATGTGCCCCAACGCTTCGTCAAAAACGGGAATGCGTGTATCTTCCAGAGTTGAGGAGCTAGAGCCTCCAAGTTTGGTGGGAAGATAGCTGGTAACGACCCCCAAAAATCTGCATCAAAGTTTTGGAGCCACGCCCACCCATTCCGCCCCCAGCCCCCCGCATTTTGAAATCAGAAATGGCTATATCTCCCACAGTTTTCGAGCTAGAGCCACCAAATTTGGTGCCAAGATAGGTGATTATGACCCCCAAAAACTGCATCAAAAGTTTGGATGCCACGCTCACCGATACTGCCCTAGCCGCCCCCATCCACCCCAACGCTTCGTCAAAAACGGGAATGAGTGTATCTTCCAGAGTTGTGGAGCTAGAGCCTCCAAATTTGGTGGGAAGATAGCTGGCAACGACCCCCAAAAATCTGCATCAAAGTTTTGGAGCCACGCTCTCCATTTCGCCCCCCTTTCCCCAATTTTTACAATTTTCGAGCTAGAGTCACCAAATTTGGTATGAAGATAGAAATTGACATTTCAGAAAGATCTGCATCAAAAATTTGGATGCCACGCCCACCCATACCGCCCCCAGCCCCCCTTTCCACACTTATTACAAATTTCGAGCTAGAGTCACCAAATTTGGTATGAAGATAGCAATTGACATTTTACAAAGATCTGCATCAAAAATTTGGATGCCACGCCCACCCTTAACGCCCTCAGCCCCCCTTTCCCCATCTTTTACAAACTTCGAGCTAGAGTCACCAAATTTGGTAAATAGATAGCAATTGAAATTTTACAAAGATCTGCTTCACAAATTTGGATGTCACGCCCACCCTTACCGGCACCAGCCCCCCTTTCCCCACCTTTTACAAATTTCGAGCTAGAGTCACCAAATTTGGTATGAAGATAGCAATTGACATTCCACAAAGATCTGCAACAAAAATTTTGATGCCACGCCACCCAAACCATCCCCAGCCCCCCCTTTCCCCACCTTTTACAAATTTTGAGCTAGAGTCACCAAAATTTGGTATGAAGATAGCAATTGACATTTCAGAAAGATCTGCAACAAAAATTTTGATGCCACAACTACCCATACCGCCCCAGCCCCGCCCCAGCCCCCCCCACCCTTTTCCCCACCTTTTACAAACTTTGAGCTAGAGTCACCAAATTTGGTATGAAGATAGCCGGTGGCATCCCCATCTGCATCGGATAATCTTTAAGGCAGCGTACACCCCTGCCGCATCCGTACCCCTTTGCATTCAGGCCTCTTTTTACCGGTTTTAATTCTGGTATCGAGTATGCCGCAGTCGGTTGCGTCCGACTGCAACGTTTCCACTTGTTTTTTTTTACTTTGTTAATAAACTATCAAATTATGTTTTTCTTATGGGTATGTTTTAGTTTTATTTTATTTATTTTTTGTTGTTTTTTTCATAGATTTTTGCAGTATGTTAAATTTGAGAATTATATTAAGCTTGTTCCGTTGAGGGATTAAGCAACCAAAAACACCGATCTTTTATAATAATGACCTATGTATAGTTATAGCCGGTAGAACACCCAAGTCATACTCCATGATTTTGTTTCTGCTTGATAAAAAGCTTTTTTAAGTCTATATTATAAGCCTAAGTTCTAGTACTCACTATGTACATATCTAAGAATGCTTTTATGTATGTCACTATTTTGAAAACTTAAAGAAGTTCGTGTAGCTGGTATAATAAATCATGTTTAAACAAAATAATTTAGATCTTAATATTTATACTTCATCGTTTCTTGAATTTATTATTATATTTTTTTTTAATACCCATATATTCGATTCTGTTCTATCTCAGCAATAATTTATATTGCTTTTACATTCTTTAAATTCTTTAAGGTAATCTTTTAGGCTTAACAAATAATCTTTTCCTTAACTTTCCGAATGCTCACCAAATCAAGCGTGGGGAGCAGCAAAATCTGCAACTTGGGCCGAAGTCAAAGCGTGGGCGAGGGAGTTGCGATTGATATACTAAAGTGAGCGGACGCGTACGCGCTTAGAAAAATAGGAAAACGAAAACAAGAGCAGAAAAGCGAAATAGTGTGCTCATAAGTAGCAAAGTTATAGAGTCTGGATTAAAGATAAGGTAAGAGGGGATAGTTCGCGACAGTTCATATATATAGGTATATATATATGCAGTTAGGTTTTAGGTTAGGTTTCATTGTACGAATAATATTTGGTATAATCTGAATAAATTGGTCACCGGCAAATCCGTGACCCAGTGGAGTGCAATTGCTGTGTGTTTTCTTTCGTTCAATCTCTTCGCATTGGGTTTTTTTTTGTACACGCGCGTACGCGAGTCAAGCTGAGTCGCTTTATACCCTGGCCGCTGAGTGTGCCTTCCGACTTGTAAAACCGCGCACAGTAAACTCTCACCAAAAATATATAAATATTCTTGTGAGGTGTACCTGGCCAGACTGAGTTCATACCCTGGCTAAATTACTCCTTTACAAGTGGCGCCCGAGCTGGGACCTTAAAGTGCAAAGGTGTGGTATAAGCTGGAATTAAAGCCCCAGAAATATCACCAACAAGTGTGGAAGGAAAAGTGCGTAAAGTGAAGTGCGGGTATACCCGACGATACCCTGCTTTACAAGTGGCCAGCGAGAACGGTTTTCGAGCGTGGTTTTGTGCAACCGTCGCGGCAAAACGAAAGTGACGGCGTAAGGCAAGCGCCGATAAGAATAACTGTTCGCGTTCGAGGCTGTCCATAAGTGAACACCTGCAGCGCAACGAAAGCGTCGGCAAAGTGCGTGAGCGGTCAACGAACGGAGTGACAGTAGCTGGTACAGGCAGCTGCAAAGTCGCGGTCGCTTCGCACAGTGGGCTTCGACCGCGAAAATAAAAAAATAAAAAATTTAAATTTTTTTTTTTTAAAGTTGACTATGGTGCTGAGTGCGGAGTTGTCCCATCGGTTCTGGTCGACCGTATAAGCGAACAGTGGTGGAAAATAAAGAAAAAAAATGAAATGATTTTTTTTGGGAAAAAAAAAATAAAATGAAATAAAAAAAAATATAGAGTAACCGTGATAAACAGTGACTTGCTAACAGATTTTTTTTTTACACCGGGAAAAAAAAATTTCGAAAATTTTTTTTTTTTAATTTCGTAACAAAACGGTTACCGCGATAAACCGTGCCAGATTAAGAGTGCAAATTTTTGCGAAGCGGGACATACACGGTTCGAGACGGAATTTTTTTTTCGGTTAAATGGAGAAACCCAAGACTATCGAGCACGCCCGAGTGGAGGTCGTAGAAAGCAGCAACCCCGGTGTGGGTGTGCAATGGGTCTACCACTGCCATAAGGAGGATCTAGAAGATATCGTCCGGGAGCTTGGATTGGAAAAGTGTGCCACGGTAACTGACTACCGGAAGCTGGTATGTACTTTTATAAGACAAGGTGGTCACACCACCGATATATGGGCCCAGTTAGCGGAATGGGAGTTGCGGTTCGCAAAGATCCTAGTGTCGCCTACCCGGACTGCCGCTTCTGTTGGAGGAATACGGCCCAGGCAGAAGTCTGAATCAGATGCGGCAATCCCATCAATACAGACCGGTGGCACGGAACATTTGCGTCCGCCCTCCAAGAGTACGATTTATAATGAATTTTCCCCACAGAATACAGCATGTATCCCCGATATACGAGTAGGGTCACCTCTGGCATCCGGGGAAGATACCCCGGTGAGACAGGTGAACCCCCATCTTAATTCTAGTGATAGCTATAGTACCCCTAGGAACGGGATGGTCGTCCCCGAACTAGTCCGGAAGTGGGGTATCAGGTTCGATGGGTGCACGGACCCACTAGTTTTCCTGGAGACAATTGAGGACAGGGCGTGGTCATACGACATAGGCTTAGATCGATTGCCGAGGGCAATGAGCGAGGCTCTAACGGGTAAGGCAGCACGGTGGCTAACTATAAGTAGGCTAAGGGACGTGACTTGGGCGGCTTTTAAAGCCGAGGTCTTGGAGTTTTTTTTACCGCCACAGTATTTCGACAGGTTAGAAGACGGTATCCGGGCACGACGGCAACATGATAACGAGCCGTTCAAGGACTACTTTCTCGAGCTGCGGGGTATGATGTACCACGCGGGATACAGGGTAGAACAAGAATTGCATAGGGTATATGAGAATTTGGCGCCAGAGTACAGGTTGTACATTCGTTGGAGGGACTTCTCCTCTCTGGCGCAGCTGACTCAGATGGCAGCCGAGTACGAGAACGTGAGACAACAAAGCCGCGAGTGTGCAGCACGGGGTAGGACCAGGGTTAATAGGTATTCGGACGGATTAGCCGGCGAGGCAACCTCCGCTAAACTTTTTAACCCTTTCCGGACGCAACCACAGTCAGGGTCAAGCGGTAACGTGGGGAATACGCCACAGTTCGGGCATACGGGAGTAATCTCAAACGGGATGATCAGCCAAGAGCAGTCGAGGGCTCTAGGCGGGAAGAGGCTATGCAACAATTGTTCGCAGGAGGGTCACTTTGCCAAGGAGTGTCCCAATCCACGGGTACAGTTTTGTTGGCAGTGCGGGACCAAGGGGGTCAATACCAGCCAGTGTTGTCAGCAGTCAAGGGCGGGAAACGATACGCGGCACCATCTGGGACGGGATCCGATGGGAGCCGACGTGAACCAGTCCCGAACCTAGAATACCCTTTAAGAGTGGAAGACGGGCGGATAGTCGCTACTGTAAGAGTCGGGGACCAAGTAGCGACTGCAACAGTAGATACAGGGGCGACTAGGAGTTTTATTAGTGAGGAGTTTTCCCGCAAGGTGACCAGTGGGGGCGAGATGCTGGACGCCTGCGCGAAAATTGGTCCACCTTTTGGAAGCTGTGGAAGTACCTAATGCCCTGATTCCACTACAAGCAGAATGCAAGTATGTAATTGGAACTCGGGAATGCTGCATTCTTTTGTATTGGATTCCCATTTGTACAATGGGAATCTTGTTCAAATATTCCCCGTTGGTTGGCTGCATTCCCAGTTGGTTGAAAACCGACCAAGTGGGAATGTCAGAAGTTAACATTACAGAGCACTGAACAGAATTTTAACAAAGTCGATACTATGAAATTGGTAATCGATACTTGGCCTAAACAGTGTTAATTTGAGTAAAACAGCTTTTCATCAAGTGCATGTATAAACAAACTGGGATATTCTCTAAACCATGTTTGCGTTTTGCGCACAAATTAAAGCAATAATTTTTGCTTTTTTGGATTCACTATTTTTATTTGTGTTCGAGCTTATATTTGCTTCCAATTAAATATAAACGTATAATACAGAAACAGTAATTCTCTTTATCTATGGGATAGTAAATTAAAGTGTCAAGATGGGGGTTCTACGATAACTGGGGGGTGGCAAATCGATAAATTCAATAACCCAAAACCGATAAGTCCACATATTTCGCACATCCTTACAGCTAGAAGTACCAAATTTGGTAAGAAGATAGCTATTAGCAACCCCCAAAAAACTGCATCAAAAATTTTGGAGCCACGCCCCCACATTCCACCCCCCAGCCCCCCCGCATTTAAAAGTCAAAAAAGCCTATATCTCGCACAGTTTTTGAGCAATAGCCACCAAATTTAGTGCCAAGATAGGTGATGATGACCCCCCAAAAACTGCATCAAAAGTTTGGATGCCACGCCCACCGATACTGCCCTAGCCGCCCCCATCCACCCCAACGCTTCGTCAAAAACGGGAATGCGTGTATCTTCCAGAGTTGTGGAGCTAGAGCCTCCAAATTTGGTAGGAAGATAGCTGGCAACGACCCCCAAAAATTTGCATCAAAGCTTTGGAGCCACGCCCTCCATTTCGCCCCTCTTTCGCCACTTTTTACAATTTTCGAGCTAGAGTCACCAAATTTGGTATGAAGATAGCAATTGACATTTCAGAAAGATCTGCATCAAAAACTTGGATGCCACGCACACCCTTACCGCCCCCAGCCCTCCTTTCACCACTTTTTTACAAATTTCGAGCTAGAGTCACCAAATTTGGTATGAAGATAGCAATTGACATTCCACAAAGATCTGCATCACAAATTTGGATGTCACGCCCACCCTTACCAGCCCCAGCCCCCTTTTCACAACCTTTTACAAACTTCGAGCTAGAGTCACCAAATTTGGTATGAAGATAGCAATTGACATTTCAGAAAGATCTGCTACAAAAATTTTGATGCCACAACTACCCATACCGCCCCCGTCCCCCCCCCCATTCCACACCTTTTACAAACTTTGAGCTAGAGTCACCAAATTTGGTATGAAGATAGCAATTGACATTCCACAAAGATCTGCATCACAAATTTAGATGTCACGCCCACCCTTACCAGCCCCAGCCCCTTTCTCCCCACCTTTTACAAACTTCGAGCTAGAGTCACCAAATTTGGTATGAAGATAGCAATTGATATTTCACAAAGATCTGCCTCAAAAATTTGGATGCTACGCCCACCCATACCGCCCCCAGCCCCCCCTCTCCCTCTTATTACGAATTTCGAGCTAGAGTCACCAAATTTGGTATGAAGATAGCAATTGATATTTCAGAAAAATCTGCATCAAAAATTTGGATGCTACGCCCACCCATTATGCCCCCAGCCCCCCTTGCCACACTTATTACAAATTTCGAGCTAGAGTCACCAAATTTGGTATGAAGATAGCAATTGACATTTCAGAAAGATCTGCAACAAAAATTTTGATGCCACGCCCACCCAAACCGCCCCCAGCCCCCCTTTCCTCACCTTTTACAAATTTTGAGCTAGAGTCACCAAATTTGGTATGAAGATAACAATTGACATTCCACAAAGATCTGCATCAAAAATTTGGATGCCACGCCCACCCAAACCACCCCCAGCCCCCCCTTTCCCCACCTTTTACAAATTTTGAGCTAGAGTCACCAAAATTTGGTATGAAGATAGCAATTGACATTTCAGAAAGATCTGCAACAAAAATTTTGTTGCCACAACTTCTATACCGACCCAGCCCCCCCCCCTTTCCACACCTTGAGCTAGAGTCACCAAATTTGGAAGGAATATAGCCGGTGGCATCCCCATCTGAATCGGAGAATCTTTAAGGCAGCGTAAGCCCCTGCCGCATCCGTACCCCTTTGCATTCAGGCCTCTTTTTACCGGTTTTAATTCTGGTATCGAGTATGCCGCAGTCGGTTGCGTCCGACTGCAACGTTTCCACTTGTTTTTATTAACACTAACCAAAGTTGAATTCAGAAGGCTAAGACTAACCGATTGTGTTTATAAATCCCACAGAATACCCAAGATGAGCGACCAATTCCCTTATGTAATCAGCAGCGGCGGCGAGGATGACAGAGCCGCCAACCCAGGAGCAGGTATAACCGCCGAAAATGTGGGCGATACGCCCCGCAAATCGGGCTGACCGACGCCGCGGTCGCGGCCATATCAGAGGCGTGGGAAAATTGTGCGTCGATAGCCCGCCGTTCCAGGTTCAAGGTGGAGGTGGACGGGGAGCTACACGGCGTGACAAGGAACGCGTACGGACACGTAACTGTCACGCTACCCAAGAAAGGGGGGGGTGTGAAGTAGGCCGCATCGGCCCCTTCACAAAGAGTTATATTTGTATTAGATTTATAATTGTTAAGTCGCAAGAAGCGCATCGTTTGTTTAAATTGTAGGTATAGTTTTGCTAGACACAAGGAGTGCGCAGTATGGATAGTTAATAAACGCAAGGAGCGTAAAAGTTTTAGATTTATTGAATGTACATATTTTTGATTAACGCCTAACGTCTGATGATTTAAATATAACCGCCCCAGAACGCAGAGTCGCAAGATGCAGCGCGCCAGCTGCGATCACCAAATCCACCACGGTCACGAGCAAGCGTGGGGAGCAGCAAAATCTGCAACTTGGGCCGAAGTCAAAGCGTGGGCGAGGGAGTTGCGATTGATATACTAAAGTGAGCGGAAGCGTACGCGCTTAGAAAAATAGGAAAACGAAAACAAGAGCAGAAAAGCGAAATAGTGTGTTCATAAGTAGCAAAGTTATAGAGTCTGGATTAAAGATAAGGTAAGAGGGGATAGTTCGCGACAGTTCATATATATAGGTATATATATATGCAGTTAGGTTTTAGGTTAGGTTTCATTGTACGAATAATATTTGATATAATCTGAATAAATTGGTCACCGGCAAATCCGTGACCCAGTGGAGTGCAATTGCTGTGTGTTTTCTTTCGTTCTATCTCTTCGCTTTGGGTTTTTTTTGTACACGCGCGTACGCGAGTCAAGCTGAGTCGCTTTATACCCTGGCCGCTGAGTGTGCCTTCCGACTTGTAAAACCGCGCACAGTAAAGTCTCACCAAAAATATATAAATATTCTTGTGAGGTGTACCTGGCCAGACTGAGTTCATACCCTGGCTAAATTACTCCTTTACCTAGCTTAATTTGTGTAATACTTAATCGTTTTCATCAACTTAGTATTCTTTTGATTTTTAAAAATTTTATGTTATGTTGTTAGCTATTTTGACTAGACTTTACGCTTTAAACGAGATAGATTGTATTATTGACCTTAATACGTTAGCTTAATTTTAACAGGGAAATCGATCGGACATTAATTTTACACTTTATAATTGATTGCTTTAATATATTTTAACTGCCAACCTATATACCTTTCTACTTTTTTAGTGATTATGTAAGATTTTTATATTTCTAAACTCATTGCTTAAACTAAGAAAATTTCGTTATTAATTTCTTTTAATTGATGGATGGTAATATTTTATTTCATTATTCTCCTCATTTTTATTACATTTAATAAGGAAGTTCATTGAACTAGCTTAACAGTTCGAGATATGAGTCTTACACTGTTTCGAAAAGTATAACTTCGTTAGCTGTTTTAATTTAAGGGTTAAGTATCTACTACTACTGTTCCTTAACTGTGATAGTTGCAGTTTTGTTACATCTCGCTTCCATTTTTTTCTTTCTCTTATTTTATTTATTTATTTATTTATTTTTATTTTTTGTAGGTGCTTTATTAATTTTAATATTATTATTATATTGGGGGTAAATACACTGCGACCAAATAGATCAATTGTGCCCCCTTCTTGGCCTATAGTTCTTCCATCAGGCCCAGGTGTTGCATAAAAACAAGTACCTTTGTTGGGTCGATGGTTTCTAAATCGCTAAGTTGCACAATATCTTTTCCTAGAAAACTACTTCTTTTCCTTACTAAGGCTACGCATTCTGCTATAATGTGCAAGGAGGATTCTCCTTCCATTTCGCAGAATCTGCAAATCTCGCTGCTGACTATACCTAGCTTTGCCAGGTGACCTCGTAGTCTACAATGTCCTGTCAAGAGACCGGTGAGTATCCTGAGTCTATTTTTACCCATTGATATTACTTGCTTAAACCGTTTAAGGTTAAAGCTACCCAAGAGAATCTTTGCTTGTCTGAGTCCTGGTGTCCTTGCCCAGCTCGTTCTTCGCAGAAGTCTCTCTTCATTCCTAAGCTCTTGCCGTATTGTGCTTCTTCCTATTCCACAGTACGGCTCGGGTCCTATTAGGGGTGTCGCTGCCCCCAGTCTTGCTTGGTTGTCTGCCTCTTCGTTCCCTGCTATTTTGACATGTCCAGGGACCCATCTTAGGGCAAGCCTATTTTGTGATCCCAGAGTGTCTAGCTTGGTTCGTACCTCACGAACTACCTTTGACCTGATTTCGGTCTTACTAAGTGCCATTATTGCTGCTTGACTATCGGATAGGATGGCTATATCCCTATTCCGATAGTTACGCTTTAGATTAAAGTCCACACACCTCCCGATTGCACATACCTCAGTTTGGAATATGCTGGTGTGCATACCTAGGGGCTCGTGGTACATTAGCCGAGGGCCTACCACACCAAGACTGGAGCCTTGTTGCGTTAGAGATCCATCGGTGTACCATTTTATGGTGTGTGGCTTCATGTTGTGGACCTCTTCCAGAGATGTCCACTCCTTTTTATTACAGAGGTGAACTTGAAACTTTTGACCGAACATGTGTTCGACTTTCATTTCGTCCCTGTGCCAGTAGGGGAAGTTCACCCGATAGCATATCTGCCTCTACTCGACTAAGAATGTGTCCTCTCCCAACTCCTTCCACGGACATTCTTAAGAGGTCTTAAGTGTTGTGGAGTGGCGTTATTTCCAATAGAACCGCAAGCGCTGATGTGGGACAGGTCCTCATCGCTCCCGTGATTCCTACACATGCCATTCTTTGTAGCTTTTGAAGCTGCTTCTGCACAGTGATTTGCTGTGCCTTATCCCCCCATGCAATCACTCCATACGTGAGCATAGGCCTTACTACCATAAGGTATAGCCATCTTATTATCTTTGGTGATGTTCCCCATGACTTCCCGGCTATGCTACGACACGTATACAGCGCTCTGCAGCACTTTGCGATCGTATTCTGAACATGGGTGCCAAAGTTTAATATACCTTCGAAATTGACCCCAAGGTACTTAACTTCCTTGCTTGTTTCTATTGGACTCCCCGCGAGCCTAATCTCCCTCATCCTTTGTAGCTTGTATCTTCTGGTGAACGGAACGATGATGGTTTTAGTAGGGTTTAAGTTAAGACCAACCTCCCTACACCAATCATGCGTAATCCTAAGTCCCAGTTGAACATTATCACAAAGAGTTTCTTCATACTTGCCCCGAGCTATTATCACAATGTCATCTGCATAGCCTTGACATTGAATACCCCTGTTCGCAAGTCTACTTAATAGTGCGTCTACTAGTATACTCCATAAGAGGGGTGATAAAACCCCCTCTTAAGGACAGCCCCTTGTGGTTGTTACTGTTACGGTACTATATTGTATAGATGCCGTAGCCTGTCTGGACCCTAATAAGGATGAAATCCATCTACTAGTTGTACTGTCCAGCCCTCTTCTATTCAAGGTAGCTTTGACAGCATCATGTGATTGATGTGTTGTCGAAAGCACCTTCAATGTCTAAAAATGAACAAACTGCTACTTCTTTGTTTACTACTGCCGCCCGCAGAGTACGGTGCAGCTCATACAGGGCAGTGTCCGTAGACCTGCCTGTTCTGTATGCGTGCTGCGTTGCCTGCAGTGGACTCTGTGTGAGCAGAGTACTCCTTATGTTATAATCCACCAGCTTTTCCAACGTTTCCAACAAAAACGATGTTAAGCTGATGGGTCTGAAGGACTTTCGGTTGGTGGTATCTGTCTTCCCTACCTTGGGGATGAAGACCACCCAAGCTCTACTCCAAGTGCTTGGTATATGACCAAGTGCTAGGCTACTGACCAGGATTTTCCTTAGAATGGGTAGGAGTATTCCCTGTCCCTGCTGAAGGAATACCAGTGATATGCAATCTAGACCAGGAGATTTGTAAGGCTGGAAGGTTCCAATTGCCCATTTTATTTTCTCCACTGTGACCACCGACTTGGCACATGCCCAGTCAATGGCCGTTGGTCTGTGTTGACCTCCTGTTTCAAGCGATTCGCACGGTTGCCAGGGGATACTTCCTGGGAAGTGCGTCTCAAACAGAAGCTCTAACCTTTGCATATTGGTGCTCGTATATGTATTATCTTTACGCTTCAAGGCTAAATTAGCCTCCGGCGCCCGTTTTGATAATGCTCTATGGAGCCGGGCACCTTCACTCGTGCTTGTTAAGCTTTCGCAGAAGTCCCTATAGTTCCTGCGCTAGGCCTTCCTAATCTCCTTGCTGTAGGAGGTGAGGCTTTCGCGGTATGAATCCCATGACTTGTCCCTCTTAGCTTTATTGAAGAAGTGACGTGTGGTGATACGCAGTCTCTCAAGACCGTCATTCCACCATGGGGCATCTTTTTCTTTACGCGTTTTCCCTAGTGGGCAGCTTTCTTCATATGCATCTTTAATGCTACTATTTAGATTTCTAACAACTCTTTCTAGCTCACTCGTGCATCTGGGTATTCCAGAGTTTTCAGTGGCTAGGTTAAGTTCTAGGGTAGACCTAAATTTTTCCCAGTTCGTTTTCCTGGGGTTACGAGTTGGTATACTACTATCCGTATTAACCTTAAGTTTGAATAGGATAATCCTGTGATCGGACATGGATTCTTCTGAAGAGACATGCCATTCTCTGAAATGTGGCCTAAGAGACCGACTAATCAGAGTAATGTTTAATACCTCTTCTCTAACTCTAGTTACAAATGTCGGTGTCGATCCGACATTACCAATTTTAAGTTATACTTGAATATAAAGTTGGTAAGACACTCACCCCTTTTGTTGATGTCCGTGCTGCCCCATATGGAGTGGTGCGCATTGGCATCGCAGCCGATTATAGCCGGCAGCTTCTCTCTCCTGCAGTGGTCCATCAGCTTTTCTATTTCCGGTGGCGGGCAGTCCACATCACCAGCAAAATAGGCAGATGCCACCACAATAGGGGGGGCGTTTCCAATTGCCTTTACGGCAATAGGTACGCAGTCCCTAGTGAGGAATTCTGAAAGAATAGTAAAATTAATACATTTTCTTACCATAATGCATGCTCTAGGTGTAGGATCTCTTTGATCCCAGATTACCTTTGAGTCAGCGGGGTACAGGCCTTTTATGCCATTGTTTACTAGTGTTGGGTAAACACTACTCACTTTGGTGAACATGTTCACTTGCTCTTTTTTTTTAAAGAGTCAACTCACTCACATTGCTCACTTGTTCACCTCAGTTGCTCAGTTACTCACTTGTTCACTTAAGTTACTCAGTTACTCACTTGTTCACTTAAGTTACTCAGTTACTCACTTGTTCATTTAAGTTACTCAGTTACTCACTTGTTCACTTAAGTTACTCTGCTTTAAAACGGCTGTTATTATCTTTCCTTATAAGTAATGTCAAAAGTAATGTTAAAAACTAAATAATTTGTTAACAAAATATATAATTGTATTCGTTCTCAAGAAGCAATATTAAAAACAAGTGGAAACGTTGCAGTCGGACGCAACCGACTGCGGTATACTCGATACCAGTATTTAAACCGGCAAAAAGAGGCCTGATTGCAAAGGGGTACGGATGCGGCAAGGGTGTACGCTGCCTTAAAGATTCTCCGATGCAGATGGGGATGCCACCAGCTATATTCCTTCCAAATTTGGTGACTCTAGCTCAAAGTTTGTAAATTAAGGGGAAAAGGGGGCTGGGGGTGGTATGGGTGGGCGTGGCATCTAAATTTTTGATGCAGATGTATGTGGAATGTCAATTGCTATCTTCATACCAAATTTGGTGACTCTAGCTCAAAGTTTGTAAAAGTGGTGAAAGCGGGGGCTGGGGTGGTATGGGTGGGCGTGGCGCCCAAATTTTTGATTCAGATCTTTGTGGAATGTCAATTGCTATTTTCATACCAAATTTGGTGACTCTAGCTCAAAGTTTGTATAAGGTGGGGAAAGCGGGGCGGAATGGGTGGGCGTGGCTCCAAAACTTTGATGCAGATTTTTGGGGGTGGTTGCCAGCTATCTTCCTACCAAATTTGGTGGCTCTAGCTCTACTACTCCGGAAAATACACGCATTCCCGTTTTTGACGAAGCGTTGGGTCAGATGGGGGTGGCTAGGGCGGTATTGGTGGGCGTGGCATCCAATATTTTGATGCAGTTTTTTGGGGTTCATCATCACTTATCTTGGCACCAAATTTGCTGACTCTCGCTCAAAAACTGTGGAAGATATAGGCTTTTCTGATTTCAAAATGCGGCGGGGCTGGGGGCGGAAAAGGTGGGCGTGGCTCCAAAACTTTGATGTAGTTTTTCGGGGGTCTTTACCAGCTAGCTTTCTACCAAATTTGGAGGGTCTAGCTCCACAACTCTGGAAGATACACGCATTCCCGTTTTTGACGAAGCGTTGGGGCGGATGGGGGTGGCTAGGGCATTATTAGTGGGCGTGGCATCCAAACTTTTGATGCAGTTTTTTGGGGGCATCATCACCTATCTTGACACCAAATTTGGTGGCTATAGCTCAAAAACTGAGGGAGATATTGGCTTTTTTTATTTTAAATTGCGGGGGGGCTGGCTTCGGATTGGAAGGACGTGGCTCCAAAATTTTTGATGCAGTTTTTTGGGGGTTGCTAGTAGCTATCTTCTCACCAAATTTGGTAGTTCTAACTGTAAGGATGTGCGAAATATGTGGATTTATCGGTTTTGAGTTATCGAATTTATCGATTTGCCAGCCCCCCAGTTATCGTAGAACCCCCATCTTGACACTTTAATTTACTATCCCATAGATAAAGAGAATTGGAAAGTTTCAAGTCTCTAGCTTGAAGGGTGTGGAAAAAAGTTGCGTTCATACAGACGGACAGACGGACAGACGGACAGACAGACAGACGGACAGACGGACAGACACCATGACGGACATTGCACAAACTCAATATACTCTTTACCTTCGGTATCGAGTATAATAATAATAAAATAACAAAAACAAAATAAATTTCTTCTCTTTCAAGAGTTAAAATGAAATTGCAGTCAGTCCATTGGCTTTGCAGGAAATTATGTTTCGCTAAAATATATGTATGTAAGTGTTTGGACAAGAAATAATATAAAATACTACATACCAAAATAGTTATAAATTGTTGTGCAAGAACATAAGGGCTTCAACATTTTTCGCTTTTAACAATGTGCGCCTTTTGCGAATTAATTCGCCAGCGCTTGAAAAATCCTTTCGCAAGGCACTGATGTGGCCACAGCACAAAGCCGCTTCATCATACACTTGTGCAAAAGCGGGTATTGGCATTTTCTTTGGTCCCACCACTTCAAAGGGTCCTCTTTCCTGTTGAGATACTCTTCTGACAGGTACTTGTCAACTTCACGAGTCGCAGCGGCTGTATTGTTGCTGGGCTTGCAGACTTTATTAAAGTCAACATCGAACTCCTTCCAAATGTCGTCCTCATCTGTTGTTTGTGTTGAGGAATACTGTGCCATCTCAGTCGGAGCAGTATCAGGCAACGCGTTGGCTGCTCCAATAAACATTATGTTTTTTTTAATGTTGGCAATCGATTTCTTCGCGGCATCTTGTGATTTAAAAACACGGCCTTTGAATCTGGGATCCAAAATGGTGCTTTCTGCAAACAAAACATTATGCTCTATGTCTTGGAATCTGGTTTCCATTTCAATCAAAAGCACATTTATGACATTTGTTATTGTCTCATCGCTGGTTTGCATGCTAGCCACCTTTTTTGCAATATTCCGACCAAAACGATAACTTTAGAAAGCGTAACGTTTTTTTCCGCCGATATTTCATTAGTCGTCTGAAAAAATGGAAGCAGTACTGGAAGCAAGTCTTCAATGACTTTCCAGTCTGCTGTTGTTAAAATTAGTTCTGGGCGTAAAATTGAAATCGCTACCATTACTGCCTCTTTTAAGACAAAGAGCCGTTGAAACATTTTGTAAGTGGAATTCCAGCGTGTTGCCACATCCTGCACAAGTTTCAAATTGGGCAATTCCAACTGGACTTGAACATCCTTTAATTTTTTTAAACCCGATGTGCTTCGATTAAAGTAGTCAACTATTGCCTTGGCTTTGGCTCGAATTCCGTCAATTTTACAAATCGCCTTTTGCACGATGATATTTAATGTGTGTGCAAAGCATGGTATATGGCGCCACCCTCCCAGCTTTATCGCACCAACAATGTTGTGAGCATTATCCGATGCTACCGCCGACACTTTGTTTTCAATCTTCCATTCATTGACTATTTTTTTTAAGAAATCGCATAGATTTTTTGAAGTGTGTGCATCTTCATACATTTCACATGCTATCATATACGATTTTAGCTCGGTGGTTTTGAGCTCTATGAAGTGTACCGTTACGGCTAGGTAACTCTCATTTGTGAGCGACGTCCAGCCGTCTGTGGTAAGGCACACAGCAGTTGCCCCAAATACTTCTTCCTTTATTCTGCTCACCTGTTCTGCGCGTAGATTTGGGAGAAGAACGTTTGTTACGGTTTTACGTGCTGGAAGCTTATAGCCTGGGCAATGAGAGACGTCCTCTATAAGTTTTTTAAATTCTGGCTCTTCGACCGACCTCAGTGCGTGGTGTCCCTTGGCAATCCATTTGACCAATTGCCGATCTACCTGTTGGCTTTTGTGTGCCAACAACAGCAACATCCTCTTGACTTTGTCGCACAACGGGCTCCAATGCTGATGGGTGTTTGCTGCGAAGGTGTCGCGACAAGTTACTCTGCGACTTTGTGCTTAAAACACCATTGCAGTACTTGCATTTCGCTTGCGCGTTGCCCAAATCGGAGAAATGTATCCAAATTTCGCTGTGTTTGCGTATCAAAGACATTTTTAATTATGAATTATGAATATAATTATTTTATTTTAAACGATTCGTGTTGGCGCGAGCACAAAATCAACGGAAGTGAACCAAAACATTCAAATGAACGGTAAGCAAAAGAACCTCTGTGAACATACGAACTGATATGGAGGAAGAACAGTTGAGCAAAAAGAACAACTGAGCTGCAGGGAGCTAAAGAGCAAGAGCAAGAGCAAGTGAACAAGTGAGTAAGTGAGCAAAAGTGAGCAATGAGTACAGAACATTACTCACTTGTTCAGTTGGGTGAACAGCTCAGTTTTGCTCACTCACTCATGAGCAACCCAACACTATTGTTTACCCATGGCTCCTGTACCAGGGCTAGCCCAAGATGTTGGGTGATAAACATCCTGGCCAAGACAGCAGAGGCTGCCTTAGTCCGATGGAGGTTTATCTGGGCTAGCCCAGTGACGGTGACGTTTGATGTCACCATCACTCATCCGCCGCTCCAGCTCCTGGTGATGTAGGTTGGGAGCTGCCCACATCACCGCTGCCCGTCATGGTGACGTCAGCTTCTGCCGTTTCAAGCTCCTCAGCGAGCTCTTGCGAGGACATCAGCACCTCATCATCCATCCCTTCCAGCTCTGCTGGACCGAGCGTCATCTCCACCAGGTCCTCATCCTCAGCCAGATCCTCTGATAAATCAGAGACATCTGCCAGATGAGCACTCGGATCAGTGGCGGTGGGAGGTGTGGGGGCCAATCCTGCAGCTCCTGGGACTTTCGTTTGGGCAGGGGTAGTCTATGCGCCAACTTCTTCTTCAGACCGCTAACGGGGATGGTCCCGTAGCGGAATGAAACTTGGTGGCCTCTCGCCACTATTGCGTCCTTGGATGCCTCATCGATGCCTATCACCAATAGCGCACCTCCGCCTTCCGTCCTCCTTGACAACACCTTCCACGAGTCGGTCTCGATCTTGTTCTGGTTCCTCAGCAGAACCAACAAGGATTCGGTTGACCGATCCGCGCTTCTTGGGCAGAAGATGGTGATGTTGTGGGGTGATGGAATATCATCACCCACCTTGCAGTGCAGTGGAGCCCCTTGCCACGACTGCAGTCTTGGCGCTACGGTCCTCAGCCACTCCGCTAAGTGATCGTCGGAACATTCAATGACCAGGTAGCCAACCCGGAAATGAATGCCCGCGAACGCGACCGCGGTGTCCCATCCTGTGAGGATAACCTCATCCAGGATGGCCTCCTCCAATGCGGACAAGTCCCCATGGCTGAGCATTACCTGCGGGTATTCCACAGGTAACACGGCCACCTTGACTTTTTTTGCAATCGCTGCATACGACATGCGAGCCTCGGTGGACACTGGAGAGGAAGACCTCACTTCTGTTGCTACGGCGGATGCCAACGTGCTGGGACGCTTCTCTGGGCACGCCCTCTTGGGGGTGGCAGTTGGTGGCGTCATATCACTGCTCAGGCGTTTGGGGCTGGTCCCCCAGGTACCTGAGGTACCATTTGGTTTTTGAGCCTTTCAGCGTTTTTCGGTTTCCAAACCGCCCGGCTCTCCCAATTTTGGCAGCTGCGCTTTTGGCTGCTGGTGCTGCACGCCATGTCGCCTAACAGCGCTAAGCCTCGGTCGCATCGGCTGGGATGGTCCAGCCTTGCTTCCTCCTCCTGCAGCCGGGGCGACACGGTGACGTGGGGCTTCCCTCGTCGTAGGTGCGCGCGCTGTATCTATTGCCGCATGCGGCCTTCTTGTTTGATGCGCCTGGTTAGGGCGCCGTAGGGTTGGTCCCACATTGGAGGGCCACTCCCCGTCAAGGAGGCGGTCCTCAAAGTGTCTCGTGACACTAGCAGCAGGGGTATCCTGTTGCACACCTAAATACTTTTTATTTTTTATACCTTTCATGTTCCCACGAGTTGCGGAGAAATATGGGGTCCACCCGGGCAGAGATCCGCAGTACCCGGGTAAGGCTAAATAGAACAGGCGGTCGCCATCTGCCTGAGCTCACCGTTAGCGACTGGGCTAGTTTTTAATCCGGGCCCCCGGCCAGGTTGACTATCGGCACGGTTCGAATGACACCTTAGTCCAGCCCGGAGTGAGATATTGGGGAAGGGATGAAGAAGGGTACGTGTGAGGGAGTTGGGAGTGTGTGAGGCTATGCTTTGAAGACGGCGACACAAGCGTCTTGTCGATACGGTGAACGGTACCGTACCCGCTGTTTGTCCGGGACTGCTTATTTGCAAGGATTCTCGCTTATTCGCAGCTTACCTCATAAAGAGGCCGTTAGCAAACCGCAACCCGCGACCCGCCTGGTGCCCTCAGCTAAGCCCCCTCTGAACTATCCCACAAGTTCTTTAGACCAGGTATTAATTTTATTAAGAACAAAACCTTTTGTTTTAGATGCCATGTTTTTAGGTCTTATTTTTTCATTTAATTATTATAATTATTTCTTAAAGAGATTCATTTTCTTTAGTGCTCAAAACTTATTGTCGCTAAAGGATTTGTTTTTCATTGATCTGAGATATTTCGTAAATTCATGAAACCATTGTAATGTGCTCTACTCTTCTTGAACCTTGCATTAATCTTGAATTTGGATGGCAAAATAAGGTTGTGTTGTACTAAAGCTCGAGATGACGTAAAAGTCGGTATTTTACATAACGGGCATAGAATGATGTACGTTTACTATCACCGGATTGGTTTATACCCACTAAATATTGGTATTTTCAGTTTTTGTTTTTCTTTCTTTGTTTTAATCGTTTTATACACCCTAGCTCTTGATCTTGTGTTTTGATTTTAGATTAGGGTCTGATTTTATTGTATACTGTTTGTGGAGGAGGCTCCAAAAAATAAGATTTGATTTGGTAATTGTATGGTATGATTTGTTCTTCTTTTTTTTTGTGGTTGCATTGTAGAGCAATTCTTGTGTGTATGTTAAACTAATAAAAAGAGCGCAATCAAGTCATTTACAATAATTTTTACTAGCTTAGGATTCATGGTCTTAAGACCGTTTAGTCTTCATGGTAAATAGTTTTTGCTAGGCTATTTTCTCTTATGATTCTTGTGGGTTATAGTTCGTACATTAAAACAACGAGATAAAGTGGTTCTTGTTTAGGTCCACAATCTATTTTCTTGGTCCATTTTCCTTGGCATATAATACAGCAGGGAGTAAGATTTAAAAGTAGTATGTCATTCCATTCTGGTAATATTATTATGTTATTTGACTTTATATATTGCCTTTAAATTTAAGGGTTTTGCCTCTCAATTTTTGAACCGAGACATAGTATTTTTATTTCTGTAATGCATAAACGTAAGCATTCTTGATCCCAGATAGTATGTTTATTATTGATGAATATTTAGATCAGCACCGTGGGCTTCCTGTATCTATGCAAACTATTTTATCAGCTCTTAGGTATCGAGATTAAATTTTGCTGAGAATATAATCTCTGCCTTAAACACATGAGTGTTACAACTTTCACACTTAAGGAGCATTAGATCTTTTCGTTTTAAAGAGTTTACTATTTGACGCTTTTAAGAACAATTTGCTTGCCTGAGCTTGGTAGGTTATACAGTTAAAACAATTAGTGGAAATATGGAACTGTCTTATAGAATTTCTTATACATTATTATTTGCTTCTTTCCCTATCGCTTATTCTCACGCACTTTGAGATTATAACATTACTTAATGGAATGTGCTGTATGTTCCTGATTGTTTGCTGATTATTGTTGTTAATAATTATTTTGTTTATTTATTTCTTTTACATCTCATATAGTATTTTTCTCTTATGTTTCTTTTTTCGCTTCACTTCTATACTTACTTTAATAATTTATCATATGTTTTCTCTAATTTATATTCAATCGCCCTTTAATTGACAAAAACTGGGTGGCGGTAAGCTGTTAAAAACGGAAGGCAATTAATCTATAAAACTGATGGAACGGAACAGTTGTGATTATTTTTCATTTAAAAATAAAAGTAGGCTGTTAAAATAAATATTCACTTATATTAAATTAAAATTTGAATTGATTTTTAGTAAACCGGATTTTTTTTCGACAATGTAACTTTTAAAAGAATATATTAAGCTCATATCATATTTATTTAGATTTTCACATTGAGGTAACATCAGCCAAAGTCCCTCGATAGTGAGCTGCCGTTAACAGACGGTGAAGTAAATGGGATGCCGCTTTGTCGTTTCTCATAATCACAATTAAGCTGCCCGACGATGAAAATGAGTTCCTTTACGATTTACGTACTGTCACTGTTTGCAGCGGCCTGGCGTCCTCCAAAGAGTCAAACACTCATCATCATCATTTGCCCCCCTACGGCGAAGCGATCCTCACCTGAACCATCACTCGTACACACATAAGTAACTTTTACCTAGATTAGGTACGGTTTGCGTCTAGCCGTCTTATTTGAATAGTTCTGTTCTACTCTGCACCGATTTTGGATCCCCTGATTTCTATTATTCCCAGCTACTTTCCTAGGCTCACACCTTTAACTTCCAACACACCAGCCCACATAACATATTATCTATATATATATAAGAGTAGACTTCAACTCAGGATGACGCTCCAATTTGCGTTCCAGGTTACAAAAACGACGATAAGCTTGCTGATAGGAATCCCCAATCAGATCCACAGGATGTTTAACTGGAAGGCGAACCGAATATTCGACAGTGCCTAAACGAGCAAAAGTTTGTTTAAAATGGTCTTCACAGTCAAGTTCCTCCTTAGTAGATTCATTTACTACACTAGAGCAGGATTCTAACTCCCAAAAACGACGTACGATTTCATCAAGCTTATGATCAGGGCTAGTAGTTGGCGTTGAAATCGAGCGAGTGGCTATCAATGAGGCAGGGCTTGTTGACGACGTTCCTCCTGTCACTATCCAACCTAATTGAGTTTTTTGGAGAATGGGTAAGCCAGGAGCGAGTTTAATTTGGCCAACGCATAACAATTCAAAAAACAGAGCAGCTCCAATTAGAAGATCGATTTGTTTCGGCTTAGAAGTTCTGGATCAGCCAAGCGAATATTTGAGGGTATATTCCAACGATCAGTGCTAACACCATAGCTCGGCTAATTTCCAGTAATAGACGGAGCTATTAAAACTGAGATGCTAGCAGCGTAGTCAGTTGTTCGCGATTTAAGACTTATATCAGCTGCATAGTCTTCTGAGTCCACACTAGACTCCCCTAGTCCTGAAATCAAAGTAGGCGACCGATGCTTACGTAGCTGGAGGTAGTGAGCTAAACGGGATGTAATAATGTGCACCTGCAAACCAGAATCGAGTAGAGCACGGCAAGGAACAAGAACACCAGTGCGACTCCTAACGCTGATGACAGAAGTTGCCAATAGCACAATGTCTTGACTGAGATTTTGGGCTACAAGTTTTGAGGATTTTGCAGCAGGCGCATGCGGAGCAGATATAATTTGAGAGCCCTCAATGTGAGTCTCAAAATGAAGAAGAGTGTGATGCTTGGCCTTACAACGATTGCAGGCGGTCGAACTGCACTCTTTCATTCTATGCCCCTTGCGCAGGCAATTAATGCAAAAAGACAGCTTCTTAACCTCACGAAGACGCAGTTGCGGAGACAGATTTCCAAGACGGGAGCAATTGTAAATCAAATGGCCTGATGATTCACAAAACACGCATTCATTTGTGCTGGAGTTAGTAGCGACAAAGGCTTTTCTACTGGTGTTAAGGGTTTTGCTAGTTTTTCCCACCTTAGAGCTAGGCGTATACGTTGCCATAGCGTGTTCCACATTTTCCAACCTTTGACATCGTCTATCCAAAAAAGCCATGAATTGTTCACAGGTCGGGATTGTATCCATCGGTGCAGTCTCCTCCCAACTGGTCTGAGTTGCCTTTTCCACTTTCTGTAGCAAGCTGTGCACAATAATAAAACCTGCAATCTGCTCAACGCTGCCCATGCCTTAAAGAGCGCGGATGTTGGCGCTTACGGTATCCGAAAGGGTTCGAAGTTTAACCGCTGACGACGACTCGATGCAATCCAAAAACCCAAAATCTCAGTGACATGTGCCTGAAAAATAAGATGCTTGTTATTAAACCGCTTTTTTTTAGTAAATCTAACGCAATTGAATAGTTAGCACTGCTGATTTCCAACGATGAAACACACTCCAGGGCTGGTCCTTTCAGGCACGATCGCAAATGCTGAAACTTCTCCACATCCGATAATCCTGAGTCGCTGTCAATGATTGACGAGAACATTGATATGAAAGCTGCATACTTTGTGTAGCCTCCGCTGAACTCTGGAAGCTTAAGCTCGGGCAATCGAATCCGGCTCTGAGACAATGTGTGATTGTCAGCAGATGCTTCATGCCTCATGGTCGAACACAAAGGCGATGATAACTTTCGCTTATTAAGTTCGCGGCGCAAACTAGTCTCAACGAGTATTGATAATTCATCAAAAGATTCACGTAATTCACTCCCGATTTCATTGTAATCCAGCTCCTCCAATGCGTAATGCATACTGTTGAATTGCTGCTGCGCGCTTTCAAGACCTTTAAGACGGATCGCCAACTCCTCTTCGTTAATAGCCTTGGCCTTAGCTTTATAAAACGGAGCACCAAGTGACGGAACTGCAGGATTATTAATCACCTCAACAGTATTTGGCATGTAGAATATGTTTTTGATTTTATATGTACACGCACGCGAAATAAAGTTCTAGAGCCACTGAATGTCGGACACTTGCAAGCTATCGTTCAAAGCACAGAGTATGTCAATCACAATTCAATTTATTGCCTCGAAAAACACTTTCATATATAACAGTTTTAAATGCACTGAATTCTTGCGATTTACTTATTTTTGCAAGTCAAGCTGGTAACAACGTAACGATTTAATTGCACCAATATACCAAGGTCAAAAAAGGGCAAACACCTTGAGCACAAGCAAATGTAAAGCGAAACGGGAGTAGCAATAGCAATGCAGAAACGGTTGCTGCAGCGGTTAAATGTTTAAAGAGACAAGAGAAGATAATGCGCGGGTGTCAATGCAGGTCAAACACCTTAATGCAAAAGTGAACGCAAAAACGAAGCGACAACAGCGAAAACGATAAAGGAGCGCGGGCGCGCTTTACTAATTCTATAAGTTAAATAATTTTTAATTATTTAAACAAATGCAGAGTATCACGTCGGGGTCACCAAATGTTGAGCTATTGAGCTTTTTCAATAACTATCGAATTTCCAAAACGTCACTCAACAAATTATAAATGCTGCGAGATTTGCATTGATGAGTATGAAATATTTTAATATGCCTTCGTTATTATATTAATTTACAAATTTTTATACTCGATACCGAAGGTAAAGAGTATATTGAGTTTGTGCAATGTCCGTCATGGTGTCTGTCCGTCTGTATGAACGCAACTTTTTTCCACACCCTTTAAGCTAGAGACTTGAAACTTTCCAAATCTCTTTATCTATGGGATAGTAAATTAAAGTTTCAAGATGGGTGTTCTACGATAACTGGGGGGCTGGCAAATCGATAAATTCGATAACTCAAAACCGATAAATCCACATATTTCGCACATCCTTACAGCTAGAAGTACCAAATTTGGTAAGAAGATAGCTACTAGCAACCCCCAAAAAACTGCATCAAAAATTTTGGAGCCACGCCCCCCCATTCCGCCCACAGCCCCCCCGAATTTTAAAGTCAAAAAAGCCAATATCTCCCACAGTTTTTGAGCTATAGCCACCAAATTTGATGCCAAGATAGGTTATGATGACCCCTCAAAAACTGCATCAAAAGATTGGATGCCACGCCCACCCATACCGCCCCCAGCCCCCCTTTCCCCATCTTTTACAAACTTCGAGCTAGAGTCACCAAATTTGGTATGTAGATAGCAATTGACATTCCACAAAGATTCGCATCAAAAATTTGGATGCCACGCCCACCCATACCGACCCCAGCCCCCCCTTTCCCCACTTATTACAAATTTCAAGCTAGAGTCACCAAATTTGGTATGAAGATAGCAATTGACATTCCACAAAGATCTGCATCGCAAATTTGGAAGTCACGCCCACCCTTACCGGCCCCAGCCCCCCTCTCCCTACCTTTTACAAACTTCGAGCTAGAGTCACCAAATTTGGTATGAAGATAACAATTGACATTCCACAAAGATCTGCATCAAAAATTTGGATGCCAGGCCCACCCATTACGCCCCCAGCCCCCCTTTCCCCACTTTTTACAAATTTCGAGCTAGAGTCACCAAATTTGGTATGAAGATAGCAATTGACATTTCAGAAAGATCTGCAACAAAAATTTTGATGCCTCAACTACCCATACTGCCCCCAGCACCCCCCCCTGTCCCAACCTTTTACAAACTTTGAGCTAGAGTCACCAAATTTGGTATAAAGATAGCCAGTGGCATCCCCATCTGCATCGGAGAATCTTTAAGGCAGCGTAAGCCCCTGCCGCATCCGTACCCCTTTGCATTCAGGCCTCTTATTAGCGGTTTTAATTCTGGTATCGAGTATGCCGCAGTCGGTTGCGTCCGACTGCAACGTTTCCACTTGTTAGATTTGTGTATTGCAACTTACCCCGATTTGGGTGTGCAATAATTAGCGATTTTTTCGTTTGTCGCGAAACAGACAAACTACCGACGTTGAGCTACCGACGAATTTGATAGAACTGAACGGCTGCAGAACTGCAGCAGCGGTTTGCACTCAGCTGCAGGCCAAGGGCAAACAATAGACAATGTAATAAACTAAATATAAGAGCTTATGCAAAACAATAGTTGGACTTTACGTTAAGTTGCTCTTATGGTGCGCAGAGCATGATAGGTTATAGCGATTAGAGATATGAGAGTAATGGTTCTTTTGATGCTGGTTTTGGTTTAGTTAACTGCGTAACCAAACACACTACTTGGTGTCATTTTTGTAAATGATATGGATAGATTTATGTTGTATGATTAAATATCAGTACCTGAATTCTCTAAACAAGATCTAATTTTTTTGTCCTATAACACACAACCTGACTATAGTAACCAAACTATTCAATATAGGGATTTTAAGAATGTAGATAGTAGTATAGATATAGTGTTATACAGTGACTGTAGTACGTGTGATTCCCTCGTTGGACACCCAGCTATGCCTGCTACAAAGAAATATAGACTATCTGTACAATAAGCATGTACCGATAAGAACCATACATAGTTGGTAAGCTGAAACTAAATCAATGGTTTAGTAGTGATATTACAAAAGCACTAAAATACAGGGACTGGCTTTATGAGAAGTGGAAACGCTACAAGACTGATCATTTGCTTCAACTATTTAAGACTGCTAGGCTAAAGGTTAATGACTTGATTAATAGTGCTAAGCGTAGGTTTTATGGTAGAAAGTTCAATAGAATAAATTCGTCGCAAAAACTATGGAAAGAGCTGAAGAGCGTAGGAATAGGAAAGGGTAAATCTGTGATAAATGACGACTTGGACGTAAATGTTCTTAATCGTAGATTTGTCAACATTAGTGTTTGTCCAGCTACATGTAGTCCGTATGTTAATTCTGTGTCGTTAAATGATTGTTCTAGCTGTTATAATTTTGTGGGTGTGAGTCAATGTGATGTATTTAATGCCATCCCTGGAATCAAGTCAAATGCAAGTGGAAGAGATGGAATTAGTCCAAAGTTTGTAAAAATGTTACAACCATTTATTCTAGGGCACATTAAACACATTTAAAATAATGCTATAGCCACATCCACATTCCCAGAGATGTGGAAAATTGCGAAAATTACACCCATCCCTAAAAATTACAAGTGGAAACGTTGCAGTCGGACGCAACCGACTGCGGTATACTCGATACCAGTATTAAAACCGGTAAAAAGAGGCCTGATTGCAGAGGGGTACGGATGCGGCAGGGGTGAACGCTGCCTTAAAGATTTTCCGATGCTGATAGGGATGCCACAAGCTATCCTCCTTAAAAATTTGGTGACTCTAGCTCGAAGTTTGTAAAAGTGGGAGAGGGGGGCTGGGGGTGGTATGGGTGGGCGTGACATCCAAATTGTTGATGCAGATCTATGTGGAATATCAATTGCTACCTTCATACAAAATTTTGTGACTCTAGCTCGAAAATTTTAAAAAGTGGGAAAAGGGGGGCTGGGGGCGGTAGGGGTGGGCGTGGCATCCAAATTTGTGATGGAGATCTTTGTGGATTGTCAATTGCTATCTTCATACCAAATTTGGTGACTCAAGCTCGAAAATTGTAAAAATTGAGGAATGGGGGGCTGGGGGCGGTATGGGTGGGAGTGACATCCAAATTTGTGATGCAGATCTTTGTGGAATGTTAATTGCTATATTCATACCAAATTTGGTGACTCTAGCTAAAAGTTTGTAAGAGTGTGGAAAGGGGGGCTGGGGGCGGTATGGGTAGGCGTGGCATCCAAATTTGTGATGCAGATCTTTGTGGAATGTCAGTTGCTATATTCATATCAAATTTGGTGACTCTAGCTCAAAGTTTGTAGAATGAAGGGAAGGGGGGGGGGCTGGGGGCAGTATGGGTAGTTGAGGCATCAAAATTTTTGTTGCAGATCTTTGTGAAATGTCAATTGCTATCTTCATACCAAATTTGGTGACTCTAGCTCGAAATTTGTAATAAGTGTGGAAAGGGGGGCTGGGGGCGGTATGGGTGGGCGAGGCATCCAAATTTTTGATGCAGATCTATGTGGAATGTCAATTGCTATCTTCATACCAAATTTGGTGACTCTAGCTCGAAGTTTGTAAAAAGTGGGGAAAAGGGGGCTGGGGGCGGTATGGGTAGGCGTGGCATCCAAATTTTTGATGCAGATATTTGAGAAATATCAATTGCTATCTTCATACCAAATTTGGTGACTCTAGCTCGAAATTTGTAAAAATTGGGGAAAGGGGGTTGGGGGTGGTATGGGTGGGCGTGGCATCCAAATTTCTGATGCAGATCTATGTGGAATGTCAATTGCTATCTACATACCAAATTTAGTGACTCTAGTTCGAAAATTGTAAAAAGTCTCGAAAGGGGGGCGAAATGGAGGGCGTTGCTCCAAAACTTTGATGCAGATTTTTGTGGGTCGTTGCGAGCTATCTTCTTACCAAATTTGGTGGCTTAAGCTCCACAACTCTGGAAGATAGACTCATTCCCGTTTTTGACGAAGCGTTGGGGTGGATGGGGGAGGCTAGGGCTGTATCGGTGGGCGTGGTATCCAAACTTTTGGTGCGGTTTTTAGGGGGTCATCATCACCTATCTTGGCACCAAATTTGGTGGCTATAGCTCATAAACTGTGGGAGATATAGCCATTTCTGATTTCAAAATGCGGGGGGCTGGGGGCGGAATGGGTGGGCGTGGCTCCAAAACTTTGATGCAGTTTTTTGGGGGTCGTTAACAGCTATCTTCCCACCAAATTTGGAGGCTCTAGCTCCACAACTCTGGAAGATACACGCATTCCCGTTTTTGAAGAAGCGTTGGGGTGGATGGGGGCGGCTAGGGCAGTATCGGTGGGCGTGGCATCCAAACTTTGGGTGCGGTTTTTAGGGGGTCATCATCACCTATCTTGGCACCAAATTTGGTGGCTATAGCTCAAAAACTGTGGGAGATATGGGCTATTTTGACTTTAAAATGCGGGGGGGCTGGGGGCGGAATGGTGGGGCGTTGCTCCAAAATTTTTGATACAGTTTTTTGGGGGTTGCTAATAGCTATCTTCTTACCAAATTTGGTACTTATAGCTGTAAGGATGTGCGAAATATGTGGATTTATCGGTTTTGAGTTATCGAATTTATCGATTTGCCAGCCCCCCAGTTATCGTAGAACCCCCATCTTGACACTTTAATTTACTATCCCATAGATAAAGAGTTTCAAGTCTCTAGCTCGAAGGGTGTGGAAAAAACTTGCACACATACGGACGGACAGACGGACAGACACCATGACGGACATTGCACAAAACCAATATACTCTTTACCTTCGGTATCGAGTATAAAAATGGTCCCGTACAGATTCAGTACAGTACTTACATTTTAGGTCTGCAGTTCTGTTAGCTACTGCTGGTACGGTAGTGTTGAACAATGAAAATGTTAAAATGTTATGTTAAAATGCTACGGGCAGTAAATAGCTTTCAGCAGCTATTTACGGTTGTAAAAAATGCAACAACATGTCGGGCAAGAGCCGGCTTATACATTTTTCGGATAATATTAACAAAGTTGACCTAATTCAGGCTCCAATAGAGCCATACTTATTGTTTTGGCAGTCAATGCTGCGCAAGAAGTAATGAATAAAAATATATTTATTAATTAATAAGATACAATTAAAATAACATATAAACTGGATTGTACTGCCACTGATCTAATGCAGTGTATAGATTATTAAGGTGAATTTGCTTTGAGTCTTTTGAGTGGTTTCAGTCATGTTTAGCATAATCTTTGGTAATCTCAGCTCTGCCCATCAAATATGGGTTCACTAAAATGCAACCACCAGAAGCAGGGCGTTAGCTGTACTCAAACACAAAAGTAGCGCGCGAATCATTATTTTGAAATCAAGTGTACAAAACACAGTTGCATTTCCGATTTATTTACAAAAAACAATTAGCCTACCGCCACAATATGTGAATTTTTCAACACTTGTCGTTACAGCCGTAAAACTCATGTATACTGTATGGGAGCTGTGCGGGGCTCATGCGTACGGGCCTATAGGGTGAACTATTTCACTGATCTGGATGATGCCAAATTTGTTCAGCGGTTCAGGCTAAAAAAATCCACATGCAAAATCATTCTTGCAAGAATTGTAGATCAATAGACTTGCCATAGTAACAGGTTTCTGCCAGGCTTCGTCCTTCTGCTTCCACGTAACGGCGTCGCTCTTCTTGCACTCTAAAATATGCTGATGCGACTCCACTAGTTCCACCAACAAATGCTCCTCAGAAAGCGACAAGTTTTTCCCACGGAACCGTTTGCATTTAGGCGTGTTCATTTTAATTTTATATTTTATATATTTAAAATATGCAAAATTTGCCAGTCACCAACCAAAACAAAAACAAAAAACAGCTGAGCCGCTCGCTATAAATGGCAACGCTGTGTATATATGTGGCAACGCTGTTAAGGCGATAGTTACTTATCGATGAAAGGTTATTTTGGCTTTGAGAAAACCAAATTGTTTTAACTCGACCAGCAAAATTATGCGGCAGTTAGCTAAACGAAAATTTAACCGGACATTGTGATATTGGGCCTTTATAATTTAAACCTAGTTAATGTACCGTTTAAATTTTATTGTAAAGTGCGTTTAATTGAATTTTTTATTTTATTTACATGTAGGGTTTTTTTTTTCTTTTGTTTTCATTATTTATTTTAAGTAGCATAACCTTCGAACCAAATTAAATGAGGTAGGTGAAAGTGCAAATAATTATTTCCGTTGTTGCGTAGGGGAAACGTCAAAAACTTGTAGCGTCAGAAAATTTTCTTTCGCCAGGGTCGACAATTATAGGGTATGTTTTTTTTTTTTTTGTCGGGTCCTCCCTTTTGTCAACCACCAAGTCAGACTGGTCGATCATTAAGCAGGCAGCGGAGCGGGACCCAATGATTCCTAGCTCTAGCGGGAGATGTGGGGGGGGTTTTTGCTGCTGACTAATGATGGCTACACCAAGGTTTTATTGTAGAGTCCCTCCTGAAACTAAAACTGAGATGAGACGATCCTCATCCGAAGACCACATGGCCAAAGTGCGAACACTCTCAATAAACAACTAAAAGAAAACATAAAAAACAAGTAAGAAGGCTCTAGTCGGGAGAGCCCTACTAGAAGATACACTAAACCCAGTTGCAGTAAATAATTTAAATTTATATAAAACTTTGGTATACTGACTTAGCTTCAATCGATTATACTCGATATCTCCGACGTTTCTTTACCGATTTGGACGATATTTTCAGAAAAGTTCTATCGTTACCCATTACTTTAAACATCATTTTTAGATTTTCCAAATTCGATATTTTTTGTTATCGATATTATATGTATATCGGAAACCAGAATAGTTATCGATAATTTGAAGCAAACTTGTTCTGCTCATGGTATAGGAGAACTTTTATCCCAAATCTGAAGTCTCTAGCTCTTGTAGTCTCTGAGATCCACGCGTTCATACAGACAGACAGACAGACAGATAGACAGACAGACAGACAGACAGACAGACAGACGGACAGACGGACATGGCTATATCGACTTGGCTGTATATGCTGATCAAGAATATATATACTTTATAGGGTCGGAGATGCTTCCTTCTGCCTGTTACATACTTTTGCACAAAACCATTATACCCTTATTTACCCATTTTATGGGTTAAGGGTATAAAAATGAGAAAAGTGAAGCACGGAATAGTAGTTAAGCTAGAGGGGTGGGCTTAGGTGTTGTTTGCCAATTCCCTCTATCATTACCCTCCCAACCCTAGTCTCCTAAATAAAATATTTGCTCAGAAGACCCCATATGTAATTAAATATTCATCATTTAATAATGCTCTCATGTCATCAGAAATAATAAGACTTAAACTTCCATAATCAATAATTCCATTTTATAATATTTCTAAACTTTTATACTTCCGTTTATTTTTCAATTCTTATTTATATTGTCTATTGTTTATTGTCAACTATAATCAGCTGACATAAAATCGAAATTAATTAAAATTAAAATAAATATTTAAATTTGAAATTAAAATTAAGTAAAATAAAATTATATATAAATCTGAAAGTTAGTTTAGGTAAAAAATTTATGAAGTTAACGTTAAAGCTCTGGGAAGTTCAACAATAAAATTAGTGGTCCAACATTTGTTGCGTGAATTGGGAAAAACCCAGAAAAACCCAATCAGACCAGCGTTAGATTAGTAATTAGTGGTTACGATTAGATAAAGCAAAAAGGATCGATCTTTTTAGTACTGGAGTTGAGGCCTCCAAGGAGACAAGATATTCTCTTGTTTGTTATAGTTGTTGTTATAGTCAGAACATATAACCCGAAATGGTTAATGAATTAAATAGTTGCTCAAGCAACGATCAAGGCTAAGGGGTAAAAAGTTACGTGAAGATCTAATTGGGACATTAAATTTAATTCGACTCAAAAGAACTGATGAGTCGATTTCACCATTAAGTAAGTTAGTAATAAATAATACTCCATGCATCGTTCTACGGTTTAACAAGGAGGGAAGATTTATCAAAAGGAGTCTACTTGAATACGGGGGTAAGTCTACTCCAGGAACCCAGTTAAAACTTCTAAGGGCAAATAGAAGAAATTTCTTCTGCGCAGATTCAATTCTATCCTGGTGAATCGAGTATTGTGGAGACCACACACAACTTCCATACTCCAGGATGGGACGAACTAGGGATGTATAAAGCGTTTTAGTGGTGTAGGGATCGTTAAACTCTTTCGACCACCGCTTGATGAAGCCAAGGACATTAATGGCCTTATTGACCATATACGAAATATGAGCGTCAAACTTTAATTTAGGATCAAGAATAATGCCTAAATCTTTAATTTCAAACACGCGGTCAAGTGGTGAAGCATCAAGCAAGTAGTGAGCAGTATGAGGAGTACTTCTACAAAAAGACATGACTTTACATTTTGAACAGTTTAAATTGAGTAAGTTAAAACGACACCAGGCCGACAGCGCACACAAATCCGACTGTAGTAAGTTGCACAGAGAAGCATCATTGTAGGTGAAACATAGTTTTACATCATCAGCAAACATATAAACAAAAGAGTTAGTAATAACAGCTGGAAGATCGTTAATAAACAAATTAAATAGCAAAGGACCAAGGAACACCAGAGGTAACTAAAATAGGTTTAGATACAGACGACTTAAAAACAACTTATTGTGTTCGGCCACACAAGTACTCCGAAAGCCACAATACGAGTTTTGATGGAAATCCAATAATTTTTAATTTTTGAAGCAACAGAGAATGACTAACAGAATCAAATGCCTTACTAAAATCGGTGTAAACAACGTCAGTTTGCATTTTTTCCTGAAACCCTTTGATAACAAGCGAAGTGAATTCAAGAAGGTTAGTGGTAGTAGATCTACGCCTAACAAAACCGTGTTGATAAGGCGATATAATTGAACTACATGTGTGTTGCAGTTGAGAACATATAATTTTTTCAAAGACTTTAGGAATGGCGGACAACTTGGATATGCCTCTATAATTTTTAACGTTAGACTTAGAGAGTGGAATAATAAAAGATTACTTCCATATAGCAGGAAACACTGTTAACTCAACCGACAAATTAAATAATTTATGTAAGGGTTTACAAAGTGAATCCGCACAGTATCTAAGTATACAACCAGGCACTCCATCAGGACCAGGCAGATAGCCTGGTTTGATAGAGTTAAGGTCACTTAGAAGCGTACACTCAGTTATAACTGGGATATATATGAAATTTGACGATTGAACTCGAAAAGGATAGGAATTACTGCAACTATGTAAATTCGTTGAATATACTGATTGAAAATACTCAGCAAATAGATCGGCTACTGCCTGATCAGAACTTGCTTTTGTATTATCAAGGTATACTGAGGTAGGCAAGCACGAAGACTTACGTTTAGAGTTAACAAATTTATAAAACTGTTTAGGGTCACGTGAAAAGTTAAGTCTACAACGATTAAGATAATTATTATAACAAGATGTGTTAAGAGAAAGAAAACTAGATTTTGCTACTAAATACGAAGATAAATCTAAAGTATTTCCCTCCCAACGCTGTGATGCCAAGTATTTGGGAATTACACTTGACAAACGTCTCACCTTCAAAAAACATATTTCTTTAGTGGTAGCAGCCTGCCGCTCGAAAATGGAAAAGCTGTCATGGATGATGAACGCCAAAAGTAAGATGTCATTACTTAACAAAAGAAATATATACAACCAAATAATTGCCCCAACGTGGAAATACGGAATGCAAATATGGGGAATCACTTCTAGTTCAAGTAGACTGAGAGTACAAAGATTCCAAAATAAATCGATGCGCTCCATCACGGGCTGTGATTGGTTCGTTCGTAACTCTACACTTCATAGGGATCTTAAACTGGTGGAAGTTGATGAACAAATTAACTTTTTCAGCAGCAGATACAGAGATAGATTGGAGAGCCATAGCAATAGACTGGCCAGGAATCTATTACAGGAGGTTACTATACCGCGACTGAAAAGGCGCCAATTCCCTAACCTGTTACCATAACTTCATAAATATTTATTTTTTCTGTATCCTTAGTCGATACACACATGGCTCTTTCTAATAATCAATGACGGATTAAAGGGCATCCTGAGCCCTGTTTACCGCCAAATAAAGAAACAAAAAAAAAAAAAAAAAAAGTAGTTCCCGGATATTTTAAATTTTGTATATGATCTTGTCTTCGCGTTTTTCAATTTCGATAGTTCCCTCGTAAACCAAGGTGGTTTATTAACACTTGAAGAACGAGTGAGGGGAACACAAATATCCAAAAGCGAATTCAAGGTCCTATAAAATATGGCAATTGCAGTTTATATATCACTACAAGAATAAAGGCGAGACCAATTAGTATGTTGAAGAAGATAATTTAATTTAGTAAAATTAGTTTTACGAAAGAAACGGGTTTTAAATGTATTATTAGATATGAACTAGGGTTAAGAATTTCGATGGATAGTTCTAAGGTTGGATGGTAGGTATCTTCCGGAAGCACTAGAGGGGGTATTCTACAAGCATTACTGCAATCTGAGTCAGAAACAAATATTAAGTCCAACATTCTACCACTACAGTTGTGCACCCTGTTAACTTGCGATAGGCCTAACTCCAGTAGGCCATCGATAAAATCATCAGAAGTGACTGGTAATGCTGCCGAAGATGTGTCATTTGCAGACCATACAACATGTGGCAGATTAAAATCACCAACCACTATCAGATTATCCATATCTGTCAACAATGACGAAACAAGTTGCAGGGCACTCAGATGGGATGAGTAAATGTTAATATCAGAATGAGGAGGAATATAAGAACAAGTTACATAAAGTGAACGGCCGTTTAGTAATAATTTAACACATAAAAACTCTATGTCCGGAAGATCCTGAGAAAGAATCTGTTCAGAGGAATTACAGGAGTCAACAGCAATGAGAACACCACCCCCTTTGCGGGAAGTGCGATCGCATCTGTACAAGTTATATTTAGAAGGAAAAACGGAATAATCAGAAATATAGGGTTTTAACCAGGTTTCTGTAAGTGCAACTATTTGTGAATCAAAAGATAGGCTGTTTACATATAATTTGGCAAGTTTAGTGTTAAGACCTCTAACATTTTGGTAGGCCAAGCTAATTAGTTTTTTGCCGACGACGTGGAGGGCACAGGGTGGCTAACAGGCTGTGCACTAGTAATCCTAATACCATTTTTATTAAAACTATCATTACGCCTATTCACATACTCCTTTACAACGAGCTGTGGCGGCCAAAACTTTTCAGAACAAATCGTCGTGAAAAGTTCGGGCGGAACACTCAACTTAAAAGAAGATATGCTTCGGGCGTGTTTGAATTTAAATTTTTCCACCCTAATATGTGGGGACTCGATATAACTTTTAATGTAGGCACTAACATCATCCGATGAAGTATCGGATGCTAGCCTAGACACAAAGATAAATTTGTTGATAGGCACAACCACAAGAGGCTTGGGAGTGCCGGCTGTACCTACAGTAGGATTACTAGGCACACAAGCTGTAGGATCAGAGGGCACTTGTAAAGGATTGTTAGCTGTGGTTAAGTTATTAATAGGATTTCTAGCTGGCGAGTTAAAAACCATTAATGGGCCAGCAATAGGCCCCGATGTGGGATTATTACTTGGCACCAGTAGTGGCTTGGTTGGCAGGGCAGGTGGGACACTAGGTGGAAAAGGACCCGAAGTCTTTTTGCGCTTCGGAGATTCCGTCATGATCTTGCCGTTTTTAAAATTCGCCTCAAGCTCATTGAAAGCCGTATGCAGATTATTTAACGCTTTGTTCATAGATACAAAGCTTAGGTGAGTCTGCCTTATGAATTGAGCAGTTTCTTTCTCAACCTCATTGCAGGACTCACAATACCATTTCAGGCCAGAGTCAGCAACTAAGCAGTCCCTTATTTTGGCAGTAAAGCCAGCACATTTCATGTGGATTGCGTTGTCATACAATCTACATAAAATAAAGTCTTGGTTGGTTGTACCAACCGTTTTACAATTCTTGCTGCAGCAGGTAAACATATTGAAAAATTTAAACAATGAAATAAGCAAATCGAAATGCTTAAACAAAACAATGAAGAGTGCAAGAATATATGTATGTATTAACGTTTCAATGCAATGAGTACGTTGAAACGGTAAAAAATAAAGAGAGCAAGAGAGCGTGAGCAGATAGAACCGTCGGATAAGAGCGGACGCAAGCGGGAGAGGACTGATGCTGAAAAGCGAGAGTAATAAAATTGACAAGCTGTTTGTTGTTAGTAGACACAGAATAAGCAAATGCAAATATATGTATATATGTATGAACGTATGTTTTCTTTAAGTAAGGAACTGCAGCGTCAGTTAAACTGCAAATTAAAGTGTATAAAAACTTGGCAAAGCTTTTTTTTGCAAACGTAAATAAGTACACGTATATTTGCAATCCCAGTTAGAATTACTTACCAGATTAAACAAATTTAAACACCGTAAACACAAAAGAACAATAAATACTTGAGTGCACTTAAAAACACGACCGTCACCAACGAAAGACAACTTGTTAACTATTAATGCCTACTATTTGGCATTTATCTGTGGTATTTAAAAATACGACAAAAGTATTTTGGGCTGTAGCAATAGTATTTGCAACATAAACACCCGGTTTAATTTCTTGATTTGGAATTAAAATGTTTTCTTCTGCTGAAGATAACTCTATTTTGCGTATCACTTGTGATCTTGCTGGTAGAAGTGTGGAATTAGTACCAGAACTAAATGTTATTGGAACATAGATAGGATACGTTAGGTTTTATGGTCTAATTATAAACCAATCCTCTGAACTATTGTAATCTAATTGGCAATTAAATGTTTTTATGAAATCTAATCCTATTATTCCATCGCAAGGGATTGCGAAATCTGAATGAAGTAGATGAAATTTATATGGAATAATGTATTTGTCTGTTTGTAGTTCGATTGAGACTAGTCCTTTGGATTTTATTACTCCGTCTCCTATGCCTCGAATGTCTCTAATTTTATTGATTTGGATGTCATGAAAGACATCAGAATTTTCTTTTATAATTGAAATATCTGCACCTGTATCAATCAGAAGTGTTATCTTTTTATTTGTTGCAACATTTTTGAATGATACGAAATTGTTGAGACTTAAGTTAACAGTATATATTTTACTATTTAACCCTGAGTATCTGGAGGTGTCTGCGATCAAAAAAAAGCTGCCTCCAATTGTTTTCGGAAGTTATCCATTTCGGTTGCAAACTGGGAAGCAGTTTTGCCTTTTTGTTTTATATTCAGTAATTTAGCTTTTAATACGTCCGGAGATTCTCCTTTTACGTTATCTTTAAGCTTATTTATTATTCCGGATATAGTAGATTCATGTTGTACTTTGTACAGAAATGTGCCGGTTATTATACTCGATACCGAAGGTAAAGAGTATATTGGTTTTGTGCAATGTCCGTCATGGTGTCTGTCCGTCTGTCCGTCCGTATGGTTGCAAGTTTTTTCCACACCCTTCAAGCTAGAGACTTGAAACTTTCCAATTCTCTTTATCTATGGGATAGTAAATTAAAGTGTCAAGATGGGGTGCTACGATAACTGGGGGGCTGGCAAATCGATAAATTCGATAACCCAAAACCGATAAATCCACATATTTCGCACATCCTTACAGCTTGAAGTACCAAATTTGGTAAGAAGATAGCTATTAGCAACCCCCAAAAAACTGCATCAAAAATTTTGGAGCCACGCCCCTCATTCCGCCCCCAGCCCCCCCGCATTTTAAAGTCAAAAAAGACTATATCTCCCACAGTTTTTGAGCTATAGCCATCAAATTTGGTGCCAAGATAGGTAATGATGACCCCCTAAAAACTGCACCAAAAGTTTGGATGCCACGCCCACCGATACTGCCCTAGCCGCCCCCATCCACCCCAACGCTTCGTCAAAAACGGAAATGCGTGTATCTTCCAGAGTTGTGGAGCTAGAACCACCAAATTTGGTAGGAAGATAGCTGGCAACGACCCCCAAAAATCTGCATCAAAGTTTTGGAGCCACGCCCTCCATTTCGCCCCCCTTTCCCCACTTTTTACAATTTTCGAGCTAGAGTCACCAAATTTGGTATGAAGATAGCAATTGACATTCCACAAAGATCTGCATCAAAAATTGGGATACCACGCCCACTTATACCGCCCCCAGCCACCCTTTCCTCAGTTTTTAAAAACTTTGAGCTAGAGTCACCAAATTTGGTATGTAGATAGCAATTGACATTCCACATAGATCTGCATCAAAAATTTGGATGCCTCGCCCACCCATACCGCCCCCAGCCCCCGTTTCCCCACTTATTACAAATTACGAGCTAGAGTCACCAAATTTGGTATGAAGATAGCAATTGACATTTCACAAAGATTTGCAACAAAAATGTTGATGCCACAACTACCCATACTGCCCCCAGCCCTCCCCCCCCTTCCCAACATTTTACAAACTTTGAGCTAGAGTCATCAAATTTGGAAGGAATATAGCTGGTGGCATCCCCATCTGCATCGGAGAATCTTTAAGGTAGCGTACACCCCTGCCGCATCCGTACCCCTTTGCAATCAGGCCTCTTTTTACCGGTTTTAATACTGGTATCGAGTATGCCGTAGTCGGTTGCGTCCGACTGCAACGTTTCCACTTGTTTTTGATTTAATAACCTCAACTGCTATATCCTCCTGGTTGCCTTTAGTTCTTTCCACAATGCGTAAAGCAGTTAGGAATCTGTTTAATGATAGCTTTTTACCATCGAATTCAGGTACTGAAGAGGAAACCTGCTTCACATATTCCCTGTCTAAGGCTACCTGGTTAGTCATTGTTTCTATATTTTCTTGGAGAGTTTCAATGTCACTATCAATATCAACATCAATATCTGGATTGATTATTGGTTTAGACTCATCTAAATTTTCTAACTGGTTCTCGTTGAATTCAGCTAGCAGATTTGGATCTTCTGGGATTGTTATTACAATACTTCGTCTAGTACCAATATTATGTAAAACTAAACTAAACTTTAAAACTTTTTAAAATTTTCTGACATATATTTTTATGCTCCTCCGTTAATCTATCATTAACTTTGTTTATTGTAGTTACTATGTTATTATATTGAGCTGTTAATATTTGCGCGTGATGTACCAATGTATCTGACTTTATTTTTTTTATCAGAATTGATACATTTGCATGATTTTCAAACTTGTCTTTATAATCATTTATTTTCTTCGCTTATACATTCCATTCCATTGTTTAATAGAAAATGGAGTTTTTAGCGGTGTATGCGCAGCATCAATATAGTTTCTGTGCCAAGTATTGCATGTGTTTCACTGATAGTTTTAACCATTACATATGGTAATTTACTCAACACCATGCCCTTCTCAGTTTTGGAACAACCAATTAATGGGCTAGCAATACTTTGAAAAAATTCTATGTATTCGTTTTCGAATTCAGTAATTTTAATAAATTCGCGATGTTTTTGCAATATTTGTAATGCATTTATTGTAAAATTTGGTTCTTTATTATAGATTTCGATTATTAACAGCTGCCGAAAAGAATCGATTAAAAGAGAAACCATCGCGCCTATTTTAATAAATAATTATAGCTATTACGTAAACAAATATTTATTTTTTAAAAGAGAAAAAAATTTGTGCTGAAATACGCGTCACTTTTACAATTGAAGAAGAAGAAGAAGCTTGATGTTAGATGTTAGATGTTGCAATGTGAACACGAATTTCACATCTTCTCATCGTTCCCAGTGATGTGCCCTAGTGTGAATTGGGTATTACTCGTAATGAGCAGTATCGCAAGTAATGCATCGATATATCGATTGATGTATCGATCTATGAATCGCATGCTCATCATTGCTCACATACCTTATTAATATGGCGCGAAATATGTAAACAAACTAATTATTATTACTATGGTCTGTTTAACGTAAAACAGATCACTATTTTAATATATCCACAATAGATTGCCGCTGAACTGTCAACGTCAAAAGATATACCAAATGTCCCCAAAATATACGTTGTGGGGACTGTCCCCAAAATAATGCAATTTTCCCCAAAATATGCGTTAGTTATGAATACTGTCCTGAAAGTATACCTCGTTCATATATATACATACATACTGTAGTGTATTCATATATGTAATTTCAAACAAGTGGAAACGTTGCAGTCGGACGCAACCGACTGCGGCATACTCGATACCAGTATTAAAACAGGTAAACAGAGGCCTGATTGCAAAGGGGTTCGGATGCGACAGGGGTGTACGCTGCCTTAAAGATTCTCCGATGCAGATGCCACAAGCTATCTTCCTTACAAATTTGGTGACTCTAGCTAGAAGTTTGTAAAAAGTGGGGAAAGGGGAGCTGGGGGCGGTATGGGTGGGCGTGGCATCCAAATTTGTGCTACAGATCTTTGTGAAATGTCAATTGCTATTTTCATACCAAATTTGGTGACTCTAGCTCGAAGTT
Source organism: Scaptomyza montana (assembly GCA_018904305.1). Classification (NCBI taxonomy): domain Eukaryota; kingdom Metazoa; phylum Arthropoda; class Insecta; order Diptera; family Drosophilidae; genus Scaptomyza; species Scaptomyza montana. The sequence continues at coordinate 253,968 of JAEIGR010000024.1, read as the reverse complement.
TGTAAAAGGTGGGGAAAGGGAGGCGAAATGGGTGGGCGTGGCTCCAAAACTTTGATGCAGATTTTTGGGGGTCGCTGCCAGCTATCTTCTTACCAAATTTGGTACTTCTAGCTGTAAGGATGTGCGAAATATGTGGATTTATCGGTTTTGAGTAATCGAATTTATCGATTTGCCTGCCCCCCAGTTATCGTAGAACCCCCATCTTGCCACTTTAATTTACTATCCCATAGATAAAGAGAATTGGAAAGTTTCAAGTCTCTAGCTTGAAGGGTGTGGAAAAAAGTTGCGAACATATGGACGGACAGACGGACGGACACCATGACGGACATTGCACAAAACCAATATACTCTTTACCTTCGGTATCGAGTATAAAAACATATTAAATACAACTTTTACACTTTGTTGCAAGTTTAAATAAACCTAAACACGCTCAGCATAAACATATATATGTATGCGCATACCAAAGCACATACATACATATGGTCTGCGCGTGAAGGTAATATGAAGCCTCTTTAGAAGGCCAAACCAGTGTGAGACCGTTGACCAACGGCAAACGCTGCGCTTGCACTTTAGTCACACGTATGAGTACAATCGCTCTCCCTATCATTGTAGCTGTTAACTGATAACAGCATAAGTTTATAAATGTTAGGCATAAGCCAAGAACATTTTTGATTTCATTAAAGACTTTGAATAATCAGAAGCTCCAAGAAACCAATTGCGTTTTAATATAAAGGATCAACTTAATACATGGCGACCGTGACAACAACAAAAGCAGCTTTAACAACAAACACGACGTCAACTATATCAGCAGCAACGGATGGAATCAACATTACTATGTTCTGAGTGAGTAAGGTGATATTACTGAGTCGCTTCAATATCCATACGCATCACGCTGGATGAGTATAGGGCAAGGAAAATAACAGAAGCCCTTCGGCCGTTATTGTTACATATATAAACATCCAGCACATTTCAAGTGGCTGGTTCTATGATCGCGCGAGAATGCAGCGGGCACAATCAAAGCTGCGTCAGCAGTCTCACGCTTTGACCGGTCGTTATATATATGTAGGAGCCGAGGGAATATTGGTATTTTCCATGTTTCTTATATTGCTTGTACTTTCTTCTTTTCAAAAGCGTAGTGAGTCGCGTGCGTTCTCGTCTATCACCTCGTTCACACTGACTTTCTTCTAGAACATCCGCGCCATACTCAGTCCGTATAGCTATCTCTCTCGGACCTCGCCTTTGTGTATCTACCAATTCATGATGCATACTCTCGTTGTCTCCTTTTTCATTTATTAAAACGTTACTTAACACTAACAGTATTCATAACGCTGACGTGTCTACGTGACTTAGCACTAACAGTACTCTTAACTCTGACGTGTCTAAGTAACTTAACTCTAACAGTATTCTTAACAGCAGTTCTACGACACGGCCTTCCTGACATTCACACGTCCTCGTGTGCATAACGTTACGTAAACATCAGGCTTGGCATCACATCTTGCTTTACAATTCATTATGCTTCGCTCAGAACATACAACTTAGCCTTATCATATTTTGCAATTCTTCAAATGTCAGTTTCCACCGAAACTCGCCCATTTGGCTATCGATTTTATCTGTACATGGTTCTCGGGCTCTTGCCGCCACTCTGCGACGCTGTGCACCTGTAGTGCCTTGAACCACCACTTGATCAACCATCCGCCACAAACAATTTCATTCTGCACCGACATGAACATTGCCACAAACAATTTCATTCGGCACCGACATGAACATTGCTGCTTGGACCAGCCCCTATGTAAGATGTTCCCTGCACCCTCGGTGACAGAGATTAACCGATGACCTACGTCTTTTTCACCGTAGTCATCCTCGCCTGATGACCTACGTCTTTTTCACCGTAGTCATCCTCGACTGATGATCTACGTCTTTTTCACCGCAATCATCCTCTTCAATCATCTCAGATGAAACACATTCATCTGGCATCCTTCGCAAACTCTCATGTGCATACTTGTATGTTCTTTTGCTAGTCATGGATTTCAACAGGTATCTGTCACCTTCCAACAGCTCAATTACCACGAATGGCCCTTTGAACTTCGGATCCAGCTTTGTCTGGTGTCGCTCTTCGCATTTCAGCAAGACATGATCGCCAACCTTGTGCTTAACAATTTTTGCTTTACCTAAATCAACTCTGTTCTTCTCATACATTGCATTCTTGTCAATATTCTCTTTGGCTCGTGTTCTTACATCGTCAAGATTAACGTCACTCTCTTTGTTTACGCATACCATGCTTAGTGGTCTAGCCTCTTTTCCTATCAATAACTCTAATGGACTAAACTTAGTCACACGATTATTTGTGCAGTTCAAGGCTAGCTGCACGTCTTCTAATGCATCCTGCCATGATCTCTCGCTTGTCTCTACAGCTGTCAACATACTCTTCATAGTGCTCATGACTCGCTCTGCTTGCCCGTTCGCCCGACTGGCTCCTGTGGCTATAAGGTGTAGCTCTATTTTGTTTGTCAAACAAAACTCACGAAATATACCACTTGCAAAACTTCTACCTTGATCTGCTATTATGCGATTGGGTACGCCAAACAGCGCAATGCCTGATCTAACTGCTTTGATACAATTTTCTGCATCTAAGTTTAGCGTATGATACAGATAAGTAAATTTAGTGAATCCGTCAATTTGTACGATAACGTACTCCTTCATGTCATTCTTGCCACTTAGTTTTCCGCTAATGTCTATGTAAATAGTATGCCACAGAATTTTAATTTTTGGAATGGGATGCATTTCCATTTGCACTTTGCCTGATGAGGGCTTAGAGATCTTACAAGTCATACAATTTTCTACAAATTTTCGGGTGTACTTTGACATATTTTCAAACCAGTATTGCTCGTAAACTTTGTCTAATGTTTTCTGCCAACCAAGATGCATTATGCTTTCATGGACATTGTTGATCACGGACCATCTAAAGGCGCGAGGAATGACTGGTAAACAGCGTGTTTTACCGTTTCTCTGAATTTTGCGATATAATAATCCACTCCTAATCTCATATGTTTTCGCTATATCTTCCTGCATCTCACCTGCGTTAAGCTGTGCTAAAATACCACTAGTGTCTTTATTACGCTGTTGTTCAGCAATTAGCCAATTGTCCGTAATTTCAGCTAAATCAACACGCACCTCAACCGTACTATTTGTGTAACTGGATTTATTTGAGATTGGATTACGGGACAAGAAGTCAACATGTGCCATTTGAATACTCTTACGATACTCCACGTTGAAATCGAATGATTGCAGGAATGCCCACCAACGGTGGACCCTCGGCGTTAACTCGATTTTTGTGTGGCTCGCTTTTAATGAGTTACAATCTGTGTGCACAACAAATTTCCGACCATGCAGGTAATGGCGAAACTGCTTAACAGCATTGTACACCGCTAGAGTCTCCAACTCGTAAGAGTGGTATTTGGACTCCGCTGCCGTGGTACACTTACTGTAATATTCCACCACCCTGTACTTGCCATCAACTCTGTGCACCAGCATTGCACCATAGCCAACGGCACTTGCGTCTGTATGGAGTTCAATTGGAAGTTCTGGGTCAAAGATGATTAATATTGGGTCACTAGTCAATGCCAAAATTATTTTTTTACGTAACTGCTCATGCTCTTCCTTCCAAACGAAATCACTATTTTTAGCAGTCAGTTTATAGAATGGTTTCATTTGCTCAGAGAAGCGTGGCACAAATTGTCGAAAGTAGGATGCAAGTCCTATGAACTGCCTAAGTTGTGTTATTGAGCTTGGCTTCGATAGTGCTGACAGGGCTGCTATCTTTCTAGCGTTTGGTTTTAAACAAATTTAACTTTTCTGAATCGATAGTTATGCCAAAATCAAGTTGCAATATTTCACGGCCAATCATTAAATCGTGCTTAAGGCAGTCATCATTTACAACGTGAAATAGGATTTCCAAAAATGAATTCAGATATTTTAACTTTGGCCAAAATTTGCAAAGTGCTTTTGACAACATTTTCTCCTATGCCTCTTAATATTACAATATTATAATATCGTTTGCCGGCAATCTTGTTACTCAATTTCTCCTTAATTATTGAGCATTCCGCACCGGAGTCGAAGAAAAATTGGAACGGCTCACCATTTTGATGCAGAACTCCCAGTGGCTTCGATACCGTACACACGTCGACTCGCTTCTCGGTGTTACCACTTGCTGGAACTGTACCCTTGGTGCAATTGGTAGCAATGTGTCCTACATTGCCGCACCTGTAACACCTCACACCTAATCGGTCTCGCCCAGGCGCCGTCCTGTTATATGTTGGCTTTGGTGTTAGTCCGCTCTTCTCTTCTGCAATCCTTTTGCGGCAATCACGTACTTTGTGTCCCAACCCATTACAATGATGACACTTGATTGGAGGTTGCATCTTCTGTTTTTTTGGTTCCGGACCATGATCGGAACTAGGGCCTTCAACACGCTTGCCAATTGTGAATGCTTAAAGTTGTTGTTGCAATTCACTGCGCGTCTTAATCGTTTTCGTGTACAGCAAGTTTTGAAGCCTAGTGTCGATTTGCGATGCATGTGCCATCACAAGCGATACTGCCATCTCCTCAGTTGTCATAGTGCTCCATTTCGTCATCAATGACGTCACTATGCGGCTACAATACACCGACAAGCACTCGTTTGCACTCGGCCGTCCGTTTAATACATTAAACAAAATGGAGGCTGGCGTCTCTATGCCTTCGTATCGTTGCACGAACAGTTCTTGAAACTGAGGCCACGTCATTCCACCAAAACTGATTTGTGACAGCCATTGTGATGCGCTTCCAATTAACGATTTGCTAAGCGTCATCACCAATGCACTGCCCTCCAATGGATGCTCTGCCGAAATCATGCTCGCAGTTTTGCACCAAGCTGCTGCGTCGGCATCAGCGACATCGGGGTTGAACGTAGGCAGCGTCACAATATTATTTTTTGCAGTTGTTGTTGCTGCTGGCGTCTTCATTGCCTTCAGCAGTTCCAAAAACTTCATATTCTGCTGTTCCAACACTTGCAATATATTTCCAGGATGCTGTAGTTGTGGCGATCCCACTTCTGATGTAGGAGCCGAGGGAATATTGGTATTTTCCATGTTTCTTATATTGCTTGTACTTTCTTCTTTTCAAAAGCGTAGTGAGTCGCGTGCGTTCTCGTCTATCACCTCGTTCACACTGACTTTCTTCTAGAACATCCGCGCCACACTCAGTCCGTATAGCTATCTCTCTCGGACCTCGCCTTTGTGTATCTACCAATTCATGATGCATACTCTCGTTGTCTCCTTTTTCATTTATTAAAACGTTACTTAACACTAACAGTATTCATAACGCTGACGTGTCTACGTGACTTAGCACTAACAGTACTCTTAACTCTGACGTGTCTAAGTAACTTAACTCTAACAGTATTCTTAACAGCAGTTCTACGACATATATGTATATACCTCGCTCTCCGTCAAATAGGCTGAATACATAATGTTCTTTTATATACGGCTCTGACGCTGACTTCTCTGCCAAAGCAGCGCCAGGCTTTTGAACTAAATCATAAGCCAAGTGATTTAATTAAATAAAGAAACTCCAGAGCAAACAATTCTCTGTTTTCATTTTTGAAAGCTCTGTTTTCATTTCAAAGCAATCAGTACTATATTACAATCAAATTATTACACCAGTGTTCGTGTGCTGGTGTCGTTGCCGGGGTGTACGGGGTTTTTATGTTTTTATACAATTCACACATGTGAAACAGGGTATATTGAGTTTTTTTATGAATCTGTAACGCCTTAAAGGAATGATGGGAGACCCCATAAACTATATATCAAAATGATCAGGAAGAGCTCAGGAATTGATTTCCGTCCGTCCGTCCGTCTGTATGTTTCAACACGATTTCCGGCCAAACTGCTGAACCGATATTGATGAAAATTTCAAAGATTGCTTAGATCATGTCGGTTTTGTTCACTATGAACTTTCATCCCGATCGGAGCATTCTACGACATAGCCACCATACAAATTGACCATATCGTACTATCAATTGTTGTTGCTGTCGTGCACTTTCAAGTACCTTAATATATACATAGCTCATTTGCTTCAAAAGTGGTATAACGCAAATTGTTGTTGTTGTTGTCGCACACGAACAAGTAAAAACAAGTGGAAACGTTGCAGTCGGACGCAACCGACTGCGGCATACTCGATACCAGTATTAAAACCGGTAAAAAGAGGCCTGATTGCAAAGGGGTACGGATGCGGCAGGGGTGTACGCTGCCTTAAAGATTCTCCGATGCAGATGGGGATGCCACCAGCTATATTCCTTCCAAATTTGGTGACTCTAGCTCAAAGTTTGTAAAATGTAGTGAAAGGGGGGGCTGGGGGCGGTATGGGTAGTTCTGTCATCAAAATTTTTTTTGCAGATCTTAGTGAAATGTCAATTGCTATCTTCATACCAAATTTGGTGACTCTAGCTCGAAGTTTGTAAAAAGTAGGGCAAGGGGGGCTGGGGGCGGTATGGGTGGGCGAGGCATCCAAATTTTTGATGCAGATCTATGTGGAATGTCAATTGCTATCTACATACCAAATTTAATGACTCTAGCTAGAAGTTTGTAAAAAGTGGGCAAGGGGGGCTGGGGGCGGTATGGGTGGGCGTGGCATCTAAATTTTTGATGCATATCTTTGTGAAATATCAACTGCTATCTTCATACCAAATTTGGTGACTCTAGCTCGAAATTTGTAAAAAGTGGGGAAAGGGGGGGCTGGGGGCGGTATGGGTGGGCGTGGCATCAAAATTTGTGATGCAGATCTTTGTGGAATGTCAATTGCTATCTTCATAAAAAATTTGGTGGCTGTAGCTCGAAAATTGTAAAAAGTAAAAGGTCGATAACTCAAAACCGATAAATCCACATATTTCGTTCATCCTTACAGCTAGAACTACCAAATTTGGTAAGAAGATAGCTCTTAGCAACCCCCAAAAAAAAAATTTGAGCCACGCCCCCCATTCCGCCCCCAGCTCCACCGCAATTTGAAATCAGAAATAGCTATATCTCCCACAGTTTTTGAGCTAAAGCCACAAAATTTAGTGCCAAGATAGGTGATGATGACCCCCCAAAAACTGCATCAAAAGTTTGGAAGCCACGCCCATTAATAATGCCCTAGCCGCCCCCATCCACCCCAACGCTTCGTCAAAAATGGGAATGCGTGTATCTTCCAGAGTTGAGGAGCTAGAGCCTCCAAATTAGGTAGGAAGATAGCTGGTAACGACCCCCAAAAAACTGCATCAAAGTTTTGGAGCCACGGCCACCCATTCCGCCCCCGGCCCCACCGCAATTTGAAATCAGAAATGGCTATATTTCCCACAGCTTTTGAGCTATAGCCACCAAATTTGGTGCCAAGATAGGTGATGATGACCCCCTAAAAACTGTACCAAAAGTTTGGATGCCACGCCCACCGATACTGCCCTAGCCGCCCCCATCCACCCCAACGCTTCGTCAAAAACGGGAATGCGTGTATCTTCCAGAGTTGTGGAGCTAGAGCCTCCAAATTTGGTGGGAAGATAGCTGTTAACGACCCCCAAAAAACTGCATCAAAGTTTTGGAGCCACGCTCACCGATTACGCCCCCAGCCCCCCCGCATTTTGAAATCAGAAATGGCTATGTCTCCCACAGTTTTTGAGCTAAAGCCACCAAATTTGGTGCCAAGATAAGTGATGATGACCCCCTAAAAACTGCATCAAAAGTTTGGATGCCACGCCCACCGATACTGCCCTAGCCGCCCCCATCCACTCCAAAGCTTCGTCAAAAACGGCAATGCGTGTATCTTCCAGAGTTGTGGAGCTAGAGCCACCAAATTTGGTGGGAAGATAGCTGGCAACGACCCCCAAAAGTTTTTTAGCCAAGCCCACCCATTCCGCCCCCCTTTCCCCACCATTTACAAACTTTGAGCTAGAGTCACCAAATTTGGTATGAAGATAGCAACTGACATTTCACAAAGATCTGCATCAAAAACTGGGATGCCACGCCCACCCATACCGCCCCCAGCCCCCCATTCCCCACTTTTTACAAACTTCGAGCTAGAGTTATAAAATTTGGTATGAAGATAGCAATTGACATTTCACAAAGATCTGCATCAAAAATTGGGATGCCACGCCCACCCATACCGCCCCCAGCCCCCCTTTCCAGAATATTTACAAATATCCAGATAGAGTCACCAAATTTGGTATGAAGATAGCAGTTGATATTTCACAAAGATCTGCATCAAAAATTTTGATGCCACGCCCACCCATACCGCCCCCAGCCCCCCTTTCCCCACTTTTTACAAACTTCGAGCTAGAGTCACCAAATTTGGTATGAAGATAGCAATTGACATTTCACAAAGATCTGCAACAAAAATTTTGATGCCACGCCCACCCATACCGCCCCCAGCCACCCTTTCCCCACTTTTTACAATTTTCGAGCTAGAGTCACCAAGTTTAGTATGAAGATAGCTGGCATTGACCCCCAAAAATCTGCATCAAAGTTTTGGAGCCACGCCCACCCATTTCGCCCCTCTTTCCCCACCTTTTACAATTTTTTAGCTAGAGTCACCAAATTTGGTATGAAGATAGCAGTTGATATTTCACAAAGATCTGCATAAAAAATTGGGATGCCACGCCCACCCATACCGCCCCCAGCCCCCCATTCCCCACTTTTTACAAACTTCGAGCTAGAGTTATAAAATTTGGTATGAAGATAGCAATTGACATTTCACAAAGATCTGCATCAAAAATTGGGATGCCACGCCCATCCATACCGCCCCCAGCCCCCCTTTCCCCAATATTTACAAATTTCCAGATAGAGCCACCAAATTTGGTATGAAGATAGCAGTTGATATTTCACAAAGATCTGCATCAAAAATATTGATGCCACGCCCACCCATACCGCCCCCAGCCACCCTTTCCCCACTTTTTACAAATTTCGAGCTAGAGTCACCAAATTTGGTATGAAGATAGCAGTTGATATTTCACAAAGATATGCAGCAAAAATTTGGATGCCACACCCACCCATACCGCCCCCAGCCCCCCTTTTCCCACTTTCTACAATTTTCGAGATAGAGTCACCAAATTTTTTATGAAGATAGCAATTGACATTCCACAAAGATCTGCATCACAAATTTGGATGCCACGCCCACCCATACCACCCCCAGCCCCCAGCCCCCCTCTCCACTCATTTTACAAACTTCGAGCTAGAGTCACCAAATTTGGTATGAAGATAGCAATTGACATTTTACAAAAATCTGCATCAAAAATTTTGATGCCACGCCCACCCATAAGGCCCCAGCCCCCCTTTCCCCACATTTTACTAACTTTGAGCTAGAGTCACCAAATTTGGTATGAAGATAGCAATTAACATTCCACAAGGATCTGCAGTAAAAATTTGGATGCCACGCCCAACTATACTGCCCCCAGCCCCCCTTTCCCCACCTTTTACTAATCTCGAGCTAGAGTCACCAAATTTGGTATGAAGATAGCAATTGACATTCCACAAAGATCTGCATCACAAATCTGGATGCCACGCCCACCCATACCGCCCCCAGCCCCCCTTTCCCAACAAACTTACAAACTTTGAGCTAGAGTCATCAAATTTGTAAGGAAGATAGATTGTGGCATCCCCATCTGCATCGGAAAATCTTTTAGGCAGTGTACACCTCTGCCGCATCCGTACCCCTCTGCAGTCAGGCCTCTTTTAACCGGTTTGAATACTGGTATCGAGTATGCCGCAGTCGGTTGCGTCCGACTGCAACGTTTTCACTTGTAAACGTTTGATTTTGAAGAATTTTTATGGAGTGGATTCCTTCCATACATCAGGAAACACAATTGAGTCAACAGACAAGTTAAATAATTTATTAAAGGGCTTACAAAGTGAATCCGCGCAGTATCTAAGAATACAACCTGGCACTCCATCAGGGCCAGGCAAGTAGCCAGGTTTGACAGAGTTAAATTCACACAGGAGCGTAGACTCAGTAATTACTGGTACATATATGCAATTTGACGCTTGAACTTAAAAAGGATAGGAATTACTACTACTATATAAATTCGATGAGTATACTGATTGAAAATACTCAGCAAATAGATCGGCTACTGCCTGATCAGAACTTGCTATTGTATTATCAAGGTATACTGAGGAAGGCAAGCAAGAAGACTTACGTTTAGAGTTAACAAATTTATAAAACTGTTTAGGGTCACGTGAAAAGTTTAGTCTACAACGATTAAGATAATTATTATAACAAGATGTGTTTACAGAAAGAAAACTAGATTTTGCTACTAAATACGAAGATAAATCTAAAGTATTTCCCGATTTTTTAAATTTTTTATATGATCTTGTCTTCACGTTTTTCAATTTCGATAGTTCCCTCGTTAACCATGGTGGTTTATTATCAATTGAAGAACGAGTGAGGGGAACACAAATATCCAAAAGCGAATTCAAGGTCCTATAAAATATGGCAATTGCAGTTTCTATATCACTACAAGAATAAAGGCGAGACCAATTAGTATGTTGAAGAAGATAATTTAATTTAGTAAAATTAGTTTTACGAAAGCAACGGGTTTTTGTAGAACTTTTAGATGATGAACTAAGGCTAAGAATTTCAAAGGATAGTTCTAAGGTTGGATGATAGGTATCTTCCGGAAGCACTAGAGGAGGTATTCTACTAGTATTAAAGCAATCTGAGTCCGAAACGAATATCAAGTCCAACATTCTACCACTACAGTTGGGCACCCTGTTAACTTGCGATAGGCCTAACTCCAGTAGGCCATCGATAAAATCATCAGACGTGACTGGTAATGCTGCCGAAGATGTGTCATTTGCAGACCATACAACATGTGGCAGATTAAAATTACCAACCACTATCAGATTATCCATATCTGTCCACAATGACGAAACATGTTGCAGGGCACTTAGATGGGATCATGATATAATTAACAGGGTAGTGTCATACGAGAGAGCCAGATACCAATGTATACGAACATGTGAGTGCGACAGAGAGCGCCACGTTTTACTCTCTTGCCTCTGTTAGGGAATTGTTTTTTAAGTGCGAGTGAGTTAGGTATAGAAAGTGTTTTGTTTGTATGCGGTCGACAAGCACGTTGCGACTGTCTCTGATGACACTACCCTGTTAATTGTATCAAGGATGGGATGAGTAAATGCTAAAATCGGAATGAGGAGGAATATAAGAACAAGTTACATAAAGTGAACGGCCGTTTAGTAATATTTTAACATATAAAAACTCTATTTGCGGAAGATCAATAGAATGAATCTGTTCAGAGGAAATGCAAGAGTCAACAGCAATGAGAACACCACCCCCTTTGCGGGAAGTGCGATCGCATCTATATAAATTATATTTGGAAGGAAAAACGGAATAATCAGAAATATCGGGTTTTAGCCAGGTTTCTGTAAGTGCAACTATTTGTGATTCAAAGGATAGGCTATTAACGTAAAATTTAGCAAGTTTATTGTTAAGGCTTCTAACGTTTTGATAGGCCAAGCTAATAACTTTTGTTAGTTTTTTGCAGCCGAGGTGGAGGCTACATGGTGGCCAACAGGTGGTGCGCTACTAATCCTAATACCGTTAATATTATTACTTCTATTTCGTCTATTCACATACTCCTTCACAACGAGCTGTGGCGGCCAAAACTTTTCTGAACAAATTGTCGAGAAAAGTTCGGGCGGAACACCCAACTTGAAAGAAGATATGCTTCGAGCATGTTTAACCTTAAATTTTTCAACCATAATATGTGGTGAATCGATTTTACTTTAAACATAGGCACAAACGTCATCCGATGAATGCTAGCCTAGACACGAAAATAAACTTATTAAGTGGAACAACCACAAGAGGCTTGTGAGCCACAGTTGTACCTGTATTTGGATTAATAGGCACACGAGCTGCTGAACCGGAAGGCTCATGCATAGGATCAGAAGTTAAAGTGGCTAAGTTATTGATGGGATTCCTTGCAAGGGAGTTAAATAACATTAGTGGGTTAGCATTGGAACTAATTGAAGGATTAATGTTAGGCACCAAAAAGGGTTTGGTTGGCAGAACAGGTGGGACAATAAGTGGATTAGGACCCGAAGTCTTTTTACGCTTCGGAGATTCGGTAATCACCTTGCCATTTTTGAAATTAAGCTCAAGCTTGTTGAATGACGCTTGCAGATTTTTAAGGCTACATGCATAGCTTTAAAGCCAGCATGAGTCTGCCTCATGAATTTGGTCGATTCTTTCACAGCCAAATTGCAGGGCTCGCAATACCATTTAAGGCCTGTATCTGCAATTAAGCAGTCCCTGATTTTTGCAGTAAAGCCAGCACATTTCATGTGGATCGTGTTGTCACACAATCCGCACAAAATACAATCTTGGTTGGTGGTTCCAACCACTTTGCAATTGGTGCTACAGCATGCAAACATTTCCAAATTATTTTAAGGTTTTAACTGGCAACTGATACAAAGTAAGGCGCAGGTAAGTATAAGTAAAACGTATCACTGCAAGAACAATATAAAACAGTAGATATCAAATGAGCTCTTAAATGAGAGAGCGTGAGCACGTAGGCAGATAGAACCGCAAGTGCGACGGAAAATAGCGGATAAGAGCGGGAGAGCATTGATGCTGTAAAGCGAGAGAAGGAAAAAAAATTTTCACAAGCTGTTTGTTGTTAGTAAACACACAAAATATGCAAATCTATATATATAACAGAGTTTGTCCTGATGAGAATGGAAGAGCCACAGCCAAAACGAAAAGAGCTAGAAGGCTGAAATTTTCACACAATTTTCCATGCAGGTAGGAGGTGAGCACTAAGAAGGGAATTTTTATTTGGACAACTCCTTCAAGTACCTCCCATACGATTTGGAACACTTTTACCCATTTAAAAACAAAACAAGTGGAAACGTTGCAGTCGGACGCAACCGACTGCGGCATACTCGATACCAGTATTAAAACCGGTAAAAAGAGGCCTGATTGCAAAGGGGTACGGATGCGGCAGGGGTGTACGCTGCCTTAAAGATTCTCCGATGCAGATGGGGATGCCACCAGCTATATTCCTTCCAAATTTGGTGACTCTAGCTCAAAGTTTGTAAAATGTAGGGAAAGGGGGAGGGGGGGGCTGGGGGCGGTATGGGTAGTTGTGGCATCAAAATTTTTGTTGCAGATCTTTGTGAAATGTCAATTGCTATCTTCATACCAAATTTGGTGACTCTAGCTCGAAGTTTGTAAAAAGTAGGGCAAGGGGGGCTGGGGGCGGTATGGGTGGGCGAGGCATCCAAATTTTTGATGCAGATCTTTGTGAAATATAAACTGCTATCTTCTGTGAAGGAGTTATTTAACTCCTACACAACATGTATTATCTTTGTAGCTCATAGTTCTATTAAATTTGTATTAACCACGAAGGTATTTTAGTTTAAGGCCACGAAGGCACCAGCGTACAATAATAATAATTTAAGTTGACAAAACACGAATATTCATATTTAAGACACAGGGAACTGGGTCACAGGTTCACGAACCAGAAATGATCAGCACTGACAGCGATGAGCAGCACTGATTTCTAACGGCCGAAACAACAGCAAAGAAGCAACAGCAAAGAAGCAACAGCAGCCGCGAAGCAGCGTAGTGAGAGCGGCTACAGCCGAAGCAACAGCAGAGAAAAACATCAGCAACAACAGCAGCCGCGAAGGGCCGTAGCGAGAGCGGCTACAGCCAAAGCAACCGCAGAAAACAGCGGCCGAAAGCAACAGCAGCCGCGAAGCGCCGTAGCAAGAGCGGCTACAGCCAAAGCAACAGCAGAAAAACAGCGACCGAAAGCAGCAGCAGCCGCGAAGCGGCGTAGTGAGAGCGGCTACAGCCGAAGCAACAGCAGAGAAGCACCCCACACACACCAACAGCCGCGAAAAACCGTAGAGAGAGAGAGCGGCTGCAGCCGAAGCTAGAGCAGAGGCCTCAGCGGCAGAGGATGGCCCGCGCCGAAAATGCAAAACGCCGGCGAGTTAGTCGCGATCGGGCCACGCTCAGAAACGCAAGTGCAAAAGGTCAAGTACGAAAACAAAGAACAGCAGCAGCGACAACGTGGGTGACAGCGGCCAGCGACAACGTGTGCGAAAACTACAAAGTTAAACAGCAACGAGGAGTACTAAAAGTATAAGGATGGAACAGGGGTAAGCTGATCTTCGGTCTGCGGGGATCTAACTGGGCGGGCAATTTTCGTTGTTGCGGTGCGGTAGTAGTTTTTTTTGTTAAATAAAAGAAGTGAGAACTTAAAACAAGTGCGTTTTGCAAGTGCCCCCCCCCCACTCCGCTTCGCTGATAAAAGGCGTGCCGTATGGCTGAGCAATATAAAAACAAGTGCGTTTTGCAAGTGCTCCCCCCCCGCTTCTCTGATAAAAGGCGTGCCGTATGGCCGCAACACGTGTTCCGAGCGCTTCTCTGCACGTTTTGCGGTTATCCGGCATCGCACGGGGCACCAAGAGACCCAACACGGCGCGTTCCGAGGGTTTCTCTGCGCGTTGTGGTGAGTCTTGTAGGTGTCCTACAGTCCAGTCCGTTAGTATTAGTTTCGCTAGGCGGCTGGAGGCGTGCCGTATGGCCGCAACACGTGTTCCGAGCGTTTCTCTGCACGTTTTGCGGTTATCCGGCATCGCACGGGGCACCAAGAGACCCAACACGGCGCGTTCCGAGGGTTTCTCTGCGCGTTGTGGTGAGTCTTGTAGGTGTCCTACAGTCCCGTCCGTTAGTATTAGTTCCGCTAGGCGGCTGGAGGCGTGCCGTATGGCCGCAACACGTGTTCCGAGCGTTTCTCTGCACGTTTTGCGGTTATTCGGCATCGCCCGGGGCACCACGAGACCCAACACAGCGCGTTCCGAGGGTTTCTCTGCGCGTTGTGGTGGGTCTGGTAGGTGTCTTACAGTCCCGTCCATAGGTATTTGTTTCGTTAGGCGGCTGGGGGCGTGCCGTATGGCCGCAACACGTGTTCCGAGCGTTTCTCTGCACGTTTTGCGGTTATTCGGCATCGCCCGGGGCACCACGAGACCCAACACAGCGCGTTCCGAGGGTTTCTCTGCGCGTTGTGGTGAGTCTTGTAAGTGTCCTAGCGCCTACTCTTGGGTATCTCTCGAGCGTTTTCTCGAGGTGTGTAAGTTTTGGATTTGTATGAGGGCTGCCGAAATGCTCTCTGAGTCTCGGTATTTTATAAATTTTATTGTAAAATGATCCTGGTCTGAGCTGAGCCCTACCCCAGCCTTAGATCGCTACTTTACAGTTGGCGCCCGAGCAGGGACTCTGAGATTTAGGTATTTCGGGCATATCATACTTATTTTTTTTACCAGTAGGAGCGAGCACTTCATCCCCAAATCAAAAAAAAAAAAAGAAGAAAAAAATATAAATAAATAAAAATAATAAATAAATTTTTTTTTTTTTTTTTTTTTTGCAAAATTGAACCACGCGACTGGCGACTAGTTTTTTTTTGTTTTTGTGTGTGCTGTTTTTTTTTTGGCCATAACGCTATGCGGTATTCTGGGTACAGTCGGGCATTTTTTTCTTTTTGTTGTTTTTGTTTGCTAACCAAACCGCACGAGAGAACTGTCCCAACCTTTTACTCTCCAAAGTACAGTAGGATCCAGCTTCCCTTTTAACCATTTTTTTTTGCCGATGCCCAAATATTTTTTCTGCGAGAGCACAGCAAAAGCCGACACAGCCGAGCCCTACCGCTGCCGATCACCCCCCGCCGCGTCTCGGTCGCTACAGCAGCAGCTACAACACGACAGAGCAGAGCCGCAGGCGACTTACTCTCCAAGCCCAGGAGTAACCACTGAGCGACAGCGCCGTACCCCAACGACACCGACAGCAGAAGCGCGGGCAGCGCGATCTAGCCGCCTATATAACGCGGACCCCGGGACCTGAGTAGGCAGTCATCGACACGGAGCCACCAAGGCAACAGCTAAGACCACGCGCCGAAAAATAAAATCCTTTGAAAAATAAAATCCTTTGAAAAATAAAATCCTCCGAAAATAAAATCCTTTGAAAAATTAAAATCCTTTGAAAAATAAAATCCTTTGAAAAATAAAATCCTTCGAAAATAAAATCCTTTGAAAATTAAAATCCTTTGAAAAATAAAATCCTTTGAAAAATAAACTCCTTCGAAAATAAAATCCTTCGGAAAATAAAATCCTTTGGAAATTAAAATCCTTTGAAAAAAAAAAAAATAAATACAACAGTGCAGCGATCAACACTTAACATGGGCGTGAAATGGATTTCCTTCCGTCGTAAGGACGAGTTACAGTGCCTAGCTGAGGAGTTCAACCTGGGAACCACGGGTACCGCCTTCGTATCCCGGGGAGAGCATTCGGAAGAAGTGCAGGATCGCTTGCACAAATTGGAAGTGAGCTATGGGGACTCAGCCAGCCCTCGGGATGCCCGCTCACCAGCTGCGTCTCCGGGTCCGACCGACAAAGTGCGCAAGGAGGAGTACCAACTCCAAGTGCCCGTGCCGACTCAGCCGATGGTAGCCCAGGCACCCACGCCTACAGGCACCCAGGTACCCATCGACCAGGCAAGCAGTAGCAGCATCGGTGCCGGGACTCAGAGGATAGGTCGCGAAGAGATTTCGTGCTCCATGCTGGCCGACAAGCTACGCAGCTGGGGTATCGGGTATGATGGCAACTCGGACCCACTCAGCTTCATGGAGAAACTGGAGGAGCGCGTAGCCTCATACCGGGTGAGTGTTGACCAGCTGCCGCGAGCAATATCCGGTCTCTTTACCGGACGGGCTGAAGGATGGTTCCGGACCTACAGGATGCAGGATGAGCCTTGGGAGTCAGTCAAGAGGGATTTCCTAGACTTCTTCTTACCGCCACGCTACTTTCAACGGTTGGAGAGTACCATCCAGAATCGTTTACAGCGGCCGGGTGAACCTTTCAGGGATTACCTGATCGAACTGCGGCTGATGATGCAGCGTGCGCAATACCCACCGGAACGGGAGCTGGAGAGGATATACGAGAACCTGTTGCCGGAGTATCAACTGTTTACACGACGGCACGAATTTGAAACGTTGGCCGCATTGACCCAGCTAGTCACAAGCTACGAAACTGTCCGGGACCGCGACCTTCGGGGCTACGCAGCATTGTTGCCGGCAAGCGGGCCGACAAAACTGGAACAGGGCCATAACGTCGGAAGCCACGGACAGGGTAACCAGGAGCCTAGGGGTTACGCAACGTTGGTGCCAGCAAGCGCACCAACAACACCGGTATCAAAGCATAACACCAGAGACCGCGAACAAGGTAACCGGGACCTGACGGTTCCCACAAGGAACACCGAAGCAACGACGTCACAAGTCACGGGCGAAGCAATTGATGTGAAGCGAGCATGTCGGAACTGCGGAGACATCGGGCACTTCTCTAAAGACTGTCGCAATCCCCAGCTGTTATTCTGCTGGGACTGTGGCCGTCGTGGGATCCGCACCATTGGATGTTGCCGCGTCGCCAGATCGGGAAACGGGCAGCGCCTCCGTCCAACCGAGGACAGGTCGGAGAGCAGCAGCGACTGGAGCCCTCGTCAGTAACTCACCCGTTACGCTTGGAGGAGGGGAGGATCGCAGCTCTGGTGACCATAGGGGACACCCCGGTAGAAGCAACACTGGACACCGGAGCCACACGGTCGTTCATCAGTGAACGGTTGGCAAAAACGGTCGGGACAAAGGATAACATTCGGGATATGCGGGCGAGAATAATCCTGGCAGATGGTTCACCAAAGGAGATAACCAGAGCAGTAATGGTGAGGATAAAACTCGACGAACGGGAGGCAGTGGTGCCTCTGCTGGTGATGCCAACAATCTTGGATGACGTTATCCTAGGCATTGACTTTCTGTGTGGGATTCGCGCAAAAATTCAGTGCGGCCGAGCCTCCTTGCAACTGGTACAGATGCCCGATCCTCAAACGTACCCGTTACTGACGACCCCGTTCCACCCAACGACTCACATGACAACGCAGGATGCACACGACAGCATGATGGCCAATCTCGTCGAGACAGCGCAGGCTGGCGCTGCAACAACGCAGGATGCAAGCAGCACCGAGCCGGCCGACTTCGTAGAGACAGGGCAGGCAACAGGATTGACAACGCAGGATGCACACGACAGCATGATGGCCAACCTCGTCGAGACAGCGCAGGCTGGCGCTGCAACAACGCAGGATGCAAGCAGCACCGAGCCGGCCGACTTCGTAGAGACAGGGCAGGCAACAGGATTTACAACGCAGGATGCACACGACAGCGGGGTGACAAATCTCCTCGAGACAGCGCAGGCTGGCGCTGCAACAACGCAGGATGCAAGCAGTACCGAGCCAGCCGACTTCGTAGAGACAGTGCGGGCAACAAGATCGTCAACGCCGGAGGCATACGACGCCAAGCTAGCCGACTTCGTAGAAACAGTGCAGGCAACCGGATCAGCAGCGCAGGAGGCACAACGACGACAACCAGTCTACAAAGGGTACACCTTGGAACCATTGGCCGATGCTTGCAAGGCCCGACGAACGAACCCGTTTCGGACGCAGCCCCGAACACTACCGAACATCAGGGAAGAACAGGAACCGGAGCAACGAGAAGTTCCAATCAGCCTGGCTACTGTCGCAACTGACACAGAAGGCGAAAAACAGGCAACCGAAGTACATACGACGGAACCGGAATTGCCCACCTGGGTCTGTGCCTTCTTGACAAGGCAGCTCGATAAGTTCGAGAACCTGAGGGGAGTATCCAACATTGCCGAGCACTCCATAATCTTGAAGGATGACAAGCCAGTAAAGCAACGGTACTTCCCCAAAAACCCGGCAATGCAGAAGATCATAAACGACCAAGTCGACGAGCTACTGGAGAACGGCCAGATCGAACCATCGAAAAGCCCACACAGCGCACCCATCGTGCTGGTGCGTAAGAAAACGGGTGAGATGCGAATGTGCGTAGACTTTCGGCAGTTGAATGCTCGGTCGGTGCCAGACGCGTACCCCTTGCCGCGAATCAACCACATATTGGAGCGCCTGCGAAATGCTAAATACATTTCCACGCTGGATTTAAAAAGCGGATATTGGCAAATCCCAATGGCAAAAGGGAGCCGAGAGTACACCGCATTTACCGTCCCAGGGAGAGGTCTTTTCCAGTGGAAAGTCATGCCTTTTGGACTCCACTCAGCCCCCGCAACGTTCCAGCGTGCCTTGGACAGCGTCATAGGACCGGCAATGGAACCCTACGCTTTCGCGTACTTAGATGACATCATAGTCATCGGGGCTACTTTGGAAGAACACGTGGATAACCTGCGTGAGGTATTCCGCCGACTACTGGTCGCGAACTTAAGGTCGAATCAGAAGAAGTGCGCATTCTTTCAACGGGAGCGGGTGTACTTAGGACATATGATAAGCGACACGGGAATACACACGGATCCGGCCAAAATCGCAGCAGTGCAACGCTTAACGCCGCCAACAACACCCAAAGAGCTGCGACGGTGTATAGGATTGGCAACCTGGTATCGCCGGTTCGTTCCTAACTTCGCCACCATCACGCAACCAATGACGAACCTCCTACGAAAGAACAAGAAGTGGATATGGGGCGAAGAACAGCAAGCGGCATTCGAAGATTTGAAGGACAAGCTAACAAAAGCGCCGGTCTTGGCGTGCCCCGACTTCACGCAGAAGTTTACACTTCAAACTGACGCCAGCGACTACGGACTCGGGGCCGTGCTGACACAAAGCTTGCCGGAAGGAGAACGAGTGATAGCCTATGCAAGTCGACGTCTTCTTCGAGCCGAGGAGAATTACTCAGCTACGGAGAAGGAGTGCTTAGCAATTGTCTGGGCAATCAGAGAGTTACGCTGCTACCTGGAGGGCTACCATTTCGAAGTCATCACGGATCACCTCGCGTTAAAGTGGCTGAACTCGATCGACAATCCAACTGGGAGGATCGCGCGCTGGGCACTGGAGTTGCAGCAGTATCAGTTCGACGTAACGTACAGACGAGGCAGATACAACGTAGTCGCAGACGCGCTTTCCAGACAACCGTTGGAAACCTTGCAGCGAGTACAGGAAGAAGCCCCGAAGTGCCCATGGTTGCTACGGTTAAGCAGGAGAATGACACAGACACCCGAGAAGTTCGCAGAGTACATACACGAGAACGGGCAGATCTACCGACAAACGGGACAACGGCCTCCCGAGGAAGAACACGTGACTTGGAAACTTTGCGTCGCCATCGACAACCGACAGCGGGTTTTGGAAGAATGCCATGATCACCCGACAGCAGGACATCTGGGAATTCGGAAGACGGTGACACGGATAGCCCAACGATACTACTGGCCAGGCATTTTTCGCGACGTGACAAGGTACATCAGGAGGTGCGCCCAGTGCCAGAAGTTCAAAGTGAGTCAGGCCAAACCAGCGGGACACATGCACACGAGACAAGCCCAGGGACCGTTCGACATACTTTGCGCGGATTTCATGGGGCCACTCCCGAGATCCAAACACGGAAACACCAGTCTCTTGGTCTTCTTTGATGTGTTTTCCAAATGGGTAGAGCTAATACCCTTACGGAAGGCTACTACCGCCCAGCTGGAAAAGGCGTTTAGGGAAAGAATACTCTGCCGATTTGGCGTACCGCGGAAACTTGTGTGCGATAACGGTACACAATTCACAAGTCAATCGTTCAAGAAGTTCTGCAAGACGGCAGGAATGACTTTGGAACACACGGCCCCGTACACCCCGCAGCAGAACCCCACGGAGAGGGCAAACAGAACCATAAAGACAATGGTAGCGCAGTACATAGATGGAGACCAAAGCACTTGGGACGAACTATTGCCGGAACTGAGCCTGGCAATCAACAGCAGCACATCCGACACCACAGGCTTTAGCCCCGCTTTTCTCGTCCAGGGCCGAGAACCCAGGCTACCGGGAAACCTCTACGAGGAAGTCACGCCCGGACTAGCAGAACACACGGAAGACCCGACCGCGAAGGCAGAAAAACTCAAGGACATTTTCAAAGTAGTGCGCCAGAACACACAACGGGCTTCGCTAGAACAAAGCAAATGCTACAACCTCCGAAGGCGAGAATGGAGACCGACTCTCGGCGCACAGGTGCTGATACGACAACATCACCTCTCTAAGGCCACCGAGGGATTCGCAGCAAAGCTGGCCGCCAAATTCGACGGGCCATACAAGGTAGTCAAGTTTATCTCACCAAACATAGTGCGACTGCAAAGCTTGACCGGCCGACAACGGAAAACAGCGAGCCTGGCCGATCTCAAGAATTTCCTTCTAAACGACAATGACACCAGTAACGACGACACCAGAAAAAATTAACCGGCAAGTAACAAAGTTCCAGTGCCACTTCTACTGGTGAACGTCACCCCCCCCTAAAGGGGAAACCCACTAACAAACCTTAAGATAGCTAGTAAGAACACGATTTGTAATACGCCACACCGCAGAGTTAGGTCATGGGGTTAGATAAATAGTCCAGAGTACACAACATACCTTTACTCCCTAAATCTAGCACAAATAGCACCAAGTCTTTGGAAGACGAGCCGGACGCACGACCCTTGGGGGCAAAGGACGTAGCGATGGGACGTCCCTGGGGTCAGCCGTTGCGGGAGGAGCAGTTGCGTAGGCTGAGCGCAGAAGAAAACTGGCACCCGGAGCCAGTACCCTTAGGAGTACGAATGCACGGCGTGCAAGGCTGGATTAACAACACCTGCCAACTCAACGCAGACGTGATTTCTCTCAGTTCCGAGTCGGATGTCGCACCTGATGGTAGGTTTGGAACCGATGGAGTGAGAGCCCCCCTGAACTGGGACTTGGCAGAGCTAAACCGCCGTGCAGAGGAGGACGATCGCAGCACCATACCACGCTCGATAGGCACTATCGATGAGGAATCTCTAGGCGAGGTGGACCCCGAGAACCGCGAAAGCCCAATAGCGGCAACCCCAGAGGGATCCACAGCGAGTACCATGAGCTCGGCAGCATACCGACTCGCCGTACGCTATGGCGATATGGGCTACCCGCCACCATAGCCATGCAGCCCACCACCAGCATACGGGTCATGGGCGCTGGACGACCAGGGAACACTACGGGCAGGCAATTGGTCCGACATTAGCTCGGTAACGCCCGACGCACGACCAGCAGCAGCAGTGGAGCCCGGCCGCGAACCACAGGCGTGAACCATCGAAGAAAAGGAGAACGAAGGCAGCATAGCCACCCACGTGCCACTCGAGGGGGAGGTCGCCGAATGGTTGATGTCCGTGCTAGAGGAGCACCCAACCGTCGGTGAGGTTCTGGTCAACCCGATAGCCGAAGGCGACGTAGTCGTAGGCGAAGGAACTTCTGAGGAGCACCCAACTTGCGAAGAGTGGACCACGGCACCGGAGGATTGGCGAGTCGGTCCGGAACCCCGTCAGCTGCCGTCACAAATCATCAAATTCGTGACAACATACCTAAGCCAACCCGACGCACGATTGGGAGTCCGGAACCTTAAGAAGATCGGCCCCCACACCTTCCGCTATAGCGTTAACAGGTCGCGACAGGTAACAATAGCGCTTCTCAACCCCGAGGAAGGGAGGGAGTGTGAAGGAGTTATTTAACTCCTACACAACATGTATTATCTTTGTAGCTCATAGTTCTATTAAATTTGTATTAACCACGAAGGTATTTTAGTTTAAGGCCACGAAGGCACCAGCGTACAATAATAATAATTTAAGTTGACAAAACACGAATATTCATATTTAAGACACAGGGAACTGGGTCACAGGTTCACGAACCAGAAATGATCAGCACTGACAGCGATGAGCAGCACTGATTTCTAACGGCCGAAACAACAGCAAAGAAGCAACAGCAAAGAAGCAACAGCAGCCGCGAAGCAGCGTAGTGAGAGCGGCTACAGCCGAAGCAACAGCAGAGAAAAACATCAGCAACAACAGCAGCCGCGAAGCGCCGTAGCAAAGCAACCGCAGAAAACAGCGGCCGAAAGCAACAGCAGCCGCGAAGCGCCGTAGCAAGAGCGGCTACAGCCAAAGCAACAGCAGAAAAACAGCGACCGAAAGCAACAGCAGCCGCGAAGCGGCGTAGTGAGAGCGGCTACAGCCGAAGCAACAGCAGAGAAGCACCCCACACACACCAACAGCCGCGAAAAACCGTAGAGAGAGAGGCGGCTGCAGCCGAAGCTAGAGCAGAGGCCTCAGCGGCAGAGGATGGCCCGCGCCGAAAATGCAAAACGCCGGCGAGTTAGTCGCGATCGGGCCACGCTCAGAAACGCAAGTGCAAAAGGTCAAGTACGAAAACAAAGAACAGCAGCAGCGACAACGTGGGTGACAGCGGCCAGCGACAACGTGTGCGAAAACTACAAAGTTAAACAGCAACGAGGAGTACTAAAAGTATAAGGATGGAACAGGGGTAAGCTGATCTTCGGTCTGCGGGGATCTAACTGGGCGGGCAATTTTCTTTGTTGCGGTGTGGTAGTAGTTTTTTTGTTAAATAAAAGAAGTGAGAACTAAAAACAAGTGCGTTTTGCAAGTGCCCCCCCCTCCACTCCGCTTCGCTGATAAAAGGCGTGCCGTATGGCTGTGCAATATAAAAACAAGTGCGTTTTGCAAGTGCTCCCCCCCGCTTCTCTGATAAAAGGCGTGCCGTATGGCCGCAACACGTGTTCCGAGCGCTTCTCTGCACGTTTTGCGGTTATCCGGCATCGCACGGGGCACCAAGAGACCCAACACGGCGCGTTCCGAGGGTTTCTCTGCGCGTTGTGGTGAGTCTTGTAGGTGTCCTACAGTCCCGTCCGTTAGTATAAGTTTCGCTAGGCGGCTGGAGGCGTGCCGTATGGCCGCAACACGTGTTCCGAGCGTTTCTCTGCACGTTTTGCGGTTATTCGGCATCGCCCGGGCACCACGAGACCCAACACAGCGCGTTCCGAGGGTTTCTCTGCGCGTTGTGGTGGGTCTGGTAGGTGTCTTACAGTCCCGTCCATAGGTATTTGTTTCGCTAGGCGGCTGGAGGCGTGCCGTATGGCCGCAACACGTGTTCCGAGCGTTTCTCTGCACGTTTTGCGGTTATCCGGCATCGCACGGGGCACCAAGAGACCCAACACGGCGCGTTCCGAGGGTTTCTCTGCGCGTTGTGGTGAGTCTTGTAGGTGTCCTACAGTCCCGTCCGTTAGTATTAGTTCCGCTAGGCGGCTGGAGGCGTGCCGTATGGCCGCAACACGTGTTCCGAGCGTTTCTCTGCACGTTTTGCGGTTATTCGGCATCGCCCGGGCACCACGAGACCCAACACAGCGCGTTCCGAGGGTTTCTCTGCGCGTTGTGGTGGGTCTGGTAGGTGTCTTACAGTCCCGTCCATAGGTATTTGTTTCATTAGGCGGCTGGGGGCGTGCCGTATGGCCGCAACACGTGTTCCGAGCGTTTCTCTGCACGTTTTGCGGTTATTCGGCATCGCCCGGGGCACCACGAGACCCAACACAGCGCGTTCCGAGGGTTTCTCTGCGCGTTGTGGTGAGTCTTGTAAGTGTCCTAGCGCCTACTCTTGGGTATCTCTCGAGCGTTTTCTCGAGGTGTGTAAGTTTTGGATTTGTATGAGGGCTGCCGAAATGCTCTCTGAGTCTCGGTATTTTATAAATTATATTGTAAAATGATCCTGGTCTGAGCTGAGCCCTACCCCAGCCTTAGATCGCTACTTTACACTTCATACCAAATTTGGTGACTCTAGCTCGAAATTTATAAAAATTGGGGAAAGGGGGGGCTTGGGGCGGTATGGGTGGGCGTGGCATCCAAATTTGTGATGCAGATCTTTGTGGAATGTCAATTGCTATCTTCATACCAAATTTGGTGACTGTAGCTCGAAAATTGTAAAAAGTGGGGAAAGGGGGGCGAAATGGAGGGCGTGGCTCCAAAACTTTGATGCAGATTTTTGGGGGTCGTTGCCAGCTATCTTCCTACCAAATTTGGTGGCTCTAGCTCCACAACTCTGGAAGATACACGCATTGCCGTTTTTGACGAAGCGTTGGGGTGGATAGGGGCGGCTAGGGCAGTATTGGTGGGCGTGGCATCCAAACTTTTGGTGCAGCTTTTAAGGGAGTCATCATCACCTATCTTGGCACCAAATTTGGTGGCTATAGCTCAAAAACTGTGCGAGATATAGCCATTTCTGATTTCAAAATGCGGGGGGCTGGGGGCGTAATGGGTGGGCGTGGCTCCAAAACTTTGATGCAGTTTTTTGGGGGTCGTTAACAGCTATCTTCCCACCAAATTTGGAGGCTCTAGCTCCACAACTCTGGAAGATACACGCATTCCCGTTTTTGACGAAGCGTTGGGGTGGATGGGGGCGGCTAGGGCAGTATCGGTGGGCGTGGCATCCAAACTTTTGGTACAGTTTTTAGGGGGTCATCATCACCTATCTTGGCACTAAATTTGGTGGCTATAGCTCAAAAACTGTGGGAGATATACAGGCCTGTTCTAGTTTCCGAGTCGAAACGGAATCGAAATGGATTCTCATTTCGATGGTTGCATTCCCAGATTTCGATCGACTTATATTCTTCTTATACTCAATTTCGATACCAATTTTTTATCGATACAAACAGCTGATTGTGTAAATCAAGCAAAAAAATAAGAACAGTTGTTCATTTAAATAGCTTTTTACAATGCCGGCAGCAATATTATTAGCAGCAAGAGAAAGAAAACGTTTGGTTAAATTAAACGCTAGACGCATTAATCGCCAGAGAAAGTAAATTTTCTTGGTCTGTGTTTCGTTTTTTGCCCCTAAAAACGCAAAATTTCTAATTAAATGTTCACAAATAATTATTCGCTTACTTACATTTTGAATATATGATTGAGATCAGCTGTTTACCGCAACGATAGCTCATAAATACTCGATAGCTATCGAGTATTAGGGCTGCCCTTACACAGCACAGATATTTTTAGTTTACTTATATTAGTGTAATTACTCGTTTTTGCTTAAGCTAAACTTGTCTCTTATATAGGAATCAAGTTTTTATAGTTATTTTAACAAAAATCTTTTGTAAATAACAACAATTAAAAACATATATAATTCTTTGGTTGAACATGACAACTCTTTATTTTGTATAAGACTGATTCCAATCGCTTTGGCTTTGCCACCGCACGTAAATTTTAAGTGTACAACTATAAACAAAAAAACAAATGAAAAATAATATGCAGGCCCTACGAATGACAATGCAAAGTTCTTGCCAATAGTATATAAATTAAGTAAAAAATAGTAACAGGGTTTAAAAACACACATAAGTTGCTTTATTAGCACAATCGTTTTCATTTCGAGTGCTAATTGTCACTCGTTTTCATAACGATCCATTTGTGCTCGGAATCGAAATGTAGGAATGCAAAACGCTCGGAATCGAAACGATTCCGAGCAGTTCACTCGGAATCGAAAAGTAGAACAAGCCTGATAGTCTTTTTTGACTTTAAAATGCGGGGGGGCTGGGGGCGGAATGGGGGGCGTGGCTCCAAAATTTTTGATGCAGTTTTTTGGGGGTTGCTAGTAGCTATCTTCTTACCAAATTTGGTACTTCTAGCTGTAAGGATGTGCGAAATATGTGGATTTATCGGTATTGGGTTATCGAATTTATCGATTTGTCAGCCCCCCAGTTATCGTAGAACCCCCATCTTGACACTTTAATTTACTATCCCATAGATAAAGAGAATTGGAAAGTTTCAAGTCTCTAGCTTGAAGGGTGTGGAAAAAACTTGCATACATACGGACGGACAGACGGACAGACACCATGACGGACATTGCACAAAACCAATATACTCTTTACCTTCGGTATCGAGTATAAAAATTACAATTACAATAAGTACCCATTCCACTACTGTCGCCTGATTGTCGCACAAGCTGAGGGTTTGATCGCGAGCGAGAATGCAAAAACAAAACAAATGCGCAGTGACGCCTTCGCGTCGCACAAGCAAAGTCATAAAAAAAGGTTCGTACACTTGCAAAAAAGAAACGGACTTCCGCTTCTTAATGAATAAGTGTATACACAATTAAGTGAACAATGAGCTTGAAAATAATTTTCATAATTTTATGTACATGTATGTATCACTTCGCACAGTGCACATTCTTTTTTTTTTCAAATTTGTGTGCCTTTGACAATTGATTTACAACCCAAGTAGCGTTTGATGTTGTTGTTGGGCCCACACTGCTACTTTTTGTTTGTGTCATTGATTTAAAAAAAAAAAACAACAACAACATAACAAAACTTAGTGCGTCTAGAAAAATTTCCCACACCAGAATATGTTATGGGGGTGGATTCGCCTGCTTGCTGCTTATATAGCTTAGACAAAACGTAACACACTAACATTTATTGATATATTATTGATATAAATTTTCGAACAAGCAAAGGGCGTTCACATAATGATAATCAGATAATTTGAAATCTCGCTCCGATCATGCTCCTTTGTTGTTGCTCATTTACGTTCACTCTCATGTTTATGTGCGCGCTTCGCATGTCAATCGTAAGGTTTAATAACCCTACCTCCTCCGCACACACTAAACTAAAGCTAAAGGCAATATGCAATTCACTTAACTGCAGCCTCTTAGATATGTTTTGCGTTGATTCAGTGCGTGCGAAGAAGGTAGCGATACTACGCTCTTTGTCTAAATTGCAGAGCGCGAATTTCGTACAAATGAACTAAACTAAACAACTAAACTTCTTTATTTAAATTGGTTTACATGAAAGCTTAATTCTATCTTAAAATAATTGTTGATACAAATGTCTGGCTATTGACCTACTCATTGGCGTGTGCAGGTACATTTCCTGTTATTGCCAAATATGCAATGCTTGCATTTCCTGTTATTGTTCTGATTGGACTTATGACTTATTAGGAATTTAAAGAGTTCAATAACTCTTGCACTTTCATACTTATGTTCTTATTTTCAACATTCTTACTGGTGGGATCATACATAACTTCTCCCCCTTTTAGATAAGAATTCTCCTGAATTCTACTGTTATTTAAATCAATTTTAATTTTCTTGTGTTTCAATATAATAATTGCAATCAATATAATTATTAGTATTAATATAGCTGCATTGCAAAAATATGTTATGTCTTTATGTGTATGTAGGAGCCGAGGGAATATTGGTATTTTCCATGTTTCTTATATTGCTTGTACTTTCTTCTTTTCAAAAGCGTAGTGAGTCGCGTGCGTTCTCGTCTATCACCTCGTTCACACTGACTTTCTTCTAGAACTTCCGCGCCACACTCAGTCCGTATAGCTATCTCTCGGACCTCGCCTTTGTGTATCTGCCAATTCATGATGCATACTCTCGTTGTCTCCTTTTTCATTTATTAAAACGTTACTTAACACTAACAGTATTCATAACGCTGACGTGTCTACGTGACTTAGCACTAACAGTACTCTTAACTCTGACGTGTCTAAGTAACTTAACTCTAACAGTATTCTTAACAGCAGTACTACGACACGGCCTTCCTGACATTCACACGTCCTCGTGTGCATAACGTTACGTAAACATCAGGCTTGGCATCACATCTTGCTTGACAATTCATCATGCTTCGCTCAGAACATACAACTTAGCCTTATCATATTTTGCAATTCTTCAAATGTCAGTTTCCACCGAAACTCGCCCATTTGGCTATCGATTTTATCTGTACATGGTTCTCGGGCTCTTGCCGCCACTCTGCGACGCTGTGCACCTGTAGTGCCTTGATCCACCACTTGATCAACCATCCGCCACAAACAATTTCATTCTGCACCGACATGAACATTGCCACAAACAATTTCATTCGGCACCGACATGAACATTGCTGCTTGGACCAGCCCCTATGTAAGATGTTCCCTGCACCCTCGGTGACAGAGATTAACCGATGACCTACGTCTTTTTCACCGTAGTCATCCTCGCCTGATGACCTACGTCTTTTTCACCGTAGTCATCCTCGACTGATGATCTACGTCTTTTTCACCGCAATCATCCTCTTCAATCATCTCAGATGAAACACATTCATCTGGCATCCTTCGCAAACTCTCATGTGCATACTTGTATGTTCTTTTGCTAGTCATGGATTTCAACAGGTATCTGTCACCTTCCAACAGCTCAATTACCACGAATGGCCCTTTGAACTTCGGATCCAGCTTTGTCTGGTGTCGCTCTTCGCATTTCAGCAAGACATGATCGCCAACCTTGTGCTTAACAATTTTTGCTTTACCTAAATCAACTCTGTTCTTCTCATACATTGCATTCTTGTCAGTATTCTCTTTGGCTCGTGTTCTTACATCGTCAAGATTAACGTCACTCTCTTTGTTTACGCATACCATGCTTAGTGGTCTAGCCTCTTTTCCTATCAATAACTCTAATGGACTAAACTTAGTCACACGATTATTTGTGCAGTTCAAGGCTAGCTGCACGTCTTCTAATGCATCCTGCCATGATCTCTCGCTTGTCTCTACAGCTGTCAACATACTCTTCATAGTGCTCATGACTCGCTCTGCTTGCCCGTTCGCCCGACTGGCTCCTGTGGCTATAAGGTGTAGCTCTATTTTGTTTGTCAAACAAAACTCACGAAATTTACCACTTGCAAAACTTCTACCTTGATCTGCTATTATGCGATTGGGTACGCCAAACAGCGCAATGCCTGATCTAACTGCTTTGATACAATTTTCTGCATCTAAGTTTAGCGTATGATACAGATAAGTAAATTTAGTGAATCCGTCAATTTGTACGATAACGTACTCCTTCATGTCATTCTTGCCACTTAGTTTGCCGCTAATGTCTATGTGAATAGTATGCCACGGAATTTTAATTTTTGGAATGGGATGCATTTCCATTTGCACTTTGCCTGATGAGGGCTTAGAGATCTTACAAGTCATACAATTTTCTACAAATTTTCGGGTGTACTTTGACATATTTTCAAACCAGTATTGCTCGTAAACTTTGTCTAATGTTTTCTGCCAACCAAGATGCATTATGCTTTCATGGACATTGTTGATCACGGACCATCTAAAGGCGCGAGGAATGACTGGTAAACAGCGTGTTTTACCGTTTCTCTGAATTTTGCGATATAATAATCCACTCCTAATCTCATATGTTTTCGCTATATCTTCCTGCATCTCACCTGCGTTTAACTGTGCTAAAATACCACTAGTGTCTTTATTACGCTGTTGCTCAGCAATTAGCCAGTTGTCCGTAATTTCAGCTAAATCAACACGCACCTCAACCGTACTATTTGTGTAACTGGATTTATTTGAGATTGGATTACGGGACAAGAAGTCAACATGTGCCATTTGAATACCCTGAATGATTGCAAAAATGCCCACCAACGGTGGACCCTCGGCGTTAACTCGATTTTTGTGTGGCTCGCTTTTAATGAGTTACAATCTGTGTGCACAACAAATTTCCGACCATGCAGGTAATGGCGAAACTGCTTAACGGCATTGTACACCGCTAGAGTCTCCAACTCGTAAGAGTGGTATTTGGACTCCGCTGCCGTGGTACACTTACTGTAATATTCCACCACCCTGCACTTGCCATCAACTCTGTGCACCAGCATTGCACCATAGCCAACGGCACTTGCGTCTGTATGGAGTTCAATTGGAAGTTCTGGGTCAAAGATGATTAATATTGGGTCACTAGTCAATGCCAAAATTATTTTTTTACGTAACTGCTCATGCTCTTCCTTCCAAACGAAATCACTATTTTTAGCAGTCAGTTTATACAATGGCTTCATTTGCTCAGAGAAGCGTGGCACAAATTGTCGAAAGTAGGATGCAAGTCCTATGAACTGCCTAAGTTGTGTTACTGAGCTTGGCTTCGATAGTGCTGACAGGGCTACTATCTTTCTAGCGTTTGGTTTTATTTCTCCATTTTTAACAAAATAACCAAGATATTCAATTCCTGTTTGAAGAAAGGCACATTTTTTTACATTAAAAGAAAATCCAGCACTTGATAAAACATTAAGCACAACACTCAATCTTTCAAGGGCTTCCTCTTTCGATCTAGCAACAATAAGTACGTCATCTATATAAACTATCGCATAGGAATAGGCTAGTTCACCTAACGCCCGAATTATTGCTCGCTGAAAAACTGAGGTGGCATTTTTCAGCCCAAAAGGCATTGCAAGGAACTCATATTGCCCATCCGGTGTCACAAATGCAGTTCTTTCAATCGATTCGGTTTGTATAGGTACCTGGTAAAAACCACTGGCCATATCTAAGCTTGAAAAATATTTTCCATCTCGCAGTCTATTAATCTGGTCTGAAATTAGTGGCAAGGGATATTTGTCTGACACCGTGTTAGCATTTAGTTCCCTATAGTCAATGCATAACCTATCACTACCGTCTTTCTTTTTTACTAAGAGCATTGGACTGGCAAATGGCGAGCTACTTGAACGTATTACTTTAGCATCTAACATCTGCTGTATCTTTACTCTAACGACCTGCTTTTCATCCTCACTGAGTCTGTAAGGGCGTCGTTGAACAGTCTTATTGTTATCTATCAATCGTATTTCTAGCGTACCAGAGGTGACGCGCCTTTTCGGTATTTCATTTATGAAGTCATCAGAGTACTGTTCTAGTATGGTTATTAATGATTGCTTATAGTGCTCACTTAACTCTACATTATCATTAATGGATTTTAACATAATGTCAGTTGTAGTCTCATTATGAATAACATTAACTATTTTGGTTTTAAACAAATTTAACTTTTCTGAATCGATAGTTATGCCAAAATCAAGTTGCAATATTTCACGGCCAATCATTAAATCGTGCTTAAGGCAGTCATCATTTACAACGTGAAATAGGATTTCCAAATGAAACTCAGATATTTTAACTTTGGCCAAAATTTGCAAAGTGCTTTTGACAACATTTTCTCCTATGCCTCTTAATATTACAATATTATAATATCGTTTGCCGGCAATCTTGTTACTCAATTTCTCCTTAATTATTGAGCATTCTGCACCGGAGTCGAAGAAAAATTGGAACGGCTCACCATTTTGATGCAGAACTCCCAGTGGCTTTGATACCGTACACACGTCGACTCGCTTTTCGGTGTTACCACTTGCTGGAACTGTACCCTTGGTGCAATTGGTAGCAATGTGTCCTACATTGCCGCACCTGTAACACCTCACACCTAATCGGTCTCGCCCAGGCGCCGTCCTGTTACATGTTGGCTTTGGTGTTAGTCCGCTCTTCTCTTCTGCAATCCTTTTGCGGCAATCACGTATTTTGTGTCCCAACCCATTACAATGATGACACTTGATTGGAGGTTGCATCTTCTGTTTTTTTGGTACCGGACCATGATCGGAACTAGGGCCTTCAACACGCTTGCCAATTGTGAATGCTTAAAGTTGTTGTTGCAATTCACTGCGCGTCTTAATCGTTTTCGTGTACAGCAAGTTTTGAAGCCTAGTGTCGATTTGCGATGCATGTGCCATCACAAGCGATACTGCCATCTCCTCAGTTGTCATAGTGCTCCATTTCGTCATCAATGACGTCACTATGCGGCTACAATACACCGACAAGCACTCGTTTGCACTCGGCCGTCCGTTTAATACATTAAACAAAATGGAGGCTGGCGTCTCTATGCCTTCGTATCGTTGCACGAACAGTTCTTGAAACTGAGACCACGTCATTCCACCAAAACTGATTTGTGACAGCCATTGTGATGCGCTTCCAATTAACGATTTGCTAAGCGTCATCACCAATGCACTGCCCTCCAATGGATGCTCTGCCAAAATCATGCTCGCAGTTTTGCACCAAGCTGCGGCGTCGGCATCAGCGACATCGGGGTTGAACGTAGGCAGCGTCACAAAATTATTTTTTGCAGTTGTTGTTGCTGCTGGCGTCTTCATTGCCTTCAGCAGTTCCAAAAACTTCATATTCTGCTGTTCCAACACTTGCAATATATTTCCAGGATGCTGTAGTTGTGGCGATCCCACTTCTGATGTAGGAGCCGAGGGAATATTGGTATTTTCCATGTTTCTTATATTGCTTGTACTTTCTTCTTTTCAAAAGCGTAGTGAGTCGCGTGCGTTCTC
Organism: Scaptomyza montana; assembly: GCA_018904305.1. Taxonomy (NCBI): domain Eukaryota; kingdom Metazoa; phylum Arthropoda; class Insecta; order Diptera; family Drosophilidae; genus Scaptomyza; species Scaptomyza montana. Next base: position 220,922 of record JAEIGR010000024.1, on the reverse strand, counting down.
GTCTATCACCTCGTTCACACTGACGTTCTTCTAGAACTTCCGCGCCACACTCAGTCCGTATAGCTATCTCTCTCGGACCTCGCCTTTGTGTATCTGCCAATTCATGATGCATACTCTCGTTGTCTCCTTTTTCATTTATTAAAACGTTACTTAACACTAACAGTATTCATAACGCTGACGTGTCTACGTGACTTAGCACTAACAGTACTCTTAACTCTGACGTGTCTAAGTAACTTAACTCTAACAGTATTCTTAACAGCAGTACTACGACATGTATTTAAATTTTTTATGTTTAAGCTTAGTACGCAGGAACTAGAATTATTTCTGATAGAAAATTACACATTATTTCTAATGTGTATCCTAAGACCATGTGTGCCCCTTAAAAATACCGGAAAAATCCCAAATACGTAAAAAATGGCAAACGATAAGGTAATAGAGTAATACGGGCACACTTGTGTTTACATTTAATTGCCTGCTTTTTAATTGCATTTTTTTTAAACATAAAAATGACTGATGAGATGTTATTAACGGCAGTGGAGGAAGATTCCTTGGGTTTTCAGGATGAGCTTGCTGGCGTTGCATAATTTAAACTATAATAATAAATAGTTATAATAACTTTATTTGCCGCTTTTGCTGTTGCTTTCATCAATTTTTTTATATAGTATGTCGCTCATCTCCCTTTCCGCCTCAATTGATTGTTGTGGTGACAAATGAGCAAATAAAGTGGCCCAGTAACTAAAAATGGGTCGAGTTTCCTCCCTTTCCTTCTTCTTCTTCCTTTCCTCCTCCCTCTTCTTCTTTTCTTTTTCCTTCTGACTATCTTTGCAGTATGTCCACTATCTGCTCCTCGGGGCTGATCACTTTCTCGACCCTACGTTTTTTGGCCTGGCGCGGCTGCTACGAAAAAAAAGTTAAAGTAAATTTAATCTATAAATAAGTACATTTAATACTTACATAATCATATGTAGGTGTGGTGGGCGAAATTATTTATAAATCTAAGCTCTCGTCAACGGGAGACTCAAAATTAAATGTCGAACTTGCTGACGGCGGCTCCTCCCCTAAAATGTCATCTAAATTTGGTGTAGGGGGTCCAGTTGAGATACTACTGGAGCTGCAGGAAGGGCCTTCCAAAATGCCCATGTTATACGTGCTGTGAACGTGCAAAACTTAGAGCAAGAGTTAAAGTTAATTAAACGCAACGTACCGCCTTGTCGTAGACATATTTGGAACGAACGCCATTAAATCAGCGTACTGCCAATTAATTGATTCTTTAATTATACTCGATACCGAAGGTAAAGAGTATATTGGTTTTGTGCAATGTCCGTCATGGTGTCCGTCCGTCTGTCCGTCTGTCCGTCCGTATGTTCGCAACTTTTTTCCACACCCTTCAAGCTAGAGACTTGAAACTTTCCAATTCTCTTTATCTATGGGATAGTAAATTAAAGTGTCAAGATGGGGGTTCTACGATAACTGGGGGGCTGGCAAATCGATAAATTCGATAACTCAAAACCGATAAATCCACATATTTCGTACATCCTTACAGCTAGAACTACCAAATTTGGTAAGCAGATAGCTACTAGAAACCCCCAAAAAACTGCATCAAAAATTTTGGAGCCACGCCCACCCATTCCATTCCCCCAGCCCCCCCGCAACTTGAAATCAGAAATGGCTATATCTCCCACAGTTTTTGAGCTATAGCCACCAAATTTGGTGCCAAGATAGGTGATGCTGACCCCCCAAAAAACTGCATCAAATGTTTGGATGCCACGCCCACCGACACTGCCCTAGCCGCCCCCATCCACCCCAACGCTTCGTCAAAAACGGGAATGCGTGTATCTTCGAGAGTAGTGGAGCTAGAACCACCAAATTTGGTAGGAAGATAGCTGGCAACGACCCCCAAAAATCGGCATCAAAGTTTTGGAGCCACGCCCACCCATGTCGCCCACCTGTCCACACCTTTTACAAACTTTTAGCTAGAGCCACCAAATTTGGTATGTAGATAGCAATTGACATCCCACATAGATCTGCAGCAAAATTTTGGATGCCACGCCCACCCATACCGCCCCCAGCCCCCCTTTCCCCACTTTGTACAATTTTCGAGCTAGAGTCACCAAATTTGGTATGAAGATAGCAATTGACATTCCACAAAGATCTGCATCTCAAATTTGGATGCCACGCCCACACATTTCGACCCCAGCTCCCAGCCCCCCTCTCCCCTCGTTTTACAAATTTCGAGCTACAGTCACCAAATTTGGTATGAAGATAACAATTAACATTCCACAAAGATCTGCAGCAAAAATTTGGCAGCAATTGACATTCCACAAAGAAGTGCATCACATATCTGGATGCCACGCCCACCCATACCGCCTCCAGCCCCCCTTTCCCAACAAACTTACAAACTTTGAGCTAAAGTCATCAAATTTGTAAGGAAGATAGCTTGTGGCATCCCCATCTGCATCGGAAAATTTTTTAGGCAGTGTACACCTCTGCCGCATCCGTACCCCTCAGCAGTCAGGCCTCTTTTTACCGGTTTTAATACTGGTATCGAGTATGCCGCAGTCGGTTGCGTCCGACTGCAACGTTTCCACTTGTTTTTTCTGCGTCCAGCACAACGCCTCCAGCACTGCCACTTTTCTTGGCCTTGGCACGTTGGTATTTTAAGCTTTCTTTCAAAGAAACCCATGCTTTCTTGCATTCCTCCGCTATTTAGCAAATTAAGTATTTGTATTATTTATGTAAATAACAACCAGGTTAGTACTCACCGCTTTTCTCCAACTGCACGTCAATTGATTCCCAAGCGGCTCTAATAAAATTTGCATCCATATGTTTTGCGTGTGTAAGGTCCCAAATGCAATTATTTTCCCTCACTGCGTTGATTAATTTGATCTTGTTGTCATGTAAAATTTTTTTAACACGACTTCCACTTTTTTTTGCCAGTCAAAATTCCCTCCATTTCACAATTGACGCCTAGATATAATGTGCTGCTCATTTTTTCTAGCAGAAATTCAGCTGTTCAATGCAATCCACACGATCCACTTCAATGTAATCGATGTGGCAACTCACAACATTTTTTGAGTATACATTCCTAACTGCTGCATACACTCATTAGAAATGTCTCTAGAAATTATAGTAGTAGGGAACTGCCGGTTCTACGACACAAAGGATGCCGACAATTTATGACCTCATTAAATTTTATGACCCCATTAAATTTTATGACCTTTTTTGACCCCTTGTTTTTTGACCCCTACAATATTATAATTTATGACCTTTTTCCAATGATCGTGTCCCTCCTTTGATTAGACTAGGGTGGAGAACAAAGGATTAACATTCCTAGGCCACCACTTTTCCAGCAGCATCTTGGGAAGCAGTGATCAGAGGAACAGATTTGGTTATTTACCTAACTAGTGTTAGAGTCAATTGTGCACCTCTTTGACGTGCGTGGCATTGTAAACCTGTTTATGGTCATGAGGTGCAGTGTGCACAGGAAGAAAGGATAGATAAGAGAGAGTCGAGAGGGCGCCTGTTTGACGTGCGTTGCATTATAAACCTGCAACACACGTCAAAAAATGAATGTTTATGGTTGTGATAACCAGTGATCAAAGGAAGTAAGGATAGAGAATAGAGAAAAGCGAACGCTTGTTCGATGTACTAGGGTTCTGTGAACAAGAGATGAAAATTTTCCTACGCAGCAGCAGCAGCAGTAGCAGCGGCAGGATCAATACATTGATCTTTATGGCTGTGAGAATGACAGGATCAGGTTTAACTTTAAAACCAATTATTGTAAGAGTCAAGTGTGCTCCTGTTTTTAAATACGTTGCCCTTGCACACCTGCAGGAAAAACATAAACAATTAATGCTTATGGTTATGAGGAGCAGTGTGCAAAGGAAGAAAGGATAGAGAATAAAGAAAAGCGAGCGCTTGTTCGATGTACGTTGCATTGTTATGGTCAACAGCAACAACAACAACAAAATTCGTGGGGGGTTATGTAAGCAAGGGATGGAAATTTTCCTACGCAGCAACAGCAGCAGCAGCAAGATCAACACATTGTTTTTAAACAAGAGTATTGACACTTGTAGATTAAGATTAAAATATGTTAGAGGAGGAAAGAGTTAAAAGAGAAAGTGTTAGAAGGAGTATGTGTGTAAGAGTGGGAAAGAGTTAGAGGGGGAAAGTGTTAGAGGGAGGAAGACTTAGAGACAAGTTTGTGCATGCTTGAAGTGCACAAGTCAAAGGTCAAGTACATTAGTTGGCTAATATGTTATAGATATCACCGTCCGTGAGGATCAGTGAGCCAAGTACATTGCCTATGAAACTATTAAGGTTTCTTAGCTACAAGTTAGTAGATAAGAGAGAGAGACAGTCAACTGTGCGCAGGTTTCTTAACTACGAATAAGTAGATAAGAGAGAGTCGAGAGGGCGCCTGTTTGAGGTGCGTTGCCTTGCACACCAGCAGGCAAAACATAAACAATGAATGTTTATGGTTGTGAAAACCAGTGATCCAAAGGATAAACGGGTTGAGACAAGATTGTGCTTGTTTGAAGTACGCTAGTCAAAGGGCAGTACATTACTAGGCCACATTCTTATGATCAAAAGCAACAACAACATTCGTGAGGGTTATGTAAGCAAGGGATGGGAATTTTTCTACGCAGCAGCAGCAAGATCAAAACATTGCTTTTAAACAAGAGTATTGAGACTTGCAGATTTAGATTGGAATGTTATAGTGGGAAGGTGTAAGAGGGGGAAAGTGTTAGAGGGAGAAAGAGAGAGTTAGTGCTAGAGGGAGTAAGTGTTAGAGGGTGAAAGTGCTATAGGGGGAAAGCGATCCTGCTTATATTATTATATTAAAACACGCTCCTTTATGCGATTCTATACACGAGCGTCTATGAAATGCAGGTGGTATGTTAATTGAATGTCCCTCTTTCTAACGCACACCCAACTTTTCGCTACTTACGTTTCTAACCTTTATTTGCATACATCTGTTTTGATTATTTCACTGACTTCTGTTACTTGTATAGAGCTAGTTAGTATAACTTTTTATTTTTTTTATTTTTTTAGTAAACTATCAAATTATGTTTTTGTTATAGGTATGTTTTAATTTAATTTATTTAGTTTATTTTTTTTCATAGATTTTTACAGTATGTTAAATTTGAGAATTATATTAAGCTTGTTCCGTTGAGGGATTAAGCAAACACAAACACCGAACATTTATATTAATGACATATAGTTATAGCCGGTAGAACACACAAGTCATACTCCATGATTTTGTTTCGGCTTGTTAAAAAGCTTTTTTAAGTCTATATTATAAGCCTTAGTTCTAGTACTCACTATATAAATATCTAAGAATGCTTTTATGTATGTCACTATTTTAAAAGCTTAAAAAGTTCATGTAGCTGGTATAATAAATCATGTTTCAGCAAAATTATTCAGATCTTAATATTTATACTTCATCGTTAATTGAATTTATTATTATTTATTTATTTTATTTTTTTTTAATACCCATATATTCGATTCTGTTCTATCTCAGTAATAATTTATTTTGCTTTTACATTCTTCAAGGTAATCTTTTAGGCTTAACAAATAATCTTTTCCTTAACTTTCCGTCTGCTCGCTAAAAGATTTTCGTCAAATGACACTTTTCATATTTAAGATATCCGTCAAACTATTTCTTATACTCGACTTAAATTATTTCATCAAACTCACATATCAATTAAATTTCTAAAATAAAGAAAACGAAAACAGTAAGATGTTCTAAGCAGCTGGATTGTTTTTTTTTTATACAAACGGTTTTTACTATATTCTTTCCCAGTATGCTACTTACGATAAAAATGTATAAAGAATGTGTTTTGTACTCTTTTACTTGACTTTTACTGACTTCAAAAATTCTTCTATTGATGTTGTCTGATACCCTATCTTAATTTGTGTAATACTTAATCGTTTTCATCAACTTAGTATTCTTTTGATTTTTAAAAATTTTATGTTATGTTGTTAGCTATTTTGACTAGACTTTACGCTTAAAACGAGATAGATTGTATTATTGACCTTAATACGTTAGCTTAATTTTAACAGGGAAATCGATCGGACATTGATTTTTCACTTTATAATTGATTGCTTTAATATATTTTAACTGTCAACCTATATACCTTTCTACTTTTTGAGTGATTATGTAAGATTTTTATATTTCCAAACTCATTGCTTAAACTAAGAAAATTTCGTTATTAATTTCTTTTAATTGATGGATGGGAATATTTTATTTCATTATTCTCCTCATTTTTATTACATTTAATAAGGAAGTGCATTGAACTAGCTTAACAGTTCGAGACATGAGTCTTATGTGGTGTTAACACTAGCACTGCTTATTTGAGTTATTGCGTTAAGGGCAACAAGCAGCTTTTTTCCCATACATAAAGTAGTGGTGACAAAAAGTTGAGTTTAGTTTGGATGCAGTTGCTTGTACTCGATATACATTCGGTTTACTCATAAGTGCTGCCCATTTAAGTATATAATCGGTTACATTTTTGAATTGTCACCACTGGTGCTAGTGTAAACACCACATACAACTACACAGCTGAAAAAATACAAATTATCACTGAATAACAACAGAGACGCCTTCACATAAAAAGCGACGACGAGTAGACAAAATTGACAAGCTCATAGAAATAGAGGAGCGCAAGTAGGCGGCCATGGAGCGTATGGCAGAACGAGCTGAACATTTTCAAAAAGAAATGCTAGAAATAATGAGGGCCAGTGGTACATAAAAATAAATTCTATATTTTAAACATTTAATTTATTTATTTAAATAGAATTGTTTCAGCACTTGGATTCATATTGCCAAGCCAAACCTCAAACCCTGGCTGATCATTTTGTTGTGCATTAAGATGTCCAAACGCATTCATTCATTGCTCTAATCATCATTGCGTTGTTTTGCTCCATCGCAGATAAAATCAAACATAATTTGTTAATGCTCATTACTTTTTAAATTTGTTTAATTAAATTTTTCGGCTTTTACAAACTCTAAGCAAAACACAGCGGTTGACGCTTAACGCAATAACTCACTTTTGAGCCAATGTAAACACCAATTCTGAGTTATTGCGTCGATGACGATATCGATAGCAAACTCACTGTAGTGTAAACATAGAATTGCACTGTTTCGAAAAGTATGACTTTGTTAGCTGTTTTAATTTAAGGGTTAAGTATCTACTACTACTGTTCCTTAACTGTGATAGTTGCAGTTTTGTTACATCTCACTTCCAATTTTTTCTTTCTTTTATTTTATTTATTTATTTATTTTTATTTTTTGTAGGTTCTTTATTAATTTTAATAAGAACAAAACCTTTTGTTCTAGATGCCATGTTATTAGGTCTTATTTTTTCATTTAATTATTATAATAATTTCTTAAAGAGATTCATTTTCTTTAGTGCTCAAAACTTATTGTCGCTAAAGGATTTGTTTTTCATTGATCTGAGATATTTCGTAAATTCATGAAACCATTGAAATGTGCTCTATTCTTCTTGAACCTTGCATTAATCTTGAATTTGGATGGCAAAATAAGGTTGTGATGTACTAAAGCTCGAGATGACGTAAAAGTCGGTATTTTACATAACGGGCATAAAATAATGTACGTTTACTATCACCGAATTGGTTTATACTCACTAAATATTGGTATTTTCAGTTTTTTTTTGTCTGTTTATACTCGATACCGAAGGTAAAGAGTATATTGAGTTTGTGCAATGTCCGTCATGGTGTCTGTCCGTCTGTCCGTCTGTCCGTCTGTATGAACGCAACTTTTTTCCACACCCTTCAAGCTAGAGACTTGAAACTTTCCAAATCTCTTTATCTATGGGATAGTAAATTAAAGTGTCAAGATGGGGGTTCTACGATAACTGGGGGGCTGGCAAATCGATAAATTCGATAGCTCAAAACCGATAAACCCATATATTTCACACATCCTTACAGCTAGAAGTACCAAATTTGGTAAGATGATAGCTACTAGCAACCCCCAAAAAACTGCATCAAAAATTTTGGAGCCACGCCCCCCCCATTCCGCCCACAGCCCTCCCGCATTTTAAAGTCAAAAAAGCCAATATCTCCCACAGTTTTTAGCTATAGCCACTAAATTTGATGCCAAGATAGGTGATGATGACCCCTCAAAAACTGCATCAAAAGATTGGATGCCACGCCCACCAATACCGCCCTAGCCACCCCCATGTGCCCCAACGCTTCGTCAAAAACGGGAATGCGTGTATCTTCCAGAGTTGTGGAGCTAGAGCCACCAAATTTGGTATGAAGATAACAATTGACATTCCACAAAGATCTGCATCACAAATTTGGATGCCACGCCCACCCTTACCGCCCCCAGACCCCTGTCCCCATCTTTTACAAACTTCGAGCTAGAGTCACCAAATTTGGTATGAAGATAGCAATTGACATTCCACAAAGATATGCACCAAAAATTTGGATGCCACGCCCACCCTTACCGCCCCCAGCCCCCCTTTCCCCATCTTTTACAAACTTCGAGCTAGAGTCACCAAAATTGGTATATAGATAGCAATTGACATTCCACAAAGATCTGCATCAAAAATTTGGATGCCTCGTCCACCCATACCGCCCCCAGCCCCCCTTTCCACACTTATTACAAATATCGAGCTAGAGTCACCAAATTTGGTATGAAGATAGCAATTGACATTCCACAAAGATCTGCATCACAAATTTGGAAGTCACGCCCACCCTCACCGGCCCAGCCCCCCTCTCCATACCTTTTACAAACTTCGAGCTAGAGTCACCAAATTTGGTATGAAGATAACAATCGACATTCCACAAAGATCTGCATAAAAAATTTGGATGCCACGCCCACCCAAACCGCCCCCAGCCCCCTCTCCCCGCCTTTTACAAATTTTGAGCTAGAGTCACCAAATTTGGTATGAAGATAACAATTGACATTCCACAAAGATCTGCATCACAAATTTGGATGCCACGTCCACACATACCGCCCCCAGCCCCCCTTTCCCCACCTTTTACAATTTTCGAGCTAGAGTCACCAAATTTGGTATGAAGATAACAATTGACATTTCAGAAAGATCTGCAACAAAAATTTTGATGCCTCAACTACCCATACTGCCCCCAGCCCCCCCCCTGACACCACCTTTTACAAACTTTGAGCTAGAGTCACCAAATTTGGTATGAAGATAGCCGGTGGCATCCCCATCTGCATCGGAGAATCTTTAAGGCAGCGGAAGCCCCTGCCGCATCCGTACCCCTTTGCATTCAGGCCTCTTTTTACCGGTTTTAATTCTGGTATCGAGTATGCCGCAGTCGGTTGCGTCCGACTGCAACGTTTCCACTTGTTTTGTTTTGATTTTAGATAAGGGTCTGATTTTATTGTATACTGTTTGTGGAGGAGGCTCCAAAGAATAAGATTTGATTTGGTAATTGTATGGTATGATTTGTTTTTCTTTTTTTTTTTGTGGTTGTATTGTAGAGCACTTCTTGTGTGTATGTTAAACTAATAAAAAGAGCGCAATCAAGTCATTTACAATAATTTTCACTAGCTTAGGATTCATGGTCTTAAGACCGTTTAGACTTCATGGTTAATAGTTTTTGCTAGGCTATTTTCTATTATGATTCTTGTGGGTTATAATTCGTACATTAAAAGAACGAGATAAAGTTGTTCTTGTTTAGGTCCACAATCTATTTTCGTGGTCCATTTTCCTTGGCATATAATACAGCAGGGAGTAAGATTTAAAAGTAGTATGTCATTCCATTCTGGTAATATTATTATTTTGTTTATACTCGATACCGAAGGTAAAGAGTATATTGGTTTTGTGCAATGACCGTGATGGTGTCTGTCCGTCCGTATGTATGCAAGTTTTTTCCACACCCTTCAAGCTAGAGACTTGAAACTTTCCAATTCTCTTTATCTATGGGATAGTAAATTAAAGTGTCAAGATGGGGGTTCTACGATAACTGGGGGGCTGGCAAATCGATAAATTCGATAACCCAATACCGATAAATCCACATATTTCGCACATCCTTACAGCTAGAAGTACCAAATTTGGTAAGCAGATAGCTACTAGCAACCCCCAAAAAAACTGCATCAAAAATTTTGGAGCCACGCCTCCCCATTCCGCCCCCAGCCACACCGCAATTTGAAATCAGAAATGGCTATATCTCCCACAGCTTTTGAGCTAGAGCCACCAAATTTAGTGCCAAGATAGGTGATGATGACCCCCCAAAAACTGCATCAAAAGTTTGGATGCCACGCCCACCGATACTGCCCTAGCCGCCCCCATCCACCCCAACGCTTCGTCAAAAACGGGAATGCGTGTATCTTCCAGAGTTGTGGAGCTAGAGCCTCCAAATTTGGTGGGAAGATAGCTGTTAACGACCCCCAAAAAACTGCATCAAAGTTTTGGAGCCACGCCCACCCATTACGCCCCCAGCTCCCCCGCATTTTGAAATCAGAAATGGCTATATCTCCCACAGTTTTTGAGCTATAACCACCAAATTTGGTGCCAAGATAGGTGATGATGACCCCCTAAAAACTGCACCAAAAGTTTGGATGCCACGCCCACCAATACTGCCCTAGCCAACCCCATTCACCCCAACGCTTCGTCAAAAACGGGAATAAGTGTATCTTCCAGAGTTGTGGAGCTAGAGCCACCAAATTTGGTAGGAAGATAGCTGGCAACGACCCCCAAAAATCTGCATCAAAGTTTTGGAGCCACGCCCTCCCTTTCGCCCCCCTTTCCCCACTTTTTACAATTTTCGAGCTACAGTCACCAATATTGGTATGAAGATAGCAATTGACATTCCACAAAGATCTGCAGCAAAAATTTGGATGCCACGCCCACCCATACCGCCCCAGCCCCCCTTTCCCCACTAATTAAAAATTTCGAGCTAGAGTCACCAAATTTGGTATGAAGATAGCAATTGACATTTCACAAAGATCTGCTTCACAAATTTTGATGCCACAACTACCCATACCGCCCCCAGCCCCCCCCCCCTCCCCTTTCCCTACATTTTACAAACATTGAGCTAGAGTCACCAAATTTGGAAGGAATATAGCTGGTGGCATCCCCATCTGCATCGGAGAATCTTTAAGGCAGCGTACACCCCTGCCGCATCCGTACCCCTTTTACAATCAGGCCTCTTTTTACCGGTTTTAATACTAGTATCGAGTATGCCGCAGTCGGTTGCGTCCGACTGCAATGTTTCCACTTGTTTTATTATGTTGTTATTTCATTTTTATACTCGATACCGAAGGTAAAGAGTATATTGGTTTTGTGCAATGTCCGTCATGGTGTCCGTCCGTCTGTCCGTCTGTCCGTCTGTCCGTCCGTATGTTCGCAACTTTTTTCCACACCCTTCAAGCTAGAGACTTGAAACTTTCCAATTCTCTTTATCTATGGGATAGTAAATTAAAGTGTCAAGATGGGGGTTCTACGATAATTGGGGGGCTGGCAAATCGATAAATTCGATAACCCAAAACCGATAAATCCACATATTTCGCACATCCTTACAGCTAGAACTACCAAATTTGGTAAGAAAATAGCTACTAGCAATCCCCAAAAAAAAATTTGGAGCCACGCCCCCCATTCCGCCCCCAGCTCCACCGCAATTTGAAATCAGAAATGGCTATATCTCCCACAGTTTTTGAGCTATAGCCACAAAATTTAGTGCCAAGATAGGTGATGATGACCCCCCAAAAACTGCATGAAAAGTTTGGATGCCACGTCCATTAATAATGCCCTAGCCGCCCCCATCCACCCCAACGCTTCGTCAAAAATGGGAATGCGTGTATCTTCCAGAGTTGAGGAGCTAGAGCCTCCAAATTTGGTAGGAAGATAGCTGGCAACGACCCCCAAAAAACTGCATCAAAGTTTTGGAGCCACGCCTACCCATTCCGCCCCAAGCCCCCCCGCAATTTGAAATCAGAAATGGCTATATCTCCCACAGTTTTTGAGCTAGAGCCACCAAATTTAGTGCCAAGATAGGTGATGATGACCCCCAAAAAACTGCATCAAAAGTTTGGATGCCACGCCCACCGACACTGCCCTAGCCGCCCTCATCCACCCCAACGCTTCGTCAAAAACGGGAATGCGTGTATCTTCGAGAGTAGTGGAGCTAGAACCACCAAATTTGGTAGGAAGATAGCTGGCAACGACCCCCAAAAATCGGCATCAAAGTTTTGGAGCCACGCCCACCCATGTCGCCCCCCTGTCCACACCTTTTACAAACTTTTAGCTAGAGTCACCAAATTTGGTATGAAGATAGCAATTGACATCCCACATAGATCTGCAGCAAAATTTTGGATGCCACGCCCACCCATACCACCCCCAGCCCCCTTTCCACACTTTTTACAAATTTCGAGCTAGAGTCACCAAATTTGGTATGAAGATAGCAATTGACATTCCACAAAGATGTGCATCACATATCTGGATGCCACGCCCACCCATACCGCCTCCAGCCCCCCTTTCCCAACAAACTTACAAACTTTGAGCTAAAGTCATCAAATTTGTAAGGAAGATAGCTTGTGGCATCCCCATCTGCATAGAAAAATTTTTTAGGCAGTGTACACCTCTGCCGCATCCGTACCCCTCAGCAGTCAGGCCTCTTTTTACCGGTTTTAATACTGGTATCGAGTATGCCGCAGTCGGTTGCGTCCGACTGCAACGTTTCCACTTGTTAATTTTATTCTTTTATGTTATTTGACTTTATATATTGCTTTTAAATTTAAGGGTTTTGCCTCTCAATTTTTGAACCGAGACATAGTATTTTTATTTCTGTAATGCATAAACGTAAGCATCCTTGATCCCAGATTGTATGTTTATTTTTGATCAATACTAAGATCAGCACCGTAGGCTTCTTAGATCTGTGTGTCTGGATCTATGCAAACTATTTTATCAGCTCTTAGGTATCGAGATTAAATTTTGCTCAGAATCTAATCGCTGCCTTAAACACATGAGTGTTACAACTTTCACACTTAAGGAGCATTAGATCTTTTCGTTTTAAAGAGTTTACTATTTGACGCTTTTAAGAACAATTTGCTTGCCTGAGCTTGGTAGGTTATACAGTTAAAACAATTAGTGGAAAGATGGAACTGTCTTATAGAATTTCTTATACATTATTATTTGCTTCTTTCCCTATCGCTTATTCTCACGCACTTTGAGATTATAACATTACTTAATGGAATGTGCTGTGTGTTCCTGATTGTTTGCTGATTATTGTTGTTAATTATTATTTTGTTTATTTATTTCTTTTACATCTCATATAGTATTTTTCTCTTATGTTTCTTTCTTCGCTTCACTTCTATACTTACTTTAATAATTTATCATATGTTTCCTCTAATTTATATTCAATCGCCCTTTAATTGACAAAAACTGGGTGGCGGTAAGCTGTTAAAAACGGAAGGCAGTTAATCTATAAAACTGATGGAACGGAACAGTTGTGATTATTTTTCATTTAAAAATAAAAGTTGGCTGTTAAAATAAATATTCACTTATATTAAATTAAAATTTGAATTGATTTTTAGTAAACCGGCTTTTTTTCGAAAATGTTGCTTTTAAAAGAATATATTAAGCTCATATCATATTTATTTAGATTTTCACATTGAGGTAACATCAGCCCAAGTCCCTCGATAGTGAGCTGCCGTTAACAGACGGTGAAGTAAATGGGATGCCGCTTTGTCGTTTCTCATAATCACAATTAAGCTGCCCGACGATGAAAATGAGTTCCTTTACGATTTACGTACTGTCACTGTTTGCAGCGGCCTGGCGTCCTCCAAAGAGTCAAACACTCATCATCATCATTTGCCCCCCTACGGCGAAGCGATCCTCACCTGAACCATCACTCGTACACACATAAGTAACTCTAACCTAGATTAGGTACAGTTTGCGTCTAGCCGTCTTATTTGAATAGTTCTGTTCTACTCTGCACCGATTTTGGATCCCCTGATTTCTATTATTCCCAGCTACTTTCCTAGGCTCACACCTTTAACTTCTAACACACCAGCCCACATAACATATTATTTGGATATAAAAACATTTGACAATGACTATCAAGTACCAAGAGCTATTAAAAAAATTTATAAAGTATTCGGAGGAAATTTGATCGAACAATGCAACACCCAAAATTGTTATTATGGCTTACATTAAATCGTGAAGTCATAGTCTAGTCTACTACGTACTACACATTTTTCCATGAGTTGTTACCATTTAAAGCCCCTATCAATTTATCCGTTTTTTTCTTATTATTATTTTTTCAACCAAGTGTGTGCGTACCGGTTTTTTCAATTTTCTCTTTCTAGAAAATGTCTTTAAGTTCGGCACCCTCATCGTCATTCAATATGTATGTTAAAGGGATTTTATTTTGTATATCTATTATTGAAAAGTTTAAGTTTTCCGGTTTGGTGAGCAGCCCTTCTCATTAAAATATTATGTTTGCTTATACACATATAATCATTTGCAAAGATTTTTTTATGACTAACGACAATGTCTTAAAACATTTTAACAACTATAAGATTTACTTTTATGTATGTTATTTTAGCTGTCCTATTATATTGCTGATTGTTCTAACTAAACAATTGATTGAACATTACCTCCATAATGTCTTTTAAACGTATCTTTGATTGAGTTTTCGATAATCACTACTTATTCAATTTTCTAGATCGTACCCGACTCACGTTAATATAGCAGGGTACGACAAAATAAGCACGCAAGCAAGATTGAGGGCAGTGACACTCCTAAAAGGGTTTGAGCCGAAGTGTGACGTAGAAAAAGGCACAATAAGGTAGTAGCTAACGAAAAGCGAGAGTCTTTAGCGGGAAGCGAGCTGAACGAAGACATCTGATCTCAGGCAAGACAAATGTTTATCGGGAGAGAGAAGCCTCCTTTCACATTATAGCAGCATGCGTAGCCTTTACAAGGAAACGAAGTTTCTTTTCTTAGAACAACATATCAAACGTATTAAAGGCTAAGAAACCCTCAACTCATCAAAAAATACTTGCTCTCGTACAGTGTCCATGTCCGATGGAAGAGTTATAGAACTAGAAGGGGGCACAACAGACCTCTCAGGTACCAAATCATTCATCGACGATGAAGGTTTATACAGGCAGGAGATATATTATTCTATTATTAATTCCCCTTTATATTTATACTCGATACCGAAGGTAAAGAGTATATTGAGTTTGTGCAATGTCCGTCATGGTGTCCGTCCGTCTGTCCGTCTGTCCGTCTGACCGTCTGTCCGTCTGTCCGTCTGTATGTTCGCAAATTTTTTCCACACCCTTCAAGCTAGAGACTTGAAACTTTCCAATTCTCTTTATCTATGGGATAGTAAATTAAAGTGTCAAGATGGGGGTTCTACGATAACTGGGAGGCTGGCAAATCGATAAATTCGATGACTCAAAACCGATAAATCCACATATTTCGCACATCCTTACAGCTAGAACTACCAAATTTGGTGAGAAGATAGCAACTAGCAACCACCAAAAAACTGCATAAAAAATTTTGGATCCACGCCCCCCATTTCGCCCCCCGCCCCCCCGCATTTTAAAGTCAAAAAAGCCTATATCTCCCTCAGTTTTTGAGCTAGACCCACCAAATTTGGTGCCAAGATAGGTGATGATGACCCCCAAAAACTGCATAAAAAGTTTGGATACCACGCCCACCGATACTGCCCTAGCCGCCCCCATCCACCCCAACGCTTCGTCAAAAACGGGAATGCGTGTATCTTCCAGAGTTGTGGAGCTAGAACCTCCAAATTTGGTAGGAAGATAGCTGGTAACGACCCCCCAAAAACTGCATCAAAGTTTTGGAACCACGCCCACCCATTCCGCCCCCAGCCACCCAGCATTTTGAAATCACAAATGGCTGTATCTCCCTCAGTTTTAGAGCTAGAGCCACCAAATTTGGTGCCAAGATAAGTGATGATGACCCCCCAAAAACTGCATCAAAAGTTTGGATGCCACGCCCACCAATACTGCCCTAGCCGCCCCCATCCACCCCAACGCTTCGTCAAAAACGGGAATGCGTGTATCTTCCAGAATTGTGGAGCTAGAGCCACCAAGTTTGGTAAGAAGATAGCTGGCAACGACCCCCAAAAATCTGCATAAAAGTTTTGGAGCCACGCCCACATATTTCGCCCCCCTTTCCCCACTTTTTACAAACTTTTAGCTAGAGTTACCAAATTTGGTATGAATAAAGCAACTGACATTCCACATAGATCTGCATCACAAATTTGGATGCCACGCCCACCCATACCGCCCTCAGCCCCCCTTTCCCCACATTTTACAAACTTTGAGCTAGGGTCACCATATTTGGTATGAAGATAGCAATTGACATTCCACAAAGATCTGCATCAAAATTTTGGATGCCACGCCCACCCATACCGCCCCCAGCCCCCCCCTTTCCACACCTTTTACAAACATTGAGCTAGAGTCACCAAATTTGGTATGAAGATAGCAATTGACATTCCACAAAAATCTGCATCACAAATTTGGATGCCACGCCCACCCATACCACCCCCAGCCCCCCTTTCCCCACCTTTTACAAACTTTGAGCTAGAGTCACCAAATTTGGTATGAATATAACAATTGACATTCCACAAAGATCTGCATCAAAAATTTGGATGCCACGCCCACCCATACCGCCCCCAGCCCCCCTTTCCCCACTTTTTACAAACTTTGAGCTAGGGTCACCAAATTTGGTATGAAGATAGCAATTGACATTCCACAAAGATCTGCATCAAAAATTTGGATGCCACGCCCACCCATACCGCCCCCAGCCCCCCTTTCCCCACTTTTAACAAACTATGAGCTAGAGTCACCAAATTTTTAAGGAAGATAGCTTGTGGCATCCCCATCTGCTTCGGAAAATCTTTAAGGCAGCGTACACCCCTGCCGCATCCGTACCCCTCCGCAATCAGGCCTTTTTTTTACCGGTTTTAATACTGGTATCGAGCATGCCGCAGTCGGTTGCGTCCGACTGCAACGTTTCCACTTGTTTTTTATTTAAAAAGAACATATGAATAAAGTTGTTACTTTTTTACGGACTTTTACTGATTTTTTATTAAATTTTTAATTATCTTGGCACAAATTTAATTTCCGTTTTTTTTTCCTTACAAAGTAATTTACATCTGTCAGCAATGTCAATTCGTGATTTTTTTTTTCGAAAAAATGTATGAGAACCGAATCTGTTTTTTAAAAAGTTTATTATACTCGATACCGAAGGTAAAGAGTATATTGGTTTTGTGCAATGTCCGTATGTTCGCAACTTTTTTCCACACCCTTCAAGCTAGAGACTTGAAACTTTCCAATTCTCTTTATCTATGGGATAGTAAATTAAAGTGTCAAGATGGGGGTTCTACGATAACTGGGGGGCTGGCAAATCGATAAATTCGATAACTCAAAACCGATAAATCCACATATTTCGTACATCCTTACAGCTAGAACTATCAAATTCGGTAAGCAGATAGCTACTAGCAACCCCCCAAAAAACTGCATCAAAAATTTTGGAGCCACGCCTCCCCATTCCGCCCCCAGCTCCACCGCAATTTGAAATCAGAAATGGCTATATCTCCAACAGTTTTTGAGCTATAGCCACAAAATTTTGTGCCAAGATAGGTGATGATGACCCCCCAAAAACTGCATCAAAAGTTTGGATGCCACGCCCACCGACACTGCCCTAGCCGCCCCCATCCACCCCAACGCTTCGTCAAAAACGGGAATGC
This sequence comes from Scaptomyza montana, assembly GCA_018904305.1. NCBI lineage: Eukaryota > Metazoa > Arthropoda > Insecta > Diptera > Drosophilidae > Scaptomyza > Scaptomyza montana. The sequence continues at coordinate 203,198 of JAEIGR010000024.1, read as the reverse complement.
GTGTATCTTCGAGAGTAGTGGAGCTAGAACCACCAAATTTGGTAGGAAGATAGCTGGCAACGACCCCCAAAAATCGGCATCAAAGTTTTGGAGCCACGCCCACCCATGTCGCCCCCCTGTCCACACCTTTTACAAACTTTTAGCTAGAGTCACCAAATTTGGTATGAAGATAGCAATTGACATCCCACATAAATCTGCAGCAAAATTTTGGATGCCACGCCCACCCATACCGCCCCCAGCCCCCCTTTCCCCACTTTGTACAATTTTCGAGCTAGAGTCACCAAATTTGGTATGAAGATAGCAATTGACATTCCACAAAGATCTGCATCTCAAATTTGGATGCCACGCCCACACATATCGACCCCAGCTCTCAGCCCCCCTCTCCCCTCTTTTTACAAATTTCGTGCTACAGTCACCAAATTTGGTATGAAGATACCAATTAACATTCCACAAAGATCTGCAGCAAAAATTTGGATGCCACGCCCGCCCATACCACCCCCAGCCCCCTTTCCACACTTTTTACAAATTTCGAGCTAGAGTCACCAAATTTGGTATGAAGATAGCAATTGACATCATACAAAGATCTGCAGCAAAAATTTGGATGCCACGCCCACCCATACCGCCCCCAGCCCCCCTTTCCCCACTTATTACAATTTTCGAGCTAGAGTCACCAAATTTGGTATGTAGATAGCAATTGACATTCCACATAGATCTGCATCAAAAATTTGGATGCCTCGCCCACCCATACCGCCCCCAGCCCCCTTTCCCCACTTATTACAAATTTCGAGTTAGAGTCACCAAATTTGGTATGAAGATAGCAATTGATATTTCACAAAGATCTGCAACAAAAATTTTGATGCCACAACTACCCATACCGCCCACAGCCCCCCCTTTCCCTACATTTTACAAACTTTGAGCTAGAGTCACCAAATTTGGTATGAAGATAGCAATTGACATTCCACAAAGATGTGCATCACATATCTGGATGCCACGCCCACCCATACCGCCTCCAGCCCCCCTTTCCCAACAAACTTACAAACTTTGAGCTAAAGTCATCAAATTTGTAAGGAAGATAGCTTGTGGCATCCCCATCTGCATCGGAAAATTTTTTAGGCATTGTACACCTCTGCCGCATCCGTACGCTTCAGCAGTCAGGCCTCTTTTTACCTGTTTTAATACTGGTATCGAGTATGCCGCAGTCGGTTGCGTCCGACTGCAACGTTTCCACTTGTTTTTTATTTATTTTTATTTTTTTTTCACCAAAAGCCAACGAATGTACTGACGCAATACTGCTGCGTTTCGTACTATAACTTTAATTTAACATCCAAATGAAAGAACAAGTCCACAGTCGTGTCGATAAAAAACCGGGACTTAAAAGTAAGCTATTGAATAGAGTTTAAATCTGTCAGCAATATCAATTCGTGATTTTTCGGTATCCAACTGGCGTTCCCCAGGCAAATATTTTCTCTTTCAACTACAATTCTAGAACCAATCCAATAATATTGAATAGAGGAACAGGTAATTGTTTTGCTGTTTAAAACAGGGATCTGTTATTTTTTCCGGTTTTAAAAACCAGGGGCTGTTTTGATGTTATTTTTTTGTGGTTTCAAAAAACAGGTTGCTGTTAAAAACAGGTTTTTCGGTTTTAGAAACCGGTGGGTGTTTTGCTGTTTAAAATAGAGAGCTGTTATTTTATTCTGGTTTTAAATACTGGGTCTGTTAAGCTGTTATTTTTGTGGTTTTCAAGAAACAGGTTGTTGTTTCACTGTTATTTTTCTGGTTTAAAAACAGTTTGGGGGAGGGGGGTGTCAGTTTTGTTGTTAAAAACAAGGATTTTTCAGGTTTAAAAACAGGTTGATGTTTGACTGTTATTTAAAAATAACAGCTTAACAGCAACCTGTTTTAAAACAGGTTGTTGATAGATGTTAAACTAGTGGGCTGTTATATCTGCATATTGCACAGATTACAGCTCTCCGTTTAAACATATATCAACAACCTGTTTTTAAACCTGAAAAATACCTGTTTTTAACAGCAAAACTGACACCCCCTCCCCCAAACTGTTTTTAAACCGGAAAACAACAGTCAAACAACAACCTGTTTCTTGAAAATCACAAAAATAGCAGCTTAACAGACCCGGTATTTAAAACCAGAATAAAATAACAGCTCTCTATTTTAAAAAGCAAAACAACCACCGGTTTCTAAAACCGAAAAACCTGTTTTTAACAGCTAAACAGCAACCTGTTTTTTGACAACCACAAAAAATAACATCAAAACAGCCCCTGGTTTTTAAAACCGGAAAAATAACAGATCCCTGTGTTAAACAGCAAAACAATTACCTGTTCCTAAAACCGAAAAACCGGTTTTTCACAGCTAAACTGCCACCTGTTCTATGTTTTCTTGGCTTACCTCTTTTCAATATTATTGGATGGGTTCTAGAATTGGAGTTGAAAGAGAAAATATTTGCCTGGGGAACGCCAGTTGGCTACCGAAAAATCACGAATTGATATTGCTGACAGATTTAAACTCTATTCAATAGCGTACTTTTAAGTCCCGGCTTTTTATCGACACGACTGTGGACTTGTTCTTTCATTTGTGTGTTAAATTAAAGTTATAGTACGAAACGCAGCAGTATTGCGTCAGTACATTCGTTGGCTTTTGGTGAAAAAAAAATAATAAAATAAATAAAATTTAAAGCACTTTTTACAAAATAGATTCGGTTCTCATACATTTTTTCGAAAAAAATCACGAATTGACATTGCTGACAGATGTAAATTACTTTGTAAGGAAAAAAAACGGAAATTAAATTTGAGCCAAGATAATTAAAAATTTAATAAAAAATCAGTAAAAGTCCGTAAAAAAGTAACAACTTTATTCATATGTTCTTTTTAAATAAAAAAATATAAAGGGGAATTAATAATAGAATAATATGTCTCCTGCCTGTATAAACCTTCATCGTCGATGAATGATTTGGTACCCGAGAGGTCTGTTGGGCCCCCTTCTAGTTCTATAACTCTTCCATCGGACATGTACACTGTACGAGAACAAGTATTTTTTGATGAGTTGAGGGTTTCTTAGCCTTTAATACGTTTGATATGTTGTTCTAAGAAAAGAAACTTCGTTTCCTTGTAAAGGCTACGCATGCTGCTATAATGTGAAAGGAGGCTTCTCTCTCCCGATAAACATTTGTCTTGCCTGAGATCAGATGTCTTCGTTCAGCTCGCTTCCCGCTAAAGACTCTCGCTTTTCGTTAGCTCCTACCTTATTGTGCCTTTTTCTACGTCACACTTCGGCTCAAACCCTTTTAGGAGTGTCACTGCCCTCAACCTTGCTTGCGTGCTTATTTTGTCGTACCCTGCTATATTAACGTGAGTCGGGTACGATCTAGAAAATTGAATAAGTAGTGATTATCGAAAACTCAATCAAAGATACGTTTAAAAAACATTATGGAGGTAATGTTCAATCAATTGTTTAGTTAGAACAATCAGCAATATAATAGGACAGCTAAAATAACATACATAAAAGTAAATCTTATAATTGTTAAAATGTTTTAAGACATTGTCTTTAGTCATATAAAAATCTTTGCAAATGATTATGTGTGTATAAGCAAACATAATATTTTAATGAGAAGGGCTGCTCACCAAATCGGAAAACTTAAACTTTTCAATAATAGATATACAAAATAAAATCCCTATAACATACATATTGAATGACGATGAGGGTGCCGAACTTAAAGACATTTTCTAGAAAGAGAAAATTGAAAAAAACAGGTACGCACACACTTGGTTGAAAAAATAATAATAAGAAAAAAACGGATAAATTGATAGGGGCTTTAAATGGTAACAACTCATGGAAAAATGTGTAGTACGTAGTAGACTAGACTATGACTTCACGTTTTAATGTAAGCCATAATAACAATTTTGGGTGTTGCATTGTTCGATCAAATTTCCTCCGAATACTTTATAAATTTTTTTAATAGCTCTTGGTACTTGATAGTCATTGTCAAATGTTTTTATATCCAAATAATATGTTATGTGGGCTGGTGTGTTAGAAGTTAAAGGTGTGAGCCTAGGAAAGTAGCTGGGAATAATAGAAATCAGGGGATCCAAAATCGGTGCAGAGTAGAACAGAACTATTCAAATAAGACGGCTAGACGCAAACTGTACCTAATCTAGGTTAAAGTTACTTATGTGTGTACGAGTGATGGTTCAGGTGAGGATCGCTTCGCCGTAGGGGGGCAAATGATGATGATGAGTGTTTGACTCTTTGGAGGACGCCAGGCCGCTGCAAACAGTGATAGTACGTAAATCGTAAAGGAACTCATTTTCATCGTCGGGCAGCTTAATTCTGATTATGAGAAACGACAAAGCGGCATCCCATTTACTTCACCGTCTGTTAACGGCAGCTCACTATCGAGGGACTTGGGCTGATGTTACCTCAATGTGAAAATCTAAATAAATATGATATGAGCTTAATATATTCTTTTAAAAGCAACATTTTCGAAAAAAAAAGCCGGTTTACTAAAAATCAATTCAAATTTTAATTTAATATAAGTGAATATTTATTTTAACAGCCTACTTTTATTTTTAAATGAAAAATAAACACAATTGTTCCGTTCCATCAGTTTTATAGATTAACTGCCTTCCGTTTTTAACAGCTTACTGCCACCCAGTTTTTGTCAATTAAAGGGCGATTGAATATAAATTAGAGGAAACATATGATAAATTATTAAAGTAAGTATAGAAGTGAAGCGAAGAAAGAAACATAAGAGAAAAATACTATATGAGATGTAAAAGAAATAAATAAACAAAATAATAATTAACAACAATAATCAGCAAACAATCAGGAACACACAGCACATTCCATTAAGTAATGTTATAATCTCAAAGTGCGTGAGAATAAGCGATAGGGAAAGAAGCAAATAATAATGTATAAGAAATTCTATAAGACAGTTCCATCTTTCCACTAATTGTTTTAACTGTATAACCTACCAAGCTCAGGCAAGCAAATTGTTCTTAAAAGCGTCAAATAGTAAACTCTTTAAAACGAAAAGATCTAATGCTCCTTAAGTGTGAAAGTTGTAACACTCATGTGTTTAAGGCAGAGATTATATTCTCAGCAAAATTTAATCTCGATACCTAAGAGCTGATAAAATAGTTTGCATAGATACAGGAAGCCAACGGTGCTGATCTAAATATTCATCAATAATAAACATACAATCTGGGATCAAGGATGCTTACGTTTATGCATTACAGAAATAAAAATACTATGTCTCGGTTCAAAAATTTAGAGGCAAAACCCTTAAATTTAAAGGCAATATATAAAGTCAAATAACATAAAAGAATAAAATTAAAAATGAAATAACAACATAATACAAACAAAATAATAATATTACCAGAATGGAATGACATACTACTTTTAAATCTTACTCCCTGCTGTATTCTATCCCAAGGAAAATGGACCAAGAAAATAGATTGTGGACCTAAACAAGAACAACTTTATCTCGTTCTTTTAATGTACGAATTATAACCCACAAGAATCATAATAGAAAATAGCATAGCAAAAACTATTTACCATGAAGTCTAAACGGTCTTAAGACCATGAATCCTAAGCTAGTGAAAATTATTGTAAATTACTTGATTGCGCTCTTTTTATTAGTTTAACATACACACAAGAAGTGCTCTACAATACAACCACAAAAAAAAAAGAAGAACAAATCATACCACACAATTACCAAATCAAATCTTATTCTTTGGAGCCTCCTCCACAAACAGTATACAATAAAATCAGACCCTAATCTAAACTCAAAGCACAAGATCAAGAGCTGGGGTGTATAAAACGATTAAAACAAAGAAAGAAAAAAAGAAAAAACTGAAAATACCAATATTTAGTGGGTATAAACCAATCCGGTGATAGTAAACGTACATCATTTTATGCCAATTATGTACGACTTTTACGTCATCTCGAGCTTTAGTACAACACAACCTTATTTTGCCATCCAAATTCAAGATTAATGCAAGGTTCAAGAAGAATAGAGCACATTTCAATGGTTTCATGAATTTACGAAATATCTCAGATCAATGAAAAACAAATCCTTTAGCGACAATAAGTTTTGAGCACTAAAGAAAATGAATCTCTTTAAGAAATTATTATAATAATTAAATGAAAAAAGACCTAATAACATGGCATCTAGAACAAAAGGTTTTTTTCTTATTAAAATTAATAAAGCACCTACAAAAAAAATTTAAAAATAAATAAATAAATATAATAAAAGAAAGAAAAAAATTGAAGTGGGATGTAACAAAACTGCAACTATCACAGTTAAGGAACAGTAGTAGTAGATACTTAACCCTTAAACTAAAACAGCTAACAAAGTCATACTTTTCGAAACAGTGTAAGACTCATGTCTCGAACTGTTAAGCTAGTTCAATGCACTTCCTTATTAAATGTAATAAAAATGAGGATAATAATGAAATAAAATATTCCCATCCATCAATTAAAAGAAATTATTAACGAAATTTTCTTAGTTTAAGCAATGAGTTTGGAAATATAAAAATCTTACATAATCACTAAAAAAGAAGAAAGGTATATAGGTTGACAGTTAAAATATATTAAAGCAATCAATTATAAAGTGAAAAATCAATGTCCGATCGATTTCCCTGTTAAAATTAAGCTAACGTATTAAGGTCAATAATACAATCTATCTCGTTTAAAGCGCAAAGTCTAGTCAAAATAGCTAACAACATAACATAAAATTTTTAAAAATCAAAAGAATACTAAGTTGATTAAAACGATTAAGTATTACACAAATTAAGATAGGGTATTAGACAACATCAATAGATTTAAAATTTTTGAAGTCAGTAAAAGAGTACAAAACACATTCTTTATACATTTTTATTGTAAGTAGCATACTGGGAAAGAGAATAGTAAAAACCGTTTGTATAAAAAAAAACAATCCAGCTGCTTAGAACATCTTACTGTTTTCGTTTTCTTTATTTTAGAAATTTAATTGATATGTGAGTTTGATGAAATAATTTAAGTCGAGTATAAGAAATAGTTTGACGGATATCTTAAATATGAAAAGTGTCATTTGACGAAAATCTTTTAGCGAGCAGACGGAAAGTTAAGGAAAAGATTATTTGTTAAGCCTAAAAGATTACCTTAAAGAATTTAAAGAATGTAAAAGCAAAATAAATTATTACTGAGATAGAACAGAATCGAATATATGGGTATTAAAAAAAAAATAAATAAATAATAATAAATTCAATTAACGATGAAGTATAAATATTAAGATTTAAATAATTTTGCTGAAACATGATTTATTATACCAGCTTCATGAACTTCTTTAAGCTTTTAAAATAGTGACATACATAAAAGCATTCTTAGATATGTATATAGTGAGTACTAGAACTAAGGCTTATAATATAGACTTAAAAAAGCTTTTTATCAAGCCGAAACAAAATCATGGACTATGACTTGTGTGTTCTACCGGCTATAACTATATGTCATTAATATAAATGTTCGGTGTTTGTGTTTGCTCAATCGATGTATTTATCGAACGCGACAGTACGTCTTTTTTTCAAGCTCCGCGATACAAATATTTTTTAAAGCAATACACCGGCATTATTTTTGTTATAAATTAATAAATTGGAAAAAACTTACGGACACTGCATTCGTTTAAAACTTCTACTCTATTTAATAAATAAACGATCACTATTTGCGAAAAAACCGCGCGCACACAGTAAACAACAACACTTCTGGGAAGCTGAGAGCTATTCTTGCTCTCCACAAAGCATACGAAAACTACTCTGCTCGCAGCACGACAACACTTTTCCCTACTGCTTTTTCTTTATTTGCACAATAATGGCACCTGTTCCAAAACGTTTGCGCGAAAACTCCACTGGTGATCTGAAGGCTGGAAAGGGGACCGACTACAACTCGCTCGTCCAGCTGATTAACCAACGCTTTGATGAACAGGCTGAATTAATATCAAGCCGTATGAGAGAGTCGGAGGAACACCTGCTCTGCATACTAAATGAGAAGCTGGATGGCATGCACGGTGAGCTTCACAGCATTATGCAGCGGGTGCAAAATCTGGAGCAAGTTGCGGAGGGTACTCGAGCACTACACGTGCAAGTTGCGGCGCTTGAAGACAAGCTCAATGCGCAAGCCAATGCATCCATCGCCAAAGATGTTCGGCTACATGGTGTGCCCCTCGTAGAGGGTGAGCAGCTGCGGTCTATTTTCAACGCATTAGCATTCTCCCTTGGGGTCACCCCGGCACCGAGACTTAATTAGATCTTAAGGATCAGGCGATCTGGCAGAGCAAGTTCGGTAGTCGACCCGGAAATTGTTGTAAAGTTTGATAGCACGCACGACAAAATAAAAATAATGCGAGCGGCAGCAGAATACCGGCGAAACAACAACACGCAACTAAACTTGCACATGCTGGGCTTTGAAGCACATGGCAATGTACCAATTTACCTTAATGAGCAATTAAGCAAAGAGAACTATGAGATCTTCAAGAAAGCAATGCAAATGAAGAGGCAAAAGCTGCTGACAGCTGTGTTCTGTCGCCAGGGCATCGTCCACGTCAGACAGAGCGAGAAGGGAGATGTAGTCAGACTAGACAACCCGCAAAAGCTCGTGCCCTTACAAAGCTCATCTGCAGTCGCCACGTCAGCACAACCGACCAATCAGGCGGAGCTTTTTCGCTCTTAAATTATGCGCTTTAATATTGTCAAAACGTATGTTAATTCATGTTTTAAGTAATTTCTCTTTCTTTCATATTTTAAGTAATTTCTCTCGTTTTACAATTTCGAATCTTTTAAAAGAGGGCTCTCATCTCTTATATTTGAATGCGTCTGATGTCCAGCTGATTTTTATTGTTGTCGTTATTATTATTATTATTTCATATTTAGCGTTAGGTAATATACAATTTTTTGATGTGCTTCTGTTAGGTTTTAAAATCAAGCTTTTTAGATGTCCGCATCTTTAATAACATCCAAGTCGAGCACCCATGCCATGGTTAGAGTTCTTTGTAAGCAAAACAGCGGTTTAAACATTTGCCATATTAATGCTCAGAGTCTGGTTAAGAAGATGGATGAGTTTCGTTTTATTTTTGTGAATTCTAATGTTGATGTTGTCTGTGTCTCTGAAACATGGTTTTTCCCAGAATTAAGTGACTTGTCTATTATTTGTGATGGCTTTAATGTTTTTCGTTCTGATCGTGTAAGTCATGCAGGTGGTGTAGCAGTGTATGTAGTAAAGAGAATTAAGTGTAAAGTTGTTCTAAGTCATCCCCTTGACAGCCCAATTGAATATTTGTTTTTAGAATTAATTAGTCTTAATAAAAATATTAAGACGCTTCTAGGATGTGTGTATAGGGCACATAACCACATTGGTTACTCTGACATGATTGATACAATAGCAAACTTATCACTGAAATTCACTGATATTATTATAATTGGCGACCTAAACAGCAATATGCTTCAGAACCAAGATTTATCAGCAGAATTTAATGCACTGGGACTTGAACTTGTAAATGAATCTACACCGACTCATTTCTCTCAAACCACAAATACTTTACTTGATGTTATCTTTGTAAACAAAACAAACAGAGTAATGTTGTATGACCAAATATCAGTACCTGAGTTTTCCAAACATGACCTAATTTTTCTTTCTTATGACACTCAACTTGACTCTAATAATCAAATTATTCAATACAGGGACTTTAAAAATGTAGATAAAAGTATGTTGTTCAGTGACTGTAATAATTGTGATTGGAATAGTCTATACTTCCTTCCGTCTGTTGACACCCAGTTAGGATTGTTACAAACTAATATTGAATATTTGTACAATAAACATGTACCGCTTAGGACCTTAGTTATTAAGCCGAAGCTAAATCCATGGTTTAGCAGTGATATAACAAGTGCAATAAAACACCGGGACAAGCTTTACGAGAGGTGGAAACGTTATAAGACTGACCAAATATTCCAACTTTTTAAGACTGCTAGGCGTAATGTAAATGACTTGATCAGTAGTGCTAAGCGTAGACATTATGGTTTAAAGTTTGACAATATAAATTCCACGAAAAAATTATGGAAGGAGTTGAAGAACGTTGGAATTGGAAAGGCAAAATCTGTGATAAATGATGACTTGGATGTAAATGTTCTTAATGGTAGTTTTGTAAATGTCAATGTTCGTCCAGCAACATGTAATCCGTACATAAACTCTGTGTCGTTCAATAATTGTACTAGCTGTTTTAACTTTGTTAGTGTAAGTCAATGTGATGTTCTTGAGTCAATCTTTAAAATTAAGTCAAATGCGTGTGGATTAGATGATATTAACCCAAAGTTTGTAAAAATAATACTTCCACTAATTTTAGGTCATATAACGCACATTCTAAATTATGCAATCACCACGTCCACATTTCCTGAGATGTGGAAAATCGCTAAGATTACGCCCATCCCAAAAGGCAAAGATGAATTTAGACCGATAGCTATATTGCCATTCTTGTCTAAAGTTTTTGAAAAATTATTGGCAAACCAAATTTCAACTTTTATGGACACCAACATTTTACTTAGCAACAAGCAATCTGGGTTTAGGAAAAGAAAAGTTGTATAACCGCAATTTTAAAAATTGTTGAGGATATAAGAAGTCATATGGACAATAGTGAAGTTACTCTATTAACACTTCTTGACTTTAGTAGGGCTTTAGACACGGTTAACCACGAAATTTTGACAACGAAGTTAAGCAGGCTTTATAACTTCTCCACAACTGCAGTTAAGTTAATGGACTCATATTTAAGAAATAGAAAACAGGCTGTAGTTGTTCAGGATTCTACCTCCGACCTTGTGGTAACAACACGTGGTGTTCCACAGGGATCAATTCTAGGTCCTCTACTTTTTACAATTTATGTTAATGATCTCCCAAGTGTTCTGTCCATGTGTGAAGCTCATATGTACGCTGATGATGTCCAATTATATGTAAGTCGTCCTACTAGTCAGATTAACCAATGTATCATGCTATGTAATAATGATCTGTTACGTGTATGTAAATAGGCAAGTAGTAATGGCCTTCGTTTGAAACCGTCAAAGTGTAAATGTATCATAATGTATAAGAAAAAACTAAATGTTAACAATTTAAATAAACTCTGTGTTGATAATGTAGATATTGCGTATGTGGAAAAGGCTGATAATCTAGGAATAACATTTAACAATACACTAACATGGAAAGACCAGGTCAATAAAGCTGTGGGTAAGACATATGGTGTTCTCCGGCAGCTTGTGCTACAACAGCCCTGGCTGCCGATTAATACAAAAATGACTATAGCGAAAGCTTTAGTTACACCAGTTTTGTTTTATGGAATTGAAATCTTTGCCAACTGTGATATTGCTAGTCAGCAGAAGCTAAAAGTAGCTTTAAATAGTATAGCACGTTATGTTTTTGGACTCAAACGATATGACCATGTTACATGTTTTACAAATCGTATTTTTGACTTAGACTTAAAAAACTGGACTAGATATAAAACTTTAACTTTGCTCCATCAGATCATAAGTACAAAAACACCTGATTACTTATATGACAAATTACGCTTTGCGGTATCTTTAAGGACCTGCAATATTGTTTGTCCCAAAATTAAACTTGCATCCTCCGACAGGCACTTCTTTATATGGGTTGCTCGACTTTGGAATCAGTTGCCACTTGAGATTAACACTATTAGAAGCACATCAAGTTTTCGAATCAGGCTAAAAAGACATTTACAACAACATAGATGTTGATTTTTCATCATTAGTAATAAAAATAAAAATAATAATGGTGATAACGATAACAATAACATTGTGAGTGAGGTTGCAGAGAGTAATGCCCATAATTATAGACAATTTTTTATTTCCATTTTAATGTTTAGTACATAAGAAGTATTATTATTATTATAATCTTTGTATTAATCATATTTATAATTTCTGTTTAAATTTTTATAGGATTATTTAAATGTGACTAGTGCACTAATTTATAAGTACTCCCACTTGTAGCACTAGGAATAAAATTCAATAAAATTCAAATTCAAATCCCTCAACGCTACAAGCTTAATATAATTCTCAAATTTAACATACTGTAAAAATCTATGAAAAAAAAAAACTTAAATAAATTAAATTAAAACATACCTATAACAAAAACATAATTTGATAGTTTACTAACAAAGTAAAAAAAATTAAAAAGTTATACTAATTAGCTCTATACAAGTAACAGAAGTCAGTGAAATAATCAAAACAGATGTATGCAAATAAAGGTTAGAAACGTAAGTAGCGAAAAAGTTGGGTGTGCGTTAGAAAGAGGGACATTCAATTAACATACCACCTGCATTTCATAGACGCTCGTGTATAGAATCGCATAAAGGAGCGTGTTTTAATATAATAATATAAGCAGGATCGCTTTCCCCCTATAGCACTTTCACCCTCTAACACTTACTCCCTCTAGCACTAACTCTCTCTTTCTCCCTCTAACACTTTCCCCCTCTTACACCTTCCCCCTATAACATTCCAATCTAAATCTGCAAGTCTCAATACTCTTGTTTAAAAACAATGTTTTCATCTTGATGCTGCTGCGTAGAAAAATTCCCATCCCTTGCTTACATAACCCTCACGAATGTTGTTGTTGCTTATGATCATAAGAATGTGGCCTAGTAATGTACTGCCCTTTGACAAGCGTACTTTAAACAAGCACAATCTTGTCTCAACCCTTTTATCCTTTGGATCACTGGTTTTCACAACCATAAACATTCATTGTTTATGTTTTGCCTGCTGGTGTGCAAGGTAACGCACCTCAAACAGGCGTCCTCTCGACTCTCTCTTATTTACTTATTCGTAGTTAAGAAACCTGCGCACAGTTGACTCTCTCTCTCTTATCTACTAACTTGTAGCTAAGAAACCTTAATAGTTTCAAAGGCAATGTACTTGGCTCACTGATCCTCACGGACGGTGATATCTATAACATATTAGCCAACTAATGTACTTGACCTTTGACTTGTGCACTTCAAGCATGCACAAACTTGTCTCTAAGTCTTCCTCCCTCTAACACTTTCCCCCTCTAACTCTTTCCCACTCTTACACACATACTCCTTCTAACACTTTCCCCCTTTAACTCTTTCCTCCTCTAACATATTTTAATCTTAATCTACAAGTATCAATACTCTTGTTTAAAAACAATGTGTTGATCTTGCTGCTGCTGCTGTTGCTGCGTAGGAAAATTTTCATCCCTTGCTTACATAACCCCCCACGAATTTTGTTGTTGTTGTTGCTGTTGACCATAACAATGCAACGTACATCGAACAAGCGCTCGATTTTCTTTATTCTCTATCCTTTCTTCCTTTGCACACTGCTCCTCATAACCATAAGCATAAATTGTTTATGTTTTTCCTGCAGGTGTGCAAGGCAACGCACCTCAAACAGGCGCCCTCTCGACTCTCTCTTATCTACTTATTCGTAGCTAAGAAACCTGCGCACAGTTGACTCTCTCTCTCTTATCTACTAACTTGTAGCTAAGAAACCTTAATACTACTACTTGTAGCACTAGGATTAATAAGCAATAAATTAAATCAAATCAAAAAAAATAGTTTCAAAGCCAATGTACTTGGCTCACTGATCCTTTCGGAGGGTGGTATCTATAACACATTAGTCAACTAATGTACTTGACCTTTGACTAGCGCACTTCAAGCATGCACAAACTTGTCTCTAAGTCTTCTAACACTTTCCCCTCTAACACTTTCCGCCTCTAACACTTTCTCCCTCTAACACCTTCTCCCTCTATCCTTTCCTCCTCCAACATATTTTAATCTTAATATACAAGTATCAATACTCTTGTTTAAAAACAATGTGTTGATCTTGCTGCTGCTGTTGTTGAGTAGGAAAATTTCCATCCCTTGCTTACATAACCCCCCACGAAGGTTGTAGTTGTTGACAATAACAATGCACGTGTGCAGAGCAACGTATTTAAAAACAAGAGCACACTTGACTCTAACAATTATTGGTTTAAAAGTTAAACCTGATCCTGTCATTCTCACAGCCATAAAGATCAATGTATTGATCCTGCCGCTGCTACTGCTGCTGCTGCTGCGTAGGAAAATTTTCATCTCTTGTTCACAGAACCCTAGTACATCGAACAAGCGTTCGCTTTTCTCTATTCTCTATCCTTACTTCCTTTGATCACTGGTTATCACAACCATAAACATTCATTTTTTGACGTGTGTTGCAGGTTTATAATGCAACGCACGTCAAACAGGCGCCCTCTCGACTCTCTCTTATCTATCCTTTCTTCCTGTGCACACTGCACCTCATGACCATAAACAGGTTTACAATGCCACGCACGTCAAAGAGGCGCACAATTGACTCTCTCTTATCTATCCTTTCTTCCTGTGCACACTGCACCTCATGACCATAAACAGGTTTACAATGCCACGCACGTCAAAGAGGTGCACAATTGACTCTAACACTAGTTAGGTAAATAACCAAATCTGTTCCTCTGATCACTGCTTCACAAGATGCTGCTGGAAAAGTGGTGGCCTAGGAATGTTAATCCTTTGTTCTCCACCCTAGTCTAATCAAAGGAGGGACACTATCATTGGAAAAAGGTCATAAATTATAATATTGTAGGGGTCAAAAAACCAGGGGTCAAAAAAGGTCATAAAATTTAATGGGGTCATAAAATTTAATGAGGTCATAAATTGTCGGCATCCTTTGTGTCGTAGAACCGGCAGTTCCCTACTACTAATTATGTCCAGAAAATATTTCTAGCGTTTTTTTTTATATGGAGTTTGACACATCTAGAAATATTTCTAGTTCCTGCATACTAAGCTTTAGCCAGTTAATTTTGTTATTCTCAAGTATTTTTTCGAATGTAATTTGTTTCGTAAAGTTTTGCATTTGTTTTCTTTTTTCATATAATGTTATTTCATTTTCTTTTTCGTAAATGTTCGTAAAATAATTATTTTCTATATTGATTGTACAATTTGCAAATTGTATTAACATATTGTTTTCAATTTTAATTTCTTTACTATTACAGTTTTGATGTAGTGTTTCGTTATTTGCGTTCTTAATAACTAAAGTTTCTTCGTCTAGTTCTATTATTTCCATTTCTTGTTTTTTAATTAATTTGCAGTTATTCTTGAATATACAATGTGTACTTAATTATATTTCTTTTAATTTTTTATTCTTTTCGTATGTATATGTTATGTTTTTGTGGGTGAATGTTACTTCTGATTTCTGCTCTATTTCAAATTTTTCTTTATTCGGTATTGGTATTATTTGTAATATTTTAGTTGTTAAAGAATTCTTAGGTTTTTCTATTGCAAAAATTAAGAAATTATCCTTAAACATTGCTGTAGCTAATTATACTCGATACCGAAGGTAAAGAGTATATTGAGTTTGTGCAATGTCCGTCATGGTGTCCGTCCGTCTGTCCGTCTGTCCGTCTGTGCGTCCGTATGTTCGCAACTTTTTTCCACACCCTTCAAGCTAGAGACTTGAAACTTTCCAATTCTCTTTATCTATGGGATAGTAAATTAAAGTGTCAAGATGGGGGTTCTACGATAACTGGGGGGCTGGCAAATCGATAAATTCGATAACTCAAAGCCGATAAATCCACATATTTCGTACATCCTTACAGCTAGAACTACCAAATTTGGTAAGCAGATAGCTACTAGCAACCCCCAAAAAACTGCATCAAAAATTTTGGAGCCACGCCCCCCCCATTCCGCCCCAGCTCCACCGCAATTTGAAATCAGAAATGGCTATATCTCCCACAGTTTTTGAGCTAGAGCCACCAAATTTGGTGCCAAGATAGGTGATGATGACCCCCTAAAAACTGCATCATGGATGCCACGCCCACTAATAATGCCCTATCCGCCCCCATCCACCCCAACGCTTCGTCAAAAACGGGAATGCGTGTATCTTCCAGAGTTGAGGAGCTAGAGCCTCCAAATTTGGTAGGAAGATAGCTGGCAACGACCCCCAAAAACTGAATCAAAGTTTTGGAGCCACGCCCACCCATTCCGCCCCCAGCCCCCCCCGCAATTTGAAATCAGAAATGGCTATATCTCCCACAGTTTTTGAGCTAGAGCCACCAAATTTAGTGCCAAGATAGGTGATGATGACCTCCAAAAAACTGCATCAAATGTTTGGATGCCACGCCTACCGACACTGCCCTAGCCGCCCCCATCCACCGCAACGCTTCGTCAAAAAGGGAATGCGTGTATCTTCGAGAGTAGTGGAGCTAGAACCACCAAATTTGGTAGGAAGATAGCTGGCAACGACCCCCAAAAATCGGCATCAAAGTTTTGGAGCCATGCCCACCCATGTCGCCCCCCTGTCCACACCTTTTACAAACTTTTAGCTAGAGTCACTCAATTTGGTATGAAGATAGCAATTGACATCCCACATAGATCTGCAGAAAAATTTTGGATGCCACGCCCACCCATACCACCCCCAGCCCCCAGCCCCCCTCTCCGCTCTTATTACAAATTTCGAGCTACAGTCACCAAATTTGGTATGAAGATAGCAATTAACATTCCACAAAGATCTGCAGCAAAAATTTGGATGCCACGCCCGCCCATACCACCCCCAGCCCCCTTTCCCCACATTTTACAAATTTCGAGCTAGAGTCACCAAATTTGGTATGAAGATAGCAATTGACATTCCACAAAGATGTGCATCACATATCTGGATGCCACGCCCACCCATACCGCCTCCAGCCCCCTTTCCCAACAAACTTACAAACTTTGAGCTAAAGTCATCAAATTTGTAAGGAAGATAGCTTGTGGCATCCCCATCTGCATCGGAAAATTTTTTTAGGCAGTGTACACCTCTGCCGCATCCGTACCCCTCAGCAGTCAGGCCTCTTTTTACCGGTTTTAATACTGGTATCGAGTATGCCGCAGTCGGTTGCGTCCGACTGCAACGTTTCCATTTGTTTTATATGATTTAGTTTGCTGAAATTTATATTATACTTTGTAATTTCGTTATTCGTTAATATGCTTGGATGTAAAATGTTATATTTAGCTGCGACAACATTGTCCTGTAAGTGTTCTATTTTATCTTTTATCATTTGAATTTTTATCTGTTGGTCGTAATATAAATTTTCTTGGTATCTGCTGTTCTCGTATTTGTCAATTGCATTTAATTGATTTTCGATTGCTATTCTATCTGACTTAATTATGTGTTCCATATATCTAATTGTGTCATTAAAATAAGTGTTTATGTAAACCTGTTTATTTAGTGATTCGTCCGTTTCTTGTATTTTTTCTTTAAAAGTTGAAAGATGTGTTTCTATAATTTTTCTGTCTTCTTCGTCCATTGTTCCGAACAGCCATTTTGCTGCGCTACCTACTGCATTAACCAGTCCTCTTTTTGTACGAGTCCGATTGCCGTATAATGTGTTTAATTTATGTCTAGCCTCTGTTACTTGTAATTGTAGTATATGTTTGTTATCGTTGTTAATCATTTCTATGTTTTTCTCTATATTGTTCAAAATATTGTCAATGTCTTTTAAGTTTATTATATGTATTATTATGTCTGTTGCTATAACTATGTCTTGTTGTTTCATCGGTATTTGTGCGTAACCGTCTTCGTCAAGTATTTGTTGCGTCGTCAGTGTTCCTGATATTGTTGTCGTCATCATTAGTATTAGCATCGTCATCATTAGTGTTTTCTGTAAATTTATAGGCTCGTTTTATATTTTAGGGGTCAACACCTTTAAGTTTTGCTTTTTTAAATTTCGCCATTTCCTTGTGTCTGACTGCTTTATAGTTTTTTATGAATTCTATATTTTCTCTGATTATCTCCACTTCTACTTTATTATTTTGGGCTTCATTCGGTGTACATTTAATAGTAGAGTGATATCTGTCGTTATAATTTCTTACTGCTCTTTGCAACATCTGTTTCACTGAAATCTTTCCTGCTTCTGTCTTGTATATTATTCTGAATTTTTCTACTAATGAATTGTGTAATCTCTCTACATCTGCATTACCCGTGTGACTGTTTGGTTTAGTCAAATGTAATTCAATGTTTTCTTGATTTAACAGTTCTTTCATTCCAATTGGATTGAACTCATTATCAGCTACAATCTTTTTTGGTTTTCCTATTTTTGTAAAATGTTCCTCTAACTGTTCGATTATTGTCGTATGGTTTCTGTCGTTTAAAAGGTATACTGCTGCGAATTTGGAAAATTTATCTATTATCGTCAGAAAATGTGTATATTTTACTACATACGTGTCTATATGTATAACCTTATTTTTTTCCGTTGGAGTTTCTGTTTTACTGAATTTATTTTTTACCGGGGTTCTATCGTACTTTATTTCCTTACAAAAGTCGCATTGGTTAATGACCACCTGTATTAATTCTAACAGTTTTGGGTAATAAATTTTATTCTTCATTTGGTTATAGGTTTCCTGAATACCTGAATGCATACTCTCTCTTACATGGTAAAACGATATTTGTTTCACTGCTTCAGTTTCGTGTTCAATGTCTTGTGCCCTAAACGTGCATTTAATGAATTCTAATTGCTTGTCACTTGAGTATAGTTGAATTTATTTCCCCTGTACTATATTGTATTTGTGGTAGGATAATTCTGAGAAAATGCCTATTTTTCCTTTTTTTTATATATCTTACGAAAATCTCTTCCATATTCGGGAAGTCGTACTCTGCTATGAAAATTATTCTTTTCCCATGAATTATTTTCAATTCTTCTGTTTTTTCGTTTGTGATCACTATCTGTGTTTTGTATTTGTTTACTATCTCTTCTTTTATTCAAAAATTGTATCTATAAATCTGTATATAAATCTTGTAAATTTTCCTCTGCTGAATGAACTGTCGCTATTGATGTGTCGTCTTCTACGTTTGCTATTATATTTATGTCTGATATATTGTCATTAATGTCATATTCTTCTTCCTTATTATTGCTGTCACATTCATAATCATTTTTTTCTAACCTACTTAGGTAATCGGCTACTCTATTTTCTTTTCCTTTTAAATAATCTATTTCGAATTGATATTCTCCTAGTTTCAATAACCACCTTTGATGTCTGGGTGAAATGTCTTTCCCTTTATACTTTGAATGTAAAAATTTTATTGGTTGATGGTCGGTTAATATTTTAAACTTTCTTCCATACAAGTAAGGTCTGAAGTAGTTTACACTCCAATGTATTGCCAAAAACTCCTTATCTGTGGCTGAATAATTTCTCTCGTGTTTGTTTAGCATTCTTGATGCGAAACAAATTGGATGCCCTTCTTGGGAGAATTTGATGCGTCGGTCGTAAGTGTGAATGTTTTTTCAAAATTTGGGTATCTTAATATTGGGTGTGAGCTGATGAGATTTTTAAGTTTTTCGAATGCTTCGATGTAAGTTGGATCTTTTGTATTTACTTTTGCGTCTTTCTTGAGGTATTTTGTCATTGGTTGTGCTACTTTAGCGTAGTCTTTAATAAATTTTCTGTAATATCCTGTTATGCCTAGGAATTTTTATACCCTTAACCCATAAAATGGGTAAATAAGGGTATAATGGTTTTGTGCAAAAGTATGTAACAGGCAGAAGGAAGCATCTCCGACCCTATAAAGTATATATATTCTTGATCAGCATCAATAGCCGAGTCGATTTAGCCATGTCCGTCTGTCCGTCCGTCTGTCCGTCTGTCCGTCTGTCTGTCTGTCCGTCTGTCCGTCTGTCCGTCTGTATGAACGCGTGGATCTCAGAGACTACAAGAGCTAGAGATATAAGCTTTGGGATATAAGTTCTCCTATACCATGAGCAGAACAAGTTTGCTTCAAATTATCGATAACTATTCTGGTTTCCGATATACACATGGAGTCGATAACAAAAAAATATCGAATTTGGAAAATTTAAAAATGAGGGTTGAAAGAATGAGTAACAATAGATCTTTTCTGAAAATTTCGTCCAAATCGGTTAAGAAACACCGGAGATATCGAATTTAATCGATTGAAGTTAAGTCAGTATACCAAAGTCTTATATAAATTTAATTTATTTTTTGCAACTGGGTTAAGGGTATCTACTAGTCGGGCTGTCCCAACTAGAGCCTTCTTACTTGTTGAATTTGTTTTACTGTTTTTGGTAATAATAACTTCTCTATTACAATTATTTTGTTAGGGTTTGGCTTGGTACCTTCATTTGTTAAAATGTGTCCTAAAAATTCTGTTTCTCTTCTCATAAAAATACACTTGTCAATTTGTATTTTAAAATTTTTTTTCTCTAAAATTTTAAATATTTCTTTAATAGATTGAATATGTTCTTAAGGCCTGTACGCATGAGCCCCGTACAGCTCCCGTACAGTATACATGAGTTTTACGGCTGTAACGACAAGTGTTGAAAAATTCACATATTGTGGCGGTAGGCTAGTTGTTTTTTGTAAATAAATCAGAAATGCAACTCTGTTTTGTACACTTGATTTCAAAATAATGATTCGCGCGCTACTTTTGTGTTTGAGTACAGCTTACGCCCTGCTTCTAATAATCTATACCCTGCCATAGATCAGTGGCAGTACAAACCAGTTTATATGTTATTTAAATTGTATCTTATTAATTAATAAATATATTTTTATTCATTACTTCTTGTGCAGCATTGACTGCCAAAACAATAAGTATGGCTCTATTGGAGCCTGAATTAGGTCAACTTTGTTAATATTATCCGAAAAATGTATAAGCCGGCTCTTGCCCGACATGTTGTTGCATTTTTACAACCGTAAATAGCTGCTGAAAGCTATTTACTGCCCGTAGCATTTTAACATAACATTTTAACATTTTCATTGTTCAACACTACCGTACCAGCAGTAGCTAACAGAACTGCAGACCTTAAATGTACGTACTGTACTGAAGCTGTACGGGACCATTTTTTTTATATGAAGTTTTTGCTGTACGGGAGCTGTACAGGAGTCTGCGTAAAGGCCTTTACAACGATGTGCTAAAAATAAGTATATCGTCTAAATATACCACACACTTTTTGTTAATGTGATCTCTTAAAATTTCATTCATAAGCCTTTGAAACGTGGCAGGTGCGTTTTTTAGACCAAAAGGCATTCTTATAAATTCGTATAACCCGTGTGGCGTTACGAATGCCGTTTTCTTTCTATCTTCTTCCCTTACTAAAATCTGATGGTAGCCCTTAGCTAAATCTATTATCGTGAAGTATTGTGCTCTTCCGAGTTTGTCAAGAATTGATTCGATATTGGGAATAGGACATTTATCGTCAATAGTTACTTCGTTTAACTTTCTGTAATCTACTACTATTCGAAATTTTTTCTTTCCTGAATTGTCTAATTTCTTTTGTATTACTATTAGTGGGCTTGAATACCTTGAGTTGCTGTTTCTAATTATTCCTTGTTCTTCCATTTCTTTTATCTGTCTTCTAACTTCTTCCTCATGTTGAGGTGGGTATCTATATAATTTTGAATTTAGTTGCTCATCTGTAGTCGTCCGTATTTCATGTTCGATCTCGGTTGTGCTAGTCAATTGTTCCCCTTCTTTAAAGAATAGTTTACTGTTTCGATTAACTATTTTTTTTAACTTCTTTAAGTTCTTCTGCATTTAAATGTCCCAATTCCAAGCTATCAAATTTTTCGTTATTACATTCGAGTGTACAAATTTCTTCGTTTCGGTATGAATTATTTATTATAATATTTTCTTTATTATTCAAAGTTAAGATTTTCTTTTCAATGTTGATGAACGCGTTCAAAAAGTTTAAAAGATCTATTCCTATTATAAAATTGTATTTTCTTCCTTTTAACGGGGCCAACTTCCAGCGTACCCTAGCGTTATTTGGTAAATTGAATTCCCTAGGTGCATTTGTATGTATATCGTACTCTATTGTATCTCTGCCGTTTATTGTGCTGTTTATTTGATTATTCACTTAACTTAATGTGGCACCTGTATCTATTAATGCTACATATTTCTGTCCTTCAATGTTAAGTTCCATTAATGGTAGGCAT
The DNA here is from genome assembly GCA_018904305.1 of Scaptomyza montana. NCBI lineage: Eukaryota > Metazoa > Arthropoda > Insecta > Diptera > Drosophilidae > Scaptomyza > Scaptomyza montana. The sequence continues at coordinate 181,213 of JAEIGR010000024.1, read as the reverse complement.
TCCGAGGCTGCTTCGTAAAAAAAAACAGAATTGTTTACCTCTGCCTCTTCGTAATAGTCTCCCTGATTCTGGTCGTTCTGTTCGTTTGAGTTGTTGTCGTTTTCATGGTAATTGTTATCATACGATTCATTGTGGCATGTGTTGTTACTCCTATTTCGTTCTGCTTCTACATTGTCTACTTCCATAGGTTCTGGGTTTCCAGACCTATATTGTCTTGTTTGTTGTGAGTTCGTTTGTTGATTATTCTGGTAATTCCTACTCTGTCCCGAGTTGTTACTTCTTATATTCTGTCTGTATTGTCCAGAGTTATTGTTTTTATAAATCTGCTGATGGTTCCTATTATTTTGGTTTAAATTCTGATTTGCGTTAAACTGCTGGTTGACTTGTTGATCGTATTGTTGATTCGTATTTTTATTTTGATAATTATTCTTATGATTTTGCTGTTGGGCGTTTGGGTTATTGCTATTGTTATTAACCCCTTGGTTTCTATTGTATGATCCTGCTTCCGTATTATTTCTGTTGGGTCTTGGTTTTTATACTCGATACCGAAGGTAAAGAGTACATTGGGTTTGTGCAATGTCCGTCATGGTGTCCGTCCGTCTGTCCGTCTGTCCGTCCGTATGTTCGCAACTTTTTTCCACACCCTTCAAGCTAGAGACTTGAAACTTTCCAATTCGCTTTATCTATGGGATAGTAAATTAAATTGTCAAGATGGGGGTTCTACGATAACTGGGGGGCTGGCAAATCGATAAATTCGATAACTCAAAACCGATAAATCCACATATTTAACACATCCTTAAAACTAGAACTATCAAATTCGGTAAGCAGATAGCTACTAGCAACCCCCAAAAAAACTGCATCAAAAATTTTGGAGCCACGCCTCCCCATTCCGCCCCAGCCCCACCGCAATTTGTAATCAGAAATGGCTATATCTCCCACAGCTTTTGAGCTAGAGCCACCAAATTTAGTGCCAAGATAGGTGATGATGACCCCCCAAAAACTGCATCAAAAGTTTGGATGCCACGCCCACCGATACTGCCCTAGCCGCCCCCATCCACCCCAACGCTTCGTCAAAAACGAGAATGCGTGTATCTTCCAGAGTTGTAGAGCTAGAGCCTCCAAATTTGGTAGGAAGATAGCTGCATCAAAGTTTTGGAGCCACGCCCACCCATTTCGCCCCCCTTTCCACACCTTTTACAAACTTTTAGTTAGAGTCACCAAATTTGGTATGAAGATAGCAATTGACATCCCACATAGATCTGCATCAAAAATTTGGATGCCACACCCACCCATACCAACCCCAGCCCCCCTTTTCCAAATTTCAAAAATTTTCGAGCTAGAGTCACCAAATTTGGTATGAAGATAGCAATTAACATTCCAGAAAGATCTGCATCATAAATTTGGATGCCACGCCCACCCATACCACCCCCAGCCCCCAGCCCCCCTCTCCGCTCTTTTTACAAACTTCGAGCTACAGTCACCAAATTTGGTATGAAGATAGCAATTGACATGTTACAAAGATCTGCATCAAAAATTTGGATGCCACGCCCACCCATAAGTTCCCAGCCCCCCTTTCCCCACATTTTACTAACTTTGAGCTAGAGTCACCAAATTTGGTATGAATACAGCCATTGACATTCCACAAAGATCTGCATCACAAATCTGGATGCCACGCCCACCCATACCGCCCCCAGCCCCACTTTTCCACACCTCTTACAAACTTTTAGCTAGAGTCACCAAATTTGTAAGGAAGATAGCTTCTGGCATCCTCATCTGCATCGGAAAATCTTTTAGGCAGTGTACACCTCTGCCGCATCCGTACCCTTTTGCAATCAGGCCTCTTTTTACCGGTTTTAATACTGGTATCGAGTATGTCGCAGTCGGTTGCGTCCGACTGCAACGTTTCCACTTGTTTGTATTAAAATCTGATGCAACTATTTTCGTACCTAGGTAACATCATTATTCTTAATATTCTGTTTAGATCCTTTTCTTCGTATATTTTATCTAGTAATGTCCCTTGCGTCATCTCTTTAGCTGCATTAACTAACAAACTCTCTACATTGCTTAAATCTATAAAATTATCATTTTTATGGTATACAATAAGCTCGTCTGTCTTATATTTAATATTTTGCAGTTCTACTGCTAGCTCGCTTACCAAGTTAACCTTCAGATCGCATATTCTCCTGTATATGTGGTGTGGTTCTGTGTCCGGCCGGTACCGTAGTTTTAACGTTGCTTTTAATAATTCCCAAATGTCCGGTTCCGGTACACTGATGATGACATCCTTGGCTTGTCCTTGGATGGTTTTGTAGAATATCGTCCGGGTTGCCTCTCGCTTCTGTAACGGTGGGGTCTCTTGTCGAAGGTATTGTCGACTCGCTACGGCGTATAGGCTGCTACTGCCTACTTGGGTAGACGGAGATGTCACATGCAACCGACCGCGGTGCCTAGGGATCGGAGTTGCGCACTTCTTGCTATCGCTCGGTCTATAGCTCGCCGGATTGGTCGGGGTTCTTCCTCACCCAACGGCACGATTCCATTACCACATTAATTAAGTGCGCTTTCAGGATGACAATTTTCGAACGTTACGTTAACAAAATAAAAAAACAAATGAATAAAATAAATGTATCTGACGTGGAAGGTTTAGCTCCGACCGAAGCTTTGTTGAAAAACCAATTTTGGGTTACCCTATTGAGAGTGCGACGGTGTTATTGCCTCTCTTCTGTACCCTCCCAACCTTGACAAGCGATGATAATGTATTTGCTTGTCCCTAAATTAAGGTTCTTTAACTCTTAATAAAACTTGCAAGCATCCATCACAGGTACTTTACAAACCAATTAGAAAACTAGATTTCCATGGTATATATATTCATCCTTTTTATTTATCTACAAAATTTTGTTAGAACAATATCAAAACATTTCGTTTCTATCTTTTCTCTCATCTCTTACTTGCTTGCTATTAATGTTTAACTTTTAACCTAATCAGAAATTCACTAATTCATCAATTCAATTCAAATATATTGGGTTAATTTCTTTTTCTCTACGACTAAGAATTGGTCTGCATAAATATTCGTATACATATATTTATAAATATGTACTTATGTATATAGTATATAGGTTACGAGGTAACTTACTCAGTTCAAAAAAAATAAATCTGTGAATATCTTACTCCATTCCAAATTCCATCGACGCAGACGTTGGGCCCAAGGTTTACGACGATTTGAGATAATCTTGGCTATAGTTTTGGGAACATCAAATATTTATAAGTATATGTATGTTTAAATATGTATGCAGAATAACATGATTTCTTTTCTGGGGTTTCACGATCGCTCCTTACTTATTCCTTTTAAATATTATGAATATGCATTAACTTGTTAAATCTTAACTAACTTTGACAGTAATAATATAAAAAAAATAAAATATATGAATGTATGTCTTTAAATATCGAATTGCTTAAACAAGCTTGAAATTAATGCATTTGCAAATTAATTGGTTATAGTCTATGCTTTTGTAATTGCATGCATCAGTAAACTGAGCGACGTGATTTCCAGAAAGGGTACAAACACTCTCGTTACATAACCTGTCGCTAGGTTATGAATAAGCTGCACATGCGGACATCAAAATGCTGCGATCCGAGGCTTTTAGTTCCCTTTGATAAAAGTATAAGTCTCTTTATTGGTTGTTCTTATATCTTCTTCACTGGCTTGGTCACAATCCGATTTGTAGCCGTGCGCGGGTTGCAAAGGGGTGGCTGTTCTTGGTACACTTGGTATAATCTGCACCACACTTTGGCACCCGCGACACTAGTTTTCTATATGAAATACAATAATTACTTCTATGCCACTTCGCAAAACTAATCAATACCTTTTTGAATAAGTCTGCACACCCGATAAATATCTTTTCCTTGGTGAGTTTTTCTTTCTCCCGGATCAACAGTACTTAGGGTCTTGGCACTTGTAATAATTATATTAGCCTGTATTATCTCCTTTTTGTAATCACTTGCTGGTCAGAAGTTATACTTTTCTGCGCTGATGCTTTCTGATGACTGACCGCTCAGTTGCGTCGCTATACCAAAAGAACCACCTGCGCTTAAAAGCTTTTACTGTACTATGGTGTGATCTTATTGCCCAAAAGCTTTAACGGTACAGTGGCGTGATCTTATCGCTTATTGTTGCTCACCCACGCTTCTGTTCAAAGCTCTTCTTTATCCGCACAGCAATACATACAATTGCTGCGTTAACGGAAGCTCGATATAATAAAGAGAATTGCCATCTCTTTTAGCAGATTAAGAGGCAGTGTTCCCCACCAAACTAAGCAGTTGACTTAGTAGAGCCTCATTTTATCCAACAAAAGATGCAATATAAAACCCTTATATGTATTTTAAACTACAAAAACAAAGTTATTTTGCCAGCCACTACAGCACAGTTTATGCAGCGCAAGTCTAGTTGCGGGACATGAACTGAAAAAAAAAAAACAAACACCTAAGCCTTGTTAAGCTGTATATCCTTTAAGTGAAAAATACCTATGCTTTTGCCTTGCTCATTTGCTAATTGATAATATGCTGAACTAACTTTACGTAAGACAACAGCTGGGTTGAACACTGGTGCGAGCTTCGCGTTAAACTTCTTAATCGCATTGCTCTGGCAAAAGTTACGAGCAAATACTTTGTCACCTACTTTGAGAGTGATATTTCGGCTTCGAAGATTGTAGGCCTTTGCATTCTTTTCATGTGCTCTTGAAATATTTTCCTTAGCGGATTGACGCATTATTTGTATGGCGGTGGATCTCTTAATATGTGTATCTTCGGATAACAATTCTAATCGTCTTAGTAGCTCATAATCTTTTCCATGCAGCATCATGTTTTGACCAAACGCTAGGAAATAGGGAGAGTACCCAGTGCTCTGATGAACGCTTGCTCTTAGAGCAGCACAAATTGCATACAATTTATTGTCCCAGTTCGAATGATCTTTTCCTATATATGATCGAATCGCCGCTAATACAGATCTATTTACTCTTTCACTAGCATTGGCCTGTGGAGAATAAATGGCCGTACAGATATGGGCGATACCATATTGCGTTAAGAATGCTTCGAAGGCTCCTGATACGAATTGTGAGCCATTGTCGGTCAGAATAGTTTCTGGCACACCAAAGGTACAAAATAAATTCTTTTCTAAATATTCGATTATTTTTAACGAAGTGAACTTTTTAAGTGGATACAGAAAGTGAAATTTGGTATTGTGGTCAACCACGACTAGCAAACCTATATTTCCATTTTTCGACCGGGGATATGGCCCAAGAAGGTCCATATAAAGTTTCTGAAAAGGTCGCTCTGACGTCATAGGTTTACCCATTTTAGGTCTTAAAATAATATTAGGACTTTTTGTTTGACGACAAACATCGCAATTCAGTACATACTTCCGAATTTGGGCGGTCATATGCGGCCAGAATAAATATCTTTTTATTTTCTCTATGGTTTTCCCTATGCCACAGTGGGCTGCGTTTGGAGGATCGTGAGCTCTCGCAATAATAGAAGTGGTAAGGTCAGAGGGTACCCAAAGCTTCCACGATGAGTTATCCTCAACTAAACTCCCTGTTGCGAAGTCGGTCCGCTTATACGCAAAATCATCTATTATTTGTAAGTCTGGTAATTTCGCTTGATTAAAACGAATTTTTTCCAAAAGATCACAGTATTCCTGGCTTTTAAATTCTGGTGAGGTTAAGTCTACTATGGGCCCCTGTTTTTCAATTTCAGCTATCTCTTCTTCATTCTGTCTTGACAATGCGTCAGCCACCACGTTTTGTGTACCACGCCGATGTGAGACCTTAAATTTAAAACCTTGAAGCTTAATAATCCATCTTCCTTGCCTTCCTCTAAGATCTTTTTGTTTCATAAGCCATTGCAGGGAGGCATGGTCTGTAATAACCTCAAAGTCTTGGCCTTCTACGTAGGCTCTAAACTTATAAATTCCACTCAGTACCGCTAGGCATTCAAGATCTGTCACGCAATAGTTCCGTTGAGCCTTTGAGAGCTTCTCCGACATAAATGCTATAGGAGCCTCTTCTCCTTGGTCATTGAGTTGAGCTAAAACGCAGCCTATTCCTGTAGTGCTCGCATCACAAATTAACATGAACGGTCTCGAAAAATCTGGTGTAGCCAGTACCGGAGCTGAGGTGAGCCGTATTTTCAAATCCTTAAAAGCAAAATCTGCATCATCATTCCACTCGAGCCCTTTATGTTTTTTCAACAGTTCGGTGAGCGGAAAGCTGACTGACGCATAGTTGTTGACAAAACGTCTATACCATCCTGCAAGTCCAAGGAAACGTCTTAATTGTTTAACGCTTTTTGGCACAGGGAAGTCAATTATGGCTTGTATCTTGCCTGGGTCAGTCTTCAATTGTCCGTCCCCAATAACAAATCCCAGATATTTTATTTCTCGCATGCAAAACTTGGACTTTGCTATGTTTATCGTTAGGTTTGCTTTCCTTAACAACAAAGATACTTCTTGTAACAGCAATAAGTGTGAATCAAAATCTTCTGATAACAAAAGTAAATCGTCTAAGTAGACAAACACCCGGGTTCGCAAATTAGCCGGAATCACATTTTCCATTAGCCTGCACAGTGTTTGAGGTGCATTGCACAATCCAAAAGGCATTACCTTGTATTGGTATAATGGACGATTAGGGACTGTGAATGCCGTATACTGCCTAGACGTCGCTGCCAACGGTATCTGCCAAAATGCGTGCTTCATATCGAGACCCGTGATATATTTAGCTGGCGGTAAGCGACTAAGTATACCATCGATATGAGGCAACGGATACGCATCTTTGCGAGTGAATTTATTTACAATGCGAGAATCCAAACACAATCTATTCTTTTCTCCTTTACGAACAAGAACTCAATTGCTGCTCCAAGGGCTGTTGGATTCTTCAATTATATCCATTTCTAACATTTTTCTAACCTCGTCAAACATTAATTTTTCGATAGCTGGGGAAACAGGCCAATGACGCTGTTTCACTGGAGTCACTTGATCTACTTCTATGCTGTGTTCAATTAAATTGGTGCGTCCTAATCCTTCCCGCTCATATGAGGGAAAATTTTGCACTATTGCATTTAATCGAAACCTGTCTTTGGTGCTTAGTTTGTGCATTTTCGCATTTTCCGTGTTGTTAATGTCACCATTATCTAATTCATTTAGTACGGCACTTGGCTCCAAAAGATGCGATAAAAGGCCAAATTCTTTCCAAAAGTCTATACCTAGATATACATCTTGTTTAAGAGATGGTATTAAAAAAAATTCTACGTCGTGTGCCTTACCACGAAATTCTACAAACAGTTTGATTCTACCGGCTATAGGGCAAGACTCATTGTTAGCTGTCCGTTCCATGCCTGAGCATTTATGCATCTTTGGATGATTCATCATCGTTTGAGCTGCTGTACTTCCTAGACAACTGATGGTCGCTCCTGAGTCTAGCAAGGCCACATAGTTTTTTTCCTTCTAAACTTAAATCAGTATACAATCGGTTATCGAAACTCATATAAACTGATTGTACTAGTTTTCTCCGAGTACGTTTTATGTTTTTCCAAAAATTTCTAATCCTAATAGTGGAACGCTTTGGCTTATAAAAACAGGCCAGGGAATGAATGCTCCCAAAAATTCTTTTTCGCGTTTCCAAATATTTCTTTAATCTTATATTTATGGGTGTTAATAACTCTGCATAGTCTGTTTGAGTATCAACATCGACCACTGAAAACTTTTGTGGTTTTCGAACTTTCAGGGATGCGTCGACTAGGTGTTGGTTTGCGCATCCCTCTTTTGGTTTTTTATATTCTTGCATTTGTTACAGTTTGGCTTAAAAACATTTTTAGTCCCACAACCATAACAAAAGATTTTCCGCTCTCCCAAACATTCGTCAAAACGGTGACCTACCTTATCACAATTCCAACATAATGTTCTGTTAAGTTAAAATATATTTCGCTGATAGTGAGATGAAGTCTTGTTTGGTTGAGGCATTCATCGAGAGTGTTGTCTCGGTTTTATTCAATTTCTAATTTTTGGTTTTTTAATTAAAAATTTTAAGTGAGCTCTGCCGCTAAAAGCGTCGGGGGGGGGGGGGGGGAGAGGGGGGGAGAGGGGGGGTGTTTTTGTTACTTTGTTGTTTTTTTAATATTGGTATATGTATATGTACTGATGGTACATACTCAAGATCTTACGCTAGCGATCGCAGCGCTGCGGCCAGTCCGCATAAGTGACGGATCCCTCTTTTTTATTACTGCACTTATGTATATTTATGATTGTATAAACATAGCAACAAAGTGTCGTTATGGTTTGAGTTGTTACTCTTACTTTTAAGTTGGGCATATGACCACTTGTTATATTGTATACTCTACAATGCTGTGGGCATATGCTCATTTGGCATACAACATACTACAGTTCGCTTACTTTGTATCTCCGATACAATTTCTTCTGATGTGTTTTCTTCTAAGATCTCACTGATTCGACCGCGAGCAAAATTAGATCGAGGTGCAAAAGTTTTTGTCTCTTTACAGAAGTTCTCGTGAAATTTGACTTCCTCTCGTAATTCAGCTCGTGTGTCTATCTTCAAGTGCAATAGTTCGTATTGCAGCGCGTTATTGGCATTACGTTTTAAAATATCAACTAGTTTCCTCTCACTTAATTCCTGCGATAGTTGACTCACCAAACTTTCTATTGCGGATTGATAATCGTCGAAAGATTCTTGATCCTTCTGACGTCTTTTCCTAATTAATTCCCACAGATCGAAATCGTCTTTCACATCATCAAATCGACTTCTGAATTCCTTACAAAAGGTCTGCCATGAATATAGGGGGTTTTTTCTATGGAAATTCCAAAACCAATCATTGGCTCTTCCATGGAAAAGTAAGTGTATATTATTACATAATAACCGATAATCTCCATTGAGATTTTGCAAGGTCAGGGAACGAATGCGGTATAAGAATTCATCTAGGTTCATTGAGTCTTTTGTGCCGTCGTACTTAAGTCGCCAACTTTGCATGATACTAGCTGCTTTTTCTGAGGTCATGCTTGCATTCGAATGACTACTACCCCTGGGACTATTTGCCTCCATATTTGGTAAATTGTCAGCAGACGCCTCAAAGTTTTGACTGTTCCTTTCATAGGATCCTCTCGATTCTGGTGCTGTTCGACTTGGCTCTGCTTCAGATTCTTTCCTACCTAAGTTTATTTTCGACAACTGCTCTTGAATTGCTTGTTCGATGCTTGTCTTAATATAAGCGTTCATTTCAGTCACTAGAGCTCGTTGCTGAGCCTGTAGCTCTTCATTTATAAAATTTTCTATTTCAGCATGTGGGCTGTTATCTGTTAAGTTGTTTTCAGAACCACCCTGCCACGGTTTGCTACCTGTAAATCCTTTTCGGGGACGTTGCATGGAACGAGTATGCATGCCTCTTTTAGGCGTAGCACCTCGGCTTTTTTGTTTATTAGGCTTATCGGGAATACTGTTGGGTTGCGCTTCAACAGGTACCTCAGTGTTAGCCGCACGTAATTCTGCTGCCACAGTATTGTTGTTAAATTTTAACTGGTTTGGTCTACAAACTGTTTTGCATGTTGGACATAACGTTGCCTCCTTCAACTTTTCACTAATACATCTATTATGGAACCGATGATTGCAAATGGTAGTTGCGACTAGCTGTTCCAGTCCTAACTGCTCATGGCAAATGCCACAAAATGGGTCTTGTGCATTAAGCACATCTACAATGTTATCTGTACTACGTCTTACTGCCATTATGGGTGTATGTAAAATATTATATTAAATCAAACGAAATTATCCTGAATACTTGGTCTGTAATTTTCCCACGTGTTGTTGCTTACAAATTTTAAGGTAAACCTAAATTGTTCCAACTTTTTCTATTGCAAGTTAAATGGGTTCTATTGCCGATTTGGTTGTTAATGCTCAAGCACAACTGGACAACAACCGAAGCTTTTCCAGTATGTTGTAATTCCGAGAAATTCTTGTAGCATGCGAACTCAAAGTTTGGTTATTTTACTTAATCCTTTCTTGCATCCCCAATGTTTAAAGAAACTAATAGTCATGAGTGGTCGACTAATCCAGAATAATCTAAATTACAATCGCATATTCCTACACCTGGCTGCAGCTTCAAAACATTGTTTCAAAAGAAAACAAAAGCAATAATTGAAAAGCTAAATAAAATTGAGAGTGATTCATCCACTTTCATTTTATGTTATGTAATAGAGCTTTTAATGAGGCTATCTTTGCACTAGATGCTATTAGTACAGGTAAAAAGTATGCAAAGTTATTCTACTTTGCTCATATGTTACAAGGCCCCTAGAGTTGGGCGCCAAATGTGTAACGGTGGGGTCTCTTGTCGAAGGTATTGTCGACTCGCTACGGCGTATGGGCTGCTACTGCCTACTTGGGTAGACGGAGATGTCACATGCAACCGACCGCAGTGCTTAGGGATCGGAGTTGCGCACTTCTTGCTATCGCTCGGTCTATAGCTCGCCGGATTGGTCGGGGTTCTTCCTCACCCAACGGCACGATTCCATTACCACATTAATTAAGTGCGCTTTCAGGATGACAATTTTCGAACGTTACGTTAACAAAATAAAAAAAACAAATGAATAAAATAAATTTATCTGACGTGGAAGGTTTAGCTCCGACCGAAGCTTTGTTGAAAAACCAATTTTGGGTTACCCTATTGAGAGTGCGACGGTGTTATTGCCTCTCTTCTGTACCCTCCCAACCTTGACAAGCGATGATAATGTATTTGCTTGTCCCTAAATTAAGGTTCTTTAACTCTTAATAAAACTTGCAAGCATCCATCACAGGTACTTTACAAACCAATTAGAAAACTAGATTTCCATGGTATATATATTCATCCTTTTTATTTATCTACAAAATTTTGTTAGAACAATATCAAAACATTTCGTTTCTATCTTTTCTCTCATCTCTTACTTGCTTGCTATTAATGTTTAACTTTTAACCTAATCAGAAATTCACTAATTCATCAATTCAATTCAAATATATTGGGTTAATTTCTTTTCTCTACGACTAAGAATTGGTCTGCATAAATATTCGTATACATATATTTATAAATATGTACTTATGTATATATATTGAAAGTATCGATTTAACATTCAATGCAACAATGTACTATGTAATGTATTAACAGTCTCTGTTATGAGTATGTACGCACTGTTATGCTAACATTAGTAAAGTTAGTCGTGAATAAACTTTGGTCGCATACAGAACGTCTGATTGACTATTTTATTAGCGCATTTCTACATGAGGCATTCCCTGTCGCTGGAAATCTTTCCAACAGGTTATGGGCCCAGAGCGTAGCTTCGTGTAGTGGAAAAATTAATGACTCGGTTATATTCCGTTGTTACGAACTCGGAAAGGTCGCACAAATAGAAAAATGAGTGCATTGTACCAAATTGAGAAGCTGGAGGAACATAACTATGATTCCTGGAGCGTTCAGATGAGGAGCGTGTTGGTACATGCGGATCTATGGGAAGTTGCGTCGGGGGAACTACCGCAGCCGGCGGCCGGCGAAGATGTTACCTGGAAAGCGCTGGATCGTAAGGCATTGGCAACGATCACGCTAAGTGTAAAAACATCACAGTTGGGGTACATAAAGAATTGCAGAGTGTCAAAAGAGGCATGGGTGAAATTGCGCGAAATTCATCAGCCGAGCGGGCCAGTACGTAAAGTCTCGCTATACAAAAAGTTGCTCAACTTACGCATGGCGGAGGAGCAAGGCATGGCTGCATATATAAATAGCTTTAGTGAAATTGTGGAACAGTTGGCTGCAATTGGAATCACTATTGTGGAGGAGCTCAAAGTAATTATCTTACTTTCCAGTCTTCCAGCTGACTATGAAAATTTCGTTGTCGCCATTGAGACGCGCGACAGCTTGCCAGCGTACGAAATTCTTTGCATAAAGCTGAAAGAGGAAGGAGAGAGAAGAGAGAATGTACAAAGGCAAAGTACAGTTGAGCAGGCCTTTACAGTAAGGCAACGGCAGAAGAGCCATAGAAAGGCAACCACAAAAAGCAACGTGACAAAAGTTGTCTGCTACAAATGTGGTGAAGCCGGGCACATTCGAGCAAATTGTCGCGTTGAAATGTGTAAAGACGCAGTAAAGAGCGCGCAGCAGAATCGCAGTTTACTAAACGCATTGGATGCAAGTAGTTTTGGGCGATCAAGCTGGATTTTGGACAGCGGTGCAACAAGTCATATGTGTTGCGATAAACAAATGTTTTCAACAATAAAGCCACACAATGAGATGATCGGTTTAGCGGATGCGGGCTTTTTGAGAGCAGCAGGCATAGGCGCAGTGCAGTTGAAAACGGATTCGTATTCGCTGGTTCTGGACAATGTATTGTATGTTCCAGAGATGAAGGGCAATTTTATGTCCGTGAGTCAAGCCGTAGCAAACAAGTGCGTGGTACATTTTGGCGATAAGAGTGCCAAAATTATGCAAAGTGGCAAATGTATATTGGAAGTCAAGCGAGTTGGCAGTTTGTATGCATTAAAGATTCAGAATAACAGATGTTATGCTGCTGTTAAAGCTGATGGCGCACTTTGGCATAGCAGATTTGGACATCTGAATTACGCAAGTTTGAAGGAAATGGCAAGCAAAGGATTAGTTAGAGGGATGGAAAATGTTGACGAGCTGCAAAAGGTATCATGCAAGACGTGCATGGTGAGCAAGGTGCACGTACAACCTTTTCCAAGCTCTACAGAGAGCCGTGCTCAGGAGCTGCTAGAACTGGTGCACACTGATGTGTGCGGTCCTTTCGAAACAAAATCGCTTGCGGGCTCGAGATATTTTGTCACATTTATTGACGACAAGTCAAGGAGAATTTTTGTTTATTTCCTGAAAGGAAAAGACGAGGTCTTCAATAAATTCGTGGAGTACAAAACTCTCGTGGAGCGGCAGACTGGAAAAAAGATAAAGTGTCTTCGCAGTGACAACGGTCGCGAATATGTAAACAAGACGTTTGATGGTTTTATGAAAACCAATGGAATCGCACGACAGTTGACGATGACTTACACCCCACAACAAAATGGTGTAGCGGAACGAGCTAACCGTACGTTGGTGGAGATGGCAAGATGTTTGTTGGCGCAGTCAGGATTAGGCCAGCCAATGTGGGCAGAAGCAGTGAACACGGCGGTGTACTTGCGGAATCGTGCTCATACTCGGGCGCTGATGAAGATGACTCCTATGGAAGCGTGGACTGGTAAGAAGCCATCGATAAGTCATTTAAGAATTTTTGGTTCAGTTGCAGTGGCACTGGACAAGGGACAACGCAAGGGCAAGTTCCTACCCAAGGGTAAAGAATACCGTATGATTGGATACTCGGTGCATGCTAAAGGCTATCGACTCTTCGATGCTGTATCCAAGACGGTGGTTGAAAGGCGAGATGTACTTTTCGATGAGCTTAGCTGCTTGGAGCAGGCTAATTTTGATGCGGTACAAATTGATTTATCAACTGTTGGGCATCAGGAGGAGAATGCTCATAGTGACGAAAAGAGCGATAACAATGAAGATATCACATCTCAGGCAGATGCTCAAAGTGACGAAAAGAGCGATGACGATGAAGACATAACATCTCAGGCAGATGCTTCTGACAAGAGTAGCGGTAACGAGTTTGCTAGCGCGGAAGAAGCCGAAACACTTGATTTGGAGCAAGAAATTCGCATTGGGCCTGGCAGACCAAAATTGCTTAAAACGGGCAGACCAGGTCGCCCAAGGAAGCAATATAACGTTCTCAGCGCAATGGTTACAAGTGATGTACCCATTCCAGTATTCTATGAGGAGGCAATGCGCGGATCGTATGCTTCGCATTGGCGCGAAGCGATGCAAAAAAGTACGAGGCTTTGATTACAAATCAAACCTGGCAGTTGGTGGATTTACCAAGGAATCAACGGGCAATTGGCTGCAAGTGGGTTTACAACTTGAAGCGGGATGCGAGTGGCCAAATACAGCGTTTTAAGGCGCGGTTGGTGGCGAAAGGATGTTCGCAGCAGTATGGAGTTAACTACAGCGAAACTTTTTCACCGGTATGCAGACTCGAGAGCCTGCGGTTTATTTTGGCACTGGCGGCAGAATTGCAGTTGTATTTACATCAAATGGATGTATGTACAGCATATCTAAACAGTGATTTGGCGGACACTGTTTACATGAAACAACCACAGGGGTATGCAGATGAGCAGCAACCGGACAAGGTATTGCTCTTAAAGAAGGCAATATATGGATTGAAGCAATCTGGAAGGGAGTGGAACGCCAAGCTTGACGGCGTGTTGCGTGAGATCGGTTTTGTGGCATGTGCTAATGAGCCATGCTTGTACAGGCGACAAGAAGGTAATCTTGCATTAATTCTTGTGTACGTTGATGATCTCATTATAGCTTGTCAAGACAAATTGGATTTGATCAGCATTAAGGCTGACATATCAAGGTCGTTTGAATGCGTTGACAAAGGGCCACTGGAGCTGTTTCTTGGCATGGAGATTCAACGTAAAGGCGAAACGGGTCAAATCACCTTGGGTCATACGCAATATATCAAGGAGCTATTGCGAAGGTACGGCATGGAAAATTGCAGACCAGTAGCTACGCCGTTAGAAGCTGGGTACCAAGTGGCTTGTAATGACAGCCAATGCGAGAAGGTAGATGCGACAGCGTACCAGACACAAGTCGGAGAGCTAATGTGGTTGGCTCTGACAACGAGGCCGGATATTTTGCACTCGGTTGCAAAATTGGCACAGCGGAACATGGAGCCTCATCGGGAGCATCTGGCAGGCGTGAAGCATGTCCTGCGATATTTAAGCTGTACAGCGGAGCTGAAGCTACACTATGAAAAGTGCGGAAAGCCTTTTGAGGGCTATGTAGATGCAGATTGGGCTGGTGATCATGTTGATCGCAAATCGTACACTGGCTATGTATATTTTCTCGCTGGTGGTCCGATATCTTGGAAATCTGAAAAACAACGCAGCGTGGCACTCAGCAGCACGGAGGCTGAGTATATGGCATTGTCGACGGCATGCAAGGAGGCCATCGTAATGCGCAGACTAATCATCGAGATTGGCTGCGGCACTGGGGACACCCCGACCGTGTTATATGGAGATAACCTGAGTGCGCAGCAACTGGCTAAAAATCCTGTGCATCATGCAAGGACCAAGCATATTGATATACGATATCATTTTGTACGCCAGATTGTGACAGAGGGTCAAGTCGTTTTGAAATATGTTTCTACAAACGGAATGATAGCGGACGTGCTTACTAAGAATTTGGCAAAGAAGAAACATACGGAATTTATGAACATGTTAAATTTGTTTTAACTTTGTAAACATGTTTGCATTGAGGAAGGGTATTGAAAGTATCGATTTAACATTCAATGCAACAATGTACTATGTAATGTATTAACAGTCTCTGTTATGAGTATGTACGCACTGTTATGCTAACATTAGTAAAGTTAGTCGTGAATAAACTTTGGTCGCATACAGAACGTCTGATTGACTATTTTATTAGCGCATTTCTACATGAGGCATTCCCTGTCGCTGGAAATCTTTCCAACAATATAGTATATAGGTTACGAGGTAACTTACTCAGTTCAAAAAAAATAAATCTGTGAATATCTTACTCCATTCCAAATTCCATCGACGCAGACGTTGGGCCCAAGGTTTACGACGATTTGAGATAATCTTGGCTATAGTTTTGGGAACATCAAATATTTATAAGTATATGTATGTTTAAATATGTATGCAGAATAACATGATTTCTTTTCTGGGGTTTCACGATCGCTCCTTACTTATTCCTTTTAAATATTATGAATATGCATTAACTTGTTAAATCTTAACTAACTTTGACAGTAATAATATAAAAAAAATAAAATATATGAATGTATGTCTTTAAATATCGAATTGCTTAAACAAGCTTGAAATTAATGCATTTGCAAATTAATTGGTTATAGTCTATGCTTTTGTAATTGCATGCATCAGTAAACTGAGCGACGTGATTTCCAGAAAGGGTACAAACACTCTCGTTACATAACCTGTCGCTAGGTTATGAATAAGCTGCACATGCGGACATCAAAATGCTGCGATCCGAGGCTTTTAGTTCCCTTTGATAAAAGTATAAGTCTCTTTATTGGTTGTTCTTATATCTTCTTCACTGGCTTGGTCACAATCCGATTTGTAGCCGTGCGCGGGTTGCAAAGGGGTGGCTGTTCTTGGTACACTTGGTATAATCTGCACCACACTTTGGCACCCGCGACACTAGTTTTTCTATATGAAATACAATAATTACTTCTATGCCACTTCGCAAAACTAATCAATACCTTTTTGAATAAGTCTGCACACCCGATAAATATCTTTTCCTTGGTGAGTTTTTCTTTCTCCCGGATCAACAGTACTTAGGGTCTTGGCACTTGTAATAATTATATTAGCCTGTATTATCTCCTTTTTGTAATCACTTGCTGGTCAGAAGTTATACTTTTCTGCGCTGATGCTTTCTGATGACTGACCGCTCAGTTGCGTCGCTATACCAAAAGAACCACCTGCGCTTAAAAGCTTTTACTGTACTATGGTGTGATCTTATTGCCCAAAAGCTTTAACGGTACAGTGGCGTGATCTTATCGCTTATTGTTGCTCACCCACGCTTCTGTTCAAAGCTCTTCTTTATCCGCACAGCAATACATACAATTGCTGCGTTAACGGAAGCTCGATATAATAAAGAGAATTGCCATCTCTTTAAGCAGATTAAGAGGCAGTGTTCCCACCAAACTAAGCAGTTGACTTAGTAGAGCCTCATTTTATCCAACAAAAGATGCAATATAAAACCCTTATATGTATTTTAAACTACAAAAACAAAGTTATTTTGCCAGCCACTACACTTCATTGATATATCTCCTGTCCCCGTAAACGTTGCTAGGTGGTTCACATTTTTAAGTATGCGCTCTTGCTGGGCCATGTTATAACTGGTGCCTTGCAACTGCAGATATGCTTGTCGCAATTGTTCTAGTTGACTTTCTCTAAGGGCCAGTTGCTCTAGAATGTCCGCCTGTGGCATATTTTGGTTTTCTTGTGCCATCCTGTTTACGTCGTAGTAAGCAGATCTTTTCTGCTTTCTAGAGGCCAGTTTGAGTTGTTCTGTTTTTAATCTATTTGCGCTCGACTTATTGTTTTTGATACACTTTATTAACTGATTTTAAGTTAATCTTTTAAAGTTTTGAATACAAGTAATAAACTGATTTTTAGTTAAAGGCCCATTCCCAGGAAAAAAAATTTCATTTATGGAAAGTGGTAAATTTTTACGTTAGGTTCCACATAAAGTAGTGACCAGCTGTGCCAAATATTTGTATGGCAAAATGTAAATATTTGATGGTCAACTTATTTGATTAAATTGTTCAAATTGAGCTCCTTCTCGCATTGCTCGCTTGGGAAAGCAATTTTGGCAGATAGTCTAAATATTCTGCCAGACAACGTTCTCAATGGAGTTGAAACACCATATTTTATTGTTGCAGACGATGCGTTTCCTCTACACAATTGGAATATGAAGCCATACGGGTCGCGCTCACTCAGCGTACCCGAACGTGTTTTCAATTATAGGCCCAGTCGAGGTCGCCGCTGCATTGGAAATGCATTTGGCATTTTGACCGCCAAATGGATGGCAGTGCAAAATTTGTTAGAAATAACATTAAGGAATATGTAAACTCAAGCGAAGGTTCTGTTCCTTAGCAAAATAATATGGCTGGTGTCAACAAGAATTTATAAATATTTATAAATATGTATAAATTCTTGTTGCTGCTGTTTAAATTAAAAAAAACATTGAATTCATTTATAATTAGATTTAATTGTTTTTCTTTTTCATGCTCATTGATTAATGCGATTTTATCTTCTCGAAAAAAGCTTTCAAACCGCTTTCGTTTTAAATTTTCTTGTGCGTCCATTTCATATGCTGCCCGAAATAATTGTAAAGCTATTATTCCGTTTTTAAGAACAGCTGATTTTGGAATCCACAATTGTTCCACTATCGGAACTATCGATTTACTTTTCTGATGGTTGCTGGGAATTTAAAAACGGAACACAGACAAGAAAATTTCTGACAACTGTTTTTATACTCGATACCGAAGGTAAAGAGTATATTGGTTTTGTGCAATGTCCGTCATGGTGTCTGTCCGTCTGTCCGTCCGTATGTATGCAAGTTTTTTCCACACCCTTCAAGCTAGAGACTTGAAACTTTCCAATTCTCTTTATCTATGGGATAGTAAATTAAAGTGTCAAGATGGGTGTTCTACAATAACGGGGGGGCTGGCAAATCGATAAATTCGATAACTCAAAACCGATAAATCCACATATTTCGCACATCCTTACAGCTAGAACTACCAAATTTGGTAAGAAGATAGCTACTAGCAACCCCCAAAAAACTGCATCAAAAATTTTTTAGCCACGCCCCCATTCCGCCCCCCAGTCCCCCAGCATTTAAAAGTCAAAAACGCCTATATCTCCCACAGTTTTTGAGCTAGAGCCACAAAATTTGGTGCCAAGATAAGTGATGATGACCCCCAAAAACTGCATCAAAAGTTTGGATGCCACGCCCACCAATACTGCCCTAGCCACCCCCATCCACCCCAACACTTCGTTAAAAACGGGAATGCGCTTATCTTCCAGAGTTGTGGAGCTAGAGCCTCCAAATTTGGTGGGAAGATAGCTGGTAACGACCCCCAAATCAATATTTTGGAGCCACGCCCTCCATTTCGCCCCCCTTTCCCCACTTTTTACAATTTTCGAGCTAGAGTCACCAAATTTGGTATGAAGATAGGAATTGACATTCCACAAAGATCTGCATCTCAAATTTGGATGCCACGTCCACGCATACCGCCCCCAGCCCCTCCCCATTTCCCCACATTTTACAAACTTCGAGCTAGAGTCACCAAATTTGGTATGAATATAGCAATTGACATTTCACAAAGATCTGCATCAAAAATTTAGATGCCACAACTACCCATACCGCCCCAGTCCCAAACTTTGAGCTAGTCACCAAATTTGGGAGGAATATAGCTGGTGGCATCCCCATCTGCAGCGGAGAATCTTTAAGACAGCGTAAACCCCTGCAGCATCCGTACCCCTTTGCAATTAGGCCTCTTTTTACCGGTTTTAATACTGGTATCGAGTATGCCGCAGTCGGTTGCGTCCGACTGCAAAGTTTCCACTTGTTTTTATATAGAGTTGCACATAAAAATTTCGTTTCCCAGCTTTTGGGAATGGGCCTTAATCCTTTAAAGTTTTTAATACAAGTTATTAACTGATTTTTAGTTAATCCTTTAAAGTTTTTAATACAAGTTATTAACTGATTTTTAGTTAAGTCTTGGTTTGTATTTTTACTTTATAAGTTTACTTTTGTATTTGCACTTTATTAGTTTTGTGTTGTATTTGCACTTTACACTTTGTAAAACTGGAAACTGATTTTAGTTCCTTTGTTTGTTCGTGCTTACTTTTTTCTACCGTTGTCCCTTGCCTCAATTTATTTATTTGGTTCGGATTATCACTGGATCTAATTTAAAAACAAGATCCTACCGGCTGCGCCAATTTCGTACAAAGGAAAGCGTGTTACATAAAAAAAAGACCTTGCGAATATAAAACACGACTGTGTGTTCTGTGTATCGAGAATCAACTAAACTTCTTTATTTAAATTGGTTTACATGAAAGCTTAATTCTATCTTAAAATAATTGTTGATACAAATGTCTGGCTATTGACCTACTCATTGGCGTGTGCAGGTACATTTCCTGTTATTGCCAAATATGCAATGCTTGCATTTCCTGTTATTGTTCTGATTGGACTTATGACTTATTAGGAATTTAAAGAGTTCAATAACTCTTTCACTTTCATACTTATGTTCTTATTTTCGACATTTTTACTGGTGGGATCATACATAACTCGCGCGCATACATAAGAGAGTTAGCCGAAATAGCCAACAACGAAGGCGCATGATCGGAGCGAGATTTAAAAATAATTTGTCATCTAGCGCCGAACATGAAGAGCGATGCGTGAGCGTGTTCAAGTTTTAAGCTGCCTCTTTGGGTTTGGGACCAGCAGCGCTCAACTCATGATGCAGGTGTTGAATTGCCGACTGTCAGCACAACACGACAATGAGCAAATCTGAAAACAAGTAAGAAGGCTTAAGTCGAGAAATCCCGACTAAAATATACCCTGAACCCGTGTATTAAAATGACTTGCAGAAGTCTCCTGTGTTTCTTAATCGATTTGGATTATTAATTTTCACAGAATTTATAAAGTTATCCATTGTTTTAGCTCCTATTTTTACATTTTCTAAATAACAGACATGTGGACTCGGCTGTTGAAGCTGATTTATGTAGTCGGAGATGCTTCTTTCTGCCTGTTACATACTTTTGCACAAATCAATTATACCCTTTTTTTTACCCATTTTATGGGTTCAGGGTACAAAAATTATGTAATATTTTAGGCATGCTTTCAAAACAAAGTTTTCTTATATTTTGTAGCCACAGATAACAGAGAGAAGAACAAAGAAGAAGAAATATAACTGTAAATGGTACTCACTGCAAGCAGCATGCACAGCTGAGCGAATATATGCTGCAACACAAAGAGCGGCTTAAAGCTAATTTAGCTCTTAAGTGCAAGCGTTGTATGTATGAGCTCGGGATCTGCTGCTTAGAGGAATAACTGTAATGCTCTTTCCAACATTATGTTTTTACATACAATGGTAAGGGAATTGGTTATGCATTTTAGTTCATATTTAATGTGAACAAAGAAAGTTACTTTTCGTTTCAGTGAATTTTTTAATATTGTTTATATAAAGGATAAGGATAATAACAACGAAAGTTTCTTTTTGGATCAGTGAGTTTGTTAATATTCTGATTTTCGTATTATATATATGTGCATTCATTTCAAATACGTATGCTTATACGTTCATTTAAAATTCGTATATAATGATAAGTTATAAAAAATATTTAATTGCTATGATTTAAATAACGGTCAACGTATTAAAATTTATTTTGTTTTTTTTAAAACAAAATTAATAAGTCGATTTTCGACTTAATAATTGAAGCAACATTATATATAGTTGTCTTCTATTTTGCATATTATCTAATAGTTATATAGACGCTGCTTAAGTGCATTTAAAAATCAAATAAAACTAAGCAGTCTGAATATTCTATTAAATTAATATAAGTTGGTATATTAAATTTTATTGAATTCTATACTTACGTATAGACACTGTAACGTTGTAACAATCGTTTTACAGTGAAGTCAATTGACTCACAGCCAAATTTAAATATGTCTATTGAAGCTTTAGGTATTAGTGGTGTTTTGGTGCCGTATCAGTTGTTGCCATAATTGGTGATGGAGCCTGTCTTTTTAGATCTATTTCCTACCTTTTATTTGGTAGGCAAGGCTTCCATGGCACCATACGCCAAAATATTGTTGAACATGTTGTAACCAACTGGCAAACTTTTGCTTGCTTCAGCATAAACTTAAATGGAGAGTGTTATAGCTCATCTAAACAATATGAGTGATATTATGTCATACTCATATACTTATGGTACTGCATGTGAGCTTCAAGCAGCAGCAGAAATTTTTGCTGTGAATTTCCAAGTTTTTCAAAATGGAAATTTATTACAAGCATTCGGAAATAATATGCATCCTGTTAAAAGATTGCGTGTTACCGGTCCATTAATGAATGGACATTTTGATGTATATATTCCTTTAGAGGAAGTATTAACTCAAGATTCTGATACGTCAAGTGAATGTCCATATAACTGAAAACGTTAAAAATCCTGTTAAAAGACGAAGTCAGTTCACCGGCAAAACAGAAAAAAAGGTAAAAAACGTAGTTGGTCAACCTTTAAAGTCCAAGGACAAGTGTAGTGTCCGACCTTTGCCAAATGAAGAAATGCAGTTTCTTCAAATTTGTTTTGTTGGTGATGATGAAAAGGAAGCTCAACTACGTTGCAAAAATATTTCAAATGTTGATTTAAACGTAGTAAAGGATAGTAGTAGGGAACTGCCGGTTCTGGAACAGGATGTAGCTGTCACTTTTATTACCCCCATTCATAATTTATTACCCCACTTGAGAATCAACAATCCTTTTTTTTACACTTTTATTACCCACTTGAGAATCAGTGATCATAGGATCTGGTTTCAAGTGTGTTCCTGTTTTAAGTGCATTGCCTTGCACACATACAAGCAGGCAACAGTATGCATTGTTTATTGTCAAAAGCAGCAACATAAAAACATTCAAGTGGGTAATATGTAGTGGGTTAAACGAGCAAGCCATAAACATGGATAATAATTATTGGGAAAATCAGTTTTGGCTATTTAACCATTTATTATTAGAGTCATATACAGGCTAAGCCACAGCATGCATTGTTTTTTGTCAAACCAATTATTGTTAGAGTCAAGTGTGCTCCTGTTTTCATACTCGATACCGAAGGTAAAGAGTATATTGGTTTTGTGCAATGTCCGTCATGGTGTCCGTCCGTCTGTCCGTCTGTCCGTCCGTATGTTCGCAACTTTTTCCACACCCTTCAAAGCTAGAGACTTGAAACTTTCCAATTCTCTTTATCTATGGGATAGTAAATTAAAGTGTCAAGATGGGGGTTCTACGATAACTGGGGGGCTGGCAAATCGATAAATTCGATAACTCAAAACCGATAAATCCACATATTTCGTACATCCTTACAGCTAGAACTACCAAATTTGGTAAGCAGATAGCTACTAGCAACCCCCAAAAAACTGCATAAAAAATTTTGGAGCCACGCCCCCCATACCGCCCCCCAGCTCCACCGCAATTTGAAATCAGAAATGGCTATATCTCCCACAGTTTTTGAGCTATAGCCACAAAATTTAGTGCCAAGATAGGTGATGATGACCCCCAAAACTGAATCAAAAGTTTGGATGCCACGCCCATTAATAATGCCCTAGCCGCCCCCATCCACCCCAACGGTTGAGTCGGTTTGATATTAGTACCAACTTGTATGACGAGATTGTTGCCTAGGGTGCACCTCTTGCTATGCTCTTAGCTTGCTCGTCGGATTGGTCGGGGTTCTTGCTACACTCTCATAGGTCATACGGACACACTCGCATAATAATTTAGGTGCACATGTACCGAAAGGGCATACTAAACAAAAATAAGGAAATGTACATGTAAAAATAATCAAAAAGGAACATTAAATCCCCGCAAACCGATCGCCAATCCTGATCCAACAAACTATTGGTGTGGGGTTCTCGGATCTTATTGAGTCCCCTTTAACTTCTCTACCCACCCTACCTATGCGGCACCACGATGGAGTTTGTGTCGCCCTTATCGAGAAAAACTCTCTAATTATCGTATGCCATCATTTCGACCATGCTGTACTCCGGACTGAATAAATAACTAAACAATCATTTCAAATCAATTAAATTCAACAATATATTTCATTATTCAAAACTCCCTGTATTCTTGTATAACTTTCTTTCATTATAATCTTCATATGTACTAAAGTCTAAAAATATATATATATAGATAAATATAAAAATATTCCTAACCAAGAATGGACTGTATAGCGGTTTGGTTTTAGAAAATTCTTAAATTGCAAAATTATTAAGGGCTAGGTATGTAAATAATCATAATATAGAAACAAGCATTTTTCTTGTTATTAAAACTCACGAAACTCCAAATTCGTTGACATGACTTACTCCTTGCACGATCGTTGAGCTCAAGATGGTGTGTAGGTAGTTCTGTATAGGAATAAATTGAATAAGTAACTATTTACATACATAAACCAAAATTTATAGCAACCATCCGATATATATGTTCATTTCTGAATTAGTTCACAAACATCATTATTTTTACTTATAATTTATAAATACTTCATTTAACGATTCATCTTGGAATTTACTCATAATTTACAATTAATACATCTAATAATTCACTACCAATTTAACTTTTAATCGTACATTTAATTTTAACAATTTTTAGAAGTTTAATTGAAAATCAAAACAAAGACAGTTTGAAAGGAACTGTACTATTATTACATATATGCGAAGGCCATGCACAAAAGCTTTCAAAACTATCCGCTAAACTCACTCAAAAGCGCGAGTGATATGCATGTGTAAAACATTCACACTGTTACATGCGCTCTCGCTATACTCTTTCTTTTCAACGATCGGGCTTATACGACTTTATATGTCACGGGTAACACGGAACATATTGAGGTTAAATTTGAACTTATATAAGCCCCGATCGATTGGATTATTAAAGAACCACTAACTTTATATTCTTTCACTAAGTCGTGGTGAACACTGTATCGGTGGTCGTTGAGTTACACTTTTGTACTTTTGACCTCTACGGCCACCTGTTAAATAACCCCAAAGTTATCCGACTTCGTTTCTGCGGAAACTGTTGCTCCATATGTAGAAGTTTGCCTTGTTTTACTTCTGGACTTCAAACAAAAGACTTATTTCCAGGTGGAGAAGGTGTTGCGGGTCGAACCCCTGCCCGAAAAGCCAGTGAATTTTCCCCCGCGAGACTTCTGTTTCACACCAGGCACTATATTTATTTAAATATATTTGTCACTTGCAACACTTTTTATTCAAATAAATACTTATTTACCTGGCTTTCCTTATTATTTTAAGACGAAAAGACTTAATCGCAAATTTTATCTTTATAAATTATTATTATGCGCATAACCTCTCAATATATGTAGTTAGTTTAACCGCGTGTTAAATTCGCTTCTTGAACGATGCGATCTCCATGAGGTTTCTTTGGTACTAATCCCTAACCTCGAGGTTCAATGCCTCTAAAGCTAAGTACTTGCTGCCAAATATTCTGCATAAAGCAGACGAACCAACAAACCTAGCACCTTATTGTTCTCTCGGTAGCTCACTAAGCTTTACTGTTACTGAGAGAGATTATCCGGGACATCAATGTGACCCATTTTTAGCGGAGACACCCACCTTTGTTTTTAAATAGATCCAAACTACAGTGGTGTCCAAAATATTGTAACTTCTGCCACTACAGCACAGTTGAAGGAGAATAGGTATGCTATGATGACTTCGACTGAAAAAAAGGCAGACATTATGTTTGGATTTGAATGTCCTTGAGATGGTAAACTCCTAAGTTTTTCCCTTTTTCATCTGCTAATTGATAATAAGATGAACCTACTCGGTTAGTAACTATGGCCGGTTGAAATGTTGGTGCCAATTTTGCACTAAACTTTTTGGTTGCGTTACTCTGACAGAATTTACGTGCATAGACCCTATCATTTACTTTAAGTTGGATACTACGTGTACGCAAATTATATGTTCTAGCACTTCTTTCATGTGACTCTTTGATTTTCTGCTTGGCCACTTGTCGTATGACTTGTATGGCGTTGGGATCACCAATTCTGGTGTCATCTGATAACAAGTTTAACCGCCGCAATAATTTATAGTCCTGGCCATTTAAAATCATGTTTTGACCAAAGGCCAGAAAATAAGGTGAAAATCCAGTACTTTGGTGAACACTCGTTCTTAACGCCGCGCTAATATCTGGTAACTTAACATCCCAGTTGGTATGGTCCTTTCCTATGTACGCTCTTATAGCGGCTAATAAGGATCTGTTTAATCGCTCGCTAGCATTAGCCTGCGGTGAGTAAATAGCTGTGCACACATGAGATACTCCAAACTTCGTTAGGAATGCTTTAAACGCACCGCACACGAATTGGGAACCATTATCGGTTAGAATGGTTTCGGGTACCCCAAACGTACAAAATAAATTGTTTTCCAGATACTGGCAAATTTTATTTGAAGTAAAACGCTTTAGCGGACATAGGAAATGAAATTTAGTATTGTGGTCTACTACCACTATCAGTCCTATGTTTCCACTTTTGGAGCGAGGGTATGGCCCCAAAAGATCCATGTAAAGCTTTTGAAACGGCCGTTCTGAAACCATTGGTCTACCCATAGGCGGTTTCAACACTACATTCGGACTTTTAGTCTGCCGACAAATTACACATTGGGAAACTAACTCCCTTATCTGCTTCGTCATCTGTGGCCAGAACAAATATCGCTTAATCTTTTCTAAGGTTTTAGCTATGCCACTGTGCGCAGCATTTGGCGGATCGTGAGCTCTTGCGATCACGTCTGCTGTGAGTCCCGAAGGTACCCAAAGTTTCCAAGACGGTGCATCTTCAATTTCACCATTTGAAGATGGAATTAGCCGTTTATAGACTAGATTATCTCTTATATGTAAATCAGGTAGCTTTTCTTTGTTAGACCGTATTTGTTCTAACAAGTCCACATACTCGTGTGATTTAAACTCTGGAGACGAAAGATCAATAATGGGACCGTGTTCATTAAGTTCTGAGACACTTGGATCATTTTGACGTGATAATGCATCAGCCACCACATTTTCTGAACCTTTACGGTGTGTAATCTCAAAATCAAATCCTTGCAATTTGATCGCCCAACGAGCCAATCGCCCTGCTAAGTCTTTTTGCCTCATAAGCCACTGTAGTGAGGCATGATCAGTCACAACAGCAAATTCTTGCCCTTCTATATAGGGTCTAAATTTTTTAATGCCCCTTATTACCGCTAAACACTCTAATTCCGTAGTTGAATAGTTTCTCTGAGCCTTTGAGAGTTTTTCGGACATAAAGGCTATGGGTAACTCGTCTCCTTCGTCGTTTATTTGTGATAAGACACATCCTAAACCAAATGTGCTCGCGTCACAGACTAAAAGAAACGGTCTGGTAAAATCTGGTGTGGAAAGAATCGGTGTAGACGTTAGGTAAGATTTAAGTTGCTGAAATGCTTTTTCAGCGGATTCATTCCAAGTAAGTGGTTGATGTTTCTTCAACAGATCAGTCAAAGGAATACATACCGTGGCATAATTAGTGATAAATCGACGATACCACCCTGCTAGTCCTAAAAATCGTCTCACCTGTTTCACTGTCTTTGGTACAGGAAAATCGACGATCGCTTGTATCTTATAGGGGTCTGTTTTTAACTGACCGTATCCAATTATATAACCTAAATACTTTATTTCCTGCATGCAAAAGTTTGATTTGGCAATGTTGATAGTCAAGTTAGCTTTTCTCAAATGAACAGACACTTCTTGCAGCAGCAACATGTGAGACTCGAAATCTTCTGACAAGATCAGCAGATCATCTAAGTAGACAAATACTCGAGTTCTAAGGCTGGCTGGTATTACCTGGTCCATGAGCCTACAAAGCGTTTGTGCTGCGTTCGTTAGACCGAACGGCATTACTTTATACTGGTACAGAGGTCTATTTGGAACAGTGAAGGATGTATACTGACGTGAACTTTCTTCTAATGGTATCTGCCAATAAGCATGCTTCATGTCTAGCCCTGTTATGTACTTAGCTGGTGGAAGTCGACTAAGGATACCGTCGATATGAGGTAAGGGGTAGGCATCTTTACGTGTGTGTTTATTTATTTCCCTTGAATCCAGACAAAGTCGATTTTTGGTTCCCTTCTTAACCAACACGCAATTACTGCTCCAAGCACTATTAGATTCTTCTATTACATCTAACGCTAACATCTTTTCAACCTCTTCAAACATTACTTTCTCTTTAGCTGGCGAGATAGGCCAGTAGCGTTGCTTAATCGGTTTAACGTTTTCCATCTCTATTGAATGCTGGATAACTTTAGTCCGTCCCAGCCCTTCAAGTTCAAAAGACGCAAACATTTTAATAACTGCATCTAATCTCATTTTCTCTACTTCGTTTAGAATATGAATTTTTGGGGATTCTTTAGATTTTTCAGTATGGCCCACATCCAACTCATTAACTATTGGCTCATTAAAATTTAGCACTCCTTTTAAAAGGCCGAATATTTTCCAGAAATCAATACCTAGGTATACATCTTGTTTGAGGTCTGGAATTACGAAGAATTCGATGTCGTGTACCATCTTACGGAACTGAATAGGAACTATTAACTTCGCTACCACTGAACAAGCCCCATGGTTAGCGGTTCTTATTCTCCCTGAGCATTTGTGCCCATTTGGATGCGAAGCAAGAGACTTAGCCGCTTCGCCTCCAATACAGCTGACCGTAGCTCCCGAGTCTAACAATGCTCTGAAGTTTTGACCTTCGATGCTTACATCTGTGTATAAACGGTCATCTGAGTCCATTAAAATAGTTTCTATAAGTTTTTTCCTAACTTGTTTTATTTTCTTCCAAAACTCTCTCATACGCAATGTGGATCGCTTTGGCCGTAATACTAGTTCTGCTGATTCCTCAAAATTAAGTTTCAAATCAGAATTATCTGTTTGACATTGAACATCTGTTTTAATTTTATTTATAGCCGTGTTATAATTTGGGAAGTCTGAGTGTAAGTCGTTCTCGGTATCTCGAGTCGACTCGTTGTTATTTACAGATTTTAGTGGGAGATCGGATTCGGATGCGTCAAGACGGGATTGGCCTGCGCATCCCTCTGTCGGTTTTCCGAAGGCTTACATTTACTACATTTGGGCTTATAAATATTCTTAGTGCCACACCCGTAGCAAAATATATGTCTTTCTTCTATACAATCCTCCCAACGGTGGCCGGTTTTATCGCAATTCCAACATACTAGTCGGCTGCGACGTATCTCTGAGATACTTTCATCTTCCAGTTCCTCGCCTTCACTAATAATTTCAGAAACGTTTTGCCTACTGAATTTTGACTTCGCCTGATATGTACTAGATAAAAAGCTTTCGTGTTTTCTTACTTCATCTCTTAATTCACTCATGTTTTGAATTTTTAAATGAAGAAGTTCATACCGAAGCGCATTTTTGGCGTTTCGCTTCAAAAGCCCAACTAATTTAGCTTCACTAATCTGATGTGACAATCTTGATACAATTTCTTCAACTGCCGTCTGATAATCGTCAAAGGATTCGTTGTCTCTTTGGTGGCGCTTCCTTATCAATTCCCATATATCAAAATCATCTTTGTAGTCATCAAAGCGTTGCCGAAAATCAACACAAAATGATTGCCAAGAGAATTGGGGACTTTTCCTGTGAAAGTTCCAAAACCAATCCGAAGCTTTGCCTACAAACAGCAAATGTAGATTGTCACACAGTAATTGATAATCGCTATTTAGCGTTTGTGTTGTAAGTGAGCGAATCCGATACAAAAACGATTCTACCGACATTGAGTCTTTGGAACCATCGAATTTGATTCGCCAGCTTAACAAGATATTAGCAGCTTTCTCTGGAGCGACTATGCCGGACGAAAGGTTGCTTCTTGGACTTGTTACTACAGGATTATGGAGATTTACTGGTGGCTCTATAAACCGTTCATTTGAACTACTTGGTCTATTTGAATTAATCTGTAGCTGAGTAAATTGTGATTGCATAGTTTGCTCAATGGACGACTTGATGAAGTCTCTGAGAGTATTCATCATGTCTTTCTGTTGTTGTTGAACGACAGTTTGAATGTAGCTGGCTACTTCCACACTGTGTTCGTTGTTCAGAGACGTATTTCCCTGACTCCCGAATGATAAAAGACTATGGGACTGATTTCGATTTAAATTACTTTGAAATCTAGTTTGCATACCTCGCTTAGGCGTTGCTCCCCTTCCTCTGGTTGGTTTCTTTACTCTGCGGCTAGTTCCTTGATTGTTATTGGGAACTTCTAGGTCTTGTGGTCTTAAGGTTTCTGCAATTGCACTGGTGCTTGGTCCTATCAGCATTTCAGCTGCTACAGTGTTCCCCTCATTACTCAATTCACCTACCTCACAGTCAGCTTTGCAAACTGGACAGACGCGAATGGTTCTTAATTGTTCTCGGATACAAATATCGTGGAACTTATGTGCACAACGCGTTGTTGCAGAAAGTTGATCCCGTCTAATATCCTGATGACAGATGCCACAAAAGGTATTTTCCTTATCTATAGCTCTGACTATATTTTCGGTGCTGCGGTGCACTGACATGTTGTACAAAATTTATTTTAACTCTTGTTAACTAAATAAATAAATGTTTAATAATTCTCTAATAATATTAATTCTTGAAAACTGATAATAAAAAAAAACTAAATAATTAATAAATCTTTATTAATATTACTGTCCTTTTCCAGCATGATCTCAAATGGCGTACTTTCCAATAGTTTCTAGTCGGATTGGCAAATCTCTGAGCTTTATTTATTCTATTGTCAGTTTACAGAAGAATCGATTCCGAGTTTGGACATTCTTTACCTAATTAAGTACAAGACTGTAATTCCAAACTACGAATATCACCCTTTATGAACTAAGTCTGGCGCAAAAATTCTCTAAATAAATTTCAAAGAATATTTCGTGAATATATTTTGGTCGGTTCAACCGAACTACGAATTGATAACCGCTATTCCAAACTAACATCACCTGTTTTCCTTGTTTATTGAGTATTGTGCCTGAGGTTATTAGAATATACTGCTTGACTGCTTCCTTTATCCCTAAGAGTCGAAGGATTATAAGTAGGTCGATCTATGCAATGTTGTGCATAATAATCGCATAATCCAGACGTAACTTCCTCTGTTCTCCTAACTATAAAAGGCATTCAAGACAATATATATTTTAAATACTATATTTTTGGATGGAATGATAAGCTGTGGTGGAAACTAGATCAGAAGTGAGATAGTAAATTCTTCTGTCTGGCCCCACACGTTCGGGCGCCAATTATGTTATGTGCAGGTTGAGTCGGTTTGATATTAGTACCAACTTGTATGACGAGATTGTTGCCTAGGGTGCACCTCTTGCTATGCTCTTAGCTTGCTCGTCGGATTGGTCGGGGTTCTTGCTACACTCTCATAGGTCATACGGACACACTCGCATAATAATTTAGGTGCACATGTACCGAAAGGGCATACTAAACAAAAATAAGGAAATGTACATGTAAAAATAATCAAAAAGGAACATTAAATCCCCGCAAACCGATCGCCAATCCTGATCCAACAAACTATTGGTGTGGGGTTCTCGGATCTTATTGAGTCCCCTTTAACTTCTCTACCCACCCTACCTATGCGGCACCACGATGGAGTTTGTGTCGCCCTTATCGAGAAAACTCTCTAATTATCGTATGCCATCATTTCGACCATGCTGTACTCCGGACTGAATAAATAACTAAACAATCATTTCAAATCAATTAAATTCAACAATATATTTCATTATTCAAAACTCCCTGTATTCTTGTATAACTTTCTTTCATTATAATCTTCATATGTACTAAAGTCTAAAAATATATATATATAGATAAATATAAAAATATTCCTAACCAAGAATGGACTGTATAGCGGTTTGGTTTTAGAAAATTCTTAAATTGCAAAATTATTAAGGGCTAGGTATGTAAATAATCATAATATAGAAACAAGCATTTTTCTTGTTATTAAAACTCACGAAACTCCAAATTCGTTGACATGACTTACTCCTTGCACGATCGTTGAGCTCAAGATGGTGTGTAGGTAGTTCTGTATAGGAATAAATTGAATAAGTAACTATTTACATACATAAACCAAAATTTATAGCAACCATCCGATATATATGTTCATTTCTGAATTAGTTCACAAACATCATTATTTTTACTTATAATTTATAAATACTTCATTTAACGATTCATCTTGGAATTTACTCATAATTTACAATTAATACATCTAATAATTCACTACCAATTTAACTTTTAATCGTACATTTAATTTTAACAATTTTTAGAAGTTTAATTGAAAATCAAAACAAAGACAGTTTGAAAGGAACTGTACTATTATTACATATATGCGAAGGCCATGCACAAAAGCTTTCAAAACTATCCGCTAAACTCACTCAAAAGCGCGAGTGATATGCATGTGTAAAACATTCACACTGTTACATGCGCTCTCGCTATACTCTTTCTTTTCAACGATCGGGCTTATACGACTTTATATGTCACGGGTAACACGGAACATATTGAGGTTAAATTTGAACTTATATAAGCCCCGATCGATTGGATTATTAAAGAACCACTAACTTTATATTCTTTCACTAAGTCGTGGTGAACACTGTATCGGTGGTCGTTGAGTTACACTTTTGTACTTTTGACCTCTACGGCCACCTGTTAAATAACCCCAAAGTTATCCGACTTCGTTTCTGCGGAAACTGTTGCTCCATATGTAGAAGTTTGCCTTGTTTTACTTCTGGACTTCAAACAAAAAGACTTATTTCCAGGTGGAGAAGGTGTTGCGGGTCGAACCCCTGCCCGAAAAGCCAGTGAATTTTCCCCCGCGAGACTTCTGTTTCACACCAGGCACTATATTTATTTAAATATATTTGTCACTTGCAACACTTTTTATTCAAATAAATACTTATTTACCTGGCTTTCCTTATTATTTTAAGACGAAAAGACTTAATCGCAAATTTTATCTTTATAAATTATTATTATGCGCATAACCTCTCAATATATGTAGTTAGTTTAACCGCGTGTTAAATTCGCTTCTTGAACGATGCGATCTCCATGAGGTTTCTTTGGTACTAATCCCTAACCTCGAGGTTCAATGCCTCTAAAGCTAAGTACTTGCTGCCAAATATTCTGCATAAAGCAGACGAACCAACAAACCTAGCACCTTATTGTTCTCTCGGTAGCTCACTAAGCTTTACTGTTACTGAGAGAGATTATCCGGGACATCAATGTGACCCATTTTTAGCGGAGACACCCACCTTTGTTTTTAAATAGATCCAAACTACAGTGGTGTCCAAAATATTGTAACTTCTGCCACTACACAAGATAGGTGATGATGACCCCCAAAAAACTGCATCAAATGTTTGGATACCACGCCTACCGACACTGCCCTAGCCGCCCCCATCCACCCCAACGCTTCGTCAAAAACGGGAATACGTGTATCTTCGAGAGTAGTGGAGCTAGAACCACCAAATTTGGTAGGAAGATAGCTGGCAACGACCTCCAAAAATCGGAATCAAATTTTTGGAGCCACGCCCACCCATGTCGCCCCCCTGTCCACACCTTTTACAAACTTTTAGCTAGAGTCACCAAATTTGGTATGAAGACAGCAATTGACATCCCACATAGATCTGCAGCAAAATTTTGGATGCCACGCCCACCCATACCGCCCCCAGCCACCCTTTCCCCACTTTGTACAAATTTCGAGCTAGAGTCACCAAATTTGGTATGAAGATAGCAATTGACATTCCACAAAGATCTGCATCTCAAATTTGGATGCCACGCCCACACATATCGACCCCAGCTCCCAGCCCCCTCTCCCATCGTTTTACAAATTTCGAGCTACAGTCATCAAATTTGGTATGAAGATAGCAATTAACATTCCACAAAGATCTGCAGCAAAAATTGGGATGCCACGCCCGCCCATACCACCCCCAGCCTCCTTTCCCCACTTTTTACAAATTTCGAGCTAGAGTCACCAAATTTGGTATGAAGATAGCAATTGACATTCCACAAAGATGTGCATCAAATATCTGGATGCCACGCCCACCCATACCGCCTCCAGCCCCCCCTTTCCCAACAAACTTACAAACTTTGAGCTAAAGTCATCAAATTTGTAAGGAAGATAGCTGGTGGCATGGCCCCATCTGCATCGGAAAATTTTTTAGGCAGTGTACACCCCTGCCGCATCCGTACCCCTCAGCAGTCAGGCCTCTTTTTACCGGTTTTAATACTGGTATCGAGTATGCCGCAGTCGGTTGCGTCCGACTGCAACGTTTCCATTTGTTTTATATGATTTAGTTTGCTGAAATTTATATTATACTTTGTAATTTCGTTATTCGTTAACTACCTGCTTGGAAATGTAAAATGTTATACTTTTCGTTTAGGCTGCGACAATCCATTGTCCTAGTAAGTGTTAACTATTTTATCTTTATAGATCATTTGAATTTTTATCTGTTGGTCGTAATATAAATTTTCTTGGTATATGCTGTTCTCGTATTTGTCAATTGCATTTACATAATTGATTTTCGATTGCTATTCTATCTGACTTAATTATGTGTTCCATATATCTAATTGTGTCATTAAAATAAGTGTTTATGTAAACCTGTTTATTTAGTGATTCGTCCGTTTCTTGAATTTTTTCTTTAAAGTTGATAGATGTGTTTCTATTATTTTTCTGTCTTCTTCGTCCATTGTTCCGAACAGCCATTTTGCTGCGCTACCTACTGCATTAACCAGTCTTCTTTTTGTACGAGTCCGATTGCCGTATAATGTGTTTAATTTATGTCTAGCCTCTGTTACTTGTAATTGTAGTATATGTTTGTTATCGTTGTTAATCATTTCTATGTTTTTCTCTATATTGTTCAAAATATTGTCAATGTCTTTTAAGTTTATTATATGTATTATTATGTCTGTTGCTATAACTATGTCTTGTTGTTTCATCGGTATTTGTGCGTAACCGTCTTCGTCAAGTATTTGTTGCGTCGTCAGTGTTCCTGATATTGTTGTCGTCATCATTAGTATTAGCATCGTCATCATTAGTGTTTTCTGTAAATTTATAGGCTCGTTTTATATTTTAGGGGTCAACACCTTTAAGTTTTGCTTTTTTAAATTTCGCCATTTCCTTGTGTCTGACTGCTTTATAGTTTTTTATGAATCCCTCTTTTCGATAACTCTCGTTTCTATATTTTCTCTGATTATCTCCACTTCTACTTTATTATTTTGGGCTTCATTCGGTGTACATTTAATAGTAGAGTGATATCTGTCGTTATAATTTCTTACTGCTCTTTGCAACATCTGTTTCACTGAAATCTTTCCTGCTTCTGTCTTGTATATTATTCTGAATTTTTCTACTAATGAATTGTGTAATCTCTCTACATCTGCATTACCCGTGTGACTGTTTGGTTTAGTCAAATGTAATTCAATGTTTTCTTGATTTAACAGTTCTTTCATTCTAATTGGATTGAACTCATTATCAGCTACAATCTTTTTTGGTTTTCCTATTTTTGTAAAATGTTCCTCTAACTGTTCGATTATTGTCGTATGGTTTCTGTCGTTTAAAAGGTATACTGCTGCGAATTTGGAAAATTTATCTATTATCGTCAGAAAATGTGTATATTTTACTACATACGTGTCTATATGTATAACCTGATTTTTTTCCGTTGGAGTTTCTGTTTTACTGAATTTATTTTTTACCGGGGTTCTATCGTACTTTATTTCCTTACAAAAGTCGCATTGGTTAATGACCACCTGTATTAATTCTAACAGTTTTGGGTAATAAATTTTATTCTTCATTTGGTTATAGGTTTCCTGAATACCTGAATGCATACTCTCTCTTACATGGTAAAACGATATTTGTTTCACTGCTTCAGTTTCGTGTTCAATGTCTTGTGCCCTAAACGTGCATTTAATGAATTCTAATTGCTTGTCATTTGAGTATAGTTGAATTTATTTCCCCTGTACTATATTGTATTTGTGGTAGGATAATTCTGAGAAAATGCCTATTTTTCCTTTTTTTTATATATCTTACGAAAATCTCTTCCATATTCGGGAAGTCGTATTCTGCTATGAAAATTATTCTTTTCCCATGAATTATTTTCAATTCTTCTGTTTTTTCGTTTGTGATCACTATCTGTGTTTTGTATTTGTTTACTATCTCTTCTTTTATTCAAAAATTGTATCTATAAATCTGTATATAAATCTTGTAAATTTTCCTCTGCTGAATGAACTGTCGCTATTGATGTGTCGTCTTCTACGTTTGCTATTATATTTATGTCTGATATATTGTCATTAATGTCATATTCTTCTTCCTTATTATTGCTGTCACATTCATAATCATTTTTTTCTAACCTACTTAGGTAATCGGCTACTCTATTTTCTTTTCCTTTTAAGTAATCTATTTCAAATTGATATTCTCCTAGTTTCAATAACCACCTTTGATGTCTGGGTGAAATGTCTTTCCCTTTAAACTTTGAATGTTAAAATTTTATTGGTTGATGGTCGGTTAATATTTTAAACTTTCTTCCATACTAGTAAGGTCTGAAGTAGTTTACACTCCAATGTATTGCCAAAAACTCCTTATCTGTGGCTGAATAATTTCTCTCGTGTTTGTTTAGCATTCCTGATG
Source organism: Scaptomyza montana (assembly GCA_018904305.1). Lineage (NCBI taxonomy): Eukaryota > Metazoa > Arthropoda > Insecta > Diptera > Drosophilidae > Scaptomyza > Scaptomyza montana. Next base: position 145,163 of record JAEIGR010000024.1, on the reverse strand, counting down.
CGAAACAAATTGGATGCCCTTCTTGGGAGAATTTGATGCGTCGGTCGTAAGTGTGAATGTTTTTTCAAAATTTGGGTATCTTAATATTGGGTGTGAGCTGATGAGATTTTTAAGTTTTTCGAATGCTTCGATGTAAGTTGGATCTTTTGTATTTACTTTTGCGTCTTTCTTGAGGTATTTTGTCATTGGTTGTGCTACTTTAGCGTAGTCTTTAATAAATTTTCTGTAATATCCTGTTATGCCTAGGAATTTTTGAATTTGTTTTACTGTTTTTGGTAATAATAACTTCTCTATTACAATTATTTTGTTAGGGTTTGGCTTGGTACCTTCATTTGTTAAAATGTGTCCTAAAAATTCTGTTTCTCTTCTCATAAAAATACACTTGTCAATTTGTATTTTTAAATTTTTTTTCTCTAAAATTTTAAATATTTCTTTAATAGATTGAATATGTTCTTAAGGCCTGTACGCATGAGCCCCGTACAGCTCCCGTACAGTATACATGAGTTTTACGGCTGTAACGACAAGTGTTGAAAAATTCACATATTGTGGCGGTAGGCTAGTTGTTTTTTGTAAATAAATCAGAAATGCAACTCTGTTTTGTACACTTGATTTCAAAATAATGATTCGCGCGCTACTTTTGTGTTTGAGTACAGCTTACGCCCTGCTCTTTAATAATCTATACCCTGCCATAGATCAGTGGCAGTACAATCCAGTTTATATGTTATTTAAATTGTATCTTATTAATTAATAAATATATTTTTATTCATTACTTCTTGTGCAGCATTGACTGCCAAAACAATAAGTATGGCTCTATTGGAGCCTGAATTAGGTCAACTTTGTTAATATTATCCGAAAAATGTATAAGCCGGCTCTTGCCCGACATGTTGTTGCATTTTTTACAACCGTAAATAGCTGCTGAAAGCTATTTACTGCCCGTAGCTTTTTAACATAACATTTTAACATTTTCATTATTCAACACTACCGTACCAGCAGTAGCTAACAGAACTGCAGACCTTAAATGTACGTACTGTACTGAAGCTGTACGGGACCATTTTTTTTATATGAAGTTTTTGCTGTACGGGAGCTGTACAGGAGTCTGCGTAAAGGCCTTTACAACGATGTGCTAAAAATAAGTATATCGTCTAAATATACCACACACTTTTTGTTAATGTGATCTCTTAAAATTTCATTCATAAGCCTTTGAAACGTGGCAGGTGCGTTTTTTAGACCAAAAGTCATTCTTATACAGGGGTGTGCCAGCCATCAAAACCAACCGAATTCCAACCTAAAACCAACCTCGAGCTGGTTTTAGGTGTGCCAGAGCAGAGTTCGAGATGGTTTTGAAATCTCAACAAATTTGGTCAGAGATTTGGTTAGTTTAAGCAATATTAAATGTCTAATGCATAACAAGTGTTACTTTTTCGGAAGGTAATTTTAAGCTTAATTGCATATTGCATATACATTCGAATTTTATAAATATTTTAATTCATGATTTTCGATATTAATAAATCTCTAACAAATCTCTAAGACTATTTGCCGTTCCATGTAAGCGTGCAAAACCGTCCCTAACAAGAGAGGTGCCACCTTGTTCGTTTAACAAAAACTATTATTCGGAGTCTTTAAAAGGTCAATTTAAAAGACACTTATTTGTGGCAAATAAACATAAAATAATCGCACTTTTAGGTAACAAAATTGCATGGTTGAGCAGTGGAGAGTTTGTTGTAAATTTAACAAAGTTATTGCAGCAAACCTTTTTTTTAAGGTGGCAGCTTTTGGCGGTGTTTGTTAGGTGTGTGAATGTCTACAGTAAGAAGAAGAATTTAATTTATGGCAAGTCATTGTGCCGCCAAAATGTAAGTTGAATTAAAATTGCATTTAATTCTTTGCATTGCATTTATTTTATTTTTTTTTAGTTTTGAATGAATCTGTAACAAATCTCTAAGACTATTTTCACGAAAATACGCATAACAGCTGTTCAAGCAAGCTATCACGGCAGGGCTGTCAAGCAACATTAGTTACTTGGGGGCAAAATAATTAAATATGTATTTTATATAAGAATTACAAGAGATAAGACCTAACATATTTTTATTTTACTATTTATTAAATTTAACACTAATGCCCTGTGGCCAACCTTGAAAACAATGACTAAAATAGCAAATACATTTTAGGCAATTTTTCTTTTTCAAAGGTAGCAACTCTTTTTGGCCATTTTCGTTTTACGTATTTGCTTCGAAAAATTTTACCGAAAATTGAAATCTCCCTAACTTCTGGCACACCTACGGTTTTGTTTTAGAGATTTGAAAACCTGCTCGAGCCAAAATCTCTAGAGATTTCTGGCACACCCCTGATAAATTCGTATAACCCGTGTGGCGTTACGAATGCCGTTTTCTTTCTATCTTCTTCCCTTACTAAAATCTGATGGTAGCCCTTAGCTAAATCTATTATCGTGAAGTATTGTGCTCTTCCGAGTTTGTCAAGAATTGATTCGATATTGGGAATAGGACATTTATCGTCAATAGTTACTTCGTTTAACTTTCTGTAATCTACTACTATTCGAAATTTTTTCTTTCCTGAATTGTCTAATTTCTTTTGTATTACTATTAGTGGGCTTGAATACCTTGAGTTGCTGTTTCTAATTATTCCTTGTTCTTCCATTTCTTTTATCTGTCTTCTAACTTCTTCCTCATGTTGAGGTGGGTATCTATATAATTTTGAATTTAGTTGCTCATCTGTAGTCGTCCGTATTTCATGTTCGATCTCGGTTGTGCTAGTCAATTGTTCCCCTTCTTTAAAGAATAGTTTACTGTTTCGATTAACTATTTTTTTAACTTCTTTAAGTTCTTCTGCATTTAAATGTCCCAATTCCAAGCTATCAAATTTTTCGCGTTATTACATTCGAGTGTACAAATTTCTTCGTTTCGGTATGAATTATTTATTATAATATTTTCTTTATTATTCAAAGTTAAGATTTTCTTTTCAATGTTGATGAACGCGTTCAAAAAGTTTAAAAGATCTATTCCTATTATAAAATTGTATTTTCTTTCTTTTAACGGGGCCAACTTCCAGCGTACCCTAGCGTTATTTGGTAAATTAAATTCCCTAGGTGCATTTGTATGTATTTCGTACTCTATTGTATCTCTGCCGTTTATTGTGCTGTAATGTAAGGGTATGTTTAATTTTATTTTTCTGTAACAGTTTATTTGATTATTCACTAAACTTAATGTGGCACCTGTATCTATTAATGCTACATATTTCTGTCCTTCAATGTTAAGTTCCATTAATGGTAGGCATTCCGAGGCTGCTTCGTAAAAAAAACAGAATTGTTTACCTCTGCCTCTTCGTAATAGTCTCCCTGATTCAGGTCGTTCTGTTCGTTTGAGTTGTTGTCGTTTTCATGGTAATTGTTATCATACGATTCATTGTGGCATGTGTTGTTACTCCTATTTCGTTCTGCTTCTACATTGTCTACTTCCATAGGTTCTGGGTTTCAGACCTATATTGTCTTGTTTGTTGTGAGTTCGTTTGTTGATTATTCTGGTAATTCCTACTCTGTCCCGAGTTGTTACTTCTTATATTCTGTCTGTATTGTCCAGAGTTATTGTTTTTATAAATCTGCTGATGGTTCCTATTATTTTGGTTTAAATTCTGATTTGCGTTAAACTGCTGGTTGACTTGTTGATCGTATTGTTGATTCGTATTTTTATTTTGATAATTATTCTTATGATTTTGCTGTTGTGGCGTTTGGGTTATTGCTATTGTTATTAACCCCTTGGTTTCTATTGTATGGATCCTGCTTCCGTATTATTTCTGTTGGGTCTTGGTTTTTATACTCGATACCGAAGGTAAAGAGTACATTGGGTTTGTGCAATGTCCGTCATGGTGTCCGTCCGTCTGTCCGTCTGTCCGTCCGTATGTTCGCAACTTTTTTCCACACCCTTCAAGCTAAAGACTTGAAACTTTCCAATTCGCTTTATCTATGGGATAGTAAATTAAATTGTCAAGATGGGGGTTCTACGATAACTGGGGGGCTGGCAAATCGATAAATTCGATAACTCAAAACCGATAAATCCACATATTTAACACATCCTTAAAGCTAGAACTATCAAATTCGGTAAGCAGATAGCTACTAGCAACCCCCAAAAAACTGCATCAAAAATTTTGGAGCCACGCCTCCCCCTCTCCGCCCCAGCCCCACCGCAATTTGTAATCAGAAATGGCTATATCTCCCACAGCTTTTGAGCTAGAGCCACCAAATTTAGTGCCAAGATAGGTGATGATGACCCCCAAAAACTGCATCAAAAGTTTGGATGCCACGCCCACCGATTCCGGCCTAGTCCGCCCCCATCCACCCCAACGCTTCGTCAAAAACGAGAATGCGTGTATCTTCCAGAGTTGTAAGCTAGAGCCTCCTCAAATTTGGTAGGAAGATAGCTGCTTCAAAGTTTTGGAGCCACGCCCACCCATTTCCGCCCCTTCCACCTACCCTTTTACAAACTTTTAGTTAGAGTCACCAAATTTGGTATGAAGATAGCAATTGACATCCCACATAGATCTGCATCAAAAATTTGGATGCCACACCCACCCATACCGCCCCCAGCCCCCCTTTTCCCAATTTCGAAAATTTTCGAGCTAGAGTCACCAAATTTGGTATGAAGATAGCAATTAACATTCCAGAAAGATCTGCATCATAAATTTGGATGCCACGCCCACCCATACCACCCCCAGCCCCCAGCCCCCTCTCCGCTCTTTTTACAAACTTCGAGCTACAGTCACCAAATTTGGTATGAAGATAGCAATTGACATGTTACAAAGATCTGCATCAAAAATTTGGATGCCACGCCCACCCATAAGTTCCCAGCCCCCTTTCCCCACATTTTACTAACTTTGAGCTAGAGTCACCAAATTTGGTATGAATACAGCCATTGACATTCCACAAAGATCTGCATCACAAATCTGGATGCCACGCCCACCCATACCGCCCCCCGCCCCACTTTTTTCCACACCTCTTACAAACTTTTAGCTTAGAGTCACGCAAATTTGTAAGGAAGACTTCTGGCATCCTCCATCTGCATCGGAAAATCTTTTAGGCAGTGTACACCTCCGCCATCCGTACCCCTTTGCAATCAGGCCTCTTTTTACCGGTCGGTTTAATACTGGTATCGAGTATGACGCAGTCGGTTGCGTCCGACTGCAACGTTTGCACTTGTTTGTATTAAAATCTGATGCAACTATTTTCGTACCTAGGTAACATCATTATTCTTAATATTCTGTTTAGATCCTTTTCTTCGTATATTTTATCTAGTAATGTCCCTTGCGTCATCTCTTTAGCTGCATTAACTAACAAACTCTCTACATTGCTTAAATCTATAAAATTATCATTTTTATGGTATACAATAAGCTCGTCTGTCTTATATTTAATATTTTGCAGTTCTACTGCTAGCTCGCTTACCAAGTTAACCTTCAGATCGCATATTCTCCTGTATATGTGGTGTGGTTCTGTGTCCGGCCGGTACCGTAGTTTTAACGTTGCTTTTAATAATTCCCAAATGTCCGGTTCCGGTACGTTGATGATGACATCCTTGGCTTGTCCTTGGATGGTTTTGTAGAATATCGTCCGGGTTGCCTCTCGCTTCATTGATATATCTCCTGTCCCCGTAAACGTTGCTAGGTGGTTCACATTTTTAAGTATGCGCTCTTGCTGGGCCATGTTATAACTGGTGCCTTGCAACTGCAGATATGCTTGTCGCAATTGTTCTAGTTGACTTTCTCTAAGGGCCAGTTGCTCTAGAATGTCCGCCTGTGGCATATTTTGGTTTTCTTGTGCCATCCTGTTTTCGTCGTAGTAAGCAGATCTTTTCTGCTTTCTAGAGGCCAGTTTGAGTTGTTCTGTTTTTAATCTATTTGCGCTCGACTTATTGTTTTTGATACACTTTATTAACTGATTTTAAGTTAATCTTTTAAAGTTTTGAATACAAGTAATAAACTGATTTTTAGTTAAAGGCCCATTCCCAGGAAAAAAAATTTCATTTATGGAAAGTGGTAAATTTTTACGTTAGGTTCCACATAAAGTAGTGACCAGCTGTGCCAAATATTTGTATGGCAAAATGTAAATATTTGATGGTCAACTTATTTGATTAAATTGTTCAAATTGAGCTCCTTCTCGCATTGCTCGCTTGGGAAAGCAATTTTGGCAGATAGTCTAAATATTCTGCCAGACAACGTTCTCAATGGAGTTGAAACACCATATTTTATTGTTGCAGACGATGCGTTTCCTCTACACAATTGGAATATGAAGCCATACGGGTCGCGCTCACTCAGCGTACCCGAACGTGTTTTCAATTATAGGCCCAGTCGAGGTCGCCGCTGCATTGGAAATGCATTTGGCATTTTGACCGCCAAATGGATGGCAGTGCAAAATTTGTTAGAAATAACATTAAGGAATATGTAAACTCAAGCGAAGGTTCTGTTCCTTAGCAAAATAATATGGCTGGTGTCAACAAGAATTTATAAATATTTATAAATATGTATAAATTCTTGTTGCTGCTGTTTAAATTAAAAAAAACATTGAATTCATTTATAATTAGATTTAATTGTTTTTCTTTTTCATGCTCATTGATTAATGCGATTTTATCTTCTCGAAAAAGCTTTCAAACCGCTTTCGTTTTAAATTTTCTTGTGCGTCCATTTCATATGCTGCCCGAAATAATTGTAAAGCTATTATTCCGTTTTTAAGAACAGCTGATTTTGGAATCCACAATTGTTCCACTATCGGAACTATCGATTTACTTTTCTGATGGTTGCTGGGAATTTAAAAACGGAACACAGACAAGAAAATTTCTGACAACTGTTTTTATACTCGATACCGAAGGTAAAGAGTATATTGGTTTTGTGCAATGTCCGTCATGGTGTCTGTCCGTCTGTCCGTCCGTATGTATGCAAGTTTTTTCCACACCCTTCAAGCTAGAGACTTGAAACTTTCCAATTCTCTTTATCTATGGGATAGCAAATTAAAGTGTCAAGATGGGTGCTCTACAATAACTGGGGGGCTGGAAAATCGATAAATTCGATAACTCAAAACCGATAAATCCACATATTTCGCACATCCTTACAGCTAGAACTACCAAATTTGGTAAGAAGATAGCTACTAGCAACCCCCAAAAAACTGCATCAAAAATTTTTTAGCCACGCCCCCCATTCCGCCCCCAGTCCCCCAGCATTTAAAAGTCAAAAACGCCTATATCTCCCACAGTTTTTGAGCTAGAGCCACAAAATTTGGTGCCAAGATAAGTGATGATGACCCCCCAAAAACTGCATCAAAAGTTTGGATGCCACGCCCACCAATACTGCCCTAGCCGCCCCCATCCACCCCAACACTTCGTTAAAAACGGGAATGCGCTTATCTTCCAGAGTTGTGGAGCTAGAGCCTCCAAATTTGGTGGGAAGATAGCTGGTAACGACCCCCCAAATCAATATTTTGGAGCCACGCCCTCCATTTCGCCCCCCTTTCCCCACTTTTTACAATTTTCGAGCTAGAGTCACCAAATTTGGTATGAAGATAGGAATTGACATTCCAGAAAGATCTGCAGCAAAAATGTTTGTGCCACGCCCACCCATACCGACCCCAGCCCCCTTTTCCCCGCTTATTACAAATTTCGAGCTAGAGTCACCAAATTTGGTATGAAGATAGCAATTGACATTCCACAAAGATCTGCATCTCAAATTTGGATGCCACGTCCACGCATACCGCCCCCAGCCCCTCCCCATTTCCCCACATTTTACAAACTTCGAGCTAGAGTCACCAAATTTGGTATGAATATAGCAATTGACATTTCACAAAGATCTGCATCAAAAATTTAGATGCCACAACTACCCATACCGCCCCAGTCCCAAACTTTGAGCTAGTCACCAAATTTGGGAGGAATATAGCTGGTGGCATCCCCATCTGCAGCGGAGAATCTTTAAGACAGCGTAAACCCCTGCAGCATCCGTACCCCTTTGCAGTCAGGCCTCTTTTTACCGGTTTTAATACTGGTATCGAGTATGCCGCAGTCGGTTGCGTCCGACTGCAAAGTTTCCACTTGTTTTTATATAGAGTTGCACATAAAAATTTCGTTTCCCAGCTTTTGGGAATGGGCCTTAATCCTTTAAAGTTTTTAATACAAGTTATTAACTGATTTTTAGTTAATCCTTTAAAGTTTTTAATACAAGTTATTAACTGATTTTTAGTTAAGTCTTGGTTTGTATTTTTACTTTATAAGTTTACTTTTGTATTTGCACTTTATTAGTTTTGTGTTGTATTTGCACTTTACACTTTGTAAAACTGGAAACTGATTTTAGTTCCTTTGTTTGTTCGTGCTTACTTTTTTCTACCGTTGTCCCTTGCCTCAATTTATTTATTTGGTTCGGATTATCACTGGATCTAATTTAAAAACAAGATCCTACCGGCTGCGCCAATTTCGTACAAAGGAAAGCGTGTTACATAAAAAAAAGACCTTGCGAATATAAAACACGACTGTGTGTTCTGTGTATCGAGAATCAACTAAACTTCTTTATTTAAATTGGTTTACATGAAAGCTTAATTCTATCTTAAAATAATTGTTGATACAAATGTCTGGCTATTGACCTACTCATTGGCGTGTGCAGGTACATTTCCTGTTATTGCCAAATATGCAATGCTTGCATTTCCTGTTATTGTTCTGATTGGACTTATGACTTATTAGGAATTTAAAGAGTTCAATAACTCTTTCACTTTCATACTTATGTTCTTATTTTCGACATTTTTACTGGTGGGATCATACATAACTCGCGCGCATACATAAGAGAGTTAGCCGAAATAGCCAACAACGAAGGCGCATGATCGGAGCGAGATTTAAAAATAATTTGTCATCTAGCGCCGAACATGAAGAGCGATGCGTGAGCGTGTTCAAGTTTTAAGCTGCCTCTTTGGGTTTGGGACCAGCAGCGCTCAACTCATGATGCAGGTGTTGAATTGCCGACTGTCAGCACAACACGACAATGAGCAAATCTGAAAACAAGTAAGAAGGCTTAAGTCGAGAAATCCCGACTAAAATATACCCTGAACCCGTGTATTAAAATGACTTGCAGAAGTCTCCTGTGTTTCTTAATCGATTTGGATTATTAATTTTCACAGAATTTATAAAGTTATCCATTGTTTTAGCTCCTATTTTTACATTTTCTAAATAACAGACATGTGGACTCGGCTGTTGAAGCTGATTTATGTAGTCGGAGATGCTTCTTTCTGCCTGTTACATACTTTTGCACAAATCAATTATACCCTTTTTTTTACCCATTTTATGGGTTCAGGGTACAAAAATTATGTAATATTTTAGGCATGCTTTCAAAACAAAGTTTTCTTATATTTTGTAGCCACAGATAACAGAGAGAAGAACAAAGAAGAAGAAATATAACTGTAAATGGTACTCACTGCAAGCAGCATGCACAGCTGAGCGAATATATGCTGCAACACAAAGAGCGGCTTAAAGCTAATTTAGCTCTTAAGTGCAAGCGTTGTATGTATGAGCTCGGGATCTGCTGCTTAGAGGAATAACTGTAATGCTCTTTCCAACATTATGTTTTTACATACAATGGTAAGGGAATTGGTTATGCATTTTAGTTCATATTTAATGCGAACAAAGAAAGTTACTTTTCGTTTCAGTGAATTTTTTAATATTGTTTATATAAAGGATAAGGATAATAACAACGAAAGTTTCTTTTTGGATCAGTGAGTTTGTTAATATTCTGATTTTCGTATTATATATATGTGCATTCATTTCAAATACGTATGCTTATACGTTCATTTAAAATTCGTATATAATGATAAGTTATAAAAAATATTTAATTGCTATGATTTAAATAACGGTCAACGTATTAAAATTTATTTTGTTTTTTTTAAAACAAAATTAATAAGTCGATTTTCGACTTAATAATTGAAGCAACATTATATATAGTTGTCTTCTATTTTGCATATTATCTAATAGTTATATAGACGCTGCTTAAGTGCATTTAAAAATCAAATAAAACTAAGCAGTCTGAATATTCTATTAAATTAATATAAGTTGGTATATTAAATTTTATTGAATTCTATACTTACGTATAGACACTGTAACGTTGTAACAATCGTTTTACAGTGAAGTCAATTGACTCACAGCCAAATTTAAATATGTCTATTGAAGCTTTAGGTATTAGTGGTGTTTTGGTGCCGTATCAGTTGTTGCCATAATTGGTGATGGAGCCTGTCTTTTTAGATCTATTTCCTACCTTTTATTTGGTAGGCAAGGCTTCCATGGCACCATACGCCAAAATATTGTTGAACATGTTGTAACCAACTGGCAAACTTTTGCTTGCTTCAGCATAAACTTAAATGGAGAGTGTTATAGCTCATCTAAACAATATGAGTGATATTATGTCATACTCATATACTTATGGTACTGCATGTGAGCTTCAAGCAGCAGCAGAAATTTTTGCTGTGAATTTCCAAGTTTTTCAAAATGGAAATTTATTACAAGCATTCGGAAATAATAAGCATCCTGTTAAAAGATTGCGTGTTACCGGTCCATTAATGAATGGACATTTTGATGTATATATTCCTTTAGAGGAAGTATTAACTCAAGATTCTGATACGTCAAGTGAATGTCCATATAACTGAAAACGTTAAAAATCCTGTTAAAAGACGAAGTCAGTTCACCGGCAACCTTTAAAGTCCAAGGACAAGTGTATCACATAATTGGTAGTGTCCGACCTTTGCCAAATGAAGAAATGCAGTTTCTTCAAATTTGTTTTGTTGGTGATGATGAAAAGGAAGCTCAACTACGTTGCAAAAATATTTCAAATGTTGATTTAAACGTAGTAAAGGATAGTAGTAGGGAACTGCCGGTTCTGGAACAGGATGTAGCTGTCACTTTTATTACCCCCATTCATAATTTATTACCCCACTTGAGAATCAACAATCCTTTTTTTACACTTTTATTACCCACTTGAGAATCAGTGATCATAGGATCTGGTTTCAAGTGTGTTCCTGTTTTAAGTGCATTGCCTTGCACACATACAAGCAGGCAACAGTATGCATTGTTTATTGTCAAAAGCAGCAACATAAAAACATTCAAGTGGGTTATGTGTAGTGGGTTAAACGAGCAAGCCATAAACATGGATAATAATTATTGGGAAAATCAGTTTTGGCTATTTAACCATTTATTATTAGAGTCATATACAGGCTAAGCCACAGCATGCATTGTTTTTTGTCAAACCAATTATTGTTAGAGTCAAGTGTGCTCCTGTTTTTATACTCGATACCGAAGGTAAAGAGTATATTGGTTTTGTGCAATGTCCGTCATGGTGTCCGTCCGTCTGTCCGTCTGTCCGTCCGTATGTTCGCAACTTTTTTCCACACCCTTCAAGCTAGAGACTTGAAACTTTCCAATTCTCTTTATCTATGGGATAGTAAATTAAAGTGTCAAGATGGGGGTTCTACGATAACTGGGGGGCTGGCAAATCGATAAATTCGATAACTCAAAACCGATAAATCCACATATTTCGTACATCCTTACAGCTAGAACTACCAAATTTGGTAAGCAGATAGCTACTAGCAACCCCCAAAAAACTGCATCAAAAATTTTGGAGCCACGCCCCCCATACCGCCCCCAGCTCCACCGCAATTTGAAATCAGAAATGGCTATATCTCCCACAGTTTTTGAGCTAGAGCCACAAAATTAAGTGCCAAGATAGGTGATGATGACCCCCCAAAAACTGAATCAAAAGTTTGGATGCCACACCCATTAATAATGCCCTAGCCGCCCCCATCCACCCCAACGCTTCGTCAAAAACGGTAATGCGTGTATCTTCCAGAGTTGAGGAGCTAGAGCCTCCATATTTGGTAGGAAGATAGCTGGTAACGACCCCAAAAAACTGCATCAAAGTTTTGGAGCCACGCCCACCCATTCCGCCCCCAGCCCCCCGCAATTTGAAATCAGAAATGGCTATATCTCCCACAGTTTTGGAGCTAGAGCCACCAAATTTAGTGCCAAGATAGGTGATGATGACCCCCAAAAAACTGCATCAAATGTTTGGATGCCACGCCCACCGACTCTGCCCTAGCCGCCCCCATCCACCCCAACGCTTCGTCAAAAACGGGAATACGTGTATCTTCGAGAGTAGTGGAGCTAGAACCACCAAATTTGGTAGGAAGATAGCTGGCAACGACCTCCAAAAATCGGCATCAAATTTTTGGAGCCACGCCCACCCATGTCGCCCCCCTGTCCACACCTTTTACAAACTTTTAGCTAGAGTCACCAAATTTGGTATGAAGACAGCAATTGACATCCCACATAGATCTGCAGCAAAATTTTGGATGCCACGCCCACCCATACCGCCCCCAGCCACCCTTTCCCCACTTTGTACAATTTTCGAGCTAGAGTCACCAAATTTGGTATGAAGATAGCAATTGACATTCCACAAAGAGCTGCATCTCAAATTTGGATGCCACGCCCACACATATCGACCCCAGCTCCCAGCCCCCCTCTCCCATCGTTTTACAAATTTCGAGCTACAGTCATCAAATTTGGTATGAAGATAGCAATTAACATTCCACAAAGATCTGCAGCAAAAATTTGGATGCCACGCCCGCCCATACCACCCCCAGCCACCTTTCCCCACTTTTTACAAATTTCGAGCTAGAGTCACCAAATTTGGTATGAAGATAGCAATTGACATTCCACAAAGATGTGCATCACATATCTGGATGCCACGCCCACCCATACCGCCTCCAGCCCCCCTTTCCCAACAAACTTACAAACTTTGAGCTAAAGTCATCAAATTTGTAAGGAAGATAGCTTGTGGCATCCCCATCTGCATCGTAAAATTTTTTAGGCAGTGTACACCTCTGCCGCATCCGTACCCCTCAGCAGTCAGGCCTCTTTTTACCGGTTTTAATACTGGTATCGAGTATGCCGCAGTCGGTTGCGTCCGACTGCAATGTTTCCACTTGTTAAATACGTTGCTCAGCACACGTGTCTTGTTATTGTCAACAACTACAACCTTTGTGGGGGGTTATGTAAGCAAGGGATGTAAATTTTCCTACGCAGCAACAGCGGCAGCAGCAAGATCAACACATTGTTTTTAAACAAGAGTATTGATACTTGCAGATTAAGATTAAAATATGTCAGAGGAGGAAAGGATAGAGGGAGAAGGTGTTAGAGGGAGAAAGTGTTAGAGGCGAAAAGTGTTAGAGGCGGAAAGTATTAGAGGGGGAAAGTGTTAGAAGACTTAGAGACAATTTTGTGCATGCTTGAAGTGCGCTAGTCAAAGGTCAAGTACATTAGTTGACTAATGTGTTATAGATATCACCGTCCGTGAGGATCAGTGAGCCAAGTACATTGCCTTTGAAACTATTAAGGTTTCTTAGCTACAAGTTAGTAGATAAGAGAGAGAGAGAGTCAACTGTGCGCAGGTTTCTTAGCTACGAATAAGTAGATATGAAAGAGTCGAGAGGGCGCCAGTTTAACGTGCGTTGCCTTAAACACCTGCAGGGAAAACATAAACAATTAATGCTTATGGTTATGAGGAGCAGTGTGCAAATGAAGAAAGGATAGAGAATAACGAAAAGCGAGCGCTTGTTCGATGTACGTTGCATTGCTATGGTCAACAGCAACAACAACAACAAAACTCGTGGGGGGTTATGTAAGCAAGGGATGGAAATTTTCCTACGCAGCAACAGCAGCAGCAGCAAGATCAACACATTGTTTTTAAACAAGAGTATTGATACTTGTAGATTAAGATTAAAATATGTTAGAGGAAAGGATCAGTGAGCCAAATACATTGCCTTTGAAACTATTAAGGTTTCTTAGCTACAAGTTAGTAGATAAGAGAGAGAGAGTCAACTGTGCGCAGGTTTCTTAACTACGAATAAGTAGATAAGAGAGAGTCGAGAGGGCGCCTGTTTGAGGTGCGTTGCCTTGCACACCTGCAGGCAAAACATAAACAATGAATGTTTATGGTTGTGAAAACCAGTGATCCAAAGGATAAAAGGGTTGAGACAAGATTGTGCTTGTTTGAAGTACACTTGTCAAAGGGCAGTACATTCGTAGCCCGCATTCTTATGATCAAAAGCAACAACAACATTCGTGAGGGTTATGTAAGCAAGGGATGGGAATTTTCCTACGCAGCAGCAGCAAAATCAAAACATTGTTTTTAAACAAGAGTATTGAGACTTGCAGATTTAGATTGGAATGTTATAGTGGGAAGGTGTAAGAGGGGGAAAGTGTTAGAGGGAGAAAGAGAGAGTTAGTGCTAGAGGGAGTAAGTGTTAGAGGGTGAAAGTGCTATAGGGGGAATGCGATCCTGCTTTTATTATTATATTAAAACACGCTCCTTTATGCGATTCTATACACGAGCGTCTATGAAATGCAGGTGGTATGTTAATTGATTGTCCCTCTTTCTAACGCACACCCAACTTGTTCGCTTCTTACGTTTCTAACCTTTATTTGCATACATCTGTTTTGATTATTTCACTGACTTCTGAGCTAATTAGTATAACTTTTTAATTTTTTTTACTTTGTTAGTAAACTATCAAATTATGTTTTTGTTATAGGTATGTTTTAATTTAATTTATTTAGTTTTTTCATAGATTTTTACAGTATGTTAAATTTGAGAATTATATTAAGCTTGTTCCGTTGAGGGATTAAGCAAACACAAACACCGAACATTTATATTAATGACATATAGTTATAGCCGGTAGAACACACAAGTCATGCTCCATGATTTTGTTTCGGCTTGATAAAAAGCTTTTTTAAGTCTATATTATAAGCCTAAGTTCTACTTAGTATTCTTTTGATTTTTAAAAATTTTATGTTATGTTGTTAGCTATTTTGACTAGACTTTACGCTTAAAACGAGATAGATTGTATTATTGACCTTAATACGTTAGCTTAATTTTAACAGGGAAATCGATCGGACATTGATTTTTCACTTTATAATTGATTGCTTTAATATATTTTAACTGTCAACCTATATACCTTTCTACTTTTTTAGTGGTTATGTAAGATTTTTATATTTCCAAACTCATTGCTTAAACTAAGAAAATTTCGTTATTAATTTCTTTTAATTGATGGATGGGAATATTTTATTTCATTATTCTCCTCATTTTTATTACATTTAATAAGGAAGTGCATTGAACTAGCTTAACAGTTCGAGATATGAGTCTTACACTGTTTCGAAAAGTATGACTTTGTTAGCTGTTTTAATTTAAGGGTTAAGTATCTACTACTACTGTTCCTTAACTGTGATAGTTGCAGTTTTGTTACATCCCACTTCAATTTTTTTCTTTCTTTTATTATATATATTTATTTATTTTAATTTTTTTTGTAGGTGCTTTATTAATTTTAATAAGAAACAAGTGGAAACGTTGCAGTCGGACGCAACCGACTGCGGCATACTCGATACCAGAATTAAAACCGGTAAAAAGAGGCCTGATTGCAAAGGGGTACGGATGCGGCAGGGGTTTACGCTGCCTTAAAGATTCTCCGATGCAGATGGGGATGCCACCGGCTATATTCCTTCCACATTTGGTGACTCTAGCTCAAAGTTTGTAAGAGGTGGGGAAAGGGGGGGCTGGGTCGGTATGGGTAGTTGTGGCATCAAAATTTTTGTTGCAGATCTTTGTGAAATGTCAATTGCTATCTTCATACCAAATTTGGTGACTCTAGCTCGAAATTTGTAATAAGTGGGGAAAGGGGGGCTGGGGGCGGTATGGGTGGGCGTGGAATCCAAATTTTGATGCAGATCTTTCTGAAATGTCAATTGCTATCTTCATACCAAATTTGGTGACTCTAGCTCAAAATTTGTAAAAAAGTGGGGAAAGGGGGGCTGGGGGCGGTTTGGGTGGGCGTGGCATCCAAATTTTTGATGCAGATCTTTGTGGAATGTCAATTGTTATCTTCATACCAAATTTGGTGACTCTAGCTCAAAATTTGTAAAAGGTGAGGAAAGGGGGGCTGGGGGCGGTTTGGGTGGGCGTGGCATCCAAATTTTTGTTGCAGATCTTTGTGAAATGTCAATTGCTATCTTCATACCAAATTTGGTGACTCTAGCTCGAAATTTGTAATAAGTGGGGAAAGGGGGGCTGGGGGCGGTATGGGTGGGCGTGGAATCCAAATTTTTGATGCAGATCTTTGTAAAATGTCAATTGCTATCTTCACACCAAATTTGGTGACTCTAGCTCGAAATTTGTAATAAGTGGGGAAAGGGGGGCTGGGGGCGGTATGGGTGGGTGTGGAATCCAAATTTTTGATGCAGATCTTTCTGAAATGTCAATTGCTATCTTCATACCAAATTTGGTGACTCTAGCTCGAAAATTGTAAAAAGTGGGGAAAGGGGGGCGAAATGGAGGGCGTGGCTCCAAAACTTTGATGCAGATTTTTGGGGGTCGTTGCCAGCTATCTTCTTATCAAATTTGGTGGCTCTAGCTCCACAACTCTGGAAGATACACGCATTCCCGTTTTTGACGAAGCGTTGGGGTGGATGGGGGCGGCTAGGGCAGTATTGGTGGGCGTGGAATCCAAACTTTTGATGCAGTTTTTAGGGGGTCATCATCACCTATCTTGGCACCAAATTTGGTGGCTCTAGCTCAAAAACTGTGGGAGATATAGCCATTTCTGATTTCAAAATGCGGGGGGCTGGGGGCGTAATGGGTGGGCGTGGCTCCAAAACTTTGATGCAGTTTTTGGGGTCGTTACCAGCTATCTTCCCACCAAATTTGGAGGCTCTAGCTCCACAACTCTGGAAGATACACGCATTACCGTTTTTGACGAAGCGTTGGGGCACATGGGGGTGGCTAGGGCGGTATTGGTGGGCGTGGCATCCAATCTTTTGATGCAGTTTTTGAGGGGTCATCATCACCTATCTTGGCACCAAATTTGGTGGCTATAGCTCAAAAACTGTGGGAGATATAGGCTTTTTTGACTTTAAAATTCGGGGGGCTGGGGGCGGAATGGGGGGGGGCGTGGCTCCAAAATTTTTGATGCAGTTTTTTGGGGGTTGCTATTAGCTATCTTCTTACTAAATTTGGTACTTCTAGCTGTAAGGATGTGCGAAATATGTGGATTTATCGGTTTTGAGTTATCGAATTTATCGATTTGCCAGCCCCCCAGTTATCGTAGAACCCCCATCTTGACACTTTAATTTACTATCCCATAGATAAAGAGATTTGGAAAGTTTCAAGTCTCTAGCTTGAAGGGTGTGGAAAAAGTTGCGTTCATACAGACGGACAGACGGACAGACGGACAGACGGACAGACGGACAGACGGACAGACGGACAGACACCATGACGGACATTGCACAAACTCAATATACTCTTTACCTTCGGTATCGAGTATAAAAAACCTTTTTGTTCTAGATGCCATGTTATTAGGTCTTTTTTCATTTAATTATTATAATAATTTCTTAAAGAGATTCATTTTCTTTAGTGCTCAAAACTTATTGTCGCTAAAGGATTTGTTTTTCATTGATCTGAGATATTTCGTAAATTCATGAAACCATTGAAATGTGCTCTATTCTTCTTGAACCTTGCATTAATCTTGAATTTGGATGGCAAAATAAGGTTGTGTTGTACTAAAGCTCGAGATGACGTAAAAGTCGTACATAACGGGCATAAAATGATGTACGTTTACTATCACCGGATTGGTTTATACCCACTAAATATTGGTATTTTCAGTTTTTTCTTTTTTTCTTTCTTTGTTTTAATCGTTTTTTACACCCTAGCTCTTGATCTTGTGCTTTGAGTTTAGATTAGGGTCTGATTTTATTGTATACTGTTTGTGGAGGAGGCTCCAAAGAATAAGATTTGATTTGGTAATTGTGTGGTATGATTTGTTCTTCTTTTTTTTTTTTGTGGTTGTATTGTAGAGCACTTCTTGTGTGTATGTTAAACTAATAAAAAGAGCGCAATCAAGTAATTTACAATAATTTTTACTAGCTTAGGATTCATGGTCTTAAGACCGTTTAGACTTCATGGTAAATAGTTTTTGCTATGCTATTTTCTATTATGATTCTTGTGGGTTATAATTCGTACATTAAAAGAACGAGATAAAGTTGTTCTTGTTTAGGTCCACAATCTATTTTCTTGGTCCATTTTCCTTGGGATAGAATACAGCAGGGAGTAAGATTTAAAAGTAGTATGTCATTCCATTCTGGTAATATTATTATTTTGTTTGTATTATGTTGTTATTTCATTTTTAATTTTATTCTTTTATGTTATTTGACTTTATATATTGCCTTTAAATTTAAGGGTTTTGCCTCTAAATTTTTGAACCGAGACATAGTATTTTTATTTCTGTAATGCATAAACGTAAGCATCCTTGATCCCAGATTGTATGTTTATTTTTGATCAATACTAAGATCAGCACCGTAGGCTTCTTAGATCTGTGTGTCTGTATCTATGCAAACTATTTTATCAGCTCTTAGGTATCGAGATTAAATTTTGCTCAGAATCTAATCGCTGCCTTAAACACATGAGTGTTACAACTTTCACACTTAAGGAGCATTAGATCTTTTCGTTTTTAAGAGTTTACTATTTGACGCTTTTAAGAACAATTTGCTTGCCTGAGCTTGGTAGGTTATACAGTTAAAACAATTAGTGGAAAGATGGAACTGTCTTATAGAATTTCTTATACATTATTATTTGCTTCTTTCCCTATCGCTTATTCTCACGCACTTTGAGATTATAACATTACTTAATGGAATGTGCTGTGTGTTCCTGATTGTTTGCTGATTATTGTTGTTAATTATTATTTTGTTTATTTATTTCTTTTACATCTCATATAGTATTTTTCTCTTATGTTTCTTTCTTCGCTTCACTTCTATACTTACTTTAATAATTTATCATATGTTTCCTCTAATTTATATTCAATCGCCCTTTAATTGACAAAAACTGGGTGGCGGTAAGCTGTTAAAAACGGAAGGCAGTTAATCTATAAAACTGATGGAACAGAACGATTGTGTTTATTTTTCATTTAAAAATAAAAGTAGGCTGTTAAAATAAATATTCACTTATATTAAATTAAAATTTGAATTGATTTTTAGTAAACCGGCTTTTTTTTCGAAAATGTTGCTTTTAAAAGAATATATTAAGCTCATATCATATTTATTTAGATTTTCACATTGAGGTAACATCAGCCCAAGTCCCTCGATAGTGAGCTGCCGTTAACAGACGGTGAAGTAAATGGGATGCCGCTTTGTCGTTTCTCATAATCACAATTAAGCTGCCCGACGATGAAAATGAGTTCCTTAACGATTTACGTACTATCACTGTTTGCAGCGGCCTGGCGTCCTCCAAAGAGTCAAACACTCATCATCATCATTTGCCCCCCTACGGCGAAGCGATCCTCACCTGAACCATCACTCGTACACACATAAGTAACTTTAACCTAGATTAGGTACAGTTTGCGTCTAGCCGTCTTATTTGAATAGTTCTGTTCTACTCTGCACCGATTTTGGATCCCCTGATTTCTATTATTCCCAGCTACTTTCCTAGGCTCACACCTTTAACTTCTAACACACCAGCCCACATAAAATATTATTTGGATATAAAAACATTTGACAATGACTATCAAGTACCAAGAGCTATTAAAAAAATTTATAAAGTATTCGGAGGAAATTTGATCGAACAATGCAACACCCAAAATTGTTATTATGGCTTACATTAAATCGTGAAGTCATAGTCTAGTCTACTACGTACTACACATTTTTCCATGAGTTGTTACCATTTAAAGCCCCTATCAATTTATCCGTTTTTTTCTTATTATTATTTTTTCAACCAACTGTGTGCGTTCCTGTTTTTTTCAATTTTCTCTTTCTAGAAAATGTCTTTAAGTTCGGCACCCTCATCGTCATTCAATATGTATGTTATAGGGATTTTATTTTGTATATCTATTATTGAAAAGTTTAAGTTTTCCGATTTGGTGAGCAGCCCTTCTCATTAAAATATTATGTTTGCTTATACACACATAATCATTTGCAAAGATTTTTATATGACTAAAGACAATGTCTTAAAACATTTTAACAACTATAAGATTTACTTTTATGTATGTTATTTTAGCTGTCCTATTATATTGCTGATTGTTCTAACTAAACAATTGATTGAACATTACCTCCATAATGTCTTTTAAACGTATCTTTGATTGAGTTTTCGATAATCACTACTTATTCAATTTTCTAGATCGTACCCGACTCACGTTAATATAGCAGGGTACGACAAAATAAGCACGCAAGCAAGGTTGAGGGCAGTGACACTCCTAAAAGGGTTTGAGCCGAAGTGTGACGTAGAAAAAGGCACAATAAGGTAGGAGCTAACGAAAAGCGAGAGTCATTAGCGGGAAGCGAGCTGAACGAAGACATCTGATCTCAGGCAAGACAAATGTTTATCGGGAGAGAGAAGCCTCCTTTCACATTATAGCAGCATGCGTAGCCTTTACAAGGAAACGAAGTTTCTTTTCTTGATAAAAAGCTTTTTTAAGTCTATATCATAAGCCTAAGCTCTAGTACTCACTATATAAATATCTAAGAATGCTTTTATGTATGTCACTATTTTAAAAGCTTAAAGAAGTTCATGTAGCTGGTATAATAAATCATGTTTCAGCAAAATTATTTAGATCTTAATATTTATACTTCATCGTTTATTGAATTTATTATTATTTATTTATTGTTTTTTTATATATTTAATACCCATATATTCGATTCTGTTCTATCTCAGTAATAATTTATTTTGCTTTTACATTCTTTAAATTCTTTAAGGTAATCTTTTAGGCCTAAGGTCCGTATCCAGTACAGCGAAAAAAAATTTTTCATACAAAATCGTCGCAGCAGGAATTGTTTTTTTTTGGCTGCGTGTGTTCTCGGTATCCAGTAACGTAGCAAAAATACTAAACTGCTTATCGATAGTATCGATGTATTTAATATGTACACACTGGCGCTGGGCGCAGGAAATACCAAATCATATATCTTTTTGTGCCCAGGCCAGCAACCAACATTTATAAAACGACAAGTTATAAATAATAATGGAAAGGAAAACTGAAAAACGAGTTTAAAAGTATTGGCACTGCAACAACATATGATACCAACAACGGAATAAGCATATTCGCACTATTCATCTTTTCTTTATTATATTGTATTTGTGGGTTTGTTTACTTTTTTAATTTGATGCCTCAGTGTGACCATGTATCTTTTAAGCTATGTAAGGCAAAATGCCATATTTTTACCAAAAATTAGTGGACTATGGTCACACTATAAAATCTTGTGCCTACGCTTCCAAAATATATCACAAATTCCTGCCAGGAATTTTTTATTGTACTGGAACCGGACCTTAAACAAATAATCTTTTCCTTAACTTTCCGTCTGCTCGCTAAAAGACACTTTTCATATTTAAGATATCCGTCAAGCTATTTCTTATACTCGACTTAAATTATTTCATCAAACTCACATATCAATTAAATTTCTAAAATAAAGAAAATGAAAACAGTAAGATGTTCTAAGCAGCTGGATTGTTTTTTTTTTATACAAACGGTTTTTACTATTCTCTTTCCCAGTATGCTACTTACGATAAAAATGTATAAAGAATGTGTTTTGTACTCATTTACTGACTTCAAAAATTCTTCTATTGATGTTGTCTGATACCCTATCTTAATTTGTGTAATACTTAACGTTTTCACCAACTTAGTATTCTTTTGATTTTTAAAAATTTTATGTTATGTTGTTAGCTATTTTGACTAGACTTTACGCTTAAAACGAGATAGATTGTATTATTGTCCTTAATACGTTAACTTAATTTTAACAGGGAAATCGATCGGACATTGATTTTTCACTTTATAATTGATTGCTTTAATATATTTTAACTGTCAACCTATATACCTTTCTACTTTTTTAGTGATTATGTAAGATTTTTATATTTCCAAACTCATTGCCTAAACTAAGAAAATTTCGTTATTAATTTCTTTTAATTGATGGATGGGAATATTTTACTTCATTATTCTCCTCATTTTTATTACATTTAATAAGGAAGTGCATTGAACTAGCTTAACAGTTCGAGATATGAGTCTTACACTGTTTCGAAAAGTATGACTTCGTTAGCTGTTTTAATTTAAGGGTAAGTATCTACTACAACTGTTCCTTAACTGTGATAGCTGCAGTTTTGTTACCTTTTTGTTGTTAAAAATAAGGTAATTGCTATGCAACACAGAATGTTATTATTAGATCTAAGTCTGGCAGCTCCGTTATGCCTTATCGATAACCGATATATTGCGAGCGCGAATTGAAGCGATAGCGCCGCGAAGAAGTAGTTCATAAGAGATAACCAATGAATAAAGGTCTCGGTTCAGCAAAATAAAACAACAGGTTATGGGCCCAGGAAAGCAAGAGTCCAAACAAGCTGATGCCCTGAGACGCAGTGATTGTGGAACAATGCTATGTGCTAATGATTGGTGTGTCCAATAAATAAAGTTTTTGTGTGTCGAAAATGTTTACATGAATAAAATAAAATGGCAAATCACTTGTACTCGATTGACAAACTAGATGAGAAAAACTATGACGTTTGGTGCGTGCAAATGCGTAGTGTGCTTGTGCATTCTGATGCATGGCAAATAACAAGTGGTGTTGAGGTGAAACCGGAGACAAATAGCGGCAAATGGGTAAAGGCTGATGAAAAAGCATTAGCAACAATTACTTTATCGGTGAAGTCAACAGAATTAAATTATATTAAGAACTGTAATACATCTGCAGAGGCTTGGAAAAGACTAAAGGAAATACATGAACCAAGTGGACCAGCAAGAAAAGTGTCATTATATAAAAAGTTACTAAATCTAAAATTCACAGACGGTGAGAACATTGTCACGTATGTTAATGACTTCGAAAATATTATTGATAAAATAAAAGAAGTTGGTGTTTCGCTTAGTGACGAAATTGTGGTAATTATATTGCTATCGAGTTTGCCGCAGTCTTATGAAAATTTTGTAATAGCAATAGAAATTCGTGATGAACTACCAAGTTTTAATATAATGCGCAATAAACTTTTAGAAGAGGCAGAACGCCGAAATCAAACCAAAGACGAAAGTAGTGCGCAGCAAGCATACATGGTAAAAAATAAAGAGAATCGTGAAAAAGAGCAAAAACGAAACAGTTTTAACGGTAAATGCTATACGTGCGGGAAGCGCGGACACTTCGCTGCAGAGTGTCGTCAAAAGAAATACAGTGGCAAGCAGCGAAGTGAAGAACAGACACAGAAGCAAGAAAAGAAGTATAAAAACGAACAATCTTATGTGTGTATGTCACCGAATATTGCTCTTTTGGCTTCTGGGAAATATGATCGTGGCGATATGTGGTGTGTCGACAGTGGCGCTACTTCTCATATGTGTAACAACCGTACGGCTTTTATAGAGTATACAGACACCCAGCAAAATGTGTTAGTGGCGGGTAATCAAACAATAAAAGCAATTGGAATCGGGGTCGTGAGTGTTAAAACAAAAACCTCAGAGTTTAAATTAAAAGACGTATTGTATGTGCCGGACATACAAGCAAATTTTTTCTCAGTTGGCAAAGGTGCTGAGAACGGTCTTCAAATAAATTTTAATGATAAAGGAGCTGTTATTAAAATAAAAGCGAATAACGAAATGTTAGTATTTGCTAGAAAAGAAAACGGATTGTATTTATTTCAAAATTTGATTGAATCAATATACGTGTCGTGTGTCGATAATGTTATGAAATGGCACAATAGGTTTGGCCATATCAACCTACAAAGCTTGTACAAACTATCGTCGAGTGAAATTGTGCAGGGTATGGAAAAAATACAGCCCACAATAAACATTTCGTGTGTATCGTGCTTAAAAGGAAAAATTTGTTCGCAGCCATTTGAAGAAGCTAATTATCGGGCAAAAGAACTCCTAGAGATCATACATTCGGATGTATGCGGGCCTTTTTAATGTGAACTCGATCGGCGGGTCAAAATATTTCTTGACATTTATTGACGATAAATCTCGATACGCAACGGTAATATTTATGAAAAATAAATGCGAAGTTTTTGAACATTTTAAAAACTATAAGTCGTATGTCGAAAAACAAACAGACCATAAAATAAAAATGTTACGAAGCGATAATGGCGGTGAATATGTGAACGAGTTTGAGCAGTATCTACAGCGTCAAGGCATAAAACGACAGCTAACAGTACCACACACACCGCAACAGAACGGAGTAGCGGAACGTTTTAACCGTACTGGATGAAAAGTTTTGGGCGGAAGCATGTGCATGTGCATTATATATTAGGAATCGCACAGCAACAAGAGCATTAGAACAAACAACACCATTTGAAGTTTGGTTTAATAGAAAACCAGTAGTGAAGCATCTAAGAACATTTGGCTGTTTAGCAACAGGTCTTGACAAAACGCAAAAACGGAAATTTAAAGCAAAAGGCAAAGAATATGTTTTTGTAGGATACAGTACTGCAACAAAAGGTTACAGACTTTATGATCTTGACATAAAAAAGGTTATTATCAAGCGTGATGTAAGATTCGATGAGAACTTATTCTGGGGAAACCAAAGTAGTACTGATCTTAATCGTGGGGAGCAGAAAAACGTTCTTCAGATCTACAGTGATCTTGAGGTACTAACAGATCATGAGCAAGACGACAATATACGACCACATACGCCGCAGACAGACTACGAGGATGCTGAGGATGACCAGAACTCTAGCTCTACACATTCTAGCAGTGACGATGATACACCTCCAATATTTGGTCCAGGGAGACCACGCATCATGCGTACAGGCGCACCAGGTAGACCGGCAAAACAGAAAAATAAGCTCAACGTAATGCAGACAATAGAAGAGGTTGAAGTTCCAGACAACGTTAAGATGGCATTAAGTAGCTCTCAAAAAGCCGAATGGAAGAAGGCAATGCAGCTTGAGTACGACTCGCTGGTTGCTAACAACACATGGTCATTGGTTGATCTGCCCCCGGGTAAAAAGACTATCGGATGCAAATGGGTGTATAGCATCAAACGAGACCCCACTGGCAACATAGATCGCTTTAAGGCAAGATTAGTTGCGAAAGGATGCAGCCAACAGTACGGAGTGAACTACGAAGAAACCTACTCTCCAGTTGTACGCTATGCAACAATACGTATGGTGTTTGCACTGGCAGCAGAACTTCAACTACATATGCATCAAATGGATATTTGTACGGCATATTTAAATGGTGAGTTGACGGATGAAGTTTATATGAAACAACCAGAGGAATTTAGTAGTAAAAAATATCCAAACCGAGTTGCCAAACTCCAAAAGGCTATTTTCGGCTTAAAACAGTCTGGACACGAATGGAACGCAAAACTGGATGAGGTTTTAAGAAATTACGGATTTGTTCCATGCAGTAGTCAGCCATGTTTATATACACTACGAATTGATGGCAAAATAAACATAGTTGCAATTTATGTCGATGACATCTTAATAGCTAGCAAATGCGAAAAAGACTTATTTGCAATAAAGCAATACATTGGTAAAATGTTCAAGTACGGCTTAAAACAGTCTGGACGCGAATGGAACGCAAAACTGGATGAGGTTTTAAGAAATTACGGATTTGTTCCATGCAGTAGTCAGCCATGTTTATATACACTACGAATTGATGGCAAAATAAACATAGTTGCAATTTATGTCGATGACATCTTATTAGCTAGCAAATGCGAAAAAGACTTATTTGCAATAAAGCAATACATTGGTAAAATGTTCAAGTCAGTCGACAAAGGAAAAATAAAAGATTTCTTGGGCTTCGAGATAGAGCGAAACGAAGATACTGGAGATGTGTTTGTAAGCCAAACACGATATATCAGAGCATTGCTACATCAATACAAGATGGAAAACTGTAGGTCAGTTGCAACTCCGTTGGATGCGGGATATCAAGTTAAAACTTCAGACGAGTCAAAGCTGATTGATGCTACGCAATACCAGGCACTTATTGGCAGCTTGATGTACTTGGCAATATCAACACGGCCGGACATACTTCATTCAGTATGCAAATTATCACAGAAGAATAAAAACCCGACGAGCGAGGATGATGCTGGCGCTAAGCACATACTGTGATATTTATCTGGCACCATGGATCTTAAATTGCACTACACGAAAACTGGCAAACAAATAGAGGGATTCACTGATGCAGATTGGGGTGGGAATACAATTGATCGCAGATCTTTTACAGGTTTTATGTTCTTCCTATCTGGAGCGGCATTTTCATGGGAATCACACAAGCAAAGTACGGTGGCTTTAAGCAGCACTGAGGCGGAGTATATGGCGTTGGCTTCGGCAGCAAAAGAGGCGGTTTATCTTAGACGACTGATAAAGGAAATCGGCTGTTTTAATACTGACCAACCGTTTTGTGTAAATGGCGATAATCTTAGCGCTCAACATTTGGCGAAAAATCATATGTATCATGCCCGAAGTAAAAATATTGATATAAGATATCATTTTATAAGAGAGTTAGTGGAAAAAAATGAACTCACTTTGAAATACGTTGATACTACAAACATGATAGCAGATATTTGTACTAACAAGTGGAAACGTTGCAGTCGGACGCAACCGACTGCGGCATACTCGATACCAGAATTAAAACCGGTAAAAAGAGGCCTGAATGCAAAGGGGTACGGATGCGGCAGGGGCTTACGCTGCCTTAAAGATTCTCCGATGCAGATGGGGATGCCACCGGCTATCTTCATACCAAATTTGGTGACTCTAGCTCAAAGTTTGTAAAAGGTGGGGACAGGGGGGGCTGGGGGCAGTATGGGTAGTTGAGGCATCAAAATTTTTGTTGCAGATCTTTCTGAAATGTCAATTGCTATCTTCATACCAAAATTGGTGACTCTAGCTCAAAATTTGTAAAAGATGGGGAAAGGGGGGCTGGGGGCGGTAAGGGTGGGCGTGGCATCCAAATTTTTGATGCAGATCTTTGTAAAATGTCAATTGCTATCTTCATACCAAATTTGGTGACTCTAGCTCGAAGTTTGTAAAAGATGCGGACAGGGGGGCTGGGGTCGGTAAGGGTGGGCGTGGCATCCAAATTTGTGATGCAGATCTTTGTGGAATGTCAATTGTTATCTTGATACCAAATTTGGTGACTCTAGCTCGAAAATCGAAAAAAGGGGGGAAAGGGGGGCGAAATGGAGAGCGTGGCTCCAAAATTTTGATGCAGATTTTTGGGGGTCGTTGCCAGCTATCTTCCTACCAAATTTGGTGGCTCTAGCTCCACAACTCTGGAAGATACACGCATTCCCGTTTTTGACGAAGCGTTGGGGCACATGGGGGTGGCTAGGGCGGTATTGGTGGGCGTGGCATCCAATCTTATGATGCAGTTTTTGAGGGGTCATCATCACCTATCTTGGCACCAAATTTGGTGGCTATAGCTCAAAAACTGTGGGAGATATAGCCATTTCTGATTTCAAAATGCAGGGGGCTGGGGGCGGAATGGGTGGGCGTGGCTCCAAAACTTTGATGCAGATTTTTGGGGGTCGTTAACAGCTATCTTCCCACCAAATTTGGAGGCTCTAGCTCCACAACTCTGGAAGATACACGCATTCCCGTTTTTGACGAAGCGTTGGGGCACATGGGGGTGGCTAGGACGGTATTGGTGGGCGTGGCATCCAATCTTATGATGCAGTTTTTGAGGGGTCATCATCACCTATCTTGGCACCAAATTTGGTGGCTATAGCTCAAAAACTGTGGGAGATATTGGCTTTTTTGACTTTAAAATTCGGGGGGGCTGTGGGCGGATTGGGGGGGCGTGGCTCCAAAATTTTTGATGCAGTTTTTTGGGGGTTGCTAGTAGCTATCATCTTACCAAATTTGGTACTTCTAGCTGTAAGGATGAGTGAAATATGTGGATTTATCGGTTTTGAGTTATCGAATTTATCGATTTGCCAGCCCCCCAGTTATCGTAGAACACCCATCTTGAAACTTTAATTTACTATCCCATAGATAAAGAGATTTGGAAAGTTTCAAGTCTCTAGCTTGAAGGGTGTGGAAAAAAGTTGCGTTCATACAGACGGACAGACGGACAGACACCATGACGGACATTGCACAAACTCAATATACTCTTTACCTTCGGTATCGAGTATAAAAATTTAAATAAGCAAAAACAAGAAATTGTTAAGCATGACAGGTTTAAAATAATGAAGTTTAAATTGATAAACATTTGTGTTGAGAAGAGGTGTTAAAAATAAGGTAATTGCTATGCAACACAGAATGTTATTATTAGATCTAAGTCTGGCAGCTCCGTTTTGCCTTATCGATAACCGATATATTGCGAGCGCGAATTGAAGCGTTAGCGCCCCGAAGAAGTAGTACATAAGAGATAACCAATGAATAAAGGTCTCGGTTCTACAACATGTTAAACTAATAAAAAGAGCGCAATCAAGTCATTTACAATAATTTTCACTAGCTTAGTATTCATGGTCTTAAGACCGTTTAGTCTTCATGTTAAATAGTTTTTGCTAGGATATTTTCTATTATGATTCTTGTGGGTTATAATTCGTACATTAAAAGAACGAGATAAAGTTGTTCTTGTTTAGGTCCACAATCTATTTTCTTGGTCCATTTTCCTTGGCATGGAATACAGCAGGGAGTAAGATTTAAAAGTAGTATGTCATTCCATTCTGGTAATATTATTATTTTGTTTTTATTATGTTGTTATTTCATTTTTAATTTTATTCTTTTATGTTATTTGACTTTATATATTGCCTTTAAATTTAAGGGTTTTGCCTCTCAATTTTTGAACCGAGACATAATATTTTTATTTCTGTAATGCATAAACGTAAGCATCCTTGATCCCAGATAGTATGTTTATTCTTGATCAATATTTAGATCAGCACCGTAGGCTTCCTAGATCTGTGTGTCTGTATCTATGCAAACTATTTTATCAGCTCTTAGGTATCGAGATTAAATTTTGCTCAGAATCTAATCGCTGCCTTAAACACATGAGTGTTACAACTTTCACACTTAAGGAGCATTAGATCTTTTCGTTTTTAAGAGTTTACTATTTGACGCTTTTATGAACAATTTGCTTGCCTGAGCTTGGTAGGTTATACAGTTAAAATAATTAGTGGAAAGATGGAACTGTCTTATAGAATTTCTTATACATTATTAGTTGCTTCTTTCCCTATCGCTTATTCTCACGCACTTTGAGATTATAACATTACTTAATGGAATGTGCTGTATGTTCCTGATTGTTTGCTGATTATTGTTGTTAATTATTATTTTGTTTATTTATTTCTTTTGCATCTCATATAGTATTTTTCTCTTATGTTTCTTATTTCGCTTCACTTGTATACTTACTTTAATAATTTATCATATGTTTCCTCTAATTTATATTCAATCGCCCTTTAATTGACCAAAACTGGGTGGCGGTAAGCTGTTAAAAACGGAAGGCAGTTAATCTATAAAACTGATGGAACGGAACAGCTGTGATTATTTTTCATTTAAAAATAAAAGTAGGCTGTTAAAATAAATATTTACTTATATTAAATTAAAATTTGAATTGATTTTTAGTAAACCGGCTTTTTTTTTCGAAAATGTAGCTTTTAAAAGAATATATTAAGCTCATATCATATTTATTTAGATTTTCACATTGAGTTAACATCAGCCCAATTCCCTCGATAGTGAGCTGCCGTTTACAGACGGTGAAGTAAATGGGATGCCGCTTTGTCGTTTCTCATAATCACAATTAAGCTGCCCGACGATGAAAATGAGTTCCTTTACGATTTATGTACTGTCACTGTTTGCAGCGGCCTGGCGTCCTCCAAAGAGTCAAACACTCATCATCATCATTTGCCTCCCTACGGCGAAGCGATCCTCACCTGAACCATCACTCGTACACACATAAGTAACTTTTACCTAGATTAGGTACGGTTTGCGTCTAGCCGTCTTATATGAATAGTTCTGTTCTACTCTGCACCGATTTTGGATCCCCTGATTTCTATTATTCCCAGCTACTTTCCTAGGCTCACACCTTTACCTTCTAACACACCAGCCCACATAACATATTATTTGGATATAAAAACATAAGACAATGACTATCAAGTACAAAGAGCTATTAAAAAAATTTATAACGTATTCGGAGGAAATTTGATCGAACAAAGCAACACCCAAAATTGTTATTATGGCTTACATTAAATCGTGAAGTCATAGTCGAGTCTACTATGTACTACACATTTTTCCATGAGTTGTTCCCATTTAAAGCCCCTATCAATTTATCCGTTTTTATACTCGATACCGAAGGTAAAGAGTATATTGAGTTTGTGCAATGTCCGTCATGGTGTCTGTCCGTCTGTCCGTCAGTATAAACGCAACTTTTTTCCACACCCTTCAAGCTAGAGACTTGAAACTTTCCAAATCTCTTTATCTATGGGATAGTAAATTAAAGTGTCAAGATGGGGGTTCTACGATAACTGGGGCTGGCAAATCGATAAATTCGATAACTCAAAACCGATAAATCCACATATTTCGCACATCCTTACAGTTAGAAGTACCAAATTTGGTAAGAAGATAGCTACTAGCAAATCCCCAAAAACTGCATCAAAAGTTTGGATGCCACGCCCACCAATACTGCCCTAGCCGCCCCCATCCACCCCAACGCTTCGTCAAAAACGGGAATGCGTGTATCTTCCAGAGTTGTGGAGCTAGAGCCTCCAAATTTGGTGGGAAGATAGCTGGCAACGACCCCCAAAAATTTGCATCAAAGTTTTGGAGCCACGCCCTCCATTTCGCCCCCCTTTCTCCACTTCTTACAATTTTCGAGCTAGAGTCACCAAATTTGGTATGAAGATCACAATTGACATTTCAGAAAGATCTGCATCAAAAATTTGGATGCCCCGCCCACCCATACCGCCCCCAGCCCCCCTATCCCCACCTTTTACAAACTTCGATCTAGAGTCACCAAATTTGGTATGAAGATAACAATTGACATTCCACAAAGATCTGCATCAAAAATTTGGATGCCACGCCCACCCATACCGCCTCAGCCCCCCTTTCCCCACCTTTTACAAATTTTGAGCTAAAGTCACCAAATTTGGTATGAAGATAGCAATTGACATTTCAGAAAGATCTGCAACAAAAATTTTGATGCCACAACTACCCATACCGACCCAGCTCCCCCCCTTTCACCACCTTTTACAAACTTTGAACTAGAGTCGCCAAATTTGGAAGGAATATAGCCGGTGGCATCCCCATCTGCATCGGAGAATCTTTAAGGCAGCGTAAACCCCTGCCGCATCCGTACCCCTTTGCATTCAGGCCTCTTTTTACCGGTTTTAATTCTGGTATCGAGTATGCCGCAGTCGGTTGCGTCCGACTGCAACGTTTCCACTTGTTTCTTATTAATATTTTTTCAACCAAGTGTGTGCGTACCTGTTTTTTTCAATTTTCACTTTCTAGAAAATGTCTTTAAGTTCGGCACCCTCATCGTCATTCAATATGTATGTTATAGGGATTTTATTTTGTATTTCTATTATTGAAAAGTTTAAGTTTTCCGGTTTGGTGAGCAGCCCTTCTCATTAAAATATTATGTTTGCTTATACACACATAATCATTTGCAAAGATTTTTATATGACTAAAGACAATGTCTTTAAACATTTTAACAACTATGTATAAGATTTACTTTTATGTATGTTATTTTAGCTGTCCTATTATATTGCTGATTGTTCTAACTAAACAATTGATTGAACATTACCTCCATAATGTCTTTTAAACGTATCTTTGATTGAGTTTTCGATAATCACTACTTATTCAATTTTCTAGATCGTACCCGACTCACGTTAATATAGCAGGGTACGACAAAATAAGCACGCAAGCAAGGCTGAGGGCAGTGACACTCCTAAAAGGGTTTGAGCCGAAGTGTGACGTAGAAAAAGGCACAATAAGGCAGGAGGAGCTAACGAAAAGCGAGAGTCTTTAGCGGGAAGCGAGCTGAACGAAGACATCTGATCTCAGGCAAAACAAATGTTTATCGGAAGAGAGAATCCTCCTTTCACATTATAGCAGTATGCGTAGCCTTTACAAGGAAACGAAGTTTCTTTTCTTAGAACAACATATCAACCGTCATCAGACCTCTCAGGTACCAAATCATTCATCGACGATGAAGGTTTATACAGGCAGGAGACATATTATTCTATTATTAATTCCCATTTATATTTTTTTATTTAAAAAGAACATATCAATAAAGTTGTTACTTTTTGCGGACTTTTACTGATTTTTTGTTAAATTTTTAATTATCTTGGCTCAAATTTAATTTCCGTTGTTATTTTCCTCACAAAGTAATTTACCTTTATCTGTCAGCAATGTCAATTCGTGATTTGTTTTCGAAAAAATGTATGAGAACCGAATCTATTTTTTAAAGGGTGCTATAAATTATATTTTTTTTTTCACCAAAAGCCAACGAATGTACTGACGCAATACTGCTGCGTTTCGTACTATAACTGTAATTTAACATCCAAATGAAAGAACAAGTCCACAGTCGTGTCGATAAAAAACCGGGACTTAAAAGTACGCTATTGAATAGAGTTTAAATCTGTCAGCAATATCAATTCGTGATTTTTCGGTAGCCAACTGGCGTTCCCCAGGCAAATATTTTCTCTTTCAACTACAATTCTAGAACCCATCCAATAATATTGAAAAGAGGTAAGCCAAGAAAACATAGAACAGGTGGAAGTTTAGCTGTGAAAAACCGGTTTTTCGGTTTTAGGAACTGTAGTGTATTCATATATGTTATTTCAAATATATATAAATGTAACTTGTAACACTTTGTTGCAAGTATAAATTAACCTAAACACGCTCAGCATAAACATATATATGTATGCGCATACCAAAGCACATACATACATATGGTCTGCGCGTGTAAGTAATATGAAGCCTCTTAAGAAGGCCACGCAAGCGTGAGACCGTTGCCCTACGGGAAACGCCGCGCTTGCACTTTAGCCAAACGTATGAGTACAATCGCTCTTCCTCTCTTTGTAGCTGTTAACTGATAACAGCATAAGTTTATAAATGTTAGGCATAAGCCAAGAATATATTTTGATTTCAATAAAGACATTGAATAAGCGAACCTCAAAGTAACAAGATATTACTTATTACATGGCGACCGTGACATGTATAAAATAAAAATGTAAAAATGTAGTAATAAATAATACAGTGCTTGTTATGTACGAAAAAATGTAATAATAAATAATACAGTGCTTGTTATGTACGAAAAT
Organism: Scaptomyza montana; assembly: GCA_018904305.1. Taxonomy (NCBI): domain Eukaryota; kingdom Metazoa; phylum Arthropoda; class Insecta; order Diptera; family Drosophilidae; genus Scaptomyza; species Scaptomyza montana. The sequence goes on along the minus strand of JAEIGR010000024.1, from coordinate 111,891 downwards.
AAAACGATAACGATTTGAGATCAAAAAGGTCTTGTAAATTAAATAATTAACTTTTACAAACAAACAAACAAAATATAAAACATTTTGGTTAATACATTCATGTGAGATCAAAAAGGTCTTGTAAATTAAATAATTAACTTTTACAAACAAACAAACAAAATATAAAACATTTTGGTTATACATTCATGTTCATGTTCAACAACTTAAAAGTGCAATACATAATATTATGAACTATAATGGATGAAAGCAAACAAAATTTAACAAATTATTACTCAATAATTAATAATTAAACGAAAATCAAAAAAAAATAAATAAAAACGAATGAGGAGATGCCTATGTAGCCAGCACCAGCCACTTAAATTTAATGCGGAGGACAGCGGTCTGCTAGTCCTCTACATCCACGAGGGATAAAAAAACAAAAAAAGTCCACTACAACAACGAGGGACACTAACATCTACAGCCACGAGGGATAAAAGATAAACCTTTGAGCCGACGACAACAGCATCAGCAGCAACAGCAACAATGAATAACGGCAACAGGAACAGCACGTTAGTCACTGCCAATACTAACAACAGCTTGTGCGAAGACCAGCACCGGCATCGCCCAGCGCATCAAGCTGGGCCACGGACAATGAAAAGGAAACAACAGAAACATCAATAGCCTGTGCGAGGACTAGCACCGGCGCCCCATCAGATCCTGGCAAGAAGACCCCAACCGGCGAATAAGCAAGCTGACTATATAAATAATACTTGAAATTCAACAAGATGCACCACAAGTGCTGGTTGTACAAAAGAAAATAAATAAATAAAATAAATAAATATAAGTATATATTAATACACACATACGTAAATATAAGAAAATTGTAATACTGAGCGACATCTTAGTTGCCCGGTAGTAGCGTATGGCCCGTAAAGCCATACAACACATAGGCAGGCGATCAATATGACATACAATAGGGAAGTAAACATATAATAAACGAGAAAAAAAACAAGTGGAAACGTTGCAGTCGGACGCAACCGACTGCGGCATACTCGATACCAGTATTAAAACCGGTAAAAAGAGGCCTGATTGCAAAGGGGTACGGATGCGGCAGGGGTGTACGCTGCCTTAAAGATTCTCCGATGCAGATGGGGATGCCACCAGCTATATTCCTTCCAAATTTGGTGACTCTAGCTCAAAGTTTGTAAAATGTAGGGAAAGGGGAGGGGGGGGGCTGGGGGCGGTATGGGTAGTTGTGGCATCAAAATTTGTGAAGCAGATCTTTGTGAAATGTCAATTGCTATCTTCATACCAAATTTGGTGACTCTAGCACGAAATTTGTAAAAGGTGGGGAAAGGGGGGCTGGGGGTGGTATGGGTGGGCGAGGCATCCAAATTTTTGATGCAGATCTATGTGGAATGTCAATTGCTATCTACATACCAAATTTGGTGACTCTAACTCGAAAATTGTAATAAGTGGGGAAAGGGGGGCTGGGGGCGGTATGGGTGGGCGTGGCATCCAAATTTTTGCTGCGGATCTTTGTGGAATGTCAATTGCTATCTTCATACCAAATTTGGTGACTCTAGCTCGAAATTTTTAAAAAGCGGGGGACGGGGGCTGGGGGCAGGGGGCGGTATGGGTGGGCGTGGCATCCAAATTTGTGATGCAGATCTTTGTGGAATGTCAATTGCTATCTTCATACCAAATCTGGTGACTCTAGCTCGAAAATTGTAAAAAGTGAAGACAGGGGGGCGAAATGGAGGGCGTGGCTCCAAATTTTTGATGCAGATTTTTGGGGGTCGTTGCCAGCTATCTTCCTACCAAATTTGGTGGCTCTAGCTCCACAACTCTGGAAGATACACGCATTCCCGTTTTTGACGAAGCGTTGGGGTGGATGGGGGTGGCTAGGGCAGTATTGGTGGGCGTGGCATCCAAACTTTTGGTTCAATTTTTAGGGAGTCATCATCACCTATCTTGGCACCAAATTTGGTGGCTATAGCTCAAAAACTGTGGGAGATATAGCCATTTCTGATTTCAAAATGCGGGGGGCTGAGGGCGTAATGGGTGGGCGTGGCTCCAAAACTTTGATGCAGTTTTTTGGGGGTCGTTAACAGCTATCTTCCCACCAAATTAAGAGGCTCAAGCTCCACAACTCTGGAAGATACACGCATTCCCGTTTTTGACGAAGCGTTGGGGTGGATGGGGGCGGCTAAGGCAGTATCGGTGGGCGTGGCATCCAAACCTTTGATGCAGTTTTTAGGGGGTCATCATCACCTATCTTGGCACCAAATTTGGTGGCTATAGCTCAAAAACTGTGAGAGATATAGTCTTTTTTGACTTTAAAATGCGGTGGGGCTGGGGGCGGAATGGGGGGCATGGCTCCAAAATTTTTGATGCAGTTTTTTGGGGGTTGCTAATAGCTATCTTCTTACCAAATTTGGTACTTCTAGCTGTAAGGATGTGCGAAATATGTGGATTTATCGGTATTGGGTTATCGAATTTATCGATTTGCCAGCCCCCCAGTTATCGTAGAACCCCCATCTTGACACTTTAATTTACTATCCCATAGATAAAGAGAATTGGAAAGTTTCAAGTCTCTAGCTTGAAGGGTGTGGAAAAAACTTGCATACATACGGACGAACACGGACAGACACCATGACGGACATTGCACAAAACCAATATACTCTTTACCTTCGGTATCGAGTATAACAAGTGGAAACGTTGCAGTCGGACGCAACCGACTGCGGCATACTCGATACCAGTATTAAAACAGGTAAAAAGAGGCCTGACTGCTGAGGGGTACGGATGCGGCAGAGGTGTACACTGCCTAAAAAATTTTCCGATGCAGATGGGGATGCCACAAGCTATCTTCCTTACAAATTTGATGACTTAAGCTCAAAGTTTGTAAGTTTGTTGGGAAAGGGGGGCTGGAAGCGGTATGGGTGGGCGTGGCATCCAGATATGTGATGCACATCTTTGTGGAATGTCAATTGCTATCTTCATACCAAATTTGGTGACTCTAGCTCGAAATTTGTAAAAAGTGTGGAAAGGGGGATGGGGGTGGTATGGGCGGGCGTGGCATCCTAATTTTTGCTGCAGATCTTTCTGGAATGTTAATTGCTATCTTCATACCAAATTTGGTGACTGTAGTTCGAAATTTGTAAAAAGCGGGGGACGGGGGCTGGGAGCTGGGGTCGGTATGTGTGGGCGTGGCATCCAAATTTTTGATGCAGATCTTTGTGGAATGTCAATTGCTATCTTCATACCAAATTTGGTGACTCTAGCTCGAAAATTGTACAAAGTGGGGAAAGGGGGGCTGGGGGCGGTATGGGTGGGCGTGGCATCCAAAATTTTGCTGCAGATCTATTTGGGATGTCAATTGCTATCTTCATACCAAATTTGGTGACTCTAGCTAAAAGTTTGTAAAAGGTGTGGACAGGGGGGCGACATGGGTGGGCGTGGCTCCAAAACTTTGATGCCGATTTTTGGGGGTCGTTGCCAGCTATCTTCCTACCAAATTTGGTGGTTCTAGCTCCACTACTCTCGAAGATACACGCATTCCCGTTTTTGACGAAGCGTTGGGGTGGATGGGGGCGGCTAGGGCAGTGTCGGTGGGCGTGGCATCCAAACATTTGATGCAGTTTTTTGCGGGTCATCACCACCTATCTTGGCACTAAATTTGGTGGCTCTAGCTCAAAAACTTTGGGAGATATAGCCATTTCTGATTTCAAACTGCGGGGGGGCTGGGGGCGGAATGGGTGGGCGTGGCTCCAAAACTTTGATGCAGTTTTTTGGGGGTTGCTTGTAGCTATCTGCTTACCAAATTTGGTAGTTCTAGTTGTAAGGATGTACGAAATATGTGGATTTATCGGTTTTGAGTTATCGAATTTATCGATTTGCCAGCCCCCAGTTATCGTAGAACTGACTTTTTAATTTACTATCCCGTAGATAAAGAGAATTGGAAAGTTTCAAGTCTCTAGCTTGAAGGGTGTGGAAAAAAGTTGCGAACATACGGACGGACAGACGGACAGACGGACGGACACCATGACGGACATTGCACAAAACCAATATACTCTTTACCTTCGGTATCGAGTATAAAAATTACCAAAAGTAACCATCTTGCGCATTACGATAGTTACGCGAAATATAAATAAATAAAAAAAAAAAATTTTATTATGAAGCAAACAGATTTTTATGAATAAGAAAGAACAAAAAGAAAAAACATATAAGTATAAATTCCCTGACCGTTTTCGAATGGAAAAAAAAAGACCACTAAGTGCCGTAAGAAGCGTATGCGAAGCTTGAGACGTAAGCGCAAAAAGATGCGTGCAAAGTCAAAGAAATCGCATCGCCCTCTGGCCATTCTTGTGAAACATAACTGACGTACAAACATTTGATACTGACTATACCACTTGAAACTTAAAGTAAATTTACATAATAGTTTTTGAAATCAGAAAAGATTATGCATTAGTTAAAACTGACAATAATTTTAAACTCTCACAAACACCTTCCGTGTTTTTGTTCACTTTACATAATTAAATTTCTAATTGACAAAATATTTTTTTTAAATAACTCAACATTATTATCCCAAATAAGGCCCTTCCAGGCACATAAAATAGAATAGACAATTTTGATACAGATGCCCGTTCTAGGATAACAATATTCAAATTACAAAAAATAGACTAACGAAATAAAGTCCTGAGAGTCACTACCAGGCAATACAGTAGACAAAATTATCCTGCGCAGGAATATAACAAGAATCTTTGCTTAGGCAAAATCTTGAAAAGCTTCTAAGCCCAACGTCATCACAAATGACGGAATAAGAAAAGTAGTGACCTTACGTATAACAAAATCCAAATTGTTTATTAAAACACGGAAATAAAGTTATCGCAAGAATTGAAGTTAGCGATTTGTATACTAATGGAGTTATCGACTAAGGTCAATTTTTCCAAAGGCTCGAAAAGGGGGCCGGTATACTTACAATCAGCAAACTCAAGTGGCACCGAGCAGAAATACCATTCAATCAATTTCAATAGATAATTTCAAATATATGGGCAATAATGTATAAAAGAGTAGCTACTCAAGCCGGTGACCCAAATTACAATTAATAAGTAATATTCCAACTTAAGGAATTCTTTATATTCTTGTTTAGTCCAATGAAGACGTTCATCACGGACATAGAAACTGATAATACAAATTCTACACTGACTTACTCTTGCAAAGATTGACAGTGAAACGTCTTCTACACAACACCACCAGACAGAAAAACAAAATAAACAAGTGGAAACGTTGCAGTCGGACGCAACCGACTGCCGCATACTCGATACCAGTATTAAAACCGGTAAAAAGAGGCCTGATTGCAAAGGGGTACGGATGCGGCAGGAGTGTACGCTGCCTTAAAGATTCTCCGATGCAGATGGGGATGCCACCAGCTATATTCCTTCCGAATTTGGTGACTCTAGCTCAAAGTTTGTAAAATGTAGGGAAAAATTTTTGTTGCAGATCTTTGTTAAATGTCAATTGCTATCTTCATACAAAATTTTGTGACTCTAGCTCGAAAATTTTAAAAAGTGGGGAAAGGGGGGCTGGGGGCGTAATGGGTGGGCGAGGCATCCAAATTTTTGATGCAGATCTATGTGGCATGTCAATTGCTATCTACACACCAAATTTGGTGACTCAAGCTCGAAGTTTGTAAAAAGTGGGGACAGGGGGGCTGGGGGCGTAATGGGTGGGCGAGGCATCCAAATTTTTGATGCAGATCTATGTGGCATGTCAATTGCTATCTACACACCAAATTTGGTGAATCTAGCTCGAAGTTTGTAAAAATTGGGGAAAAGGGGGGCTGGGGGCGGTATGGGTGGGCGAGTCATCCAAATTTTTGATGAAGATCTATGTGGAATGTCAATTGCTATATTCATACCAAATTTGGTGACTCTAGCTCGAAAATTGTAAAAAGTGGGGAAGGGGGGGCGAAATGGGGGCGTGGCTCCAAATTTTTGATGCAGTTTTTTGGGGTTCGTTAACAGCTATCTTCCCACCAAATTTGGAGGCTCTAGCTCCACAACTCTGGAAGATACACGCATTCCCGTTTTTGACGAAGCGTTGGGGCGGATGGGGGCGGCTAGGGCAGTATTGGTGGGCGTGGCATCCAAACTTTTGGTGCAGTTTTTAGAGGGTCATCATCACCTATCTTGGCACCAAATTTGGTGGCTATAGCTCAAAAACTGTGGGAGATATAGCCATTTCTGATTTCAAAATGCGGGGGGTGTAGTGGCTGGCAAAATAACTTTGTTTTTGTAGTTTAAAATACATATAAGGGTTTTATATTGCATCTTTTGTTGGATAAAATGAGGCTCTACTAAGTCAACTGCTTAGTTTGGTGGGAACACTGCCTCTTAATCTGCTAAAAGAGATGGCAATTCTCTTTATTATATCGAGCTTCCGTTAACGCAGCAATTGTATGTATTGCTGTGCGGATAAAGAAGAGCTTTGAACAGAAGCGTGGGTGAGCAACAATAAGCGATAAGATCACGCCACTGTACCGTTAAAGCTTTTGGGCAATAAGATCACACCATAGTACAGTAAAAGCTTTTAAGCGCAGGTGGTTCTTTTGTATAGCGACGCAACTGAGCGGTCAGTCATCAGAAAGCATCAGCGCAGAAAAGTATAACTTCTGACCAGCAAGTGATTACAAAAAGGAGATAATACAGGCTAATATAATTATTACAAGTGCCAAGACCCTAAGTACTGTTGATCCGGGAGAAAGAAAAACTCACCAAGGAAAAGATATTTATCGGGTGTGCAGACTTATTCAAAAAGGTATTGATTAGTTTTGCGAAGTGGCATAGAAGTAATTATTGTATTTCATATAGAAAAACTAGTGTCGCGGGTGCCAAAGTGTGGTGCAGATTATACCAAGTGTACCAAGAACAGCCACCCCTTTGCAACCCGCGCACGGCTACAAATCGGATTGTGACCAAGCCAGTGAAGAAGATATAAGAACAACCAATAAAGAGACTTATACTTTTATCAAAGGGAACTAAAAGCCTCGGATCGCAGCATTTTGATGTCCGCATGTGCAGCTTATTCATAACCTAGCGACAGGTTATGTAACGAGAGTGTTTGTACCCTTTCTGGAAATCACGTCGCTCAGTTTACTGATGCATGCAATTACAAAAGCATAGACTATAACCAATTAATTTGCAAATGCATTAATTTCAAGCTTGTTTAAGCAATTCGATATTTAAAGACATACATTCATATATTTTATTTTTTTATATTATTACTGTCAAAGTTAGTTAAGATTTAACAAGTTAATGCATATTCATAATATTTAAAAGAAATAAGTAGGGAGCGATCGTGAAACCCCAGAAAAGAAATCATGTTATTCTGCATACATATTTAAACATACATATACTTATAAATATTTGATGTTCCCAAAACTATAGCCAAGATTATCTCAAATCGTCGTAAACCTTGGGCCCAACGTCTGCGTCGATGGAATTTGGAATGGAGTAAGATATTCACAGATTTATTTTTTTGAACTGAGTAAGTTACCTCGTAACCTATATACTATATACATAAGTACATATTTATAAATATATGTATACGAATATTTATGCAGACCAATTCTTAGTCGTAGAGAAAAAGAAATTAACCCAATATATTTGAATTGAATTGATGAATTAGTGAATTTCTGATTAGGTTAAAAGTTAAACATTAATAGCAAGCAAGTAAGAGATGAGAGAAAAGATAGAAACGAAATGTTTTGATATTGTTCTAACAAAATTTTGTAGATAAATAAAAAGGATGAATATATATACCATGGAAATCTAGTTTTCTAATTGGTTTGTAAAGTACCTGTGATGGATGCTTGCAAGTTTTATTAAGAGTTAAAGAACCTTAATTTAGGGACAAGCAAATACATTATCATCGCTTGTCAAGGTTGGGAGGGTACAGAAGAGAGGCAATAACACCGTCGCACTCTCAATAGGGTAACCCAAAATTGGTTTTTCAACAAAGCTTCGGTCGGAGCTAAACCTTCCACGTCAGATACATTTATTTTATTCATTTGTTTTTTTTATTTTGTTAACGTAACGTTCGAAAATTGTCATCCTGAAAGCGCACTTAATTAATGTGGTAATGGAATCGTGCCGTTGGGTGAGGAAGAACCCCGACCAATCCGGCGAGCTATAGACCGAGCGATAGCAAGAAGTGCGCAACTCCGATCCCTAAGCACCGCGGTCGGTTGCATGTGACATCTCCGTCTACCCAAGTAGGCAGTAGCAGCCCATACGCCGTAGCGAGTCGACAATACCTTCGACAAGAGACCCCACCGTTACACATTTGGCGCCCAACTCTAGGGGCCTTGTAACATATGAGCAAAGTAGAATAACTTTGCATACTTTTTACCTGTACTAATAGCATCTAGTGCAAAGATAGCCTCATTAAAAGCTCTATTACATAACATAAAATGAAAGTGGATGAATCACTCTCAATTTTATTTAGCTTTTCAATTATTGCTTTTGTTTTCTTTTGAAACCAATGTTTTGAAGCTGCAGCCAGGTGTAGGAATATGCGATTGTAATTTAGATTATTCTGGATTAGTCGACCACTCATGACTATTAGTTTCTTTAAACATTGGGGATGCAAGAAAGGATTAAGTAAAATAACCAAACTTTGAGTTCGCATGCTACAAGAATTTCTCGGAATTACAACATACTGGAAAAGCTTCGGTTGTTGTCCAGTTGTGCTTGAGCATTAACAACCAAATCGGCAATAGAACCCATTTAACTTGCAATAGAAAAAGTTGGAACAATTTAGGTTTACCTTAAAATTTGTAAGCAACAACACGTGGGAAAATTACAGACCAAGTATTCAGGATAATTTCGTTTGATTTAATATAATATTTTACATACACCCATAATGGCAGTAAGACGTAGTACAGATAACATTGTAGATGTGCTTAATGCACAAGACCCATTTTGTGGCATTTGCCATGAGCAGTTAGGACTGGAACAGCTAGTCGCAACTACCATTTGCAATCATCGGTTCCATAATAGATGTATTAGTGAAAAGTTGAAGGAGGCAACGGTATGTCCAACATGCAAAACAGTTTGTAGACCAAACCAGTTAAAATTTAACAACAATACTGTGGCAGCAGAATTACGTGCGGCTAACACTGAGGTACCTGTTGAAGCGCAACCCAACAGTATTCCCGATAAGCCTAATAAACAAAAAAAGCCGAGGTGCTACGCCTAAAAGAGGCATGCATACTCGTTCCATGCAACGTCCCCGAAAAGGATTTACAGGTAGCAAACCGTGGCAGGGTGGTTCTGAAAACAACTTAACAGATAACAGCCCACATGCTGAAATAGTAAATTTTATAAATGAAGAGCTACAGGCTCAGCAACGAGCTCTAGTGACTGAAATGAACGCTTATATTAAGACAAGCATCGAACAAGCAATTCAAGAGCAGTTGTCGAAAATAAACTTAGGTAGGAAAGAATCTGAAGCAGAGCCAAGTCGAACAGCACCAGAATCGAGAGGATCCTATGAAAGGAACAGTCAAAACTTTGAGGCGTCTGCTGACAATTTACCAAATATGGAGGCAAATAGTCCCAGGGGTAGTAGTCATTCGAATGCAAGCATGACCTCAGAAAAAGCAGCTAGTATCATGCAAAGTTGGCGACTTAAGTACGACGGCACAAAAGACTCAATGAACCTAGATGAATTCTTATACCGCATTCGTTCCCTGACCTTGCAAAATCTCAATGGAGATTATCGGTTATTATGTAATAATATACACTTACTTTTCCATGGAAGAGCCAATGATTGGTTTTGGAATTTCCATAGAAAAAACCCCCTATATTCATGGCAGACCTTTGTAAGGAATTCAGAAGTCGATTTGATGATGTGAAAGACGATTTCGATCTGTGGGAATTAATTAGGAAAAGACGTCAGAAGGATCAAGAATCTTTCGACGATTATCAATCCGCAATAGAAAGTTTGGTGAGTCAACTATCGCAGGAATTAAGTGAGAGGAAACTAGTTGATATTTTAAAACGTAATGCCAATAACGCGCTGCAATACGAACTATTGCACTTGAAGATAGACACACGAGCTGAATTACGAGAGGAAGTCAAAATTCACGAGAACTTCTGTAAAGAGACAAAAACTTTTGCACCTCGATCTAATTTTGCTCGCGGTCGAATCAGTGAGATCTTAGAAGAAAACACATCAGAAGAAATTGTATCGGAGATACAAAGTAAGCGAACATTATGTTGGAATTGTGATAAGGTAGGTCACCGTTTTGACGAATGTTTGGGAGAGCTGAAAATCTTTTGTTATGGTTGTGGGACTAAAAATGTTTTTAAGCCAAACTGTAACAAATGCAAGAATATAAAAAACCAAAAGAGGGATGCGCAAACCAACACCTAGTCGACGCATCCCTGAAAGTTCGAAAACCACAAAAGTTTTCAGTGGTCGATGTTGATACTCAAACAGACTATGCAGAGTTATTAACACCCATAAATATAAGATTAAAGAAATATTTGGAAACGCGAAAAAGAATTTTTGGGAGCATTCAGTCCCTGGCCTGTTTTTATAAGCCAAAGCGTTCCACTATTAGGATTAGAAGTTTTTGGAAAAACATAAAACGTACTCGGTGAAAGCTAGTACAATCAGTTTATATGAGTTTCGATAACCGATTGTATACTGATTTAAGTTTAGAAGGAAAAAACTATGTGGCCTTGCTAGACTCAGGAGCGACCATCAGTTGTCTAGGAAGTACAGCAGCTCAAACGATGATGAATCATCCAAAGATGCATAAATGCTCAGGCATGGTACGGACAGCTAACAATGAGTCTTGCCCAATAGCCGGTAGAATCAGACTGTTTGTAGAATTTCGTGGTAAGGCACACGACGTAGAATTTTTTTAATACCATCTCTTAAACAAGATGTATATCTAGGTATAGACTTTTGGAAAGAATTTGGCCTTTTATCGCATCTTTTGGAGCCAAGTGCCGTACTAAATGAATTAGATAATGGTGACATTAACAACACGGAAAATGCGAAAATGCACAAACTAAGCACCAAAGACAGGTTTCGATTAAATGCAATAGTGCAAAATTTTCCCTCATATGAGCGGGAAGGATTAGGACGCACCAATTTAATTGAACACAGCATAGAAGTATATCAAGTGACTCCAGTGAAACAGCGTCATTGGCCTGTTTCCCCAGCTATCGAAAAATTAATGTTTGACGAGGTTAGAAAAATGTTAGAAATGGATATAATTGAAGAATCCAACAGCCCTTGGAGCAGCAATTGTGTTCTTGTTCGTAAAGGAGAAAAGAATAGATTGTGTTTGGATTCTCGCATTGTAAATAAATTCACTCGCAAAGATGCGTATCCGTTGCCTCATATCGATGGTATACTTAGTCGCTTACCGCCAGCTAAATATATCACGGGTCTCGATATGAAGCACGCATTTTGGCAGATACCGTTGGCAGCGACGTCTAGGCAGTATACGGCATTCACAGTCCCTAATCGTCCATTATACCAATACAAGGTAATGCCTTTTGGATTGTGCAATGCACCTCAAACACTGTGCAGGCTAATGGAAAATGTGATTCCGGCTAATTTGCGAACCCGGGTGTTTGTCTACTTAGACGATTTACTTTTGTTATCAGAAGATTTTGATTCACACTTATTGCTGTTACAAGAAGTATCTTTGTTGTTAAGGAAAGCAAACCTAACGATAAACATAGCAAAGTCCAAGTTTTGCATGCGAGAAATAAAATATCTGGGATTTGTTATTGGGGACGGACAATTGAAGACTGACCCAGGCAAGATACAAGCCATAATTGACTTCCCTGTGCCAAAAAGCGTTAAACAATTAAGACGTTTCCTTGGACTTGCAGGATGGTATAGACGTTTTGTCAACAACTATGCGTCAGTCAGCTTTCCGCTCACCGAACTGTTGAAAAAACATAAAGGGCTCGAGTGGAATGATGATGCAGATTTTGCTTTTAAGGATTTGAAAATACGGCTCACCTCAGCTCCGGTACTGGCTACACCAGATTTTTCGAGACCGTTCATGTTAATTTGTGATGCGAGCACTACAGGAATAGGCTGCGTTTTAGCTCAACTCAATGACCAAGGAGAAGAGGCTCCTATAGCATTTATGTCGGAGAAGCTCTCAAAGGCTCAACGGAACTATTGCGTGACAGATCTTGAATGCCTAGCGGTACTGAGGGGAATTTATAAGTTTAGAGCCTACGTAGAAGGCCAAGACTTTGAGGTTATTACAGACCATGCCTCCCTGCAATGGCTTATGAAACAAAAAGATCTTAGAGGAAGGCAAGGAAGATGGATTATTAAGCTTCAAGGTTTTAAATTTAAGGTCTCACATCGGCGTGGTACACAAAACGTGGTGGCTGACGCATTGTCAAGACAGAATGAAGAAGAGATAGCTGAAATTGAAGAACAGGGGCCCATAGTAGACTTAACCTCACCAGAATTTAAAAGCCAGGAATACTGTGATCTTTTGGAAAAAATTCGTTTTAATCAAGCGAAATTACCAGACTTACAAATAATAGATGATTTTGCGTATAAGCGGACCGACTTCGCAACAGGGAGTTTAGTTGAGGATAACTCATCGTGGAAGCTTTGGGTACCCTCTGACCTTACCACTTCTATTATTGCGAGAGCTCACGATCCTCCAAACGCAGCCCACTGTGGCATAGGGAAAACCATAGAGAAAATAAAAAGATATTTATTCTGGCCGCATATGACCGCCCAAATTCGGAAGTATGTACTGAATTGCGATGTTTGTCGTCAAACAAAAAGTCCTAATATTATTTTAAGACCTAAAATGGGTAAACCTATGACGTCAGAGCGACCTTTTCAGAAACTTTATATGGACCTTCTTGGGCCATATCCCCGGTCGAAAAATGGAAATATAGGTTTGCTAGTCGTGGTTGACCACAATACCAAATTTCACTTTCTGTATCCACTTAAAAAGTTCACTTCGTTAAAAATAATCGAATATTTAGAAAAGAATTTATTTTGTACCTTTGGTGTGCCAGAAACTATTCTGACCGACAATGGCTCACAATTCGTATCTGGAGCCTTCGAAGCATTCTTAACGCAATATGGTATCGCCCATATCTGTACGGCCATTTATTCTCCACAGGCCAATGCTAGTGAAAGAGTAAATAGATCTGTATTAGCGGCGATTCGATCATATATAGGAAAAGATCATTCGAACTGGGACAATAAATTGTATGCAATTTGTGCTGCTCTAAGAGCAAGCGTTCATCAGAGCACTGGGTACTCTCCCTATTTCCTAGCGTTTGGTCAAAACATGATGCTGCATGGAAAAGATTATGAGCTACTAAGACGATTAGAATTGTTATCCGAAGATACACATATTAAGAGATCCACCGCCATACAAATAATGCGTCAATCCGCTAAGGAAAATATTTCAAGAGCACATGAAAAGAATGCAAAGGCCTACAATCTTCGAAGCCGAAATATCACTCTCAAAGTAGGTGACAAAGTATTTGCTCGTAACTTTTGCCAGAGCAATGCGATTAAGAAGTTTAACGCGAAGCTCGCACCAGTGTTCAACCCAGCTGTTGTCTTACGTAAAGTTAGTTCAGCATATTATCAATTAGCAAATGAGCAAGGCAAAAGCATAGGTATTTTTCACTTAAAGGATATACAGCTTAACAAGGCTTAGGTGTTTGTTTTTTTTTTTTCAGTTCATGTCCCGCAACTAGACTTGCGCTGCATAAACTGTGCTGTAGTGGCTGGCAAAATAACTTTGTTTTTGTAGTTTAAAATACATATAAGGGTTTTATATTGCATCTTTTGTTGGATAAAATGAGGCTCTACTAAGTCAACTGCTTAGTTTGGTGGGAACACTGCCTCTTAATCTGCTAAAAGAGATGGCAATTCTCTTTATTATATCGAGCTTCCGTTAACGCAGCAATTGTATGTATTGCTGTGCGGATAAAGAAGAGCTTTGAACAGAAGCGTGGGTGAGCAACAATAAGCGATAAGATCACGCCACTGTACCGTTAAAGCTTTTGGGCAATAAGATCACACCATAGTACAGTAAAAGCTTTTAAGCGCAGGTGGTTCTTTTGGTATAGCGACGCAACTGAGCGGTCAGTCATCAGAAAGCATCAGCGCAGAAAAGTATAACTTCTGACCAGCAAGTGATTACAAAAAGGAGATAATACAGGCTAATATAATTATTACAAGTGCCAAGACCCTAAGTACTGTTGATCCGGGAGAAAGAAAAACTCACCAAGGAAAAGAAATTTATCGGGTGTGCAGACTTATTCAAAAAGGTATTGATTAGTTTTGCGAAGTGGCATAGAAGTAATTATTGTATTTCATATAGAAAAACTAGTGTCGCGGGTGCCAAAGTGTGGTGCAGATTATACCAAGTGTACCAAGAACAGCCACCCCTTTGCAACCCGCGCACGGCTACAAATCGGATTGTGACCAAGCCAGTGAAGAAGATATAAGAACAACCAATAAAGAGACTTATACTTTTATCAAAGGGAACTAAAAGCCTCGGATCGCAGCATTTTGATGTCCGCATGTGCAGCTTATTCATAACCTAGCGACAGGTTATGTAACGAGAGTGTTTGTACCCTTTCTGGAAATCACGTCGCTCAGTTTACTGATGCATGCAATTACAAAAGCATAGACTATAACCAATTAATTTGCAAATGCATTAATTTCAAGCTTGTTTAAGCAATTCGATATTTAAAGACATACATTCATATATTTTATTTTGTTTATATTATTACTGTCAAAGTTAGTTAAGATTTAACAAGTTAATGCATATTCATAATATTTAAAAGGAATAAGTAGGGAGCGATCGTGAAACCCCAGAAAAGAAATCATGTTATTCTGCATACATATTTAAACATACATATACTTATAAATATTTGATGTTCCCAAAACTATAGCCAAGATTATCTCAAATCGTCGTAAACCTTGGGCCCAACGTCTGCGTCGATGGAATTTGGAATGGAGTAAGATATTCACAGATTTATTTTTTTTGAACTGAGTAAGTTACCTCGTAACCTATATACTATATACATAAGTACATATTTATAAATATATGTATACGAATATTTATGCAGACCAATTCTTAGTCGTAGAGAAAAAGAAATTAACCCAATATATTTGAATTGAATTGATGAATTAGTGAATTTCTGATTAGGTTAAAAGTTAAACATTAATAGCAAGCAAGTAAGAGATGAGAGAAAAGATAGAAACGAAATGTTTGATATTGTTCTAACAAAATTTTGTAGATAAATAAAAAGGATGAATATATATACCATGGAAATCTAGTTTTCTAATTGGTTTGTAAAGTACCTGTGATGGATGCTTGCAAGTTTTATTAAGAGTTAAAGAACCTTAATTTAGGGACAAGCAAATACATTATCATCGCTTGTCAAGGTTGGGAGGGTACAGAAGAGAGGCAATAACACCGTCGCACTCTCAATAGGGTAACCCAAAATTGGTTTTTCAACAAAGCTTCGGTCGGAGCTAAACCTTCCACGTAAGATACATTTATTTTATTCATTTTTTTTTTATTTTGTTAACGTAACGTTCGAAAATTGTCATCCTGAAAGCGCACTTAATTAATGTGGTAATGGAATCGTGCCGTTGGGTGAGGAAGAACCCCGACCAATCTGGCGAGCTATAGACTGAGCGATAGCAAGAAGTGCGCAACTCCGATCCCTAAGCACCGCGGTCGGTTGCATGTGACATCTCCGTCTACCCAAGTAGGCAGTAGCAGCCCATACGCCGTAGCGAGTCGACAATACCTTCGACAAGAGACCCCACCGTTACAGGGGGCTGGGGGCGTAATGGGTGGGCGTGGCTCCAAAACTTTGATGCAGTTTTTTGGGGGTCGTTATCAGCTATTTTCCCTCCAAATTTGGAGGCTCTAGCTCCACAACTCTGGAAGATACACGCATTCCCGTTTTCGACAAAGCGTTGAGGTGGATGGGGGCGGCTAGGGCAGTATCGGTGGGCGTGGTATCCAAACTTTTGATGCAGTTTTTAGGGAGTCATCATCACCTAACTTGGCACCAAATTTGGTGGCTATAGCTCAAAAACTGTGGGAGATATAGTCTTTTTTTACTTTAAATGCGGGGGGCTGTGGTGGAATGGGGGGCGTGGCTCCAAAATTTTGATGCATTTTTGGGGTTGCTAATAGATATCTTCTTACCAAATTTGGTACTTCTAGCTGTAAAGATGTGCGAAATATGTGGGTTTATCGGTATTGGGTTATCGAATTTATCGATTTGCCAGCCCCCCAGTTATCGTAGAACCTCCATCTTGACACTTTAATTTACTATCCCATAGATAAAGAGAATTGGAAAGTTTCAAGTCTCTAGCTTGAAGGGTGTGGAAAAAACTTGCATACATACGGACGGACAGACGGACAGACGGACAGACACCATGACGGACATTGCACAAAACCAATATACTCTTTACCTTCGGTATCGAGTATAAAAACAAAAATAACAAACAAACAAAAAAACATAGGAGAAAGAGATAACATCATAATCTCAAAAAAAAAATAAATAAAAAAAAAAATAAAATATAAAATGATAATATAAAAAAAAAAAAAAATTAAAATATATTTCAAAAACAAAACGAAAATAATATAAAATAACAACCATCTGAAATACATTAACCATCTTTTTAATTAATAATCAAAAATATGTAGAGCAAAACGTACTACACAACAATAAGTAAAAAAAAATAAATAAAAAAAAAATAAATAAAATAAATATATATATATATTTTTATATAAAATTAGGATAATATATCTATGTGTAATATAAAATTAATACATACAAAAGAAATATTAAAATAATTTAAGAAAAAAATTATTTTAAAACGGTCTGATCAGCTGTATACATATAAAACTTATATAAGAAAAAAAACGAAATTAAAAAAAATCATTAAAAAAAATTCAGCTAATTATAACACTAAATTTTTACACATTTATAGTTTTATATCATTAAATTTTTATATATCTAAAAATTACAATCATGTATACTATAAATAACTACATATTCATAATTGTTGAAATAAACAACTTAAATTGTTCTCTTTATCAAGCATTCATATGTCTGCGTACTAATATACATCGTTTAAAGTATCGATGTTCTAATATCGATTAATATTTTTGTATCACCACTGCACTATTCATTTTTATCTTGAGTTCTCAAATATAGTTTGTCTAAGTAACAACTTACGGTGTTATTATTTGAGTGAACTCTTTATTCACAGCTGCACTATACTCTACGAGAGAGATATACTCTGACATTGGTTATGGGCCCAGACTCGCACAGTGATTAAGATGAGTCTGTATAATATTGAAAAGCTAAGCGAAAGCAATTACGATGTATGGTGTGTGCAAATGCGAAGCGTACTCGTACATCAGGAACTGTGGTGTGTTGTGAGCGGCAATGATGAGAAGCCAAGCACAAGTGACGCGAAAAGTGCGTTAACAGACGAAAAAGCATTGGCTCTCATAATTTTAAATGTGCAAGTTTCTCAATTGAATTATGTAAAGGGTTGTAAAACCGCAAAAGAAGCTTGGGAAAAATTGCGAACAGTGCATGTGTCTACCGGGCCGCTTCGAAAAGTGTCGTTGTACAAGAAAATGTTAAGTTTAAAGTTGACGTCTGATAGTAACATGACACAATATATCAATTCGTTTGTCGAAATTGTAGATAAATTAACAGAAGTTAACATCGATCTTAGTGACGAGCTGAAAGTTATTATAATGCTTTCCAGTTTATCTGCAGATTACGAAAACTTTATTGTTGCAATTGAAACAAGAGATGAGTTGCCTTCATTCGAGTCATTAAAAGTGAAACTTCTAGAAGAAGCGAACAGAATAAGTGACAAATGCGAGCAGGATGGCAACCAGCAAGCATTTTATGCGGGTATGAACAAACGAGAAGGCACAAAGCAACAAAAGAAATTTGACGGACAGTGTTACAAATGTGGAAAACGCGGTCACAAAGCAAATAAATGTAGATCGCGAGAAAGCCAAAATGAACAAAGTGAAATCAAGAAAAGTGTAGAGCAAAAAGAACAGCAAAGAATTTCGTATTCTGTTTTTGCTGCTATACAGCAAAGCGTGATATCAAAGCGTGCATGGTGTCTAGACAGTGGCGCAACATCTCATATGTGCTGTGAGAAGGAAATGTTCGTTTCGTTCGTGCCAAAGAAAGACAAAATAATTTTAGCGGCAAATAAGTGCATCGAATCGCCAGGAACGGGTACAGTAATTATAACAAGTGGAATCGATGCAGTCGGACGCAACCGACTGCGGCATACTCGATACCAGTATTAAAACCGGTAAAAAGAGGCCTGATTGCAAAGGAGTACGGATGCGGCAGGGGTGTACGCTGCCTTAAAGATTCTCCGATGCAGATGGGGATGCCACCAGCTATATTCCTTCCGAATTTGGTGACTCTAGCTCAAAGTTTGTAAAATGTAGGGAAAGGGGGGCTGAGGGCGGTATGGGTGGGCGAGGCATCCAAATTTGAGATGCAGATCTATGTGGAATTTCAATTGCTATCTACATGCCAAATTTGGTGAATCTAGCTCGAAGTTTCTAAAAAGTTTGGAAAGGGGGGCTGGGGGCGGTATAGGTGGGCGAGGCATCCTGTAAAGGAGTAATTTAGCCAGGGTATGAACTCAGTCTGGCCAGGTACACCTCACAAGAATATTTCTATATTTTTGGTGAGACTTCACTGTGCGCGGTTTTTTACAAGCCGGGAAGCGCACTCAGCGGTCAGGGTATAAAACGACTCAGTTTGACTCGCGGGCGCGCGTGTACAAAAATCAAAGCAAAGAAATAAAAACGAAAGAAAAACGCACAGCAGTTGCACTCCACTGGGTCACGGATTTGCCGGTGACCAATTTATTCAGATTATACCAAATGCTACGCGTACAATAAAACTAACCTAAAACCTAACTGCATATATATATGTATATATCTATATATATATGAACCGTCGCGAACTATTCCCCTTACCTTATCTTTAATCCAAAATCTATATCTCTGCTACACTATTTCGCTCTTTTGCCACTCCGTTTAACTATCTCTATCAGCGCGTACACGTCCGCTCGCTTTCATATATCAAACGCCACTCCTCCGCCCACGCTTTTACTTCGGCCCAAGTTGTAGTTTTGCTGCTCTCCACGCTTGCTCGTGACCGTGGTGGATTTGGTGATCGCAGCTGGCGCGCTGCATCTTGCGACTCTGCGTTCTGGGGCGGTTATATTTAAATCATCAGACGTTAGGCGTTAATCAAAAATATGTACATTCAATAAATCTAGATCTCTTACGCTCCTTGCGTTTATTAACTATCCATACTGCGCACTCCTTGTGTCTAACAAAACTATACCTACAATTTAAACAAACGATGCGCTTCTTGCGACTTAACAATTATAAATCTAATACAAATATAACTCTTTGTGAAGGGGCCGATGCGGCCTACTTCACACCCCCTTTCTTGGGTAGCGTGACAGTTACGTGTCCGTACGCGTTCCCTCGTCACGCCGTGTAGCTCCCCGTCCACCTCCACCTTGAACCTGGAACGGCGGGCTCTCGACGTACAATTTTCCAACGCCTCTGATATGGCCGCGACCGCGGCGTCGGTCAGCTCGTCCTCGTCCGGGAAGACAGCCCGATTTGCGGGGCGTATCGCCCACATTTTCGGCGGTAATACCTGCCCCTGGGTTGGCGGCTCTGTCATCCTCGCCGCCGCTGCTGATTACATAAGGGAATTGGTCGCTCATCTTGGGTATTCTGTGGGATTTATAAACACAATCGGTTAGTCTTAGCCTTCTGAATTCAACTTTGGTTAGTGTTAATAAAAAAAACATAAAGAGATTAATTAAAACTGTGACAAGTCTGCTCTTTGTCAGGCGCTCGGTCGGGTTGTTTATCTTCTCCGTGCTCTTAGTAGCACCAACGTTTTGAGTCCTGGTCGCCATTCTCTCCTCCTGAGGTTATAGTCCCTCTGCTTAATCGGCTTGTCGTCCTTCATGATGATCCGGTGCTCAGCTACGTGGGACACCCCTTGCAGCTCATCAAAGAGAGCCAATTTCGCTTTCAATATTTCCCTTTTCTTTGGTTCCAAATCCTCTGGCCACTCGTTTTCCCTAGTTTCGACGCTTTCCACCGGTGTTATTGCGGGGCCGGGTATGACGCACCCCTCCTACCTCGCCGAACCGTTGTACTCCCGCCGCCGTCGTCGCGTCCACGCTGTCTTCTCGAACCGTTCCCACGGCGATACTGGGCTGAGGTGCCCCCGGGGCATCCTCCTGCTGCCCTGATCCGCCGTCCCCCTCTGGTTTACCCACAGCTGGCTCACGTTCCATCGGGACCTGCTCCTCCTCTATATCTGGTACGTCTACAGCTTCCAAAAGTAACCTAGCTTTGCCACACTCGATGGTCGTCCCCACCCGGCACAAAAAGTCTATCCCTAGTATAATGTTGTCTAACATCGAGGGCATCACGAGCATACTCACCGTGACCTCTTTCCCCGCTAGACCAACCTTTACCCTCAATAGCTTTTTTACCTCTAAGGTGGACCCATCGGCCAGGCGAATTTTCACGCAGGCGTCCAGCATCTCACCACCGCTGGTCACCTTACTGGAAAATTCCTCACTAATAAAACTCCTCGTCGCCCCTGTATCTACTGTCGCAGTCACTACTTGGTCCCCGACTCTTACAGTAGCGACTATCCGCCCGTCTTCCACTCTTAAAGGGTACTCTAGGTTCGGGACTGGTTCACGTCGGCCCCCATCGGATCCCGTCCCAGTTGGTGCCGCATATCGTTTCCCGCTCTTGGCTGCTGACAACACTGGCTGGTATTGACCCCCTTGGTCCCGCACTGCAGACAAAACTGTACTCGTGCATTGGGACACTCCTTGGCAAAATGACCCTCTTGCGAACAGTTGTAGCATAGCCTCTTCCCGCCTAGAGCCCTCGACTGCTCTTGGCTGATCATCCCGTTTGAGATTACTCCCGTCTGCCCGAACTGTGGCGTATTCCCCACATTACCGCTTGACCCTGACTGTGGTTGCGTCCGGAAAGGGCTAAAAAGTTTAGCGGGGGTTGCCTCGCCGGCTAATCCGTCCGAATACCTACCGCCCCCGGTCCTACCCCGTACTGCACACTCGCGACTTTGTTGTCTCACGTTCTCGTACTCGGCTGCCATCTGAGTCAGCTGCGCCAGAGAGGAGAAGTCCCTTCTACGAATGTACAAACGGTACTCTGGTGCCAAATTCTCGTATACCCTATGTAATTCTTGTTCTGCCCTATACCCTGCGTGGTACATCATACCCCGCAGCTCGAGCAAGTAGTCCTTGAACGGCTCGTTATCATGCTGCCGTCGTGCCCGGATACTGTCTTCTAACCTGTCGAAGTACTGGGGCGGTAAAAAAAACTCCAAGAACTCGGCTTTAAATGTCGCCCAAAACGCGTCCCTTAGCCTACTTATTGATAGCCACCGCGCGGCCTTACCCGTTAGAGCCTCGCTCATTGCCCTCGGCAACCGGTCTAAGCCTATGTCGTATGACAACGCCCTATCCTCAATTGCCTCCAGAAAAACTAGTGGATCGGTGCATCCATCGAACCTGATACCCCACTTCTGGACTAGTTCGGGGACGACCATCCCGTTCCTATGGGTACTATAACTATCGCTAGAATTAAGATGAGGGTTCGCCTGTCTCACCGGGGTATCTTCCCCGGATGCTAGAGGCGACCCTATTCGTATGTGGGGGGTTCATGCTGTTTTATGTGAGGAGAATTCATTATAAACCGTACTGTTAGAGGGTGGAAGTAAATGTTCCGTGCCACCGGTCTGCATGGATGGGATTGCCGCATCTGATTCAGACTTCTGCCTGGGTCGTATTCCCCCAACAGACGCGGCAGTTTGGGTAGGCGACACTGGGATCTTTGCGAACCGCAACTCCCATTCCGCTAACCGGGCCCGTATATCTGTAGTATGACCACCCTGTTTTACGAACGTACATACCAGCTTCCGGTAGTCAGCTACCGTGGCACACTTTTCCAATCCCAACTCCCGGACGATGTCCTCTAGATCCTCCTTATGGCAGTGGTAGACCCATTGCACACCCACGCCAGGGTTGCGGCTTTCTACGACCTCCACTCCTACGGGTTCGATCATCTTGGGTTTCTCCATTCTCTCTTTTTTTTTCCTTCGTTATTTTTCGCGCAAAAAAAAAGAAAAAAAATAAACTCAAAAAAACAAGATTAAATCTGTTCCGAGCTGTATACGTCCCACTTCGCAAAAAAAAAAAAAAATAAGAAAATTCCTGTTAACTGTTACGAAATTACGAAATGGGAAAAAAATTTTTTTTTTTTTTTTGTTCCGCCGTCACACGAATTTTTCCAGTTTGCACAAATTTTCACTATTGTATATCGCGGGTGTTTTTTTTTCTTAAAAAAAAACTAATTTTTTTTTTTCCCGGTATCACGAAATTTTTTTTTCTCGGTGTAAAATAAAAAAATAAAAAAAAAAAATCCTTTTGGCTTATCACTGTTTGTCGCGGCTATCCCTTTTATTATGATATAAACATTTTTTTTTTTTTTTTATATATTTTTTTTTTTGCAGTGTATAAAAAAATTTTCCTGTTAACTGGTCACTGTCTATCGCGGTTATTCCATTTTATTACGAAAAAATACAAAAAAAATTTGATCCACGGTATTACGAAGTTTTTTTTCAATGTAAAAAGAAAATCTGTTAGCAGGTCACTGTTTATCACGGCTGTTCTATTTTTTTATATATATTTATTTTTTTTTTCCCCAAAAAAAAAAAAAAATCATTTCATTTTTTTTTCCACTGTACGTTTATACGGTCGAACAGAACCGATGGGACAACTCCGCACTCAGCACCATAGTCAATTTTTAAGATTTTTTTTTTTTTTGATTTTCGCGGTCGAAGCCCACTGTGCGACGCGACCGCGACTTTGCAGCTGCCTGTACCAGCTACTGTCACGCCGTTCGTTGACCGCTCACGCACTTTGCCGACACTTTCGTTGCGCCGCAGGTGTTCACTTAGGCACAGCCTCGAACGCGAACCGCTAGTCTGATCGGTGAGTCTTCTTCCACCGTCACTTTCGTTGCGCCGCAAATGTTGCTAAGGCAATGCTTCTCGAACGCGAACAGTTATATTTATCTGCACTTGCCTTATGCCGTCACTTTCGTTATGCCGCGACGACTGCACAAAACCACGCTCGAAAACCGTTCTCGCTGGCCACTTGTAAAGCAGGGTATCGCCGGGTATACCCGCACTTCACTTTTATGCACTTCACTTCCGCACTTGTTGGTGGTATTTCTGGGGCTTTAATTCCAGCTTATACCACACCTTTGCACTTTAAAGTCCCTGCTCGGGCGCCACTTGTAAAGGAGTAATTTAGCCAGGGTATGAACTCAGTCTGGCCAGGTACACCTCACAAGAATATTTCTATATTTTTGGTGAGACTTCACTGTGCGCGGTTTTTTACAAGCCGGGAAGCGCACTCAGCGGTCAGGGTATAAAACGACTCAGTTTGACTCGCGGGCGCGCGTGTACAAAAATCAAAGCAAAGAAATAAAAACGAAAGAAAAAACGCACAGCAGTTGCACTCCACTGGGTCACGGATTTGCCGGTGACCAATTTATTCAGATTATACCAAATGCTACGCGTACAGTAAAACTAACCTAAAACCTAACTGCATATATATATGTATATATCTATATATATATGAACCGTCGCGAACTATTCCCCTTACCTTATCTTTAATCCAAAATCTATATCTCTGCTACACTATTTCGCTCTTTTGCCACTCCGTTTAACTATCTCTATCAGCGCGTACACGTCCGCTCGCTTTCATATATCAAACGCCACTCCTCCGCCCACGCTTTTACTTCGGCCCAAGTTGTAGTTTTGCTGCTCTCCACGCTTGCTCGTGACCGTGGTGGATTTGGTGATCGCAGCTGGCGCGCTGCATCTTGCGACTCTGCGTTCTAGGGCGGTTATATTTAAATCATCAGACGTTAGGCGTTAATCAAAAATATGTACATTCAATAAATCTAGATCTCTTACGCTCCTTGCGTTTATTAACTATCCATACTGCGCACTCCTTGTGTCTAACAAAACTATACCTACAATTTAAACAAACGATGCGCTTCTTGCGACTTAACAATTATAAATCTAATACAAATATAACTCTTTGTGAAGGGGCCGATACGGCCTACTTCACAATCCAAATTTTTGATGCAGATCTATGTGGAATGTCAATTGCTATCCTCATACCAAATTTGGTGACTCTAGCTCGAAAATTGTAAAAAGTGGGGAAAGGGGGGCGAAATGGGGGCGTGGCTCCAAAACTTTGATGCAGTTTTTTGGGGGTCGTTAACAGCTATCTTCCCACCAAATTTGGAGGCTCTAGCTCCACAACTCTGGAAGATACACGCATTCCCGTTTTTGACGAAGCGTTGGGGTGGATGGGGGCGGCTAGGGCAGTATCGGTGGGCGTGGCATCCAAACTTTTGGTGCAGTTTTTAGAGGGTCATCATCACCTATCTTGGCACCAAATTTGGTGGCTATAGCTCAAAAACTGTGGGAGATATAGCCATTTCTGATTTCAAAATGCGGGGTGGCTGGGGGCGTAATGGGTGGGCGTGGCTCCAAAACTTTGATGCAGTTTTTTGGGGATCGTTAGCAGCTATTTTCCCTCCAAATTTGGAGGCTCTAGCTCAGCAACTCTGGAAGATACACGCATTCCCGTTTTTGACGAAGCGTTGGGGTGGATGGGGGCGGCTAGGGCAGTATCGGTGGGCGTGGCATCCAAACTTTTGGTGCAGTTTTTGGGGGGTCATCATCACCTATCTTGGCATCAAATTTGGTGGCTATAGCTCAAAAACTGTGGGAGATATAGTCTTTTTTGACTTTAAAATGCGGGGGGCTGGGGGCGGAATGGGAAGGCGTTGCTCCAAAATTTTTGATGCAGTTTTTTGGGGGTTGCTAATAGCTATCTTCTTACCAAATTTGGTACTTCTAGCTGTAAGGATGTGCGAAATATATGGATTTATCGGTTTTGGGTTATCGAATTTATCGATTTGCCAGCCCCCCAGTTATCGTAGAACCCCCATCTTGACACTTTAATTTACTATCCCATAGATAAAGAGAATTGGAAAGTTTCAAGTCTCTAGCTTGAAGGGTGTGGAAAAAACTTGCATACATACGGACGGACAGACGGACAGACGGACAGACACCATGACGGACATTGCACAAAACCAATATACTCTTTACCTTCGGTATCGAGTATAAAAACAAGGGAAGGCACATTAGAATTGCGAGATGTTTTATTTGTTCCGTCATTACAAATGAATTTTTTTTCCGTGAGCAAAGCAACAAATTTTGGGCACTCGATAGTTATTAAAAATAGACTAGCCATAGTAAAGACAAAAAATAATATCGCACTGCTGAAGGCTCAGATGAGCGAAAACTTATTTTTATTTAACGATTTAAATGTGAACGCTTTATACTCAATGCAAGATAAAGCGATTATATGGCATAATCGTTATGGCCATTTGAACTTTCGGAGCCTAAAGAATTTGGCTGGCAGTGAAATGGTGTGTGGCATCGATCTAAAAAATGTATCGGACAAAACAAATTGCAACACATGCAACAAAACTAAAATTAGTGCGGTGCCGTTTCATAAAAATAACAAAAACAATGCAAGTGAACTCTTGGAACTAGTTCATACTGATGTGTGTGGCCCTATAAATGTACCGTCCGTCTATAACATTTATAGATGATAAATCCAAACGTGTTTTTGTGTATTTCCTAAAATCAAAAGACCAAGCTTTGGAAAAGTTTAAATTGTTTAAAAATATGGTTGAATGCCAAACCGGACAGAAAATAAAAGCCGTTCGAAGTGACAACGGTAAAGAATTTGTGAATAAACAATTTGACGAGTTATTAAAGAATTGTGGCATAAAAAGACAGTTAACAGTGCCGTATACGCCGCAACAAAACGGTGTGGCTGAAAGAGCCAATAGAACACTAGTTGAAATGGCGCGTAGCATGATGGTGCATGCGAACATTGAAGAGCCCCTATGGGCTGAAGCCATTTCGACGGCTGCATATTTGCGAAACAGATCACCATCGCATGGAATAAAAGGTGATGTTACTCCGTTCGAGCTCTGGAGTGGTCGCAAGCCAACAGTAAAGCATTTGCGCATTTTCGGATCGCCTGCGTTTGCCCTGAATAAGTTGCAAAACAAAAAGTTTCGTGCAAAAGGCAAGGAATACGTGTTCGTCGGCTATTCTCTTACAGCCAAAGCATTTCGGCTGTATGACAGAGAGGCAAAACAAGTAATAAAGAGGCGAGACGTAAAATTTGTAGAAGGCAAAATATCGTCCAGAGAAGATGTCATATGCAAACCAGAAAACTCAACAATTATGGACATGTATCCGCAAATCTGTATGTCAGATCAAAAGGTTGGATCAGATCTAGAAGAAATCAGTTCTTCTCTTGCAGATTCTGATATTGCGGATAATGATGAAGAATTTTTAAGTACAGAAGAAGCTAGGCTTTCAGAAGAAGAAGAAGAACAGTCATCAAGAAGTTCATTGGAAGAAGCTGACATTGGTTCACGTCGTGGTCCGGGCAGGCCAAAATTGGTACGCACTGGGCAGGTAGGCAGACCTAGAAAGCAATACAATATGCTGAACAACATTATGAGCTATAGTGACATAGAAACACCTGGTTCAGTAAGACAGGCATTGACAGGCAAACATTCGTTTGAGTGGGAGTTGTCAATGGGGCGATTATTAATTATTATTATAATTATTAATTATAACGAGACTTTTTCGCCAGTCATTCGTTATGAGAATATAAGAATGTTATTGGCAATAGCTGCTGAAAAAGAGTTATATTTGCATCAGTTAGACGTCTCGAATGCATACTTAAATAGTGAGCTCAGTGAAGAAATATTTATGAAGCAGCCAGAACATTTTATAGATAGCTCACACCCAAATAAAGTTTTAAGGTTAAATAAGGCTATATATGGTCTTAAACAGTCTGGCAGGGCATGGAACAGCACTTTAAATGATGCATTAGTACACATGGGCTTCAAGGCAACAAAAAATGAGCCATGTCTATACATGAAGATTATGCAAGAGTCGTATAATCTAATAGCTGTATATGTAGACGATTTAATTATCGCATGCTCAAGGAAATGCGATCTGGTTGATATCAAAGCCAAGCTTAATGGATGCTTTGATATACAAAACGACGGCCCATTGCAACATTTCCTGGGAATGGAAATAAAGCGCGAAAGTGAATGTGGTGCTATTTCTGTGTGTCAGAAACAGTATATAAAAAGTCTGCTGGAAAAGTACGACATGAACATGTGTCGTTCTGTTTCAACGCCTTTGGATCCTGGTTTTCAGATTGGCTGCATGGATGAGAAATGCGGCAAGGCAAATCTAGTTGAGTATCAATCACTTATTGGATGTCTAATGTATCTAGCAATCTCAACACGCCCTGACATTATTCATTCCGTAAGTAAGTTGGCGCAGAGAAACTCCGATCCCCATAACGAACATGAAGCAGGCGCCAAGCACATTCTCCGTTATTTGTCAAAGACGATCAACATGAAGCTGTATTACGTTAAAACCGGAGAAGCTCTGCATGCGTATGTCGATGCCGATTGGGCTAACGACGGTCAGGACCGAAAATCGTATACTGGGTACGGATTTTACTTAGCAGGTTCAGCTTTCTCCTGGTCTTCAAAGAAGCAATCCGTGGTGGCACTAAGTAGCACCGAGGCCGAAAATATTGCTCTATCTACGGCATCCAAAGAAGCAATCTATCTGCGGCGGCTACTCGAAGAAATTGGTAATCACTCTCCTAGTGACCCAATTCAAATCAATGGTGACAACTTAAGTTCACAACAAATCGCTTATAATCCTGTACATCATAGGCGAACAAAACATATTGACGTTAAGTTTCATCACATAAGAGAAGTTATTGCAAAAAATGAAATTTGCATTAAATACGTCCCCACAGCAGAAAATGTAGCAGACATTTTTACCAAGAATTTACAAAAAGAAAAGCATATCAAGTTTTCAAACATGCTTGGTTTAAACTAATATATGTTGTTAAGAAGAATTTAAATTGAGAAGAAGTGTTGAAATAAACAACTTAAATTGTTCTCTTTATCAAGCATTCATATGTCTGCGTACTAATATACATCGTTTAAAGTATCGATGTTCTAATATCGATTAATATTTTTGTATCACCACTGCACTATTCATTTTTATCTTGAGTTCTCAAATATAGTTTGTCTAAGTAACAACTTACGGTGTTATTATTTGAGTGAACTCTTTATTCACAGCTGCACTATACTCTACGAGAGAGATATACTCTGACAATAATATTACGTTATTTTTTTAAAAAGGGAGGTGTAGTGTATTCATATATGTTATTTCAAATATATATAAAACGTAACTTGTAACACTTTGTTGCAAGTATAAATGAACCTAAACACGCTCAGCATAAACATATATATGTATGCGCATACCAAAGCACATACATACATATGGTCTGCGCGTGTAAGTAATATGAAGCCTCTTAAGAAGGCCACGCAAGCGTGAGACCGTTGCCCTACGGGAAACGCCGCGCTTGCACTTTAGCCAAACGTATGAGTACAATCGCTCTCCCTCTCTTTGTAGCTGTTAACTGATAACAGCATAAGTTTATAAATGTTAGGCATAAGCCAAGAATATATTTTGATTTCAATAAAGACATTGAATAAGCGAACCTCAAAGTAACAAGATGTTACTTATTACAGAACAGGTAATTGTTTTGCTGTTTAAAACAGGGATCTGTTATTTTTCCGGTTTTAAAAACCAGGGGCTGATTCGATGTTATTTTTTTTGTGGTTGTCAAAAAACAAGTTGTTGTTTGACTGTTATTTTTTCCGGTTTAAAAACAGTTTGCGGGAGGGGGGTGTCAGTTTTGCTATTAAAAACAGCTCTCCGTTTAAACATATATCAACAACCTGTTTTTGAAAACCACAAAAATAACAGCTTAACAGACCCGGTATTTAAAACCTGAAAAAATAACAGCTCCCTGTTTTAAACAGTTAAACAACAACCGGTTTGTAATACCGAAAAAACGTGTTTTTAGCAGCAAAACTGCCACCTGTTCCATGTTTCATGGGTTTACCTCTTTTCAAGGTTATTGGATGGGTTCTAGAATTGGAGTTGAAAGAGAAAATATTTGCCTGGAAACGCCAGATGGTCACCGCTGCCTCACTTTGCAGGGAGTACTTTACTCTATTCAATAGCGTACTTTTAAGTCCCGGTTTTTTATCGACACGACTGTGGACTTGTTCTTTCATTTGGATGTTAAATTAAAGTTATAGTACGAAACGCAGCAGTATTGCCTCAATACATTCGCTGGCTTTTGGTGAAAAAAAAAATAAATAAAATTTAAAGCACCTTTTAAAAAATAGATTCGGTTCTCATACATTTTTTCGAAAAAAATCACGAATTGACATTGCTGACAGATGTAAATTACTTTGTGAGGAAAAAAAACCGAAATTAAATTTGAGCCAAGATAATTAAAAATTTAATAAACAAGTGGAAACGTTGCAGTCGGACGCAACCGACTGCGGCATACTCGATACCAGTATTAAAACCGGTAAAAAGAGGCCTGATTGCAAAGGGGTACGGATGCGGCAGGGGTGTACGCTGCCTTAAAGATTTTCCGATGCAGATGGGGATGCCACCAGCTATATTCCTTTCAAATTTGGTGACTCTAGCTCAAAGTTTGGCCGTCTGTCCGTCTGTCCGTCCGTATGTGTGCAAGTTTTTTCCACACCCTTCAAGCTAGAGACTTGAAACTTTTCAATTCTGTTTATCTATGGGAAAGTAAATTAAAGTGTCAAGATGGGGGTTCTACCATAACGGGTGGGCTGGTAAATCGATAAATTCGATAACTCAAAACCGATAAATCCACATATTTCACACATCCTTACAGCTAGAAGTACCAAATTTGGTAAGAAGATAGCTACTAGCAACCTCCAAAAAACTGCGTCAAAAATTTTGGATCCACGCCCACCTATTTCGCCCCAGCCCCCCACGCCGCACTTTTAAGTCAAAAATAGCCTATATCTCCCACAGTTTTTGAGCTATAGCCACCAAATTTGGTGCCAAGATAGGTGATGATGACCCCCCAAAAACTGGATTAAAAGTTTGGATGCCACGACAACCAATACAGCGCTAGACGCCCCCATCCACCCCAACGCTTCGTCAAAAACGGTAACGCGTGTATCTTCCAGAGTTGTGGAACTAGAGCACCCAAATTTGGTAGGAATATAGCTGGCAACGACCCCCAAAAAACTGCATCAAAGTTTTGGAGCCACGCCTACCTATTTCACCCCCAGCCACCCCGCATTTTGAAATCAGAAATGCTCATATTTTCCACCGTTTTTGAGCTGGACCCACCAAATTTGTCGCCAAGATAGGTGATGATGACCCCCAAAAAATTGCACCAAAAGTTTGGATGCCACGCCCACCATTAACTCTTTTCACAAATTAAAACAATGTAAACAAAGCACAGCAGGTCTATCGTGACGTAAAAAACGATCAGCTGATAAAAAGCAATATGGCGGACATGCGCAATGCCTCATCTGGTAGTCTTTGCATCATGAGCTCCTCCTGCCTTATTGTGCTTTTCTCTACGTCACACTTCGGCTCAAACCCTTTTAGGAGTGTCACTGCCCTCAACCTTGCTTGCGTGCTTATTTTGTCGTACCCTGCTATATTAACGTGAGTCGGGTACGATCTAGAAAATTGAATAAGTAGTGATTATCGAAAACTCAATCAAAGATACGTTTAAAAGACATTATGGAGGTAATGTTCAATCAATTGTTTAGTTAGAACAATCAGCAATATAATAGGACAGCTAAAATAACAAACATAAAAGTAAATCTTATACATAGTTGTTAAAATGTTTAAAGACATTGTCTTTAGTCATATAAAAATCTTTGCAAATGATTATGTGTGTATAAGCAAACATAATATTTTAATGAGAAGGGCTGCTCACCAAACCGGAAAACTTAAACTTTTCAATAATAGAAATAAAAAATAAAATCCCTATAACATACATATTGAATGACGATGAGGGTGCCGAAGTTAAAGACATTTTCTAGAATGAGAATATTGAAAAAAAAAACAGTTAAGCACACACTTGGTTGAAAAAATAATAATAAGAAAAAACGGATAAATTGATAGGGGCTTTAAATGGGAACAACTCATGGAAAAATGTGTAGTACGTAGTCGACTCGACTATGACTTCACGATTTAATGTAAGCCATAATAACAGTTTTGGGTGTTGCATTGTTCGATCAAATTTCCTCCGAATACGTTATAAATTTTTTTAATAGCTCTTGGTACTTGATAGTCATTGTCTTATGTATTTATATGCAAATAATATGTTATGTGGGCTGGTGTGTTAGAAGTTAAAGGTGTGAGCCTAGGAAAGTAGCTGGGAATAATAGAAATCAGGGGATCCAAAATCGGTGCAGAGTAGAACAGAACTATTCAAATAAAACGGCTAGACGCAAACCGTACCTTATCTAGGTAAAAGTTACTTATGTGTGTACGAGTGATGGTTCAGGTGAGGATCGCTTCGCCGTAGGGGGGCAAATGATGATGATGAGTGTTTGACTCTTTGGAGGACGCCAGGCCGCTGCAAACAGTGACAGTACGTAAATCGTAAAGGAACTCATTTTCATCGTCGGGCAGCTTAATTGTGATTATGAGAAACGACAAAGCGGCATCCCATTTACTTCACCGTCTGTAAACGGCAGCTCACTATCGAGGGAATTGGGCTGATGTTACCTCAATGTGAAAATCTAAATAAATATGATATGAGCTTAATATATTTTTTTAAAAGCTACATTTTCGAAAAAAAGCCGGTTTACTAAAAATCAATTCAAATTTTAATTTAATATAAGTAAATATTTATTTTAACAGCCTACTTTTATTTTTAAATGAAAAATAAACACAACTGTTCCGTTCCATCAGTTTTATAGATTAATTGCCTTCCGTTTTTAACAGCTTACCGCCACCCAGTTTTTGTCAATTAAAGGGCGATTGAATATAAATTAAAGTAGTATAAAAAAAACATAAGAGAAAAATACTATATGAGATGTAAAAGAAATAAATAAACAAAATAATAATTAACAAAAATAATCAGCAAACAATCAGGAACATACAGCACATTCCATTAAGTAATGTTATAATCTCAAAGTGCGTGAGAATAAGCGATAGGGAATGAAGCAACTAATAATGTATAAGAAATTCTATAAGACAGTTCCATCTTTCCACTAATTGTTTTAACTGTATAACCTACCAAGCTCAGGCAAGCAAATTGTTCATAAAAGCGTTAAATAGTAAACTCTTAAAAACGAAAAGATCTTATGCTCCTTAAGTGGGAAAGTTGTAACACTCATGTGTTTAAGGCAGCGATTAGATTCTGAGCAAAATTTAATCTCGATATCTAAGAGCTGATAAAATATTTTTTATTTATTTATTTATTTATTTATTTATTCATGTACGATTCTTAGTGCTACAGTAGCGCTACTATAAATTAATGCACTAATCACTATATGTCAACATTCTTGAAATCAAACTTAGGCTATACATTTAATTCTTAAGGAATAATTTTAACATGATTTGTTATTTTATTTCTATTAAATTAATTATACGATTATTACATTTAAGTTTTTAAGTTTTTAATTACCAAAATGTGCTTTTAACTTATTATTAAATTGATGTGCGCTGGAGATGGATTTTAAATCTGACGGCAGGTTATTCCATAGCCGAACAGCGTAGATGTAAAATTGCCTATCGGAGCATGCTAGCTTGGTTCTCATACAAGTAAGGTTAAGGACTCGGGGCGATGTGGCGAATTTAAGTTGATCAAACAAGTACTCAGGCTTTTTCGTGTAAATTACTTTATGTAAGAAGAGGAGGACTCTGACATTTATTAAAGACAACAGGTCTAGGCCAAATAGTTGCTTAGCAAAGCTAGTTATATGGTCGCCCATTTTCAGACCAAACACATATCGAGCTATACTATTAAATGCAACTTGTAGTTTGTTGTAGCTGCTTGCATCACACTTTGCAAAAATCTCTATTCCATAAAATAGTACTGGTATAGCTAGCGCCTTTGCTATCATCGACCTGATCTCTATAGTTAAAAATTGTTGGGTTAAGGACAGTTGTCTAAGAACACCGTAGCATTTACCCACAACTTTATTTATATGGTCACTCCATGATAGTGTCCTGTTAAATGTTATTCCTAGGTTTTCGGCTTTATCTACATAACTTATTTCTACATTGTCAATACTAAGCTTAATAAAACTGTCCATATTCAGGTATTTTTTGTATATCACTATACACTTAGACTTTGACGGGTTGATACACAGACCATTACGAGACGCCCATTTACTGACACATAACAAATCATCGTTACAGATACGGATACATTCATTGATTAGACTTACAGGACGACTGACATACATTTGGACATCATCAGCATATAAGTGAACATTACAGTTTGACAATACACTAGGCAGGTCATTTATATATATCGTGAAGAGGAGAGGTCCCAAAATAGAGCCTTGTGGGACACCACGAGAGACTGATAAAAGATCAGAGATTTAGTTATGGGCAACAACGGCTTGTCTGCGATTACATAAATATGTGGACAATAATTTGGTTGCGGTTTGACTAAAATTATACATCCTTTTTAGCTTCGTCAGTAATATATCGTGGTTAACCGTGTCGAATGCTTTACTAAAGTCAAGGAGTGTCAAGAAAGTAACTTCACTATTGTCCATGTGGTGTCGAATGTCTTCAATAACTTTTACTAGCGCCGTTGTACAGCTTCTACCCATTCGGAACCCAGATTGCTTTTGATTGAGAAGTCTATTTGCATTTAGGAAGAAATTTATTTGCAAAGCCAGTATGTGTTCGAAAATTTTTGAAATGTAAGGCAGAATTGATATGGGCCTAAAATCTTGATTTACCTTAGGGATAGGCAATACTTTGGCCACTTTCCATTGGTCAGGAAAATGGGATGTTGTGATCGCTGTGTTAAAAATATGAGTAATGTGACCAATTATAAGTGGTAGAATTATTTTTATAAATTTCGGATCTATGTGATCCAAGCCAGTAGCTTTGGATTTTATTTTTCCAATAGACTGCAAAACATCACATTGGTTGACAATACTAAAATCAAAACTATTACTACAGTTACTAAGAGACTGGGAGCACACATACGGATTACACACTGTTACCGGAACATTAAGGTTTACAAATTTTTTGTTTAGAACATTAACATCTACATTACTATCTAAAACAGAAGTCACCTTATCAATACCCATTCTTTTTATATCTTTCAAATTGCTACTAGTGGTCAGCGCATTCTTAAATTTTGAGTTAAAATACAGGCTTTTGGCTCTGCTGATCATTTGGTTTATAATACGTCTATGTAACTTAAATGTAGTGTACAGTCTATCAGTCTTGTAACGTTTCCATCTTTCGTAGGCCTCGTCCCTAATTTGTATGGCAAACTTGATGTCATTATTAAACCATGACTTAATTTTAGGCCTAACTTTTTTAGACCTAAGTGGTACATATTTATTGTATAGGTAACCGATACTATGTTGCACATGACTGATTTGGGTGTCGACTGAGGGAAATGAGTAAATTAAATTTAAATTTAACGAAGAGCCTTGGCACTCTTCGTAAAGGCTAGTGTAGTCTATATTTTTGAAGTCACGATACGTCACGGTTTGGTCATTGTAATTGGGAGAGATGTTGTAGGCTAGAAAAATAAGGTCATGCTTGGAAAACGAAGGAACAGAAAATTGGTCAAAGAATAAGACACGTTCACAATTATTAACAAAAAATAAGTCTAATAAGGTATTCGATGTAGCTGTATATTGTGTCGGTGTGGAGGAGTTAACAAGCATTAAGCCAAGTGACTCCATTTCATTCGAAAGATGTTTCTCCTTAATTATATTACTATTAAAGTCCCCAGTCAGTATGATGTCAGTATAAGTCAGTGATAAATGTGTCAATTATGCTGGAGTATTCAGTATGTCTATTGGGTCGATACAAGCAACCAATAAGCATTTTTGTATCACAATTCGTATGTAGAAGTTCAATGAAAAGATATTCAATTAAGCTATCGTTTAACTGCTTAAGGACGACTTTGCATTTCAGTTTTTGATTCACAAATGTTGCAACTCCTCCAGCATGACCAACACGATCAGAACGATACACACTATAACCACTACATTCAATTGACAAATCACCAAGATCAGGGACAAACCATGTTTCAGACACGCAAATAACATCAACATTGGAATTTACAAACAAATAACGAAACTCCTCTATCTTATTAACTATGCTCTGAGCATTAATATGACATATCTTCAGCCCATCCTTCTTGCATAAGACCCTTACCATCGCATGGCTGTTCGTTATGGAATTGTTATTTCCTAACGGAGTTGAGTTGAAAAGGAATAAACATCATCAAGCGCACATCTGTTAATCTAATTTTAAATCTAAAGCACAATAAAGCATTTAAACACAAGTAGAAGAGAAAACACTTAACAATACAGATAAAAGAGAAAAGAGAATTATATATGAAGCTTACATTACTAAGAGCGAAAAAGATCAGGTGCATTTACAGTTGAGCTTTCGGCTTGCAGTCGAGAGAGTTTTTGTTTGCTGTCAATGCAAATAATTTCATCCGACTCTCTTATCTTCACGTGCACGAGCCCACGACGACAGAAAACTGCTGTAAGCGTCTTGCTTCTCTTCATTTGCATCGCCTGTTTAAATATTTGGTAATTATCTTTTGTGAGCTGTTCGTTGAGGTAAATGGGAACATTAGCATTAGCACGTGTGTCAAAGCCCAGCAAATCTAAGAGTAGTTGCGTTTTATTTGTTCGCCGGTAAACAGCTGCCGCGCGCAGAACTGTAATTTTGTCATGTAGGCTGTCAAATTTTATTAAAATTACCGGGTATTAATGGCCTGTTGTGGTTTGACCCTATAAATTTCCCTTAGCCTGGGCGCTGGAGTGATCCCCAATGAGAACGATAAGCTGTTGAAAATCGTTCGCAACTGCTCACCCTCAACATACGGCACTCCATGCAGTCTCAAGTCATTGGCCACACTAGTACTCGCCTGTGCAACCGACTTTGCCTCAAGCT
Organism: Scaptomyza montana; assembly: GCA_018904305.1. Lineage (NCBI taxonomy): Eukaryota > Metazoa > Arthropoda > Insecta > Diptera > Drosophilidae > Scaptomyza > Scaptomyza montana. Next base: position 75,517 of record JAEIGR010000024.1, on the reverse strand, counting down.
CCGATACTTGTGCCTTTAAAGCCTGAACATCTACGGACTCCAGTTCTAACTTCTGTACCCGCTGCAGCAATCCCTTCAGATCCGCATTCATGCTATCCAGCCTCTCGTGGAGCACATGTAAAATGCGTTCCTCGGTCTCACCCATCTTGGCTGTGATCATGTTCGCCTGCTCCTCAAAGCGCTCATTTATGAGCTTGATGATAGCTGCAGAATCCTTGATCATGCTGGGCTTTAGCTCCGCCGCGGCGTAGAGTTTTCACGTACTCGCTTTGCTGTCGGTGCCATTTGAGTGTTTTTTGTTGAGTGTTTGTTTGAGAGTTTTTGAGTGTAAAACAGCAGCTGTGTGCAGTTATTGTTGTTGAAAACAGCAGCCTAAAGAGTTTTGGCGATAACTACACTGTTGTTTGTTGTTGCTTGTTTTCGTTAGCTTTGCCCGCGCTTGAACAATTATACATACTAATATTGCGATTTTTGCGCACAAAAAAATTAGAATTATAAAATCTGTTTAACTTTTTGTGTTGATTTAGTATTTTTATGAACCAATACTCGGCAAAACACTCTGATTTAATTACTCTTTTGCGGTGCTCAATTTGAACGCGACTTAGTGCAACGAAAGTTCTTCTTCTTTTTTGATCTCGTTCTTTTAATGTACGAATTATAACCCACAAGAATCATAATAGAAAATAGCCTAGCAAAAACTATTTACCATGAAGTCTAAACGGTCTTAAGACCATGAATCCTAAGCTAGTAAAAATTATTGTAAATGACTTGATTGCGCTCTTTTTATTAGTTTAACATACACACAAGAATTGCTCTACAATGCAACCACAAAAAAAAAAGAAGAACAAATCATACCATACAATTACCAAATCAAATCTTATATTTTGGAGCCTCCTCCACAAACAGTATACAATAAAATCAGACCCTAATCTAAAATCAAAACACAAGATCAAGAGCTAGGGTGTATAAAACGATTAAAACAAAGAAAGAAAAAACAACTGAAAATACCAATATTTAGTGGGTATAAACCAATCCGGTGATAGTAAACGTACATTATTTTATGCCCGTTATGTTAAATACCGACTTTTACGTCATCTCGAGCTTTAGTACAACACAACCTTATTTTGCCATCCAAATTCAAGATTAATGCAAGGTTCAAGAAGAATAGAGCACATTTCAATGGTTTCATGAATTTACGAAATATCTCAGATCAATGAAAAACAAATCATTTAGCGACAATAAGTTTTGAGCACTAAAGAAAATGAATCTCTTTAAGAAATAATTATAATAATTAAATGAAACAGTGTAAACGTTGCAGTCGGACGCAACCGACATAACATAAAATTTTTAAAAATCAAAAGAATACTAAGTTGATGAAAACGATTAAGTATTACACAAATTAAAATAGGGTATCAGACAACATCAATAGAAGAATTTTTGAAGTCAGTAAATGAGTACAAACACATTCTTTATAAAGTTTTATCGTAAGTAGCATACTGGGAAAGAGAATAGTAAAACCGTTTGTATAAAAAAAAAAAAGTGGAAACGCTGCAGTCGGACGCAACCGACTGCGGTATACTCGATACCAGTATTAAAACCGGTAAAAAAGAGGCCTGATTGCAAAGGGGGGTACGGATGCGGCAGGGGTTGTACGCTGCCTTAAAGATTATCCGATGCAGATCGGGATGCCACCGGCTGTCTTCATTGCAAATTTGGTGACTCTAGCTCAAAGTTTGTAAAATGTGATGAAAAGGGGGCTGGGGGCGGTATGGGTGGGCGTGGAATCCAAATTTTTGATGCAGATGTATGTGGAATGTCAATTGCTATTTTCATACCAAAATTGGTGACTCTAGCTCAAAAATTGTAAAAAGTGGGGAAAGGGGGGCGAAATGGAGGGCGTGGCTCCAAAACTTTGATGCCGATTTTTGGGGGTCGTTGCCAGTTATCTTCCTACCAAATTTGGTGATTCTAGCTCAAAAATTGTAAAAATTTGGAAAGAGAGGGGCTGGGGCGGTATGCGTGGTTGGGGCATCAAATGTATTGATGCAGATCTTTGTGGAATGTCAATTGCTATCTTCATACCAAATTTGGTAACTCTAGCTAAAAGTTTGTAAAAAGTGGGGAAAGGGGGGCGAAATGGGTGGGCGTGGCTCCAAAACTTTGATGCAAATTTTTGGGGGTCGTTGCCAGCTATCTTCCTACCAAATTTGGTGGTTCTAGATCCACTACTCTCGAAGATACACGCATTCCCGTTTTTGACGAAGCGTTGGGGTGGATGGGGGCGGCTAGGGAAGTATCAGTGGGCATGGCATCCAAACATTTGAAGCAGTTTTTGGGGGGTCATCATCACCTATCTTGGCACCAAATTTGGTGGCTATAGCTCAAAAAACTGTGGGAGATATAGCCATTTCTGATTTCAAAATGCGGGGGGCTGGGGGCGGAATGGGTGGGCGTGGCTCCAAAACTTTGATGCAGATTTTTGGGGGTCGTTGCCAGTTATCTTCCTACCAAATTTGGTGATTCTAGCTCAAAAATTGTAAAAATTTGGAAAGAGAGGGGCTGGGGCGGTATGGGTGGTTGTGGCATCCAAATTTTTGATGCAGATCTTTGTGGAATGTCAATTGCTATCTTCATACCAAATTTGGTGACTCTAGCTCAAAAATTGTAAAAAGTGGGGAAAGGGGGGCGAAATGGAGGGCGTGGCTCCAAAACTTTGATGCCGATTTTTGGGGGTCGTTGCCAGCTATCTTCCCACCAAATTTGGAGTCTCTAGCTCCACAACTCTGGAAGATACACGCATTGCCGTTTTTGACGAAGCGTTGGGGTGGATGGGGGCGGCTAGGGAAGTATCAGTGGGCATGGCATCCAAAGATTTGATGCAGTTTTTTGGGGGTCATCATCACCTATCTTGGCACCAAATTTGGTGGCTATAGCTCAAAAACTGTGGGAGATATAGCCATTTCTGATTTCAAAATGCGGGGGGGCTGGGGCGGAATGGGTGGGCGTGGCTCCAAAACTTTGATGCCGATTTTTGGGGGTCGTTGCCAGTTATCTTCCTACCAAATTTTGTGGCTCTAGCATCACAACTCTAGAAGATACACGCATTCCCGTTTTTGACGAAGCGTTGGGGTGGATGGGGGCGGCTAGGGCAGTATCGGTGGGCGTGGCATCCAATCTTTTGATGCAGTTTTTGGGGGGTTATCATCACCTATCTTGGCACCAAATTTGGTGGCTATAGCTCAAAAACTGTGGGAAATATAGGCTTTTCTGATTTTAAAATGCGGGTTGGCTTGGGGCGGAATGGGGGGCGTGGCTCCAAAATTTTTGATGCAGTTTTTTGGGGGTTGCTAATAGCTATCTTCTTACCAAATTTGGTAGTTCTAGCTGTAAGGATGTGTGAAATATGTGGATTTATCGGTTTTGAGTTATCGAATTTATCGATTTGCCAGCCCCCCAAGTACCAAATTTGGTGACTCTAGCTCAAAAATTGTAAAAAGTGGGGAAAGGGGGGCGAAATGGAGGGCGTGGCTCCAAAACTTTGATGCCGATTTTTGGGGGTCGTTGCCAGCTATCTTCCCACCAAATTTGGAGTCTCTAGCTCCACAACTCTGGAAGATACACGCATTGCCGTTTTTGACGAAGCGTTGGGGTGGATGGGGGCGGCTAGGGCAGTATCGGTGGGCGTGGCATCCAATCTTTTGATGCAGTTTTTGGGGGGTTATCATCACCTATCTTGGCACCAAATTTGGTGGCTATAGCTCAAAAACTGTGGGAAATATAGGCTTTTCTGATTTTAAAATGCGGGTTGGCTTGGGGCGGAATGGGGGCGTGGCTCCAAAATTTTTGATGCAGTTTTTTGGGGGTTGCTAATAGCTATCTTCTTACCAAATTTGGTAGTTCTAGCTGTAAGGATGTGTGAAATATGTGGATTTATCGGTTTTGAGTTATCGAATTTATCGATTTGCCAGCCCCCCAAGTATCGTAGAACCCTCATCTTGACACTTTAATTTACTATCCCATAGATAAAGAGAATTGGAAATTTTCAAGTCTCTAGCTTAAAGGGTGTGGAAAAAAGTTGCGAACATAAAGACGGACAGACGGACAGACGGACGGACACCATGACGGACATTGCACAAACTCAATATACTCTTTACCTTCGGTATCGAGTATAAAAACTGAAAATACCAATATTTAGTGGGTATAAACCAATTCGGTGATAGTAAACATACATTATTTTATGCCCGTTATGTAAAATACCGACTTTTACGTCATCTCGAGCTTTAGTACATCACAACCTTATTTTGCCATCCAAGTTCAAGATTAATGCAAGGTTCAAGAAGAATAGAGCACATTTCAATGGTTTCATGCATTTACGAAATATCTCATATCAATGAAAAACAAATCCTTTAGCGACAATAAGTTTTGAGCACTAAAGAAAATGAATCTCTTTAAGAAATAATTGTAATAATTAAATGAAAAAATAAGACTAATAACATGGCATCTAGAACAAAAAGGTTTTGTTCTTATTAAAATTAATAAAGCACCTACAAAAAAATAAAAAAAAATAAATAAATAAATAAAATAACAGAAAGAAAAAAATGGAAGTGATATGTAACAAAACTGCAGCTATCACAGTTAAGGAACAGTTGTAGTAGATACTTACCCTTAAATTAAAACAGCTAACAAAGTCATACTTTTCGAAACAGTGTAAGACTCATATCTCGAACTGTTAAGCTAGTTCAATGCACTTCCTTATTAAATGTAATAAAAATGAGGAGAATAATGAAATAAAATATTCCCATCCATCAATTAAAAGAAATTAATAACGAAATTTTCTTAGTTTAAGCAATGAGGTTGGAAATATAAAAATCTAAAATAAGCACTAAAAAGCAGAACGCTATATAGGTTGACAGTTAAAATATATTAAAGCAATCAATTATAAAGTGAAAAATCAATGTCCGATCGATTTCCCTGTTAAAATTGAGCTAACGTATTAAGGTCAATAATACAATCTATCTCGTTTTAAGCGTAAAGTCTAGTCAAAATAGCTAACAACATAACATAAAATTTTTAAAAATCAAAAGAATACTAAGTTGATGAAAACGATTAAGTATTACACAAATTAAAATAGGGTATCAGACAACATCAATAGAAGAATTTTTGAAGTCAGTAAATGAGTACAAAACACATTCTTTATACATTTTTATCGTAAGTAGCATACTGGGAAAGAGAATAGTAAAAACCGTTTGTATAAAAAAAAAACAATCCAGCTGCTTAGAACATCTTACTGTTTTCATTTTCTTTATTTTAGAAATTTAATTGATATGTGAGTTTGATGAAGTAATTTAAGTCGAGTATAAGAAATAGCTTGACGGATATCTTAAAAATGAAAAGTGTCTTTTAGCGAGCAGACGGAAAGTTAAGGAAAAGATTATTTGTTTAAGGTCCGGTTCCAGTACAATAAAAAATTCCTGGCAGGAATTTCTGATATATTTTGGAAGCGTAGGCACAAGATTTTATAGTGTGACCATAGTCCACTAATTTGTGGTAAAAATATGGCATTTTGCCTTACATAGCTTAAAAGATACATGGTCACACTGAGGCATCAAATTAAAAAGTAAACAAACCCACAAATACAATATAATAAAGAAAAGATGAATAGTGCGAATATGCTTATTCCGTTGTTGGTATCATATGTTGTTGCAGTGCCAATACTTTTAAACTCGTTTTTCAGTTTTCCTTTCCATTATTATTTATAACTTGTCGTTTTATAAATGTTGGTTGCTGGCCTGGGCACAAAAAGATATATGATTTGGTATTTCCTGCGCCCAGCGCCAGTGTGTACATATTAAATACATCGATACTATCGATAAGCAGTTTAGTATTTTTGCTACGTTACTGGATACCGAGAACACACGCAGCCAAAAAAAAACAATTCCTGCTGCGACGATTTTGTATGAAAAATTTTTTTTTCGCTGTACTGGATACGGACCTTAGGCCTAAAAGATTACCTTAAAGAATTTAAAGAATGTAAAAGCAAAATAAATTAATACTGAGATAGAACAGAATCGAATATATGGGTATTAAATATATAAAAAAATAAATAAATAAATAATAATAAATTCAATAAACGATGAAGTATAAATATTAAGATCTAAATAATTTTGCTGAAACATGATTTATTATACCAGCTACATGAACTTCTTTAAGCTTTTAAAATAGTGACATACATAAAAGCATTCTTAGATATGTATATAGTGAGTACTAGAGCTTAGGCTTATAATATAGACTTAAAAAAGCTTTTTATCAAGCCGAAACAAAATCATGGAGTATGACTTCTACCGGCTATAACTATATGCCATTAATATAAATGATCGGTGTTTGTGTTTGCTTAATCCCTCAACGGAACAAGCTTAATATAATTCTCAAATTTAACATACTCTAAAAATCTATGAAAAAACTAAATAAATTAAATTAAAACATACCTATAAGAAAAACATAATTTGATAGTTTACTAACAAAGTAAAAAAAATAAAAAGTTATACTAATTAGCTCTATACAAGTAACAGAAGTCAGTGCAATAATCAAAACAGATGTATGCAAATAAAGGTTAGAAACGTAAGTAGCGAACAAGTTGGGTGTGCGTTAGAAAGAGGGACAATCAATTAACATACCACCTGCATTTCATAGACGCTCGTGTATAGAATCGCATAAAGGAGCGTGTTTTAATATAATAATATAAGCAGGATCGCTTTCCCCCTATAGCACTTTCACCCTCTAACACTTACTCCCTCTAACACTAACTCTCTCTTTCTCCCTCTAACAATTTCCCCCTCTTACACCTTCCCCCTATAACATTCCAATCTAAATCTGCAAGTCTCAATACTCTTGTTTAAAAGCAATGTTTTGATCTTGCTGCTGCTGCGTAGAAAAATTCCCATCCCTTGCTTACATAACCCTCACGAATGTTGTTGTTGCTTTTGATCATAAGAATGCGGCCTACGAATGTACTGCCCTTTGACAAGCGTACTTCAAACAAGCACAATCTTGTCTCAACCCGTTTATCCTTTGGATCACTGGTTTTCACAACCATAAACATTCATTGTTTATGTTTTGCCTGCAGGTGTGCAAGGCAACGCACCTCAAACAGGCGCCCTCTCGACTCTCTCTTATCTACTTATTCGTAGTTAAGAAACCTGCGCACAGTTGACTCTCTCTCTCTCTCTCTTATCTACTAACTTGTAGCTAAGAAACCTTAATAGTTTCAAAGGCAATGTACTTGGCTCACTGATCCTCACGGACGGTGATATCTATAACATATTAGCCAACTAATGTACTTGACCTTTGACTAGCGCACTTCAAGCATGCACAAACTTGTCTCTAATAGCGTTTTCGATTGTAAAAAAATAATGCAACCCTATAATAATGTAACACTTAAAAAATGCTGCCAAAACATTTGTTCAGTGCTGCCCTGGTTTTGCATTTTTAATGGGCACAATCGAACAAAAAAAGTGCAGTATGAAACAAATGCAGCACTCTCGATTTTGACAGCTTTGAAAATGTTGCCTTCTGCACTGTCAAAAGGCAACACTGAAAAGAATCGAAAACGATAGCACTTCAGAAGGGCTGCCTGATATTACAATCGAAAATGAAAAAAGTGCAACCCTGAATGAATGTATCAAAAATGCTTCATTTTTTGGTACAATCGAAAACGCTATAAGTCTTCTAACACTTTCCCCCTCTTACACTTTCCGCCTCTAACACTTTCCGCCTCTAACACTTTCTCCCTCTAACACCTTCTCCCTCTATCCTTTCCTCCTCTAACATATTTTAATCTTAATCTACAAGTATCAATACTCTTGTTTAAAAACAAAGTGTTGATCTTGCTGCTGCTGCTGTGGCTGCGTAGGAAAATTTCCATCCCTTGCTTACATAACCCTCCAAGAAGGTTGTAGTTGTTGACACGTGTGCAGAGCAACGTATTTAAAAACAGGAGCACACTTGACTCTAACAATAATTGGTTTGACAAAAAACAATGCATGCTGTGGCTTAGCCTGTATTTGACTCTAATAATAAATGGTTAAATAGCCAAAACTGATTTTCCCAATAATTATTATCCATGTTTATGGCTTGCTCGTTTAACAGGCGCATCCTTAACACCAGATCCTATGATCATATAACCCACTTGAATGTTTTTATGTTGCTGCTTTTGACAAAAAACAATGCATGCTGTTGCCTGCTTGTATGTGTGCAAGGCAATGCACTTAAAACAGGAACACACTTGAAACCAGATCCTATGATCACTGATTCTCAAGTGGGTAATAAAAGTGTAAAAAAGGGATCGTTGATTCTCAAGTGGGGTAATAAATTATGAATGAGGGTAATAAAAGTGACAGCTACATCCTGTTCCAGAACCGGCAGTTCCCTACTGCTAAGGATCTTCAATGTATGTTTCATCATCATAATCGTTATGTAAAAGATCTACAAATGGCTCTCAATAAAATACAAACAAGAACAAAAGACTATAAATTGGTTATACATGCTGATCGAACACCCGCTGGTGCACATAAAGGGCTTTACAATGCACCAATGCACTATCAAGCGAAGTATCAGTTATTGTTGGTCAGCAATTTGAAAAGCGCAATATTATTATTGAAAGCCATAATTATAAATTACATCGTATAAGTAAGGTGCATCGATCATACGATGCCTTACAGAAACCTTTGCTATTTTCTTATGGCGAAGATAGCTATTCAGTGGATATACCACAATGGAATTCATTATTAAAAAAGGAGGAACCAAAAAAAAAAGATATCTGCGTTAAGCTTTTACAGTTATAAAATAATGATTCGTCAATCTGAGATAAATCATTTAATTTATTGTCGTTCCCTTTATAGTCAATTTTTAGTTGATATGTATGCTAAAATTTAAACAGAAAGGTTAAATTATATTCGCTACAATCAAGCGAAACTCAGAGCAGATAGATATATACATCTACAAGATGCAATAGGCCAACAAGATGTTGACGTAGCTCAACTTGGTCACATGGTAATTTTACCGTCTTCTTTTACAAGCTCTGCACGATATATGCATGAATAAACTCAAGATGCTATGACATATGTTCGCCATTATGAGCGACCAGATCTTGGCATAACATTCACCTGCAATCCATAATGGAATGACATTTGTTACCGGGTCAAAAACCGCATGATCGTCACGATATTATAGCTCGAGTTTTTCATTTAAAAGTTAAAGCTTTAATGCCACAATTGACAAATGGTTCTTTGTTTGGAAGCGTGCAATGTTTCATGTACTCTGTGGAATGGCAAAAGCGGGATTTACCGCATATATGTACATATTCTACTTTGGTTAGAAAATAAAATAAGACCAGATAAAATCGATAAAATTATCTGTGCCGAAATACCAAACGCATATGAGGATCCTTTGTTATTTAACATTGTTAAGTCAAATATGATTCATGGTCCTTGCGGTGCATTTAATAATCCATTAAGACTACACTTAAAATTCTATGGATTCCGTCTGAATCGCATATCTATAATTATCTCTCACTTTAAAACCATTCAAAAAGCATGTCAAATCAATTCAAATCACTTGCATTTATCTTTACAAAACTTAAATTCTAAAATCTAATCAAAATTTCACCTATCCCTTTCTTGCTTCAAACTCATATTTTGCTTACCTCTTTCAACATCTATCAACATCTTCAAATAACTTAACACTAGTACGATACTTTTGTCTTTTTAAGATGTAAATGCAAACATCAATATTTTTCATTATAACTTTCGCATATATTTATATCAAATTCACTAAAACTACACTTAAAATTCTATGGATTCCGTCTGAATCGCATATCTATACCTAACAATCATTTTAAAACCATTCAAAAAGCATGTCAAATCAATTCAAATCACTTGCATTTATCAAACTCATATTTTGCTTACCTCTTTCAACATCTATCAACATCTTCAAATAACTTAACACTAGTACGATACTTTTGTCTTTTTCAAAAGTGTAATGTTCTCATACATTTTTTCAAAAAAAAAATCACGAATTGACATTGCTGACAGATGTAAATTACTTTGTAAGGAAAAAAAAAACGGAAATTAAATTTGAGCCAAGATAATTAAAAATTTAACATAAAATCAGTAAAAGTCCGCAAAAAGTAACAACTTTATTGATATGTTCTTTTTTAAATAAAAAATATAAAGGGGAATTAATAATAGAATAATATGTCTCCTGCCTGTATAAACCTTCATCGTCGATGAATGATTTGGTACCTGAGAGGTCTGTTGTGCCCCCTTCTAGTTGTATAACTCTTCCATCGGACATGGACACTGTTCGAGAGCAAGTATTTTTTGATGAGTTGAGGGTTTCTTAGTCTCTATTACGGTTAATATGTTGTTCTAAGAAAAGAAACTTCGTTTCCTTGTAAAGGCTACGCATACTGCTATAATGTGAAAGGAGGATTCTCTCTCCCGATAAACATTTGTCTTGCCTGAGATCAGATGTCTTCGTTCAGCTCGCTTCCCGCTAAAGACTCTCGCTTTTCGTTAGCTCCTCCTGCCTTATTGTGCCTTTTTCTACGTCACACTTCGGCTCAAACCCTTTTAGGAGTGTCACTGCCCTCAACCTTGCTTGCGTGCTTATTTTGTCGTACCCTGCTATATTAACGTGACTCGGGTACGATCAAGAAAATTGAATAAGTAGTGATTATCGAAAACTCAATCAAAAGACATTATGGAGGTAATGTTCAATCAATTGTTTAGTTAGAACAATCAGCAATATAATAGGACAGCTAAAATAACATACATAAAAGTAAATCTAATAATTGTTTAAATGTTTAGAGACATTGTCTTTAGTCATATAAAAATCTTTGCAAATGATTATGTGTGTATAAGCAAACATAATATTTTAATGAGAAGGGCTGCTCACCAAACCGGAAAACTTAAACTTTTTAATAATAGAAATAAAAAATAAAATCCCAATAACATACATATTGAATGACGATGAGGGTGCCGAAGTTAAAGACATTTTCTAGAAAGAGAAAATTGAAAAAACAGGTACGCACACACTTGGTTGAAAAAATAATAATAAGAAAAAACGGATAAATTGATAGGGGCTTTAAATGGGAACAACTCATGGAAAAATGTGTAGTACGTAGTAGACTCGACTATGACTTCACGATTTAATGTAAGCCATAATAACAATTTTGGGTGTTGCATTGTTCGATCAAATTCCCCCCGAATACGTTATAAATTTTTTTTATAGCTCTTGGTACTTGATAGTCATTGTCTAATGTTTTTATATCCAAATAATATGTTATGTGGGCTGGTGTGTAAGAAGTTAAAGGTGTGAGCCTAGGAAAGTAGCTGGGAATAATAGAAATCAGGGGATCCAAAATCGGTGCAGAGTAGAACAGAACTATTCAAATAAGACGGCTAGACGCAAACCGTACCTTATCTAGGTAAAAGTTACTTATGTGTGTACGAGTGATGGTTCAGGTGAGGATCGCTTCGCCGTAGGGAGGAAAATGATGGTGATGAGTGTTTGACTCTTTGGAGGACGCCAGGCCGCTTCAAACAGTGACAGTACATAAATCGTAAAGGAACTCATTTTCATCGTCGGGCAGCTTAATTGTGATTATGAGAAACGACAAAGCGGCATCCCATTTACTTCACCGTCTGTAAACGGCAGCTCACTATCGAGGAACTTGGGCTGATGTTAACTCAATGTGAAAATCTAAATAAATATGATATGAGCTTAATATATTCTTTTAAAAGCTACATTTTCGAAAAAAAAGCCGGTTTACTAAAAATCAATTCAAATTTTAATTTAATATAAGTAAATATTTATTTTAACAGCCTACTTTTATTTTTAAATGAAAAATAATCACAACTGTTCCGTTCCATCAGTTTTATAGATTAATTGCCTTCCGTTTTTAACAGCTTACCGCCACCCAGTTTTTGTCAATTAAAGGGCGATTGAATATAAATTTGAGGAAACATATAATAAATTATTAAAGTAAGTATACAAGTGAAGCGAAAAAAGAAACATAAGAGAAAAATACTATATGAGATGTAAAAGAAATAAATAAACAAAATAATAATTAACAACAATAATCAGCAAACAATCAGGAACATACAGCACATTCCATTAAGTAATGTTATAATCTCAAAGTGCGTGAGAATAAGCGATAGGGAAAGAAGCAACTAATAATGTATAAGAAATTCTATAAGACAGTTCCATCTTTCCACTAATTGTTTTAACTGTATAACCTACCAAGCTCAGGCAAGCACATTGTTTTTAAAAGCGTCAAATATTGGGGTGTGCCAGCCATGAAAACCAACCGAATTCCAACCTAAAACCAACCTCGAGCTGGTTTTAGGTGTGCCAGAGCAGAGTTCGAGATGGTTTTGAAATCTCAACAAATTTGGTCAGAGATTTGGTTAGTTTAAGCAATATTAAATGTCTAATGCATAACAAGTGTTACTTTTCGAAAGGTAATTTTAAGCCTAATTGCATATTGCAAATACATTTGAATTTTATAAATATTTTAATTCATGATTTTCGATATTAATAAATCTCTAAAAAATCTCTAAAACTATTTGCCGTTCCATGTAACCGTGCAAAACCGTCCCTAACAAGAGAGGTGCCACCTTGTTCGTTTAACAATAACTATTATTCGGAGTCTATAATAGGTCAATTTAAAAGACACTTATTTGTGGCAAATAAACATAACAAAAATCCTACTTTTAAGTAACAAAATTGCATGGTTGAGCAGTGGACAGTTTGTTGTAAATTTAACAAAGTTATTGCAGCAAACCTTTTTTTATAAGGTGGCAGCTTTTGCGGTGTTTATTAGGTGTCTACAGTAAGAAGAAGAATTTAATTTATGGAAAGTCATTTTGCCGACAAAATGTAATTTGCATTTAATACTTTGTATTGCATTTATTTTATTTTATGTTGAGTTTTGAATGAATCTGTAACAAATCTCTAGGACTATTTTCACGAAATACGTAGAACAGTTTTTCAAGCAAGCTATCACGGCAGGGCTGTCAAGCAACATGAGTTACTTGGCGGGCAAAATATTAAATAATTACAAGAGATATGATCTAACATATTTTTATTTTACCAATTATTAAATATAACACTAATGCCCTGTGGCCAACCTTGAAAACAATGACTAAAATACCAAATACATTTTAGGCAATTTTTCTTTTTCAAAGGTAGCAACTCTTTTTGGCCATTTTCGTTTTACGTATTTGCTCCGAAAAATTTTAACGAAAATTGAAATCTCCCTTACTTCTGGCACACCGACGGTTTTGTTTTAGAGATTTGAAAACCTGCTCGAGCCAAAATCTCTAGAGATTTCTGGCACACCCCTGATAGTAAACTCTTTAAAACGAAAAGATCTAATGCTCCTTAAGTGTGAAAGTTGTAACACTCATGTGTTTAAGGCAGCGATTAGATTCTGAGCAAAATTTAATCTCGATACCTAAAAGCTGATAAAATAGTTTGCATAGATACAGACATACAGATCTAGGAAGCCTACGGTGCTGATCTAAATATTGATCAAGAATAAACATACTATCTGGGATCAAGAATGCTTTCGTTTATGCATTACAGAAATAAAAATACTATGTCTCGGTTCAAAAATTGAGAGGCAAAACCCTTAAATTTAAAGGCAATATATAAAGTCAAATAACATAATAAAAACAAAATAATAATATTACCAGAATGGAATGACATACTACTTTTAAATCTGACTCCCTGCTGTATTATATGCCAAGGAAAATGGACCAAGAAAATAGATAGTGGACCCAAACAAGAACAACTTTATCTCGTTCTTTTAATGTACGAATTATAACCCACAAGAATCATAATAGAAAATAGCCTAGCAAAAACTATTTACCATGAAGTCTAAACGGTCTCAAGACCATGAATCCTAAGCTAGTGAAAATTATTGTAAATGACTTGATTGCGCTCTTTTTATTAGTTTAACATACACACAAGAAGTGCTCTACAATACAACCACAAAAAAAAAGAAGAACAAATCATACCACACAATTACCAAATCAAATCTTATTCTTTGGAGCCTCCTCCACAAACAGTATACAATAAAATCAGACCCTAATCTAAACTCAAAGCACAAGATCAAGAGCTGGGGTGTATAAAACGATTAAAACAAAGAAAGAAAAACAAAAACTGAAAATACCAATATTTAGTGGGTATAAACCAATCCGGTGATAGTAAACGTACATTATTTTATGCCCGTTATGTAAAATACCGACTTTTACGTCATCTCGAGCTTTAGTACAACACAACCTTATTTTGCCATCCAAATTCAAGATTAATGCAAGGTTCAAGAAGAATAGAGCACATTTCAATGGTTTCATGAATTTACGAAATATCTCAGATCAATGAAAAACAAATCATTTAGCGACAATAAGTTTTGAGCACTAAAGAAAATGAATCTCTTTAAGAAATAATTATAATAATTAAATGAAACAGTGGAAACGTTGCAGTCGGACGCAACCGACATAACATAAAACTTTTAAAAATCAAAAGAATACTAAGTTGATGAAAACGATTAAGTATTACACAAATTAAAATAGGGTATCAGACAACATCAATAGAAGAATTTTTGAAGTCAGTAAATGAGTACAAACACATTCTTTATAAATTTTTATCGTAAGTAGCATACTGGGAAAGAGAATAGTAAAAACCGTTTGTAAAAAAAAAAAAAGTGGAAACGCTGCAGTCGGACGCAACCGACTGCGGTATACTCGATACCAGTATTAAAACCGGTAAAAAAGAGGCCTGATTGCAAAGGGGTACGGATGCGGCAGGGGTTGTACGCTGCCTTAAAGATTATCCGATGCAGATCGGGATGCCACCGGCTGTCTTCATTGCAAATTTGGTGACTCTAGCTCAAAGTTTGTAAAATGTGATGAAAAGGGGGCTGGGGGCGGTATGGGTGGGCGTGGAATCCAAATTTTTGATGCAGATGTATGTGGAATGTCAATTGCTATTTTCATACCAAAATTGGTGACTCTAGCTCATAGTTTGTAAAAGTGGGGAAAGGGGGGGCTGAGGCGGTATGGGTGGTAGTGGCATCCAAATTTTTGATTCAGATCTATGTGGGATGTCAATTCCTACCTTCATACCAAATTTGGTGGCTCTAGCTCAAAGTTTGTATAAGGTGGGGAAAAGGGGGCGGAATGGGTGGGCGTGGCTCCAAAACTTTGATGCAGATTTTTGGGGGTCGTTGCCAGCTATCTTCCTACCAAATTTGGTGGCTCTAGCTCCACAACTCTGGAAGACACACGCATTCCCGCTTTTGACGAAGCGCTGGGGCTGATGGGGGTGGTTATGGCATTATTGGTGGGCATGGCATCCAAACTTTTGATGCAGTTTTTGGGGGGTCATCATCACCTATCTTGACACCATTTGGTAGCTATAGCTCAAAAACTGTGGGAGATATAGGCTTTTATAACTTTAAAATGCGGGGGGGCTGGGGGCGGAATGGGTGGGCTTGGCTCCAAAATTTTTGATGCAGTTTTTTGGGGGTTGCTAGTAGCTATCTTCTTACCCAATTTGGTACTTCTAGCTGTAATGATGTGCGAAATATGTGGATTTATCGGTTTTGGGTTATCGAATTTATCGATTTGTTAGCCCCCCAGTTATCGTAGAACCTCAATCTTGACACTTTAATTTACTTTCCCTTAGATAAAGAGATTTGGAAAGTTTCAAGTCTCTAGCTTGAAGGGTGTGGAAAAAAGTTTTGTTCATACAGACGGACAGATGGACAGACGGACAGACAGACAGACGGACAGACGGACAGACACCATGACGGACATTGCACAAACTCAATATACTCTTTACTTTCGGTATCGAGTATAACAGTCCAGCTGCTTAGAACATCTTACTGTTTTCCTTTTCTTTATTTAAAAAATTTAATTGATATGTGAGTTTGATGAAATAATTTAAGTCAAGTATAAGAAATAGTTTGACGGATATCTTAAATATGAAAAGTGTCATTTGACGAAAATCTTTTAGCGAGCAGACGGAAAGTTAAGGAAAAGATTATTTGTTAAGCCTAAAAGATTACCTTAAAGAATTTAAAGAATGTAAAAGCAATATAAATTATTGCTGAGATAGAACAGAATCGAATATATGGGTATTAAAAAAAAAACATAATAATAAATTTAAGAAACGATGAAGTATAAATATTAAGATCTAAATTATTTTGTTAAAACATGATTTATTATACCAGCTACACGAACTTCTTTAAGTTTTTAAAATAGTGACATACATAAAAGCATTCTTAGATATGTATATAGTGAGTACTAGAACTTAGGCTTTGTAAAGTATTTGTTGTGTAAAGTATTCATATACGATTTCTATCGATTGTTTATGTTATGTTATGTTCGTGTATACCGATATATTGTAAGCTAGTATTAAGGTATCGCTGTTAGTATTAAGATTTATCTGAAAGTGTGGTTCGGCCACACTGATCTTGCCTCTGTCTCTTTTCCGGTTAACCTGACGCTGAACACATGTATATGTAACAGCTGCCGAAATTGTTTAGTTAGAACAATCAGCAATATAATAGGACAGCTAAAATTACATACATAAAAGTAAATCTAATAATTGTTTAAATGTTTAGAGACATTGTCTTTAGTCATATAAAAATCTTTGCAAATGATTATGTGTGTATAAGCAAACATAATATTTTAATGAGAAGGGCTGCTCACCAAACCGGAAAACTTAAACTTTTTAATAATAGAAATAAAAAATAAAATCCCTATAACATACATACAATGACGATGAGGGTGCCGAAGTTAAAGACATTTTTTAGAAAGAGAAAATTGAAAAAACAGGTACGCACACACTTGGTTGAAAAAATAATAATAAGAAAAAACGGATAAATTGATAGGGGCTTTAAATGGGAACAACTCATGGAAAAATGTGTAGTACGTAGTAGACTCGACTATGACTTCACGATTTAATGTAAGCCATAATAACAATTTCGGGTGTTGCATTGTTCGATCAAATTTCCTCCGAATACGTTATAAATTTTTTTTATAGCTCTTGGTACTTGATAGTCATTGTCTAATGTTTTTATATCCAAATAATATGTTATGTGGGCTGGTGTGTAAGAAGTTAAAGGTGTGAGCCTAGGAAAGTAGCTGGGAATAATAGAAATCAGGGGATCCAAAATCGGTGCAGAGTAGAACAGAACTATTCAAATAAGACGGCTAGACGCAAACCGTACCTTATCTAGGTAAAAGTTACTTATGTGTGTACGAGTGATGGTTCAGGTGAGGATCGCTTCGCCGTAGGGAGGCAAATGATGATGATGAGTGTTTGACTCTTTGGAGGACGCCAGGCCGCTTCAAACAGTGACAGTACATAAATCGTAAAGGAACTCATTTTCATCGTCGGGCAGCTTAATTGTGATTATGAGAAACGACAAAGCGGCATCCCATTTACTTCACCGTCTGTAAACGGCAGCTCACTATCGAGGAACTTGGGCTGATGTTAACTCAATGTGAAAATCTAAATAAATATGATATGAGCTTAATATATTCTTTTAAAAGCTACATTTTCGAAAAAAAAGCCAGTTTACTAAAAATCAATTCAAATTTTAATTTAATATAAGTAAGTATTTATTTTAACAGCCTACTTTTATTTTTAAATGAAAAATAATCACAACTGTTCCGTTCCATCAGTTTTATAGATTAATTTCCTTCCGTTTTTAACAGCTTACCGCCACCCAGTTTTTGTCAATTAAAGGGCGATTGAATATAAATTTGAGGAAACATATAATAAATTATTAAAGTAAGTAAAGAAGTGAAGCGAAAAAAGAAACATAAGAGAAAAATACTATATGAGATGTAAAAGAAATAAATAAACAAAATAATAATTAACAACAATAATCAGCAAACAATCAGGAACATACAGCACATTCCATTAAGTAATGTTATAATCGCAAAGTGCGTGAGAATAAGCGATAGGGAAAGAAGCAACTAATAATGTATAATAAATTCTATAAGACAGTTCCATCTTTCCACTAATTGTTTTAACTGTATAACCTACCAAGCTCAGGCAAGCAAATTGTTTTTAAAAGTTGTGTGCCAGCCATGAAAACCAACCGAATTCCAACCTAAAACCAACCTCGAGCTTGTTTTAGGTGTGCCAGAGCAGAGTTCGAGATGGTTTTGAAATCTCAACAAATTTGGTCAGAGATTTGGTTAGTTTAAGCAATATTAAATGTCTAATGCATAACAAGTGTTACTTTTCGAAAGGTAATTTTAAGCCTAATTGCATATTGCAAATACATTTGAATTTTATAAATATTTTAATTCATGATTTTCGATATTAATAAATCTCTAAAAAATCTCTAAAACTATTTGCCGTTCCATGTAACCGTGCAAAACCGTCCCTAACAAGAGAGGTGCCACCTTGTTCGTTTTACAATAACTATTATTCGGAGTCTTTAATAGGTCAATTTAAAAGACACTTATTTGTGGCAAATAAACATAACAAAAATCCTACTTTTAAGTAACAAAATTGCATGGTTGAGCAGTGGACAGTTTGTTGTAAATTTAACAAAGTTATTGCAGCAAACCTTTTTTTATAAGGTGGCAGCTTTTGCGGTGTTTGTTAGGTGTCTACAGTAAGAAGAAGAATTTAATTTATGGAAAGTCATTTTGCCGACAAAATGTAATTTGCATTTAATACTTTGTATTGCATTTATTTTATTTTATGTTGAGTTTTGAATGAATCTGTAACAAATCTCTAGGACTATTTTCACGAAATACGTAGAACAGTTTTCAAGCAAGCTATCACGGCAGGGCTGTCAAGCAACATGAGTTACTTGGCGGGAAAAATATTAAATAATTATTTTGTATAAGAATTACAAGAGATATGATCTTACATATTTTTATTTTACCAATTATTAAATATAACACTAATGCCCTGTGGCCAACCTTGAAAACAATGACTAAAATACCAAATACATTTTAGGCAATTTTTCTTTTTCAAAGGTAGCAACTCTTTTTGGCCATTTTCGTTTTACGTATTTGCTCCGAAAAATTTTAATTAATAAAAATTGAAATCTCCCTTACTTCTGGCACACCGACGGTTTTGTTTTAGAGATTTGAAACCCTGCTCGAGCCAAAATCTCTAGAGATTTCTGGCACACCCCTGATAGTAAACTCTTTGAAACGAAAGATCTAATGCTCCTTAAGTGTGAAAGTTGTAACACTCATGTGTTTAAGGCAGCGATTAGATTCTGAGCAAAATTTAATCTCGATACCTAGAAGCTGATAAAATAGTTTGCATAGATACAGACATACAGATCTAGGAAGCCTACGGTGCTGATCTAAATATTGATCAAGAATAAACATACTATCTGGGATCAAGAATGCTTTCGTTTATGCATTACAGAAATAAAAATACTATGTCTCGGTTCAAAAATTGAGAGGCAAAACCCTTAAATTTAAAGGCAATATATAAAGTCAAATAACATAATAAAAACAAAATAATAATATTACCAGAATGGAGTGACATACTACTTTTAAATCTTACTCCCTGCTTTATCTCGTTCTTTTAATGTACGAATTATAACCCACAAGAATCATAATAGAAAATAGCATAGCAAAAACTATTTACCATGAAGTGAAGAAGTGAAAATCGATACCGATAATCGAAGTCAGCAGACGCTTTTATTTTGAGCTCCGTGTTTTTTTCGCTTTATTTTGCCTAAAAAGTTGTTTTTAAAAAACGGAAAGGAACATTTAGTTGTGATCTACACAGTGGCATATTATCTGATTAAAAGTTGTGCTTAATCAATACACAATTAACGAAAACAATCATTTAAACTCTGCTTGACGCGGGAAACATAAATTACAATAACAAACAATTAAAGAAACAAACAAGAATTTTGGTAGCGAATGTGAGCACAAAACACAAAGTAAAAGCTCACTCTAACAAAAACATACACACTCAGTGACTTCGTCGCAAACACATAAAAACCCATCAAACGAACTCAATGGCACCGGTACAAAAGAGTCTGCGTGAAAACTCTATTGGAGAGATTAAGCAGACCAAGGCGCCAGACATGGGATCTATTTTGCAGCTCATCGACCAGCGTCTTCAGGAGCATGCAGATATGATAGCTCGAAAAATGAGTGAATCTGAAGCGCGCATACTCTCTGTGCTTCATGAGCGGCTAGACGGCATGAGTGCAGAAATGCAGAAAATGAGTGAGCGTGTTGAAAAACTGGAGAGGGATGCGGCTGCGTTGGACTCGCTAAAGGCACAGGTGGGCTTGCTTGAGTCAAAAATGTTGACATTTGCAACAGCAGAAGTGGCGAATGACCTCCGCATGCATGGGGTCCCTTTCTGTGAGGGGGAGTCACTCAAAACTGTTTTCAACACTTTATGTTTTTCTTTGGGATTGACACCGGCACCGAGACTTAAAGACATTTTTAGGGTCAAACAGGCAAAAAATTTAAACACAGTTGTCGACCCTGCAATAATTATTAAATTTGAAAACGCACGTGATAAGATTGCTCTCATGCGGGCAGCGGGAGAGTATCGGCGGACGGCAAAACAACTACTAAACTTGCAGTTGTTGGGATTTGACTCGTCCACGCCTTTCTACATCAACGAACAGTTGACAAGAGAGAACCACGCTGTGTTTAAAGAGGCTATGCGGATGAAGCGACAGAAAGTTTTATCTGCCGTTTTCTGCCGACGCTCATGCGTTTATGTAAAGAGAAATGAGAGGGCAGAGCCAGTCTGTGTGGAGAGCTTTCAAAAGCTATTACAATTTCAAGCCGAAAGCTCTACAATTTCGGCTAATGCTTCGCCTGAATGAGCGTCAATTTGATTCTGTTTATATGTTTTGCCTTTGTCACAATTTTCGTATATATTCTTATTTTTACTTGTATTTTAATTTAAATTACCCGCCTATTATTATTGTTGTTATTATTGTTGAAACATATTTAGTGTTAAGTATTGTAAAATATTCTGATGTGCCTCAGTTAGGTTCTAAATTCAAACTTTTAAGATGTCTATAACACAGATTAATTCCAGAGCGAGCAGCCATGCCATGGTTAGAGTTTTATGTAAGCAGACTAGCGGTTTAAAAATTTGCCACTTAAATGCTCAAAGCCTTGTTAAGAAGATGGATGAATTTCGTTATATCTTTGTAAATTCTAATGTTGATATTGTCTGTGTCTCTGAAACGTGGTTTGTCCCAGAATTAAGTGACTTGTCTTTTATTTGTGATGGCTTCAATGTTTTTCGTTCTGATCGTGTAAGTCATGCAGGTGGTGTAGCAGTGTACGTAACAAAAAGAATTAGATGTAAGGTTGTATTAACTCATCCCCTTGACAGCCAAATTGAATATTTATTTCTTGATCTTTATGGTGTTAATAAAGATATAAAGTTGCTTCTCGGGTGTGTGTATAGGGCAAATAAGAACTTAGATTATTCAGGCATGATTAATTCAATTGAAAACGTATCGGTAAATTATACTGATGTAATTATACTTGGTGACCTAAATAGTAATATGATCCAAGAAGAAAATTTATTATTAGACTTCAACGCACTGGGTCTTAACCTTGTTAACGCATCAACACCAACACATTTTTCACGAACTATTAATACACTACTTGATGTCATTTTTGTAAATGATATGGATAAAGTTATGTTGTATGACCAATTATCAGTACCTGAATTCTCTAAACATGATCTAATTTTTCTGTCCTATAACACACAACCTGACTATAGTAACCAGACTATTCAATATAGAGATTTTAAGAATGTAGATAGTAGTATGTTATACAGTGACTGTAGCTCGTGTGATTGGGACCGTATATACTCTCTCTTCCCTCGGTTGACACCCAGCTAGGCCTGCTACAAAGAAATATAGACTATCTGTACAATAAGCATGTACCGATTAGAACCATAGTTGTTAAGCCGAAGCTAAATCCATGGTTTAGTAGTAATATTACAAGTGCAATAAAATACAGGGACGTGCTTTATGAGAAATGGAAACGATACAAGACTGCTCATTTGCTTCAACTATTTAAGACTGCTAGGCGTAAGGTTAATGACTTGATTAATAGTGCTAAGCGTAGGTTTTATGGTAATAAGTTCAATAGAATAAATTCGTCGCAAAAACTATGGAAAGAGCTGAAGAGCGTAGGAATAGGAAAGGGTAAATCTGTGATAAACGACGACTTGGACGTAAATGTTCTTAATCGTAGTTTTGTCAACATTAGTGTGTAGTGGCAGAAGTTACAATATTTTGGACACCACTGTAGTTTGGATCTATTTAAAAACAAAGGTGGGTGTCTCCGCTAAAAATGGGTCACATTGATGTCCCGGATAATCTCTCTCAGTAACAGTAAAGCTTAGTGAGCTACCGAGAGAACAATAAGGTGCTAGGTTTGTTGGTTCGTCTGCTTTATGCAGAATATTTGGCAGCAAGTACTTAGCTTTAGAGGCATTGAACCTCGAGGTTAGGGATTAGTACCAAAGAAACCTCATGGAGATCGCATCGTTCAAGAAGCGAATTTAACACGCGGTTAAACTAACTACATATATTGAGAGGTTATGCGCATAATAATAATTAATAAAGATAAAATTTGCGATTAAGTCTTTTCGTCTTAAAATAATAAGGAACGCCAGGTAAATAAGTATTTATTTTAATAAAAAGTGTTGCAAGTGACAAATATATTTAAATAAATATAGTGCCTGGTGTGAAACAGAAGTCTCGCGGGGGAAAATTCACTGGCTTTTCGGGCAGGGGTTCGACCCGCAACACCTTCTCCACCTGGAAATAAGTCTTTTTGTTTGAAGTCCAGAAGTAAAACAAGGCAAACTTCTACATATGGAGCAACAGTTTACGCAGAAACGAAGTCGGATAACTTTGGGGTTATTTAACAGGTGGCCGTAGAGGTCAAAAGTACAAAAGTGTAACTCAACGACCACCGATACAGTGTTCACCACGACTTAGTGAAAGAATATAAAGTTAGTGGTTCTTTAATAATCCAATCGATCGGGGCTTATATAAGTTCAAATTTAACCTCAATATGTTCCGTGTTACCCGTGACATATAAAGTCGTATAAGCCCGATCGTTGAAAAGAAAGAGTATAGCGAGAGCGCATGTAACAGTGTGAATGTTTTACACATGCATATCACTCGCGCTTTTGAGTGAGTTTAGCGGATAGTTTTGAAAGCTTTTGTGCATGGCCTTCGCATATATGTAATAATAGTACAGTTCCTTTCAAACTGTCTTTGTTTTGATTTTCAATTAAACTTCTAAAAATTGTTAAAATTAAATGTACGATTAAAAGTTAAATTGGTAGTGAATTATTAGATGTATTAATTGTAAATTATGAGTAAATTCCAAGATGAATCGTTAAATGAAGTATTTATAAATTATAAGTAAAAATAATGATGTTTGTGAACTAATTCAGAAATGAACATATATATCGGATGGTTGCTATGAATTTTGGTTTATGTATGTAAATAGTTACTTATTCAATTTATTCCTATACAGAACTACCTACACACCATCTTGAGCTCAACGATCGTGCAAGGAGTAAGTCATGTCAACGAATTTGGAGTTTCGTGAGTTTTAATAACAAGAAAAATGCTTGTTTCTATATTATGATTATTTACATACCTAGCCCTTAATAATTTTGCAATTTAAGAATTTTCTAAAACCAAACCGCTATACAGTCCATTCTTGGTTAGGAATATTTTTATATTTATCTATATATATATATTTTTAGACTTTAGTACATATGAAGATTATAATGAAAGAAAGTTATACAAGAATACAGGGAGTTTTGAATAATGAAATATATTGTTGAATTTAATTGATTTGAAATGATTGTTTAGTTATTTATTCAGTCCGGAGTACAGCATGGTCGAAATGATGGCATACGATAATTAGAGAGTTTTCTCGATAAGGGCGACACAAACTCCATCGTGGTGCCGCATAGGTAGGGTGGGTAGAGAAGTTAAAGGGGACTCAATAAGATCCGAGAACCCCACACCAATAGTTTGTTGGATCAGGATTGGCGATCGGTTTGCGGGGATTTAATGCTCCTTTTTGATTATTTTTACATGTACATTTCCTTATTTTTGTTTAGTATGCCCTTTCGGTACATGTGCACCTAAATTATTATGCGAGTGTGTCCGTATGACCTATGAGAGTGTAGCAAGAACCCTGACCAATCCGACGAGCAAGCTAAGAGCATAGCAAGAGGTGCACCCTAGGCAACAATCTCGTCATACAAGTTGGTACTAATATCAAACCGACTCAACCTGCACATAACATAATTGGCGCCCGAACGTGTGGGGCCAGACAGAAGAATTTACTATCTCACTTCTGATCTAGTTTCCACCACAGCTTATCATTCCATCCAAAAATATAGTATTTAAAATATATATTGTCTTGAATGCCTTTTATAGTTAGGAGAACAGAGGAAGTTACGTCTGGATTATGCGATTATTATGCACAACATTGCATAGATCGACCTACTTATAATCCTTCGACTCTTAGGGATAAAGGAAGCAGTCAAGCAATATATTCTAATAACCTCAGGCACAATACTCAATAAACAAGGAAAACAGGTGATGTTAGTTTGGAATAGCGGTTATCAATTCGTAGTTCGGTTGAACCGACCAAAATATATTCACGAAATATTCTTTGAAATTTATTTAGAGAATTTTTGCGCCAGACTTAGTTCATAAAGGGTGATATTCGTAGTTTGGAATTACAGTCTTGTACTTAATTAGGTAAAGAATGTTCAAACTCGGAATCGATTCTTCTGTAAACTGACAATAGAATAAATAAAGCTCAGAGATTTGCCAATCCGACTAGAAACTATTGGAAAGTACGCCATTTGAGATCATGCTGGAAAAGGACAGTAATATTAATAAAGATTTATTAATTATTTAGTTTTTTTTATTATCAGTTTTCAAGAATTAATATTATTAGAGAATTATTAAACATTTATTTATTTAGTTAACAAGAGTTAAAATAAATTTTGTACAACATGTCAGTGCACCGCAGCACCGAAAATATAGTCAGAGCTATAGATAAGGAAAATACCTTTTGTGGCATCTGTCATCAGGATATTAGACGGGATCAACTTTCTGCAACAACGCGTTGTGCACATAAGTTCCACGATATTTGTATCCGAGAACAATTAAGAACCATTCGCGTCTGTCCAGTTTGCAAAGCTGACTGTGAGGTAGGTGAATTGAGTAATGAGGGGAACACTGTAGCAGCTGAAATGCTGATAGGACCAAGCACCAGTGCAATTGCAGAAACCTTAAGACCACAAGACCTAGAAGTTCCCAATAACAATCAAGGAACTAGCCGCAGAGTAAAGAAACCAACCAGAGGAAGGGGAGCAACGCCTAAGCGAGGTATGCAAACTAGATTTCAAAGTAATTTAAATCGAAATCAGCCCCATAGTCTTTTATCATTCGGGAGTCAGGGAAATACGTCTCTGAACAACGAACACAGTGTGGAAGTAGCCAGCTACATTCAAACTGTCGTTCAACAACAACAGAAAGACATGATGAATACTCTCAGAGACTTCATCAAGTCGTCCATTGAGCAAACTATGCAATCACAATTTACTCAGCTACAGATTAATTCAAATAGACCAAGTAGTTCAAATGAACGGTTTATAGAGCCACCAGTAAATCTCCATAATCCTGTAGTAACAAGTCCAAGAAGCAACCTTTCATCCGGCATAGTCGCTCCAGAGAAAGCTGCTAATATCTTGTTAAGCTGGCGAATCAAATTCGATGGTTCCAAAGACTCAATGTCGGTAGAATCGTTTTTGTATCGGATTCGCTCACTTACAACACAAACGCTAAATAGCGATTATCAATTACTGTGTGACAATCTACATTTGCTGTTTGTAGGCAAAGCTTCGGATTGGTTTTGGAACTTTCACAGGAAAAGTCCCCAATTCTCTTGGCAATCATTTTGTGTTGATTTTCGGCAACGCTTTGATGACTACAAAGATGATTTTGATATATGGGAATTGATAAGGAAGCGCCACCAAAGAGACAACGAATCCTTTGACGATTATCAGACGGCAGTTGAAGAAATTGTATCAAGATTGTCACATCAGATTAGTGAAGCTTAATTAGTTGGGCTTTTGAAGCGAAACGCTAAAAATGCGCTTCGGTATGAACTTCTTCATTTAAAAATTCAAAACATGAGTGAATTAAGAGATGAAGTAAGAAAACACGAAAGCTTTTTATCTAGTACATATCAGGCGAAGTCAAAATTCAGTAGGCAAAACGTTTCTGAAATTATTAGTGAAGGCGAGGAACTGGAAGATGAAAGTATCTCAGAGATACGTCGCAGCCGACTAGTATGTTGGAATTGCGATAAAACCGGCCACCGTTGGGAGGATTGTATAGAAGAAAGACATATATTTTGCTACGGGTGTGGCACTAAGAATATTTATAAGCCCAAATGTAGTAAATGTAAGCCTTCGGAAAACCGACAGAGGGATGCGCAGGCCAATCCCGTCTTGACGCATCCGAATCCGATCTCCCACTAAAATCTGTAAATAACAACGAGTCGACTCGAGATACCGAGAACGACTTACACTCAGACTTCCCAAATTATAACACGGCTATAAATAAAATTAAAACAGATGTTCAATGTCAAACAGATAATTCTGATTTGAAACTTAATTTTGAGGAATCAGCAGAACTAGTATTACGGCCAAAGCGATCCACATTGCGTATGAGAGAGTTTTGGAAGAAAATAAAACAAGTTAGGAAAAAACTTATAGAAACTATTTTAATGGACTCAGATGACCGTTTATACACAGATGTAAGCATCGAAGGTCAAAACTTCAGAGCATTGTTAGACTCGGGAGCTACGGTCAGCTGTATTGGAGGCGAAGCGGCTAAGTCTCTTGCTTCGCATCCAAATGGGCACAAATGCTCAGGGAGAATAAGAACCGCTAACCATGGGGCTTGTTCAGTGGTAGCGAAGTTAATAGTTCCTATTCAGTTCCGTAAGATGGTACACGACATCGAATTCTTCGTAATTCCAGACCTCAAACAAGATGTATACCTAGGTATTGATTTCTGGAAAATATTCGGCCTTTTAAAAGGAGTGCTAAATTTTAATGAGCCAATAGTTAATGAGTTGGATGTGGGCCATACTGAAAAATCTAAAGAATCCCCAAAAATTCATATTCTAAACGAAGTAGAGAAAATGAGATTAGATGCAGTTATTAAAATGTTTGCGTCTTTTGAACTTGAAGGGCTGGGACGGACTAAAGTTATCCAGCATTCAATAGAGATGGAAAACGTTAAACCGATTAAGCAACGCTACTGGCCTATCTCGCCAGCTAAAGAGAAAGTAATGTTTGAAGAGGTTGAAAAGATGTTAGCGTTAGATGTAATAGAGGAATCTAATAGTGCTTGGAGCAGTAATTGCGTGTTGGTTAAGAAGGGAACCAAAAATCGACTTTGTCTGGATTCAAGGGAAATAAATAAACACACACGTAAAGATGCCTACCCCTTACCTCATATCGACGGTATCCTTAGTCGACTTCCACCAGCTAAGTACATAACAGGGCTAGACATGAAGCATGCTTATTGGCAGATACCATTAGAAGAAAGTTCACGTCAGTATACATCCTTCACTGTTCCAAATAGACCTCTGTACCAGTATAAAGTAATGCCGTTCGGTCTAACGAACGCAGCACAAACGCTTTGTAGGCTCATGGACCAGGTAATACCAGCCAGCCTTAGAACTCGAGTATTTGTCTACTTAGATGATCTGCTGATCTTGTCAGAAGATTTCGAGTCTCACATGTTGCTGCTGCAAGAAGTGTCTGTTCATTTGAGAAAAGCTAACTTGACTATCAACATTGCCAAATCAAACTTTTGCATGCAGGAAATAAAGTATTTAGGTTATATAATTGGATACGGTCAGTTAAAAACAGACCCCTATAAGATACAAGCGATCGTCGATTTTCCTGTACCAAAGACAGTGAAACAGGTGAGACGATTTTTAGGACTAGCAGGGTGGTATCGTCGATTTATCACTAATTATGCCACGGTATGTATTCCTTTGACTGATCTGTTGAAGAAACATCAACCACTTACTTGGAATGAATCCGCTGAAAAAGCATTTCAGCAACTTAAATCTTACCTAACGTCTACACCGATTCTTTCCACACCAGATTTTACCAGACCGTTTCTTTTAGTCTGTGACGCGAGCACATTTGGTTTAGGATGTGTCTTATCACAAATAAACGACGAAGGAGACGAGTTACCCATAGCCTTTATGTCCGAAAAACTCTCAAAGGCTCAGAGAAACTATTCAACTACGGAATTAGAGTGTTTAGCGGTAATAAGGGGCATTAAAAAATTTAGACCCTCTATAGAAGGGCAAGAATTTGCTGTTGTGACTGATCATGCCTCACTACAGTGGCTTATGAGGCAAAAAGACTTAGCAGGGCGATTGGCTCGTTGGGCGATCAAATTGCAAGGATTTGATTTTGAGATTACACACCGTAAAGGTTCAGAAAATGTGGTGGCTGATGCATTATCACGTCAAAATGATCCAAGTGTCTCAGAACTTAATGAACACGGTCCCATTATTGATCTTTCGTCTCCAGAGTTTAAATCACACGAGTATGTGGACTTGTTAGAACAAATACGGTCTAACAAAGAAAAGCTACCTGATTTACATATAAGAGATAATCTAGTCTATAAACGGCTAATTCCATCTTCAAATGGTGAAATTGAAGATGCACCGTCTTGGAAACTTTGGGTACCTTCGGGACTCACAGCAGACGTGATCGCAAGAGCTCACGATCCGCCAAATGCTGCGCACAGTGGCATAGCTAAAACCTTACAAAAGATTAAGCGATATTTGTTCTGGCCACAGATGACGAAGCAGATAAGGGAGTTAGTTTCCCAATGTGTAATTTGTCGGCAGACTAAAAAGTCCGAATGTAGTGTTGAAACCGCCTATGGGTAGACCAATGGTTTCAGAACGGCCGTTTCAAAAGCTTTACATGGATCTTTTGGGGCCATACCCTCGCTCCAAAAGTGGAAACATAGGACTGATAGTGGTAGTAGACCACAATACTAAATTTCATTTCCTATGTCCGCTAAAGCGTTTTACTTCAAATAAAATTTGCCAGTATCTGGAAAACGATTTATTTTGTACGTTTGGGGTACCCGAAACCATTCTAACCGATAATGGTTCCCAATTCGTGTGCGGTGCGTTTAAAGCATTCCTAACGAAGTTTGGAGTATCTCATGTGTGCACAGCTATTTACTCACCGCAGGCTAATGCTAGCGAGCGATTAAACAGATCCTTATTAGCCGCTATAAGAGCGTACATAGGAAAGGACCATACCAACTGGGATGTTAAGTTACCAGATATTAGCGCGGCGTTAAGAACGAGTGTTCACCAAAGTACTGGATTTTCACCTTATTTTCTGGCCTTTGGTCAAAACATGATTTTAAATGGCCAGGACTATAAATTATTGCGGCGGTTAAACTTGTTATCAGATGACACCAGAATTGGTGATCCCAACGCCATACAAGTCATACGACAAGTGGCCAAGCAGAAAATCAAAGAGTCACATGAAAGAAGTGCTAGAACATATAATTTGCGTACACGTAGTATCCAACCTAAAGTAAATGATAGGGTCTATGCACGTAAATTCTGTCAGAGTAACGCAACCAAAAAGTTTAGTGCAAAATTGGCACCAACTTTTCAACCGGCCATAGTTACTAACCGAGTAGGTTCATCTTATTATCAATTAGCAGATGAAAAAGGGAAAAACTTAGGAGTTTACCATCTCAAGGACATTCAAATCCAAACATAATGTCTGCCTTTTTTTTTCAGTCGAAGTCATCATAGCAAACCTATTCTCCTTCAACTGTGCTGTAGTGGCAGAAGTTACAATATTTTGGACACCACTGTAGTTTGGATCTATTTAAAAACAAAGGTGGGTGTCTCCGCTAAAAATGGGTCACATTGATGTCCCGGATAATCTCTCTCAGTAACAGTAAAGCTTAGTGAGCTACCGAGAGAACAATAAGGTGCTAGGTTTGTTGGTTCGTCTGCTTTATGCAGAATATTTGGCAGCAAGTACTTAGCTTTAGAGGCATTGAACCTCGAGGTTAGGGATTAGTACCAAAGAAACCTCATGGAGATCGCATCGTTCAAGAAGCGAATTTAACACGCGGTTAAACTAACTACATATATTGAGAGGTTATGCGCATAATAATAATTAATAAAGATAAAATTTGCGATTAAGTCTTTTCGTCTTAAAATAATAAGGAAAGCCAGGTAAATAAGTATTTATTTTAATAAAAAGTGTTGCAAGTGACAAATATATTTAAATAAATATAGTGCCTGGTGTGAAACAGAAGTCTCATGGGGGAAAATTCACTGGCTTTTCGGGCAGGGGTTCGACCCGCAACACCTTCTCCACCTGGAAATAAGTCTTTTTGTTTGAAGTCCAGAAGTAAAACAAGGCAAACTTCTACATATGGAGCAACAGTTTACGCAGAAACGAAGTCGGATAACTTTGGGGTTATTTAACAGGTGGCCGTAGAGGTCAAAAGTACAAAAGTGTAACTCAACGACCACCGATACAGTGTTCACCACGACTTAGTGAAAGAATATAAAGTTAGTGGTTCTTTAATAATCCAATCGATCGGGGCTTATATAAGTTCAAATTTAACCTCAATATGTTCCGTGTTACCCGTGACATATAAAGTCGTATAAGCCCGATCGTTGAAAAGAAAGAGTATAGCGAGAGCGCATGTAACAGTGTGAATGTTTTACACATGCATATCACTCGCGCTTTTGAGTGAGTTTAGCGGATAGTTTTGAAAGCTTTTGTGCATGGCCTTCGCATATATGTAATAATAGTACAGTTCCTTTCAAACTGTCTTTGTTTTGATTTTCAATTAAACTTCTAAAAATTGTTAAAATTAAATGTACGATTAAAAGTTAAATTGGTAGTGAATTATTAGATGTATTAATTGTAAATTATGAGTAAATTCCAAGATGAATCGTTAAATGAAGTATTTATAAATTATAAGTAAAAATAATGATGTTTGTGAACTAATTCAGAAATGAACATATATATCGGATGGTTGCTATGAATTTTGGTTTATGTATGTAAATAGTTACTTATTCAATTTATTCCTATACAGAACTACCTACACACCATCTTGAGCTCAACGATCGTGCAAGGAGTAAGTCATGTCAACGAATTTGGAGTTTCGTGAGTTTTAATAACAAGAAAAATGCTTGTTTCTATATTATGATTATTTACATACCTAGCCCTTAATAATTTTGCAATTTAAGAATTTTCTAAAACCAAACCGCTATACAGTCCATTCTTGGTTAGGAATATTTTTATATTTATCTATATATATATATTTTTAGACTTTAGTACATATGAAGATTATAATGAAAGAAAGTTATACAAGAATACAGGGAGTTTTGAATAATGAAATATATTGTTGAATTTAATTGATTTGAAATGATTGTTTAGTTATTTATTCAGTCCGGAGTACAGCATGGTCGAAATGATGGCATACGATAATTAGAGAGTTTTCTCGATAAGGGCGACACAAACTCCATCGTGGTGCCGCATAGGTAGGGTGGGTAGAGAAGTTAAAGGGGACTCAATAAGATCCGAGAACCCCACACCAATAGTTTGTTGGATCAGGATTGGCGATCGGTTTGCGGGGATTTAATGTTCCTTTTTGATTATTTTTACATGTACATTTCCTTATTTTTGTTTAGTATGCCCTTTCGGTACATGTGCACCTAAATTATTATGCGAGTGTGTCCGTATGACCTATGAGAGTGTAGCAAGAACCCTGACCAATCCGACGAGCAAGCTAAGAGCATAGCAAGAGGTGCACCCTAGGCAACAATCTCGTCATACAAGTTGGTACTAATATCAAACCGACTCAACCTGCACATAACAAGTGTCCGTCCAGCTACATGTAATCCGTATGTTAATTCTGTGTCGTTAAATAATTGTTCTAGCTGTTTTAATTTTGTGGGTGTGAGTCAATGTGATGTACTTAATGCAATCCTTAGAATCAAGTCAAATGCAAGTGGAAGAGATGGAATAAGTCCAAAGTTTGTAAAAATGTTACTACCATTTATTCTAGGGCACATTACACACATTTTAAATAATGCTATAACCACATCCACATTCCCAGAGATGTGGAAAATTGCGAAAATCACACCCATCCCCAAAAATAAAAATGAATATAGACCTATAGCTATACTACCATTTTTATCCAAAGCCTTTGAAAAATTGTTGGCAACACAAATCTTAACATTCATGGACACAAACAACTTTCTTAGTAACAAACAATCCGGATTTATGAAAAAGAAAAGCTGTACAACCGCGGTTTTAAAAATTGTTGAGGACATAAGAAGCCGTATGGACAATAGCGAAGTTACTTTTCTAACGCTTCTTGACTTTAGTAAAGCTTTTGACACGGTAAGCCATGAAATTTTGACAACAAAGTTAAGCAAACTTTATAACTTTTCCAATACGGCAGTTAAGCTTATGTCTTCATATTTGTACAATAGAAAACAGGCCGTCGTTGTACAACACTCCACCTCCGACCTCATAGCAACAACCCGTGGTGTTCCACAGGGATCAATTCTTGGTCCTCTTCTCTTTGTAATTTATGTTAATGATCTTCCAAATGTTTTGTCTATGTGTGAAACTCATATGTACGCTGATGATGTCCAATTATATGTGAGTCGTCCTGTAAGTCAGATTGACCAGTGTAACATGTTTTGTAATAATGATCTGTTACGTGTATGTCGATGGGCAAGTAACAATGGTCTTTGTTTGAACCCTTCTAAGTGTAAATGTATTGTTATTTATAAGAAAAAACTAAGTGTTGGCAATTTAAGTAAACTGTATATTGATAATGTAGGAATAAAATATGTGGATAAGGCTGATAATCTAGGAATAACAGTTAATAATACACTGACATGGAAAGACCAAGTCTATAAGGCTGTGGGGAAGACTTATGGCGTTCTTCGGCAACTTGCGCTAACACAACCCTGGCTGCCGGTTAAAACAAGAATAACCATCGCCAAAACCCTTGTTACCCCCATACTATTTTATGGTATAGAAATATTTGCAAATTGTGATACTGCTAGTCAGCATAAACTTAAAGTAGCATTTAATAGTATAGCACGTTACGCGTTTGGACTTAATAGGTATGTTCATGTTACATGCTTTGCAAATCGTATTTTTGACTTAGACTTAAGAAACTGGACGAAGTACAAGACTTTAATTCTGCTTCAGCAAATAATATACACAAGAACGCCTGATTATTTATATGACAAATTACGCTTTGCGGTATCATTAAGGACATGTAATGTTGTATGTCCAAGAACTAAGCTTGCGTCCTCCGACAGGCAATTCTTTGTATGGGCTGCCCGACTTTGGAATCAGTTGCCATTTGAAATTAAGACCGTAAGAAGCACATCAGATTTTCGATCTAAGCTAAAATCATACTTACACCAACATATTTGATGATACATAATAATAATAACAACATTAATTAAGGTTTATAATAGTAATACATATAGTCAATACGATTAAGATTCTGATTGCAAATTTTCTACTGATATGTTTAGTTTATAAGTATATTTAATATTTTGTAATCTTAAACAGAAATTTTAAATGTGACTAGTGCATTAATTTATAAGTACTTCTACTTGTAGCACTAGGATTAATAAGCAATAAATCAAATCAAAAAAGAAAAGAAGTCTAAACGGTCTTAAGACCATGAATCCTAAGCTAGTGAAAATTATTGTAAATTACTTGATTGCGCTCTTTTTATTAGTTTAACATACACACAAGAAGTGCTCTACAATACAACCACAAAAAAAAAATAATTTCAGCCTGTATTAGATGACACGGGCGCATAGGTTAACCGTAGAATACGTCTGTTTGTGCAACAAAAATTATGAAAGTCAACATAGTATTTATATGATTTGAAATATAAATATATTAGGCATTTAAAAAGCTGAAATGCATATTTATGCCTTACATAGCAAAAAGCGTTTATAAAAATTGTTCAATCTTTTATTAAAATTTTTATACTCGATACCGAAGGTAAAGAGTATATTGAGTTTGTGCAATGTCCGTCATGGTGTCCGTCCGTCTGTCCGTCTGTCCGTCTGTCCGTCTGTATGTTCGCAACTTTTTTCCACACCCTTCAAGCTAGAGACTTGAAACTTTCCAATTCTTTTTATCTTTGGGATAGTAAATTAAAGTGTCAAGATGGGGGTTCTACGATAACTGGGGGGCTGGCAAATCGATAAATTCGATAACTCAAAACCGATAAATCCACATATTTCGCACATCCTTACAGCTAGAACTACCAAATTTGGTAAGGAGATAGCTATTAGCAACCCCAAAAAACTGCATCAAAAATTTTGGAGCCACGCCCCCCCTTTCCGCCCCCAACCCCCCCGCATTTTAAAGTCAAAAAAGCCCATATCTCCCTCAGTTTTTGAGCTAGACACACCAAATTTGGTGCCAAGATAGGTGATGATGACCCCCAAAAACTGCATCAAAAGTTTGGATACCACGCCCACCGATACTGCCCTAGCCGCCCCCATCCACCCCAACGCTTCGTCAAAAACGGGAATGCGTGTATCTTCCAGAGTTGTGGAGCTAGAACCTCCAAATTTGTTAGGAAGATAGCTGGTAACGACCCTCCAAAAACTGCATCAAAGTTTTGGAGCCACGCCCACCCATTCCGCCCCCAGGCCCCCAGTATTTTGAAATCACAAATGGCTGTATCTCCCTCAGTTTTAGAGCTAGAGCCACCAAATTTGGTGCCAAGATAGGTGATGATGACCCCCAAAAACTGCATCAAAAGTTTGGATGCCACGCCCACCAATACTGCCCTAGCCGCCCCCATCTACCCCAACGCTTCGTCAAAAACGGGAATGCGTGTATCTTCCAGAATTGTGGAGCTAGAGCCTCCAAATTTGGTAAGAAGATAGCTGGCAACGACCCCCAAAAATCTGCATCAAAGTTTTGGAGCCACGCCCACCTATTTCGCCCCCCTTTCCCCACTTTTTACAAACTTTTAGCTAGAGTCACCAAATTTGGTATGAATATAGCAACTGACATTCCACAAAGATCTGCATCACAAATTGAGATGCCACGCCCACCCATACCGCCCCCAGCCCCTCTTTCCCCACATTTTACAAACTTTGAGCTAAAGTCACCAAATTTGGTATGAATATGACAATTGACATTCCACAAAGATCTGCATCAAAAATTTGGATGCCACGCCCACCCATACTGCCCCCAGCCCCCCTTTCCCCACTTTTTACAAACTTTGAGCTAGGGTCACCAAATTTGGTATGAAGATAGCAATTGACATTCCACAAAGATCTGCATCAAAAGTTTGGATGCCACGCCCACCCATACCGCCCACAGCCCCCCTTTCCCCACCTTTTACAAACTTTGAGCTAGAGTCACCAAATTTGGTATGAATATAACAATTGACATTCCACAAAGATCTGCATCAAAAATTTGGATGCCACGCCCACCCATACCGCCCCCAGCCCCCCTTTCCCCACTTTTTACAAACTTTGAGCTAGGGTCACCAAATTTGGTATGAAGATAGCAATTGACATTCCACAAAGATCTGCATCAAAAATTTGGATGCCACGCCCCCCATACCGGCCCCAGCCCCCCTTTCCCCACCTTTTACAAACTATGAGCTAGAGTCACCAAATTTGTAAGGAAGATAGCTTGTGGCATCTCCATCTGCATCGGAAAATCTTTAAGGCAGCGTACACCCCTGCCGCATCCGTACCCCTTTGCAATCAGGCCTTTTTTTTACCGGTTTTAATACTGGTATCGAGTATGCCGCAGTCGGTTGCGTCCGACTGCAACGTTTCCACTTGTTTATTATTGTATATTGAATTTAAACAATTTTATTAAAAATAGTTCTTAAAACTAAATTATTTTTGTTTTATGATGAATATGTGATTTTTGATATGATTGGTTTGTGGAAAGAAAAGTAAGAAATGTAATTAATTAATAAAACTGTTAAGAATATATGTTAAATAAGCAACGTGTATGTCATCGATGTATGGATTAGACATCGATTATCGTAAGAATGCAACTCAATGAATCGAACAGAGTGCGAGCTGTCTGCGTGCAGCTATAGTTAAGTCAGTCGCTATTCACACACCACATAAAGTGGTTGTATTACATTAATAAAACGAATAGGTTATGGGCCCAGACATTGCTGGTCTGCGCGAGTGACTCCGTTATTAAGAAACGTTAAATAAAATAAAAGGTCAAAATGATGTCTTCAATGCATTCCATTGAGAAGCTTGATGATGAGAACTATGGTGCATGGGCAGTTCAGATGAAAAGTGTTCTTGTTCATGCTGATCTGTGGTCGGTCGTTTGCGGGCGCGTGGTGAAATTGGAGAGTGACACTACACAGGCAAAAGCCGACTTCGACGCCAAAGATGAGAAGGCGCAAGCAAGCATAATGTTGTGTATAAAGGCTGCGCAAATAATCAATGTAAAACATTGTAAAACTTCAACGGAGGTTTGGAACCAATTGCGTGAAATTCATGTTCCAAGAGGACCGGCACGGCGTGTTACATTGCTTAAGCAGTTGTTAGCAACTAAAATGAAAGAAGGTGAGAGCATCGTTGGACATCTCAATAGCTTCTTCGACGTGGTGGAAAAACTCAACGATATCGGCGTGGATTTACCCGATGAGTTTTTATGTATACTGCTATTGTCAACTCTATCCAGTACGTTCGAGAACTTCGTTGTGGCAGTCGAGACACGGGACTCATTGCCGACGCTTCGCGCGCTTAAAGTAAAACTTCTGGAGGAAGGGGAGCGACGCAAGGCAGACGAACACATGGAAGAAGAACAAAAAATGTTTAGCATGCGTGCGCAAAAGAAAATTAGCAAAAATCAAGGCGACAAGAAGGCGGGCTGTTGGAATTGTGGTCGTCGCGGCCACATAGCTGTAAATTGCAAATCAAGAGAACGCAAAGAGAGTAGCGACAGCGATGACGAAGAGAAAAAGAAATCATTTGCAGTGTTCGATCAGAACAAAAAGGAGACGCTGTCGCAACATGTATGGTGCTTTGATAGTGGCGCAACAGCGCACTTATGCAAAGAGAAGGCGCAGTTTATTGATTTCAAAGAGCACAAAGAGCGCATCTGTCTTGCGGGAGATAATTACATAGAATCAAGTGGTCGTGGCACTGTGCGCTTGTACTGGCAAAATAGTCCAGTAGATCTAATTGATGTTTTGTATGTTAAAGACCTGCAATGCAACTTTATATCAATTGTAAAAGCCAGTAAGAAGGGATATAAAGTTGAGTTTGAAGAAAAAAATGCGTTCATCAAAGATAAATATGGCAAAGTTGTGCTAGCTGCAAAAAGGCAAAACGATTTGTTTGTGTTGGAGACAAATATGGAAAAATGCTATGCTGTAAATGTTAGAAATGATGAAGTTATGAAATGGCACTATCGATTTGGTCATTTGAATTTTAAAAGTCTACAAAAACTAGTGACGAACAAAATGGTGCGTGGCTTACAGACAAATTGCGATATAAAAGATCGTGAGTGTGTAACATGCGCAAAGAGTAAAATTTGCGTGATGAAATTCCCAAAATCATCAGAAAGTCGATCTGGCAATGTTCTTCAGTTAATACACAGCGATATTTGTGGCCCGATGAGCAAAACGTCAAACGGAGGGGCAAGATATTTTGCTACATTTATTGATGACAAAACGCGACATGTGCATATATGTTTTCTTAAAACAAGAGATGAGATATTTGCAAAGTTTAAGGAATATAAAGCATATGCAGAGAATGAAACTGGCAAAACAATAAAGGCGCTCAGGAGTGATAATGGGCGCGAGTACTTAAGCGAGATGTTCGACAGCTATTTAAAAACAAATGGCATTAAGAGGCAATGGCAGAGCGTGCCAATAGGACATTAGTAGAGATGGCTCGCAGTATGTTGGTACATGCTGGTTTGGATGAAGCGTTCTGGGCTGAGGCTGTGAAGACAGCATCATATTTGCGGAATCGTGCAGAAACATCAGCATTGTTTAAGATGACACCACAGGAGGCTTGGACTGGAAGGAAGCCAAGCGTACAACATTTGAAGGTATTCGGCGCTAAGGCTATAGTGCTTAATAAAGCGCACAGGAAAAAGTTCCAGCCAAAGGGTGAAGAGCATATCATGGTCGGCTATTCAGAAAATGCAAAGGCATATCGTCTGTACAATCCGGATAAGCAAAAGGTAATAGAAGCTCGCGATGTAATCTTTTTTGAGTCTTCATCAACAGAAACGCTACAAGAAGATCTACAGGATGCACAAGCTGATGAATCTGGTACTGATGGCAACATGAGTGAGGCAAAACATGTAGAATATGAGATGCACGGCAATGGCATTACACATGCACGAGCAGTGGTCGAGGAGCATGAGCGTCGTGGTCCTGGTAGGCCAAAGAAAATATACACTGGAAAGCGTGGGCGTCCACGTTTGCAGTACAACATATTAAATGCCATGGTAAGGGAGAATTTAGATGTACCTTCTAGCCTCAAGGAGGCGATGCGTACACCGCAGGCAGAAGCCTGGAAGCTATCGATGCAGAAGGAGATCGAAAGCTTGCAAAACAACGAAACCTGGGAGTTAGTGAGTTTACCGGACGGCGAAATGGTCATCGGTTGCAAGTGGGTCTACGCTATAAAGCGCGATAAGTTTGGCAACGTTGAGCGTCTGAAG
Organism: Scaptomyza montana; assembly: GCA_018904305.1. Taxonomy (NCBI): domain Eukaryota; kingdom Metazoa; phylum Arthropoda; class Insecta; order Diptera; family Drosophilidae; genus Scaptomyza; species Scaptomyza montana. The sequence goes on along the minus strand of JAEIGR010000024.1, from coordinate 36,586 downwards.
TCACGACTGGTTGCAAAGGGTTGCGGTCAGCGATATGGAGTTAATTATTTTGAGACATTTTCACCAGTGGCAAGGTACTCGTCAATTAGGTTGGTGATGGCCATGGCAGTAGAGCATGGCATGTATATACACCAAATGGATGTGTCAGCGGCATACTTGAACAGTATTTTAAAAGAAAATGTGTTCATGCGCCAACCGGAAGGATTCGTAGACAAAACCCATCCCAATCGTGTGCTTAAGCTCAAAAAATCGCTTTACGGACTTAAGCAAAGTGGGCGCGAATGGAATGAGAAGCTTAATAGCACCTTACTTGAAATTGGGTTTATTGTTTGCCCAAGTGAACCGTGTGTGTATACGCTTTGCAATGGTAAGAATTTAAATATAGTAGTAGTATATGTTGACGACCTTATACTAGCTAGCTCAAACAAAGAAGATCTCCTGAAGATAAAGGCGATTATATCTGAACAATTTGACGTCGTCGATGGAGGCAATCTAAATCATTTTTTGGGAATGGAGATAGATCGAGAAGGAGAAACTGGTGCCATTACAGTTAGCCACAAACAATATGTTGAGGATCTGTTGCTCCAATATGGTATGGAAAACTGCAAACCAAATGTAGTTCCACTTGATGTGGGTATTCAAATTAAATGCGAAAATGAAGGGTGTGCACGGGCAGACCAAGTTCAATATCAATCGCTGATAGGCTCACTGATGTACTTGGCTGTAACGACTCGGCCCGATATATTGCATTCGGTATCGAAGATTGCACAGAACAATGCGGATCCACATCAGGAACATGAAGCAGCGGCAAAGCGTATATTGCGCTATCTAAGAGGCACAACAAAGTTAAGTATGCGTTACGAGCGTACTGGTAAACCAATTTACTGCTATGTAGACGCAGGTTGGGCAGGTGACAGCAGCGACCGCAAATCGTTTAGTGGATGGGCATTCTTCGCAGCAGGTGCTGCATTTACGTGGGAGTCAAAGAAGCAGAGCATAGTTGCACTAAGTACCACAGAAGCAGAATACGTGGCACTATCGTCGGCGGCAAAGGAGGCAGCATACCTCACAAAGCTAGTTGAAGAAATGGGATTCGGCAAAATTGCAGGTATCATGATGCATAGCGATAACCAGAGCGCTCAATGCCTTGTTAAGAATTCTATATTTCACGCTCGTAGTAAACACATAGATATAAAGTATCACCATGTTCGAGAAATGTATAAGAATAAGATTATCGAGATAAAATATGTACCTACTGAACATATGATTTCTGACGTGTTGACAAAAAATCTTTGCAGAGTCAAGCATGAAAAATTTATAAAAATGTTAGGTTTGCATAAAGTATGAGTTAAGTGTAACATAGCACGTTGAGAAGGAGTGTTAAGAATATATGTTAAATAAGCAACGCGTATGTCATCGATGTATGGATTAGACATCGATTATCGTAAGAATGCAACTCAATGAATCGAACAGAGTGCGAGCTGTCTGCGTGCAGCTATAGTTAAGTCAGTCGCTATTCACACACCACATAAAGTGGTTGTATTACATTAATAAAACGAATAAAAACAAACAAACAAAACACAAAACACATCAAAAAAGAAATAGTGCCAGCGATAGTATTGTCTGATAGTTCCATCGATTGTTTGCTGAGCTGAGACGCATAGTGCAAGTGAAACAAATCAATATGCACATGCTATCAGCTATCGCACTCGCTCACACTTATTGCTTACATCACTAATACTAATATACACAAGAAACACACATTTGAAAAAATCTAATTATGACCAAACTTCTTAATGAAATTTCACCACTTAAAAGATATCAATCATGACCGCATATATATCAAACGAAAGGAAATCGAGTCTATTTTATATTGAGAAAAAATTAAACAAATTCATCAGGGAGTTTTTAAGCAATTTGCAATTAAAAAAAAAGTAATGATTTTTGCACTGGTTTTTTGCCTTAAAAAGTTATAAATTTGGCAAAAGTATATAAAATTTGAATGTAGGAATGTTTGTTTAACTTATCTCAACTTATATTCCAAAACTCTAAAGTAATTGATGAATTATTGAGAGCGCTAGACCAATTTAAAGTCTTCAAAATGAAGCAAAAATATACATATTTTTGGTTTCAATTTTTTAATAGAAAATGTAATCAATACATATATTAATATACATTTATTGAAAGCTTGAAGCCTTGTCTTTTAAATGAAACTAATTTGAGGAAAATTGATCCATTAGTTCATGAGCAATAAGCGATTTTGTGAACCTCTCTTATTACAACAACAACTTTTTTGTGTTGAGACTTCATTATCGTAAGGTAAGACGTATTCTACGTCAAAAGTTGCGAACATACAGACGGACGGACGGACGGACGGACGGACGGACGGACGGACGGACACCATGACGGACATTGCACAAACCCAGTATACTCTTTACCTTCGGTATCGAGTATAATAATTAAATGAAAAAGACCTAATAACATGGCATCTAGAACAGAAAGGTTTTGTTTTTATTAAAATTAATAAAGCACCTACAAAAAAAATTAAAATAAATAAATAAATAAAACAATAGGAAACGTTGCAGTCGGACGCAACCGACTGCGGCATACTCGATACCAGAATTAAAACCGGTAAAAAGAGGCCTGAATGCAAAGGGGTACGGATGCGGCAGGGGCTTACGCTGCCTTAAAGATTCTCCGATGCAGATGGGGATGCCACCGGCTATCTTCAAACCAAATTTGGTGACTCTAGCTCAAAGTTTGTAAAAGGTGGTGTCAGGGGGGGGCTGGGGGCAGTATGGGTAGTTGAGGCATCAAAATTTTTGTTGCAGATCTTTCTGAAATGTCAATTGCTATCTTCATACCAAAATTGGTGACTCTAGCTCAAAATTTGTAAAAGGTGGGGAAAGGGGGGCTGGGGGCGGTATGGGTGGGCGTGGCATCCAAATTTTTGATGCAGATCTTTGTGGAATGTCAATTGCTATCTATATACCAAATTTGGTGACTCTAGCTCGAAGTTTGTAAAAGATGGGGAAAGGGGGGCTGGGGGCGGTAAGGGTGGGCGTGGCATCCAAATTTTTGATGCAGATCTTTGTAAAATGTCAATTGCTATCTTCATACCAAATTTGGTGACTCTAGCTCGAAGTTTGTAAAAGATGCGGACAGGGGGGCTGGGGGCGGTAAGGGTGGGCGTGGCATCCAAATTTGTGATGCAGATCTTTGTGGAATGTCAATTGTTATCTTGATACCAAATTTGGTGACTCTAGCTCGAAAATCGAAAAAAGGGGGGAAAGGGGGGCGAAATGGAGGGCGTGGCTCCAAAACTTTGATGCAGACTTTTGGGGGTCGTTGCCAGCTATCTTCCTACCAAATTTGGTGGCTCTAGCTCCACAACTCTGGAAGATACACGCATTCCCGTTTTTGACGAAGCGTTGGGGTGGATGGGGGCGGCTAGGGCAGTATTGGTGGGCGTGGCATCCAAACTTTTGATGCAGTTTTAAGGGGGTCATCATCACCTATCTTGGCACCAAATTTGGTGGCTCTAGCTCAAAAAATGTGGGAGATATAGCCATTTCTGATTTCAAAATGCAGGGGGGCTGGGGGCGGAATGGGTGGGCGTGGCTCCAAAACTTTGATGCAGATTTTTGGGGGTCGTTAACAGCTATCTTCCCACCAAATTTGGAGGCTCTAGCTCCACAACTCTGGAAGATACACGCATTCCCGTTTTTGACTAAGCGTTGGGGCACATGGGGGTGGCTAGGGCGGTATTGGTGGGCGTGGCATCCAATCTTATGATGCAGTTTTTGAAGGGTCATCATCACCTATCTTGGCACCAAATTTGGTGGCTATAGCTCAAAAACTGTGGGAGATATTGGCTTTTTTGACTTTAAAATTCGGGGGGGCTGTGGGCGGAATGGGGGGCGTGGCTCCAAAATTTTTGATGCAGTTTTTTGGGGGTTGCTAGTAGCTATCATCTTACCAAATTTGGTACTTCTAGCTGTAAGGATGTACGAAATATGTGGATTTGTCGGTTTTGAGTTATCGAATTTATCGATTTGCCAGCCCCCCAGTTATCGTAGAACACCCATCTTGACACTTTAATTTACTATCCCATAGATAAAGAGATTTGGAAAGTTTCAAGTCTCTAGCTTGAAGGGTGTGGAAAAAAGTTGCGTTCATACAGACGGACAGACGGACAGACACCATGACGGACATTGCACAAACTCAATATACTCTTTACCTTCGGTATCGAGTATAATAACAGAAAGAAAAAAATGGATGTGAGATGTAACAAAACTGCAACTATCACAGTTAAGGAACAGTAGTAGTAGATACTTAACCCTTAAATTAAAACAGCTAACAAAGTCATAATTTTCGAAATAGTGTAAAACTAATATCTCGAACTGTTAAGCTAGTTCAATGCACTTCCTTATTAAGTGTAATAAAAATAAGGAGAATAATGAAATAAAATATTACCATCCATCAATTAAAAGAAATTAATAACGAAATTTTCTTAGTTTAAGCAATGAGTTTGGAAATATAAAAATCTAAAATAAGCACTAAAAAAGTAGAAAGGTATATAGGTTGACAGTTAAAATATATTAAAGCAATCAATTATAAAGTGAAAAATCAATGTCCGATCGATTTCCCTGTTAAAATTAAGCTAACGTATTAAGGACAATAATACAATCTATCTCGTTTTAAGCGTAAAGTCTAGTCAAAATAGCTAACAACATAACATAAAATTTTTAAAAATAAAAAGAATACTAAGTTGATGAAAACGATTAAGTATTACACAAATTAAAATAGGGTATCAGACAACATCAATAGAAGAATTTTTGAAGTCAGTAAATGAGTACAAACACATTCTTTAAAAATTTTTATCGTAAGTAGCATACTGGGAAAGAGAATAGTAAAAACCGTTTGTATAAAAAAAAACAATCCAGCTGCTTAGAACATCTTACTGTTTTCATTTTCTTTATTTTAAAAATTTAATTGATATGTGAGTTTGATGAAATAATTTAAGTCGAGTATAAGAAATAGTTTGACGGATATCTTAAATATGAAAAGTGTCATTTGACGAAAATCTTTTAGCGAGCAGACGGAAAGTTAAGGAAAAGATTATTTGTTAAGCCTAAAAGATTACCTTAAAGAATTTAAAGAATGTAAAAGCAATATAAATTATTGCTGAGATAGAACAGAATCGAATATATGGGTATTAAAAAAAAATATAAATAATAAATTCAAGAAACGATGAAGTATAAATATTAAGATCTAAATTATTTTGTTAAAACATGATTTATTATACCAGCTACACGAACTTCTTTAAGTTTTCAAAATAGTGACATACATAAAAGCATTCTTAGATATGTATATAGTGAGTACTAGAACTTAGGCTTTGTAAAGTATTTGTTGTGTAAAGTATTCATATGCGATTTCTATCGATTGTTTATGTTATGTTATGTTCGTGTATACCGATATATTGTAAGCTAGTATTAAGGTATCGCTGTTAGTATTAAGATTTATCTGAAAGTGTGGTTCGGCCACACTGATCTTGCCTCTGTCTCTTTTCCGGTTAACCTGACGCTGAACACATGTATATGTAACAGCTGCCGAAAAGAATCGATTAAAAGAGAAACCATCGCGCCTATTTTAAAAAAATAACTATAGCCATTACAACTCAGAAGTGGGATACCCGCAACGCCCAACGATTATTAGAAGGCACGGCAGCCGTCCTCATGCGCACAATTACCGTGCGCAGCTACGAAAAGCTCAAGGAAATATTAATGCACGAGTTTGGGCAATCGAGATGCAGGAGATAGCGATGATGAGTGCAACTATCCCTGAGGCTGAGTTGGTGGACCTCATCATCGATGGATTGCGAGACAGCTCGCCAGCCGTGGGCATGCTATATGCAGCCCGGACAATCGACGACCTGAAGACACTGCTGGAAAGATATGAGAGACGTCGAGTCCAGGCAAATGCAAGCCAGCCCCCGCCTCGACAACCCGCTGTTTCCCTGCCGTCCACGACCGCCGCCCCTGCCGCAAGAGATGTGCGGTGTTATAATTGTTCATCGTTCGGACATTACAACTCGCAGTGCCCAAAGCCGATGAGGCCAGAAAATTCCTGCTTTAAGTGCGGGAAACTGGATCACATATACCGGAACTGCCCATTTAAGATTGAAAATGCCATCGCCACCCATGCTGCTGCTGCCGACGCCGTCACCCCTTCCTGCTGCAAAGACGCCTTAGTAGATAAGGTAGAACATCTACAGATGGTGAGTGTTGCCTTTATGTCAAATCAAGTGAAAACAGTGAGCTTACAAATATTTTTTCCCTCCTGGATTCGGGTAGTCCTAGAAGTTTTATTCGGGAATCTGAAGTGCCTTCCGTGTTGAAACTAAAGTCAACCCCGTTGAACTGCAGTGGTTTGGGGAACAACCAACTTACGTCTCTGGGAAAAGTCCAGTGAGCCATACGCATTTTTGCTCAAACAGTATTACATACATGTGATGTACTGCCGAATAGTGCTACTAACTTGCCAATGATTTTGGGCAGAGATTTTTTTTGCAAAACTAATATAAAACAAGTGGAAACGTTGCAGTCGGACGCAACCGACTGCGGCATACTCGATACCAGTATTAAAACCGGTAAAAAGAGGCCTGACTGCTGAGGGGTACGGATGCGGCAGAGGTGTACACTGCCTAAAAAATTTTCCGATGCAGATGGGGATGCCACAAGCTATCTTCCTTACAAATTTGATGACTTTAGCTCAAAGTTTGTAAGTTTGTTGGGAAAGGGGGGCTGGAGGCAGTATGGGCGGGCGTGGCATCCAAATTTTCGCTGCAGATCTTTGTGGAATGTTAATTGGTATCTTCATACCAAATTTGGTGACTGTAGCTCGAAATTTGTAAAAAAAGGGGAGAGGGGGGCTGGGAGCTGGGGTCGATATGTGTGGGCGTGGCATCCAAATTTGAGATGCAGATCTTTGTGGGATGTCAATTGCTATCTTCATACCAAATTTGGTGACTCTAGCTAAAAGTTTGTAAAAGGTGTGGACAGGGGGGCGACATGGGTGGGCGTGGCTCCAAAACTTTGATGCCGATTTTTGGGGGTCGTTGCCAGCTATCTTCCTACCAAATTTGGTGGTTCTAGCTCCACTACTCTCGAAGATACACGCATTCCCGTTTTTGACGAAGCGTTGGGGTGGATGGGGGCGGCTAGGGTAGTGTCGGTGGGCGTGGCATCCAAACATTTGATGCAGTTTTTGGGGGGTCATCATCACCTATCTTGGCACTAAATTTGGTGGCTCTAGCTCAAAAACTGTGGGAGATATAGCCATTTCTGATTTCAAATTGCGGGAGGGCTGGGGCGGAATGGGTGGGCGTGGCTCCAAAACTTTGATGCAGTTTTTTGGGGGTCGTTACCAGCTATCTTCCTACCAAATTTGGTGGTTCTAGCTCCACTACTCTCGAAGATACACGCATTCCCGTTTTTGACGAAGCGTTGGGGTGGATGGGGGCGGCTAGGGCAGTGTCGGTGGGCGTGGCATCCAAACTTTTGATGCAGTTTTTGGGGGGTCATCATCACCTATCTTGGCACTAAATTTTGTGGCTCTAGCTCAAAAACTGTGGGAGATATAGCCATTTCTGATTTCAAATTGCGGGAGGGCTGGGGCGGAATGGGTGGGCGTGGCTCCAAAATTTTTGATGCAGTTTTTTGGGGGTTGCTAGTAGCTATCTGCTTACCAAATTTGGTAGTTCTAGCTGTAAGGATGTACGAAATATGTGGATTTATCGGCTTTGAGTTATCGAATTTATCGATTTGCCAGCCCCCCAGTTATCGTAGAACCCCCATCTTGACACTTTAATTTACTATCCCATAGATAAAGAGAATTGGAAAGTTTCAAGTCTCTAGCTTGAAGGGTGTGGAAAAAAGTTGCGAACATACAGACGGACGGACGGACGGACGGACGGACGGACGGACGGACGGACACCATGACGGACACCAATATACTCTTTACCTTCGGTATCGAGTATAATAATTAAATGAAAAAGACCTAATAACATGGCATCTAAAACAAAAAGGTTTTTTCTTATTAAAATTAATAAAGCACCTACAAAAAAAATTAAAATAAATAAATAAATAAAATAACAGAAAGAAAAAAATGGATGTGAGATGTAACAAAACTGCAACTATCACAGTTAAGGAACAGTAGTAGTAGATACTTAACCCTTAAATTAAAACAGCTAACAAAGTCATAATTTTCGAAACAGTGTAAAACTAATATCTCGAACTGTTAAGCTAGTTCAATGCACTTCCTTATTAAGTGTAATAAAAATAAGGAGAATAATGAAATAAAATATTACCATCCATCAATTAAAAGAAATTAATAACGAAATTTTCTTAGTTTAAGCAATGAGTTTGGAAATATAAAAATCTAAAATAAGCCCTAAAAAAGTAGAAAGCTATATAGGTTGAGAGTTAAAATATATTAAAGCAATCAATTATAAAGTGAAAAATCAATGTCCGATCGATTTCCCTGTTAAAATTAAGCTTACGTATTAAGGTCAATAATACAATCTATCTCGTTTTAAGCGTAAAGTCTAGTCAAAATAGCTAACAACAACATAAAATTTTTAAAAATAAAAAGAATACTAAGTTGATGAAAACGATTAAGTATTACACAAATTAAAATAGGGTATCAGACAACATCAATAGAAGAATTTTTGAACTCAGTAAATGAGTACAAAACACATTCTTTATAAATTTTTATCGTAAGTAGCATACTGGGAAAGAGAATAGTAAAAACCGTTTGTATAAAAAAAAACAATCCAGCTGCTTAGAACATCTTACTGTTTTCATTTTCTTTATTTTAGAAATTTAATTGATTTGTGAGTTTGATGAAATAATTTAAGTCGAGTATAAGAAATAGTTTGACGGATATCTTAAATATGAAAAGTGTCATTTGACGAAAATCTTTTAGCGAGCAGACGGAAAGTTAAGGAAAAGATTATTTGTTAAGCCTAAAAGATTACCTTAAAGAATTTAAAGAATGTAAAAGCAATATAACTTATTGCTGACATAGAACAGAATCGAATATATGGGTATTAAAAAAAAATATAATAATAAATTCAAGAAACGATGAAATATAAATATTAAGATCTAAATTATTTTGTTAAAACATGATTTATTATACCAGCTACACGAACTTCTTTAAGTTTTCAAAATAGTGACATACATAAAAGCATTCTTAGATATGTATATAGTGAGTACTAGAACTTAGGCTTTGTAAAGTATTTGTTGTGTAAAGTATTCATATGCGATTTCTATCGATTGTTTATGTTATGTTATGTTCGTGTATACCGATATATTGTAAGCTAGTATTAAGGTATCGCTGTTAGTATTAAGATTTATCTGAAAGTGTGGTTCGGCCACACTGATCTTGCCTCTGTCTCTTTTCCGGTTAACCTGACGCTGAACACATGTATATGTAACAGCTGCCGAAAAGAATCGATTAAAAGAGAAACCATCGCGCCTATTTTAAAAAATAACTATAGCCATTACAACTCAGAAGTGGGATACCCGCAACGCCCAACGATTATTAGAAGGCACGGCAGCCGTCCTCATGCGCACAATTACCGTGCGCAGCTACGAACAGCTCAAGGAAATATTAATGCACGAGTTTGGGCAATCGAGATGCAGGAGATAGCGATGATGAGTGCAACTATCCCTGAGGCTGAGTTGGTGGACCTTATCATCGATGGATTGCGAGACAGCTCGCCAGCCGTGGGCATGCTATATGCAGCCCGGACAATCGACGACCTGAAGACACTGCTGGAAAGATATGAGAGACGTCGAGTCCAGGCAAATGCAAGCCAGCCCCCGCCTCGACAACCCGCTGTTTCCCTGCCGTCCACGACCGCCGCCCCTGCCGCAAGAGATGTGCGGTGTTATAATTGTTCATCGTTCGGACATTACAACTCGCAGTGCCCAAAGCCGATGAGGCCAGAAAATTCCTGCTTTAAGTGCGGGAAGCTGGATCACATATACCGGAACTGCCCATTTAAGATTGAAAATGCCATCGCCACCCATGCTGCCGCTGCCGACGCCGTCACCCCTTCCTGCTGCAAAGACGCCTTAGTAGATAAGGTAGAACATCTACAGATGGTGAGTGTTGCCTTTATGTCAAATCAAATGTCAAAGTGAAAAGCAGTGAGCTTACAAATATTTTTTCCCTCCTGGACTCGGGTAGTCCTAGAAGTTTTATTCGGGAATCTGAAGTGCCTTCCGTGTTGAAACTAAAGTCAACCCCGTTGAACTGCAGTGGTTTGGGGAACAACCAACTTACGTCTCTGGGAAAAGTCCAGTGAGCCATACTCATTTTTGCTCAAACAGTATTACATACATGTGATGTACTGCCGAATAGTGCTACTAACTTGCCAATGATTTTGGGCAGAGATTTTTTTTGCAAAACTAATATAAAACAAGTGGAAACGTTGCAGTCGGACGCAACCGACTGCGGCATACTCGATACCAGTATTAAAACCGGTAAAAAGAGGCCTGACTGCTGAGGGGTACGGATGCGGCAGAGGTGTACACTGGCTAAAAAATTTTCCGATGCAGATGGGGATGCCACAAGCTATCTTCCTTACAAATTTGATGACTTTAGCTCAAAGTTTGTAAGTTTGTTGGGAAAGGGGGGCTGGAGGCGGTATGGGTGGGCGTGGCATCCAGATATGTGATGCACATCTTTGTGGAATGTCAATTGCTATCTTCATACCAAATTTGGTGACTCTAGCTCGAAATTTGTAAAAAGTGGGGAAAGAGGGCTGGGGGTGGTATGGGTGGGCGTGGCATCCAAATTTTTGCTGCAGATCTTTGTGGAATGTTAATTGCTATCTTCATACCAAATTTGGTGACTGTAGCTCGAAATTTGTAAAAAGAGGGGAGAGGGGGGCTTGGAGCTGGGGTCGATATGTGTGGGCGTGGCATCCAAATTTGAGATGCAGATCTTTGTGGAATGTCAATTGCTATCTTCATACCAAATTTGGTGACTCTAGCTCGAAAATTGTACAAAGTGGGGAAAGGGGGCTGGGGGTGGTATGGGCGGGCGTGGCATCCAAATTTTTGCTGCAGATCTTTGTGGAATGTTAATTGCTATCTTCATACCAAATTTGGTGACTGTAGCTCGAAATTTGTAAAAAGAGAGGAGAGGGGGGCTTGGAGCTGGGGTCGATATGTGTGGGCGTGGCATCCAAAATTTTGCTGCAGATCTATGTGGGATGTCAATTGCTATCTTCATACAAAATTTGGTGACTCTAGCTAAAAGTTTGTAAAAGGTGTGGACAGGGGGGCGACATGGGTGGGCGTGGCTCCAAAACTTTGATGCCGATTTTTGGGGGTCGTTGCCAGCTATCTTCCTACCAAATTTGGTGGTTCTAGCTCCACTACTCTCGAAGATACACGCATTCCCGTTTTTGACGAAGCGTTGGGGTGGATGGGGGCGGCTAGGGCAGTGTCGGTGGGCGTGGCATCCGAACATTTGATGCAGTTTTTTGGAGGTCATCATCACCTATCTTGGCACTAAATTTTGTGGCTCTAGCTCAAAAACTGTGGGAGATATAGCCATTTCTGATTTCAAATTGCGGTGGAGCTGGGGGCGGAATGGGTGGGCGTGGCTCCAAAATTTTTGATGCAGTTTTTTGGGGGTTGCTAATAGCTATCTGCTTACCAAATTTGGTAGTTCTAGCTGTAAGGATGTATGAAAAATGTGGATTTATCGGTTTTGAGTTATCGAATTTATCGATTTGCCAGCCCCCCAGTTATCGTAGAACCCCCATCTTGACACTTTAATTTACTATCCCATAGATAAAGAGAATTGGAAAGTTTCAAGTCTCTAGCTTGAAGGGTGTGGAAAAAAGTTGCGAACATACGGACGGACAGACGGACAGACGGACGGACACCATGACGGACATTGCACAAAACCAATATACTCTTTACCTTCGGTATCGAGTATAATTAACAAGTTTAAGAACAAATATACCAGAAGCCAACTGTTGGTCTTAAATAAATATCAAATTTATTGTAAAGAGAAGTGGGATACCCGCAACGCCCAACGATTATTAGAAGGCACGGCAGCCGTCCTCATGCGCACAATTTCCGTGCGCAGCTACGAACAGCTCAAGGAAATATTAATACATGAGTTTGGGCGATCGAGATGCAGGAGATAGCGATGATGAGTGCAACTATCCCTGAGACTGAGTTGGTGGACCTCATCATCGATGGATTGCGAGACAGCTCGCCAGCCGTGGGCATGCTATATGCAGCCCGGACAATCGACGACCTGAAGACACTGCTGGAAAGATATGAGAGACGTCGAGTCCAGGAAAATGCAAGCCGACAAGTGGCTGCCGTACACCAGCCCCCGCCTCGACAACCTGCTGGTTCCCTGCCGTCCACGACCACCGCCCCTGCCGCAAGAGATGTGCGGTGTTATAATTGTTCATCGTTCGGACATTACAAATCGCAGTGCCCAAAGCCGATGAGGCCAGCAAATTCCTGCTTTAAGTGCGGGAAACTGGATCACATATACCGGAACTGCCCATTTAAGATTGGAAATGCCGTCGCCACCAATTCTGCCGCTGCCGACGCCCTCACCCCTTCCTGCTGCAAAGACGTCTTAGTAGATAAGGTAGAACATCTACAGATGGTGAGTGTTGCCTTTATGTCAAATCAAATGTCAAAGTGAAAAGCAGTGAGTTTACAAATATTTTTCCCTCCTGGATTCGGGTAGTCCTAGAAGTTTTATTCGGGAATCTGAAGTGCTTTACGTGTTGAAACTAAAGTCAACCCCGTTGAACTGCCGTGAGTTGGGGAACAACCAACTTACGTCTCTGGGAAAAGTCCAGTGTGCCATACGCATTTTTGCTCAAACAGTATTACATACATGTGATGTACTGCCGAATAGTGCTACTAACTTGCCAATGATTTTGGGCAGAGATTTTTTTTGCAAAACTAATATAAAATTATGCAAGTTTAAGAACAAATATACCAGAAGCCAACTGTTGGTCTTAAATAAATATCAAATTAATTGTAAAGAGAAACTCACTGCTGTACTTAGTTCACTTGATTTGTTCAAAACAGATGTCAAACGCACAATGACCACAAATGAGTCAACCCGGTCCCTTAATGAAAATGAGTTTATGCCTTCCGAATCACAGTCGTGTACCACTGAAAGAGAGTGTTCCTTCATGTCTGAGAATTTGCTGGGTGATGCCCTAGCAGCCATTAATGCAATCGAGTCACCTGCTGTTAGTGAAAATGAGTTTAATATAGAGCCTACTCTGCCGTTAGAACAATCTGCAAAGTTGCAATCTGCTATTTCCGCCTCTTATGTTGATGTCCCTTCCGAACTGATTAAACCAACCAATTACGAGATGAAAATCGAATTGACAAGTCAGACTCCTATTTTCTGCCGCCCCCGCCGATTATCCCATCACGAGCGCAACGAAGTGCGCCAAATATGTGATGACTTATTAACTGCTGGCATTATCCGTCATAGTAGTTCCCCTTACGCTTCTGCTATAGTGCCCGTTAGGAAAAAAGATAATACCTTAAGAAAATGTGTTGACTATCGCCCGCTGAACAAAATTACTGTCCGTGACCACTTTCCAATTCCGCTGTTAGAGGATTGTGTTGAACATCTGGGGGGCAAATCGTACGTTACTGTACTAGATTTAGAGAGTGGATTTCACCATGTCAAAATGCATCCTGATTCGATTAAATACACTGCCTTTGTAACACCTGATGGTCAATTTGAGTACGTACGCATGCCGTTTGGCTTATGTAATGGTCCCCCAGTTTTTGCTAGATTTGTATACTTTGTGCTTAAGGACTTGATCAATAGAGGTCAATTAGTGATTTATATGGACGACATATTAATCACGTCGAGTGATTTTGAAACCCAACTGCAAGTGCTGAAAGAGACAAGTGTCGTTTTGCGCACAAGGAGTTGGAATATTTGGGGTATTTAGCAAACATCTTCTTGTGGTTATTGATGCCTTTACAAAATTTGTCAAATTGTACCCTGCCGCTACAACTAGTTCCAGAGAAGTATGTCACACCTTAGAGACGCAGTATTTCCCCAACTATAGTCGACCTCGCCGAATTGTTAGCGATCGAGGTACGTGCTTCACTTCCGCCGAATTCGCTGATTTTCTGCAGTCCCACCATTTAATCCATGTCCAGAATGCCACTGCCTCCCCTCGTGCTAATGGGCAAGTGGAACGTGTCAACCGTGTCTTAAGTCCTATGCTTGCTAAATTGGCCGAACCATTGGATCATGCTGATTGGGTGAAGCAACTTCCGAAAATTGAGTTTGCCTTGAATAATTCTATCCACTCCACAACTAAATTTGCACCCTCCGTCCTCCTTTTTGGTGTCGAACAGCGCGGTGCTGTTATAGATGAGTTAACTGAGCGTTTGGATGATAGGCTTACTGATGAAGTGTCCCTAATAGATACCCGTAAAATTGCCCTTCAGAACATTGTCAAGTCTCAAGAGTATAATACAGAGTACTTTAACAAAAATCATCGCCCTGCCGTTAATTTTGAGGAAGGTGATTTCGTCGTCATCAAGAATGTTGATACGACGGCTGGCATAAACAAAAACTCATTAAGCGATACCGCGGTCCCTATGTCATCCATAAGAAACTTCCGAATGATCGGTATATCATCCGAGATGTTGAAGGCTCCCAGCTCACACAGCTTCCGTATGATGGTGTGCTGGAGTCGTCTAAACTAAAATTGTGGCTCACGTCTGATTAAAATTGTGCTTTTGATGTCTGACTGCAGGCAACACCCACCGTTTGGTATGGCTTCAAGCCCTCTATGATATATAGTAGGTGGAATCGAGGTCGATTCCCTGTCAGGACGGCCGAGTTGTAAAGTATTTGTTGTGTAAAGTATTCATATGCGATTTCTATCGATTGTTTATGTTATGTTATGTTCGTGTATACCGATATATTGTAAGCTAGTATTAAGGTATCGCTGTTAGTATTAAGATTTATCTGAAAGTGTGGTTCGGCCACACTGATCTTGCCTCTGTCTCTTTTCCGGTTAACCTGACGGTGAACACATGTATATGTAACAGCTGCCGAAAAGAATCGATGAAAAGAGAAACCATCGCGCCTATTTGAATAAATAATTATAGCTATTACAACTCAGAAGTGGGATACCCGCAACGCCCAATCCGTATTTCGACGCCCGATACAACATGGGCCTTAACAAGGAGGAGATGGTTCATCTGCTAAAATTATGCAAGTTTAAGAACAAATATACCAGAAGCCAACTGTTGGTCTTAAATAAATATCAAATTAATTGTAAAGAGAAACTCACTGCTGTACTTAGTTCACTTGATTTGTTCAAAACAGATGTCAAACGCACAATGACCACAAATGAGTCAACCCGGTCCCTTAATGAAAATGAGTTTATGCCTTCCGAATCACAGTCGTGTACCACTGAAAGAGAGTGTTCCTTCATGTCTGAGAATTTGCTGGGTGATGCCCTAGCAGCCATTAATGCAATCGAGTCACCTGCTGTTAGTGAAAATGAGTTTAATATAGAGCCTACTCTGCCGTTAGAACAATCTGCAAAGTTGCAATCTGCTATTTCCGCCTCTTATGTTGATGTCCCTTCCGAACTGATTAAACCAACCAATTACGAGATGAAAATCGAATTGACAAGTCAGACTCCTATTTTCTGCCGCCCCGCCGATTATCCCATCACGAGCGCAACGAAGTGCGCCAAATATGTGATGACTTATTAACTGCTGGCATTATCCGTCATAGTAGTTCCCCTTACGCTTCTGCTATAGTGCCCGTTAGGAAAAAGAAGATAATACCTTAAGAAAATGTGTTGACTATCGCCCGCTGAACAAAATTACTGTCCGTGACCACTTTCCAATTCCGCTGTTAGAGGATTGTGTTGAACATCTGGGGGCAAATCGTACGTTACTGTACTAGATTTAGAGAGTGGATTTCACCATGTCAAAATGCATCCTGATTCGATTAAATACACTGCCTTTGTAACACCTGATGGTCAATTTGAGTACGTACGCATGCCGTTTGGCTTATGTAATGGTCCCCCAGTTTTTGCTAGATTTGTATACTTTGTGCTGAAGGACTTGATCAATAGAGGTCAATTAGTGATTTATATGGACGACATATTAATCACGTCGAGTGATTTTGAAACCCAACTGCAAGTGCTGAAAGAGACAAGTGTCGTTTTGCGCACAAGGAGTTGGAATATTTGGGGTATTTAGCAAACTCTTCCGGTATCACCCCGAAACCAGGTCACCTTCAAACCATAAAAAGTCTGCCGGAACCCCGGGATAGGAAAGAATTGGAACGCTGTTTGGGTCTCTTTTCTTACTTCCGCCGTTTTGTACCCAACTTTGCTAAAATTGCTTATCCGATGTCGCGCCTGCTGAAAAAAGATGCCCCTTACGTTTTTTCTGATGAGTGTCTTAAATCATTCCGAACACTGCAGTCCAAACTGATCGAATCACCAGTGCTGTCTATTTATAACCCGAAGTCTGAAACTGAATTACATTGTGATGCTAGCTCTGCCGGTTTTGGAGCGATGCTCCTGCAGAAATAAACTGATGATAAATTTCATCCTGTGTGTTATTTTTCGAAGACCGCTTCCGTCCCAGAATCCAAATTGCATAGTTATGAATTGGAAACCTTGGCTATCGTTTACGCCCTAAAACGTTTTGAGACATATCTGAAGTTCATTCATTCCGTTTAAGATAATTACAGATTGCAATTCATTAGCGTTAACCCTTAAAAATGGTGGATCTTCCGCGAAAATTGCCCGCTGGGCATTACTTTTAGAAAATTATAACTACACCATTGTACATCGTTCCGGTATTTGTATGCCTCATGTTGATGCACTTAGTAGATTAGAAACTTCTGCATATGTGGACGATGTGAACCTAGATTTCCTACTACAACTGACGCAAAACCGTGATTCAGAAATTGTCAAACTTCGGAATGTCCTGGAGAACCAAGAAGTTGCTGGGTTTGAGTTGCAAGATGGTGTCGTATATCGCCGATCACCGACTAACGTACTTCAGCTCTATGTCCCTGCCGAAATGATTAACAGCGTCATACGAACAGTGCATGAGAAGCTGGGCCATCTTGCCACTGAAAAGTGTTGTACACAGATTAAAAAACATTATTGGTTTCCGTATATGAAATCTTACGTTAACAACTTTATTAAAAACTGCCTCAAATGTATTTACTATTCCCCTTCCGCTAATAATAGTAATGCTACCTTGCATAGCATTCCGAAAACCCCTCTGCCATTTGATACTCTTCATATTGACCACTTGGGACCCCTTCCGTCCACACCGTCTAGGAAAAAATATCTTCTTGTGGTTATTGATGCCTTTACAAAATTTGTCAAATTGTACCCTGCCGCTACAACTAGTTCCAGAGAAGTATGTCACACCTTAGAGACGAATTCGCTGATTTTCTGCAGTCCCACCATTTAATCCATGTCCAGAATGCCACTGCCTCCCCTCGTGCTAATGGGCAAGTGGAACGTGTCAACCGTGTCTTAAGTCCTATGCTTGCTAAATTGGCCGAACCATTGGATCATGCTGATTGGGTGAAGCAACTTCCGAAAATTGAGTTTGCCTTGAATAATTCCATCCACTCCACAACTAAATTTGCACCCTCCGTCCTCCTTTTTGGTGTCGAACAGCGCGGTGCTGTTATAGATGAGTTAACTGAGCGTTTGGATGATAGGCTTACTGATGAAGTGTCCCTAATAGATACCCGTAAAATTGCCCTTCAGAACATTGTCAAGTCTCAAGAGTATAATACAGAGTACTTTAACAAATATCATCGCCCTGCCGTTAATTTTGAGGAAGGTGATTTCGTCGTCATCAAGAATGTTGATACGACGGCTGGCATAAACAAAAAACTCATTAAGCGATACCGCGGTCCCTATGTCATCCATAAGAAACTTCCGAATGATCGGTATATCATCCGAGATGTTGAAGGCTCCCAGCTCACACAGCTTCCGTATGATGGTGTGCTGGAGTCGTCTAAACTAAAATTATGGCTCACGTCTGATTAAAATTGTGCTTTTGATGTCTGACTGCAGGCAACACCCACCGTTTGGTATGGCTTCAAGCCCTCTATGATATATAGTAGGTGGAATCGAGGTCGATTCCCTGTCAGGACGGCCGAGTTGTAAAGTATTTGTTGTGTAAAGTATTCATGTGCGATTTCTATCGATTGTTTATGTTATGTTATGTTCGTGTATACCGATATATTGTAAGCTAGTATTAAGGTATCGCTGTTAGTATTAAGATTTATCTGAAAGTGTGGTTCGGCCACACTGATCTTGCCTCTGTCTCTTTTCCGGTTAACCTGACGCTGAACACATGTATATGTAACAGCTGCCGAAAAGAATCGATGAAAAGAGAAACCATCGCGCCTATTTGAATAAATAATTATAGCTATTACAGCTTATAATATAGACTTAAAAAAGCTTTTTATCAAGCCGAAACAAAATCATGCAGTATGACTTGTGTTTTCTGTTAGAGTATATCTGTCTCGTAGAGTATAGCACAGCTGTGAATAAAGAGTTCACTCAAATAATAACACTGTGAGTTGTTATTAGACAAACTATATTTGAGAACTGAAGATAAAAATGAATAGTGCAGTGGTGATACAAAAATATTAATCGATATTAGAACATCGATACTTAAAACGATGTATATTAGTACGCTGACATATGAATGCTTGATAAAGAGAACAATTTAAGTTGTTTTACTTCTTCTCAATTTAAATTCTTCTTAACAACATATATTAGTTTAAACCAAGCATGTTTGAAAACTTGATATGTTTTTCTTTTTGTAAATTCTTGGTAAAAATGTCTGCTACATTTGCTGCTGTACGTATTTAATGCAAATTTAATTTTTTGCAATAACTTCTCTTATGTGATGAAACTTAACGTCAATATGTTTTGTTCGCCTATGATGTACAGGATTATAAGCGATTTGTTGTGAACTTAAGTTGTCACCATTGATTTGAATTGGGTCACTAGGAGAGTGATTACCAATTTCTTCGAGTAGCCGCCGCAGATAGATTGCTTCTTTGGCTGCCGTAGATAGAGCAATATATTCGGCCTCGGTGCTACTTAGTGCCACCACGGATTGCTTCTTTGAAGACCAGGAGAAAGCTGAACCTGCTAAGTAAAATCCGTACCCAGTATACGGTTTTCGGTCCTGACCGTCGTTAGCCTAATCTGCATCGACATACGCATGCAGAGCTTCTCCGGTTTTAACGTAATACAGCTTCATGTTGATCGTCTATGACATATAACGGAGAATGTGCTTGGCGCCTGCTTCATGTTCTTTATGGGGATCGGAGTTTCTCTGCGCCAACTTACTTACGGAATGAATAATGTCAGGGCGTGTTGAGATTGCCAGATACATTAGACATCCAATAAGTGATTGATACTCAACTAGATTTGCCTTGCCGCATTTCTCATCAACGCAGCCAATCTGAAAACCAGGATACAAAGGCGTTGAAACAGAACGACACATGTTCATGTCGTACTTTTCCAGCAGACTTTTTATATACTGTTTCTGACACACAGAAATAGCATCGCATTCACTTTCGCGCTTTATTTCCCACGAAATGTTGCAATAGGCCGTCGTCTTGTATATCAAAGCATCCATTAAGCTTGGCTTTGATATCAACCAGATCGCATTTCCTTGAGCATGCCATAATTAAATCGTCTACATATACAGCTATAAGATTATACGCCTCTTGCATAATCTTCATGTATAGACATGGCTCATTATACTCGATACCGAAGGTAAAGGTAAAGAGTATATTGGGTTTGTGCAATGTCCGTCATGGTGTCCGTCCGTCCGTCCGTCCGTCCGTCTGTATGTTCGCAACTTTTTTCCACACCCTTCAAGCTAGAGACTTGAAACTCTCCAATTCTCTTTATCTATGGGATAGTAAATTAAAGTGTCAAGATGGGGGTTCTACGATAACTGGGGGGCTGGCAAATCGATAAAATCTGTAACTCAAAACCGATAAATCCACATATTTCGTACATCCTTACAGCTAGAACTACCAAATTTGGTAAGAATATAGCTACTAGCAACCTCTAAAAAACTGCATCAAAAATTTTGGAGCCATGCCCACCCATTCCGCCCCCAACCCCCGCATTTAAAAGTCAAAAAAGCCTATATCTCCCACAGTTTTTGAGCTATAGCTACCAAATTTGGTGCCAAGATAAGTGATGATGACCCCCCAAAAACTGCATCAAAAGTTTGGATGCCACGCCCACCAATACTGCCCTAGCCGCCCCCATCCGCCCCAACGCTTCGTCAAAAACGGGAATGCGTGTATCTTCCAGAGTAGTGGAGCTAGAGCCACCAAATTTGGTAGAAAGATAGCTGGCAACGACCCCCAAAAATCTGCATCAAAGTTTTGGAGCCAAGCCCACCCATTCCGCCCCCCTTACCACACTATTTACAAACTTTGAGCTAGAGTCACCAAATTGGTATGAAGATAGCAATTGACATTTCACAAAGATCTGCATCAAAAATTGGGATGCCACGCCCACCCATACCGCCATCAGCCCCCATTCCCCACTTTTTACAAACTTCGAGCTAGAGTTACCAAATTTGGTATGAAGATAGCAATTGACATTTCACAAAGATCTGCATCAAAAATTGGGATGCCACGCCCACCCATACCGCCCCCAGCCCCCCCTTTACCCTCTTTTTACAAACTTTGAGCCAGAGTCACCAAATTTGGTATGAAGATAGCTATTGACATTTCACAAAAATCTGCATCAAAAATTGGGATGCCACGCCCACCCATACCACCCCCAGCCCCCTTTCCCCACTTTTTACAAACTTCGAGCTAGATTCACCAAATTTGGTTTGAAGATGGCAATTGACATTTCACAAAGATCTGCACCAACAAATGTGATGCCACAACTACCCATACCGCCCCCAGCACCCCCCCCTATCCCCACCTTCTACAAACTTTGAGCTAGAGTCACCAAATTTGTACGGAAGATAGCTTGTGACATCCTTACTGCATCGGAAAATCTTTAAGGCAGCGTACACCCCTGCCGCATCCGTACCCCTCTGCAATCAGGCCTCTTTTTATCGGTTTTAATACTGGTATCGAGTATGCCGCAGTCGGTTGCGTCCGACTGCAACGTTTCCACTTGTTTTTTGTTGCCTTGAAGCCCATGTGTATTAATGCATCATTTAAAGTGCTGTTCCATGCCCTGCCAGACTGTTTAAGACCATATATAGCCTTATTTAACCTTAAAACTTTATTTGGGTGGGAGCTATCTATAAAATGTTCTGGCTGCTTCATAAAAATTTCTTCACCGAGCTCACTATTTAAGAATGCGTTCGAGACGTCTAACTGATGCAAATATAACTCTTTTTCAGCAGCTATTGCCAATAACAATCTTATATTCTCATAACGAATGACTGGCGAAAAAGTCTCGTTATAATTAACCCCGAACTGCTGACTACATCCTTTAGCAACCAATCTTGACTTGTAGCGTACTATAATTCCGAGTTTATCCCTTTTTATCCGAAAAACCCACATGGAGCCTATTGCCTTTGCACCAGGTGGCAAATCAACTAATGACCAGGTCTTATTTGCTCTAAGCGCTTCATATTTTTTGTCTTTACTATGGCTAGTCTATTTTTAATGACTATCGAGTGCCCAAAATTTGTTGCTTTGCTCACGGAAAAAAAATTCATTTGTAATGACGGAACAAATAAAACATCTCGCAATTCTAATGTGCCTTCCCTTGTTTCTATAATTACTGTACCCGTTCCTGGCGATTCAAAGCACTTATTTGCCACTAAAATTATTTTGTCTTTCTTTGGCACGAACGAAACGAACATTTCCTTCTCACAGCACATATGAGATGTCGCGCCACTGTCTAGACACCATGTTCGCTTTGATATCACGCTTTGCTGTATAGCAGCAAAAACAGAATACGAAATTCTTTGCTGTTCTTTTTGCTCTTGATTTCACTTTGTTCATTTTGGCTTTCTCGCGATCTACACTTATTTGCTTTGTGACCGCGTTTTCCACATTTGTAACACTGTCCGTCAAATTTCTTTTGTTGCTTTGTGCCTTCTCGTTTGTTCATACCCGCATAAAATGCTTGCTGGTTGCCATCCTGCTCGCATTTGTCACTTATTCTGATCGCTTCTTCTAGAAGTTTCACTTTTAATGACTCGAATGAAGGCAACTCATCTCTTGTTTCAATTGCAACAACAAAGTTTTCGTAATCTGCAGATAAACTGGAAAGCATTATAATAACTTTCAGCTCGTCACTAAGATCGATGTTAACTTCTGTTAATTTATCTACAATTTCGACAAACGAATTGATATATTGGGTCATGTTACTATTAGACGTCAACTTTAAACTTAACATTTTCTTGTACAACGACACTTTACGAAGCGGCCCGGTAGAAACATGCACTGTTCGCAATTTTTCCCAAGCTTTTTTTGCGGTTTTACAACCCTTTACATAATTCAATTGAGAAACTTGCACATTTAGAATTATAAGAGCCAATGCTTTTTCGTCTGTTAACGCACTTTTCGCGTCACTTGTGCTTGGCTTCTCATTATTGCTGCTCACAACACACCACAGTTCCTGATGTACGAGTACGCTTCACATTTGCACACACCATACATAGTAATTGCTTTCGCTTAGCTTTTCAATATTATACAGACTCATCTTAATCACTGTGCGAGTCTGGGCCCATAACCAATGTTAGAGTATATCTCTCTCGTAGAGTTTAGAGCAGCTGTGAATAAAGAGTTCACTCAAATAGTAACACCGTGAGTTGTTATTAGACAAACTATATTTGAGAACTGAAGATAAAAACAAGTGGACGCAACCGACTGCGGCATACTCGATACCAGTATTAAAACCGGTAAAAAGAAGCTTGATTGTAGAGGGGTACAGATGCGGCAGGGGTGTACGCTGCCTTAAAGATTTTCCGATGCAGATGGGGATGCCACAAGCTATCTTCCTTACAAATTTGGTGACTCTAGCTCAAAGTTTGTAAAAGGTGGGGAAAGGGGGGGGCTGGGGGCGGTATGGGTAGTTTTTGTTGCAGATCTTTGTGAAATGTCAATTGCTATCTTCAAACCAAATTTGGTGAATCTAGCTCAAAGTTTGTATAAGTGGCGAAAGGGGGCTGGGGGTGGTATGGGTGGACGTGGCATCCAAATTTATGATGCAGATCTATCTGGTATGTCAATTGCTATCTTCATACCAAATTTGGTGACTCTAGCTCAAAGTTTGTAAAAGTGTGGAAAGGAGGGCTGGAGGCGGTATGGGTGGGCGTGGCATCCAAATTTGTGATGCAGATCATTGTGGAATGTCAGTTGCTATCTTCATACCAAATTTGGTGGCTCTAGCATCACAACTCTGGAAGATACACGCATTCCCGTTTTTGACGAAGCGTTGGGGCGGATGGGGGCGGCTAGGGCAGTATCGGTGGGCGTGGAATCGAAACTTTTGATGCAGTTTTGGGGGTCATCATCACCTATCTTGGCACCAAATTTGGTGGCTATAGCTCAAAAACTGTGGGAGATATAGGCTTTTTGACTTTAAAACGCGGGGGACTGGGGGCGGAATAGGGGGGCGTGGCTCCAAATTTTTTGATGCAGTTTATTGGGGGTTGCTAGTAGCTATCTGCCAACCAAATTTGGTAGTTCTAGCTGTAAGGATGTGCGAAATATGTGGATTTATCGGTTTTGAGTTATCGAATTTATCGATTTGCCAGCCCCCCAGTTATCGTAGAGCCCCCATCTTGACACTTTAATTTACTATCCCATAGATAAAAAGAATTGGAAAGTTTCAAGTCTCTAGCTTGAAGGGTGTGGAAAGAAGTTGGACACATACAGACGGACAGACGGTCGGGCACCATGACGGACATTGCACAAACTCAATATACTCTTTACCTTCGGTATCGAGTATAATAAATTGTGCAGTGGTCATACAAAAATATTAATCGGTATTAGAACATCGATACTTAAAACGATGTATATTAGTACGCAGACATATGAATGCTTGATAAAGAGAACAATTTAAGTTGTTTATTTCAACATGTTCTACCGGCTATAACTATATGTCATTAATATAAATGATCGGTGTTTGTAGTTGCTTAATCCCTCAACGGAACAAGCTTAATATAATTCTCAAATTTAACATACTGCAAAAATCAATGAAAAAAAAACTAAATAAATTAAATTAAAACATACCTATAAGAAAAACATAATTTGATAGTTTATTAACAAAGTAAAAAAAAAATTAAATAGTTATACTAATTAGCTCTATACAAGTAACAGAAGTCAGTGCAATAATCAAAACAGATGTATGCAAATAAAGGTTAGAAACGTAAGTAGCGAACAAGTTGGGTGTGCGTTAGAAAGAGGGACAATCAATTAACATACCACCTGCATTTCATAGACACTCGTGTATAGAATCGCATAAAGGAGCGTGTTTTAATATAATAATATAAGCAGGATCGCTTTCCCCCTATAGCACTTTCACCCTCTAACACTTACTCTCTCTAACACTTACTCTCTCTTTCTCCCTCTAACACTTTCCCCCTCTTACACCTTCCCCCTATAACATTCCAATCTAAATCTGCAAGTGTCAATACTCTTGTTTAAAAACAATGTTTTGATCTTGCTGCTGCTGCGTAGAAAAATTCCCATCCCTTGCTTACGTAACCCTCACGAATGTTGTTGTTGCTTTTGATCATAAGAATGCGGCCTACGAATGTACTGCCCTTTGACTAGCGTACTTCAAACAAGCACAATCTTGTCTCAACCCGTTTATCCTTTGGATCACTGGTTTTCCCAACCATAAACATTCATTGTTTATGTTTTGCCTGCAGGTGTGCAAGGCAACGCACGTCAAACAGGCGCCCTCTCGTCTCTCTCTTATCTACTTATTCGTAGTTAAGAAACATGCGCACAGTTGTTTCTCTCTCTTATATACTAACTTGTAGCTAAGAAACCTTAATAGTTTCAAAGGCAATGTACTTGGCTCACTGATCCTCACGGACGGTGATATCTATAACATATTAGCCAACTAATGTACTTGACCGTTGACTAGCGCACTTCAAGCATGCACAAGCTTGTCTCTAAGCCTTCCTCCCTCTAACACTTTCCCCCTCTAACTCTTTCCCAATCTTATATACATTCTTCTTCTAACACTTTCCCCCTCTAACTCTTTCCTCCTCTAACATATTTTAATCTTAATCTACAAGTATCAATACTCTTATTTAAAAACAATGTGTTGATCTTGCTGCTTCTGCTGTTGCTGCGTAGGAAAATTCCCATCCCTCCCCTACGAAAGTTGTTGTTGTTGTTGCTGTTGACCATAACAATGCACGTGTGCAGAGCAACGTAATTAAAAACAGGAGCACACTTGACTCTTACAATAATTGGTTAAATAGTTAAACCTGATCCTGTCATTCTCACATCCATTTAGATCGTTGTACTGTAGTATCTTGCTCCTGCTGCTGCGTAAGAAAATTTCCATCCCTTGTTTACATCTTTTTATACTCGATACCGAAGGTAAAGAGTATATTGAGTTTGTGCAATGTCCGTCATGGTGTCTGTCCGTCTGTCCGTCTGTCTTCTGTCCGTATGTCCGTCTGTATGAACGCATCTTTTTTCCACACCCTTCAAGCTAGAGACTTGAAACTTTCCAATTCTCTTTATCTATGGGATAGTAAATTAAAGTGTCAAGATGGGGGTTCTACGATAACTGGGGGGCTGGAAAATCGATAAATTCGATAACTCAAAACCGATAAATCCACATATTTCGCACATCCTTACAGCTATAACAACCAAATTTGGTGAGAAGATAGCTACTAGCAACCCCCAAAAAACTGCATCAAAAATTTTGGAGCCACGTCCTTCCAATCCGAAGCCAGCCCCCCCGCAATTTAAAGTAAAACAAGTGGAAACGTTGCAGTCGGACGCAACCGACTGCGGCATACTCGATACCAGTATTAAAACCGGTAAAAAAAGGCCTGATTGCGGAGGGGTACGGATGCGGCAGGGGTGTACGCTGCCTTAAAGATTTTCCGAAGCAGATGGGGATGCCACAAGCTATCTTCCTTAAAAATTTGGTGACTCTAGCTCATAGTTTGTTAAAAGTGGGGAAAGGAGGGCTGGGGGCGGTATGGGTGGGCGTGGCATCCAAATTTTTGATGCAGATCTTTGTGGAATGTCAATTGCTATCTTCATACCAAATTTGGTGACCCTAGCTCAAAGTTTGTAAAAAAGTGGGGAAAGGGGGGCTGGGGGCGGTATGGGTGGGCGTGGCATCCAAATTTTTGATGCAGATCTTTGTGGAATGTCAATTGTTATATTCATACCAAATTTGGTGACTCTAGCTCAAAGTTTGTAAAAGGTGGGGAAAGGGGGGCTGGGGGCGGTATGGGTGGGCATGGCATCCAAATTTGTGATGCAGATCTTTGTGGAATGTCAATTGCTATCTTCATACCAAATTTGGTGACCCTAGCTCAATGTTTGTAATAGGTGTGGTCAGGGGGGGGGGGGCCGGGGGCGGTATGGGTGGGCGTGGCATCCAAAATTTTGATGCAGATCTTTGTGGAATGTCAATTGCTATCTTCATACCAAATATGGTGACCCTAGCTCAAAGTTTGTAAAATGTGGGGAAAGGGGGCTGGGGGCGGTATGGGTGGGCGTGGCATCCAAATTTGTGATGCAGATCTTTGTGGAATGTCAGTTGCTATATTCATACCAAATTTGGTAACTCTAGCTAAAAGTTTGTAAAAAGTGGGGAAAGGGGGGCGAAATGGGTGGGCGTGGCTCCAAAACTTTGATGCAGATTTTTGGGGGTCGTTGCCAGCTATCTTCTTACCAAACTTGGTGGCTCTAGCTCCACAATTCTGGAAGATACACGCATTCCCGTTTTTGACGAAGCGTTGGGGTGGATGGGGGCGGCTAGGGCAGTATTGGTGGGCGTGGCATCCAAACTTTTGATGCAGTTTTTGGGGGGTCATCATCACCTATCTTGGCACCAAATTTGGTGGCTCTAGCTCTAAAACTGAGGGAGATACAGCCATTTGTGATTTCTAAATGCTGGGTGGCTGGGGGCGGAATGGGTGGGCGTGGCTCCAAAACTTTGATGCAGTTTTTGGGGGTCGTTACCAGCTATCTTCCTACCAAATTTGGAGGTTCTAGCTCCACAACTCTGGAAGATACACGCATTCCCGTTTTTGACGAAGCGTTGGGGTGGATGGGGGCGGCTAGGGCAGTATCGGTGAGCGTGGTATCCAAACTTTTTATGCAGTTTTTGGGGGTCATCATCACCTATCTTGGCACCAAATTTGGTGGGTCTAGCTCAAAAACTGAGGGAGATATAGGCTTTTTTGACTTTAAAATGCGGGGGGGGGGGGGCAAAATGGGGGCGTGGATCCAAAATTTTTGATGCAGTTTTTTGGTGGTTGCTAGTAGCTATCTTCTCACCAAATTTGGTAGTTCTAGCTTTAAGGATGTGCGAAATATGTGGATTTATCGGTTTTGAGTTATCGAATTTATCGATTTGCCAGCCCCCCAGTTATCGTAGAACCCCATCTTGACACTTTAATTTACTATCCCATAGATAAAGAGAATTGGAAAGTTTCAAGTCTCTAGCTTGAAGGGTGTGGAAAAAATTTGCGAACATACAGACGGACAGACGGACAGACGGACAGACGGTCAGACGGACGGACACCATGACGGACATTGCACAAACTCAATATACTCTTTACCTTCGGTATCGAGTATAAAAAGACTATATCTCCCACAGTTTTTGAGCTATAGCCACCAAATTTGGTAGGAAGATAGCTGGCAACGACCCCAACAATCTGCATCAAAGTTTTGGAGCCACGCCCAACCATTCCGCCCCCCTATCCCCACCTTATACAAACTTTGAGCTAGAGTCCCCACATTTGGTATGAAGATAGCAATTGACATTCCACATACATCGATCAAAATTTAGATGCCACCCCCATACCGCCTCCAGCCCACCCTTTTCCACACATTTTACAAACTTTGAGCTAGAGTCACCAAATTTGAAACGAAGACAGCTGGTGGCATCCCCATCTGCATCGGAGAATCTTTAAGGCAGCGTACACCCCTGCCGCATCCGTACCCCTTTGCAATCAGGCCTCTTTTTACCGGTTTTAATACTGTTATCGAGTATACCGCAGTCGGTTGCGTCCGACTGCAACGTTTCCACTTGTTGTTGTTGCTAGTAGTAGGGAATTGCAGGTTCTAACTCAATTTATGACTTTTTATTTTTTTTATTACCCCCATGAAATTTTATGACCCGCAATCTATTTTTTTTTCTCTATACCCCCAATTATGACCCTTTTTTCCCATGATCGTGCCCGCTTTAATTAGACTAGGTACTAAGAGGAAAAGGCATGACATTCCTAGGCCGCATTGTTATGGTTGCGAGAATCAGTGATCATAGAATCTGGTGTCAAGTGTTCATCTGTTTGCACGTGCGTTGTCTTTTACCCCCTGCAAGCAAGCCACGACATGCATTGTTATTGTCAAGAGCAACATCAACAACAGCATCCTTGAGAATCAGTGATCATAGGATCTGGTGTCAAGTGTGCTCCTGTTTTAAGTGCGTTGCCTTGAACACGTGCAAGCAAGCCACAGCATACATTGTTTTTGCCAACAACAACAACAACAACATTCATGTGGGTTTGTGAGCAAGGGATCGGGTGTCAAGTTGTGAAAATCAGTTTTCACACTATCAGTTTTGGCTATGTAACCAATTTGTATTAGAGTCAAGTGTGCTCCTGTTTGACAAGCAGGCCATAAACATTGATCTTTATGGCTGTGATAATGACAGGATCAGTTTTAACTATTTAACCAATTAGTGCTAGAGTCAAGTGTGCTCCTGTTTTTAAATACGTTGCTCTGCACACGTGCATTGTTATTGTCAACAACATCAACTACAACCTTCTTGGGGGGTTATGTGTGCAAGGGATGGAAATTTTCCGTCGCAGCAACAGCAGCAGCAGCAAGATCAACACATTGTTTTTAAACAAGAGTATTGATACTTGTAGATTAAGATTAAAATATGTTAGAGGAGGAAAGGATAGAGGGAGAAGGTGTTAGAGGGAGAAAGTGTTAGAGGCGGAAAGTGTTAGAGGGGGAAAGTGTTAGAAGACTTAGAGACAAGTTTGTGCATGCTTGAAGTGCGCTAGTCAAATGTCAAGTACATTAGTTGACTAATGTGTTATAGATATCACCGTCCGAAAGGATCAGTGAGCCAAGTACATTGCCTTTGAATCTATTAAGGTTTCTTAGCTTCAAGTTAATAGATAAGAGAGAGAGAAAGTCAACTGTGCGCAGGTTTCTTAGCTACGAATAAGTAGATATGAGAGAGTCGAGAGGGCGCCTGTTTGACGAGCGTTGCCTTGCACACCTGCAGGAAAAACATAAACAATTAATGCTTATGGTTATGAGGAGCAGTGTGCAAAGGAAGAAAGGATAGAGAATAAAGAAAAGCGAGCGCTTGTTCGATGTACGTTGCATTGTTATGGTCAACAGCAACAATAACAACAAACTTCGTGGGGGTTATGTAAGCAAGGAATGGAAATTTTCCTACGCAGCAACAGCAGCAGCAGCAAGATCAACACATTGTTTTTAAACAAGAGTATTGATACTTGTAGATTAAGATTAAAATATGTTAGAGGAGGAAAGAGTTAGAGGGGGAAAGTGTTAGAAGGAGTATGTGTGTAAGAGGGAGAAAGAGTTAGAGGGGGAAAGTGTTAGAGGGAGGAAGACTTAGAGACAAGCTTGTGCATGCTTGAAGTGCACTAGTCAAAGGTCAAGTACATTAGTTGGCTAATATGTTATAGATATCACCGTCCGTGAGGATCAGTGAGCCAAGTACATTGCCTTTGGAACTATTAAGGTTTCTTAGCTACAAGTTAGTAGATAAGACAGAGAGAGTCAACTGTGCGCAGGTTTCTTAACTACGAATAAGTAGATAAGAGAGAGTCGAGAGGGCGCCTGTTTGAGGTGCGTTGCCTTGCACACCTGCAGGCAAAACATAAACAATGAATGTTTATGGTTGTGAAAACCAGTGATCCAAAGGATAAAAGGGTTGAGACAAGATTGTGCTTGTTTGAAGTACACTTGTCAAAGGGCAGTACATTCGTAGGCCGCATTCTTATGATCAAAAGCAACAACAACATTCGTGAGGGTTATGTAAGCAAGGGATGGGAATTATCCTACGCAGCAGCAGCAAGATCAAAACATTGTTTTTAAACAAGAGTATTGAGACTTGCAGATTTAGATTGGAATGTTATAGGGGGAAGGTGTAAGAGGGGGAAAGTGTTAGAGGGAGAAAGAGAGAGGGGGAAAGCGATCCTGCTTATATTATTATATTAAAACACGCTCCTTTATGCGATTCTGTACACGAGCGTCTATGAAATGCAGGTGGTATGTTAATTGAATGTCCCTCTTTCTAACGCATACCCAACTTGTTTTGGAGCCACGCCCACCCATTCCGCCCCCAACCAATTTGAAATTTGCATATATCTCCCACAGTTTTGATCTATATCCACTGACTTCTGTTACTTGTATAGAGCTAATTAGTGACCCCAAAAAACTGCATCAAATGTTTGGATGCCACGCCCACCGTTACTGCCCAAACTACCCAATTACGTTTCGTCAAAAAGGGTATGTGTTAATCTTCGAATTAGTGGAGCTAGAACCACCAAATTTGGTAGGAAGATAGCTGGCAACGACCCCCAAAAATCGGCATCAAAGTTTTGGAGCCACGCCCACCCATGTCGCCCCCTGTCCACACCTTATACAAACTTTTAGCTAGAGTCACCACATTTGGTATGAAGATAGCAATTGACATCCCACATAGATCTGCAGCAAAAATTTGGATGCCACGCATACCCGGCCCTACCACCCCCAGCCCCCTTTCCCCACTGAATTCAGCTGGTCACCAAATAAAGATCCCGGCACTCCACATAAATTGCATCTCAAATTTTGGCCACGCCCACACCATCATCGACCCCCTCCCAGCCCCCACCCCCCTCTTTTACAAATTTCGAATAAAGTCACCAAATTTGGTATGAAGATAGCAATTGACATTCCACAAAGATGTGCAATGGACACCACTGGATGCCTCCCACCCGCTCCCCCATTTTAAATTTCGAGCTAGAGTCACCAAATTTGGTACATTACATACCAAACTAAAATCTGCATCTCACACCTGAGCAAACCATAACCGCCTCCAGCCCCCTTTCCCAACAAACTTACAAACTTTGAGCTAAAGTCATCAAATTTAAAAGGTAAGCTTTTAGTGGCATCCCCATCTGCATCGGAAAATTTTTTTAGGCAGTGTACACCTCTGCCGCATCCGTACCCCTCAGCAGTCAGGCCTCTTTTTACCGGTTTTAATACTGGTATCGAGTATGCCGCAGTCGGTTGCGTCCGACTGCAACGTTTCCACTTGTTTTTTATTGTGGTTTCCCCAGTAGGCCTTATCCACTTGTTGAATTTAATTTGCAATTATTAACAACTGTTAAGAGCTTCTTGATAAACGACATTGGTTGTTTTTCCGTCAGGTGCTAATACAACTAAACTTTTTGGTGAACTGACTCTTGAGCAGGCTACATAAAATTGGCCATGAGAGAAGCAATTGTGTCTTAAATCTAGTCCGGCTAATTTGAGAGTTTGTCCCTGTGATTTTATTCAAGTTGCGAATCAACATTACATGTGAACCAATCTTTAAAGTTAATTTATGTTGAGGCAGGCCAGCCGGATTTAATAAATTAAGAAACTCGACGGGGTAATGAACTGCATCTTCGACTTCAGTCACAGAATCAATAGAGTTATATGTCATTTCTTCACTTTGAAATGATTTTAATAAAAACTCGTTTATTTCCAATGCATTGTCATTTCTCGCAGTCAAAATAGCACGTTCTGAAAACCATTCGAGTGATTTTTCAGAGATACTTGTAATATCCGGCAATATTTTGAGAGTTAGTTCTTCAATACTTTTCACAACATGACACAAAGTTGATGGTAAAGTTATTTTGCCATCATGAGTAGTAGGAGAATGGCGGTTCTAACTCAATTTATGACTTTTTATTTTTGACAGTTTTATTACCCCCATCAAATTTTATGACCCTTTTTTTGACACTTTTATTACCCCCCAATACTATAATTTATGACCCTTTTTTTCCCATGATCGTGCCCGCGTTAATTAGACTAGGTATTGAGGACAAAGGCATGACATTCCTAGGCCGCATTGTTATGGTTGCGAGAATCAGTGATCATAGAATCTGGTGTCAAGTGTACATCTGTTTGCACGTGCGTTGTCTTTTACCCCCTGCAAGCAAGCCACGACATGCATTGTTATTGTCAAGAGTAACATCAACAACAGCATCCTTGAGAATCAGTGATCATAGGATCTGGTGTCAAGTGTGCTCCTGTTTTAAGTGCGTTGCCTTGAACACGTGCAAGCAAGCCACAGCATACATTGTTTTTGCCAACAACAACAACAACAACATTCATGTGGACTTGTGAGCAAGGGATCGGGTGTCAAGTTGTGAAAATCAGTGTTCACACTATCAATTTTGGCTATGTAACCAATTTGTATTAGAGTCAAGTGTGCTCCTGTTTGACAAGCAAGCCATAAACATTGATCTTTATGGTTGTGATAATGACAGGATCAGTTTTAGCTATTTAACCATTTAGTGCTAGAGTCAAGCTTGCTTCAGTTTTAAATACGTTGCTCTGCACACGTGCATTGTTATTGTCAACATCATCAACAACAACGTTCGTGGGGGGGTTATGTGTGCAAGGATGGGAATTTTCTGTCGCAGCAGCAGCAGCAGCAAGATCAACACATTGTTTTTAAACAAGAGTATTGATACTTGTAGATTAAGATTAAAATATGTTAGAGGAGGAAAGGATAGAGGGAGAAGGTGTTAGAGGGAGAAAGTGTTAGAGGCGGAAAGTGTTAGAGGGGGAAAGTGTTAGAAGACTTAGAGACAAGTTTGTGCATGCTTGAAGTGCGCTAGTCAAATGTCAAGTACATTAGTTGACTAATGTGTTATAGATATCACCGTCCGAAAGGATCAGTGAGCCAAGTACATTGCCTTTGAAACTATTAAGGTTTCTTAGCTTCAAGTTTATAGATAAGAGAGAGAGAGTCAACTGTGCGCAGGTTTCTTAGCTACGAATAAGTAGATATGAGAGAGTCGAGAGGGCGCCTGTTTGACGAGCGTTGCCTTGCACACCTGCAGGAAAAACATAAAAAATTAGTGCTTATGGTAATGAGGAGCAGTGTGCAAAGGAAGAAAGGATAGAGAATAAAGAAAAGCGAGCGCTTGTTCGATGTACGTTGCATTGTTATGGTCAACAGCAACAACAACAACAAACTTCGTGGGGATTATGTAAGCAAGGAATGGAAATTTTCCTACGCAGCAACAGCAGCAGCAGCAAGATCAACACATTGTTTTTAAACAAGAGTATTGATACTTGTAGATTAAGATTAAAATATGTTAGAGGAGGAAAGAGTTAGAGGGGGAAAGTGTTAGAAGGAGTATGTGTGTAAGAGGGGGAAAGAGTTAGAGGGGGAAAGTGTTAGAGGGAGGAAGACTTAGAGACAAGCTTGTGCATGCTTGAAGTGCACTAGTCAAAGGTGAAGTACATTAGTTGGCTAATATGTTATAGATATCACCGTCCGTGAGGATCAGTGAGCCAAGTACATTGCCTTTGGAACTATTAAGGTTTCTTAGCTACAAGTTAGTAGATAAGACAGAGAGAGTCAACTGTGCGCAGGTTTCTTAACTACGAATAAGTAGATAAGAGAGAGTCGAGAGGGTGCCTGTTTGAGGTGCGTTGCCTTGCACACGTGCAGGCAAAACATAAACAATGAATGTTTATGGTTGTGAAAACCAGTGATCCAAAGGATAAAAGGGTTGAGACAAGATTTTGCTTGTTTGAAGTACACTTGTCAAAGGGCAGTACATTCGTAGGCCGCATTCTTATGATCAAAAGCAACAACAACATTCGTGAGGGTTATGTAAGCAAGGGATGGGAATTATCCTACGCAGCAGCAGCAAGATCAAAACATTGTTTTTAAACAAGAGTATTGAGACTTGCAGATTTAGATTGGAATGTTATAGGGGGAGGTGTAAGAGGGGGAAAGTGTTAGAGGGAGAAAGAGAGAGGGGGAAAGCGATCCTGCTTATATTATTATATTAAAAACACGCTCCTTTATGCGATTCTGTACACGAGCGTCTATGAAATGCAGGTGGTATGTTAATTGAATGTCCCTCTTTCTAACGCATACCCAACTTGTTCGCTACTTACGTTTCTAACCTTTATTTGCATACATCTGTTTTGATTATTTCACTGACTTCTGTTACTTGTTTAGAGCTAATTAGTATAACTTTTTAATTTTTTTTACTTTGTTAGTAAACTATCAAATTATGTTTTTCTTATAGGTATGTTTTAACTTAATTTATTTAGTTTTTTTTTTTTCATAGATTTTTACAGTATGTTAAATTTGAGAATTATATTAAACTTGTTCCGTTGAGGGATTAAGCAAACACAAACACCGAACATTTATATTAATGACATATAATTATAGCAGGTAGACCACACAAGTCATACTCCATGATTTTGTTTCGGCTTGATAAAAAGCCTTTTTTAAGTCTATATTATAAGTCTAAGTTCCAGTACTCACGATATACATATCTAAGAATGCTTTTAGTATGTCACTATTTTGAAAGCTTAAAGAAGTTTATGTAGCTGGTATAATAAATCATGTTTCAACAAAATTATTTAGATCTTAATATTTATACTTCATCGATAATTGAATTTATTATTATTTATTTATTTATTTTTTTAATACCCATATATTCGATTCTGTTCTACCTCAGTAATAATTTATTTTGCTTTTACATTCTTTAAATTCTTTAAGGTAATCTTTAGGCTTAACAAATAATCTTTTCCTTAAAAATCTGGTCTGCTCGCTAAAAGATTTTCGTCAAATGACACTTTTCATATTTAAGATATCCGTCAAACTATTTCTTATACTCGACTTAAATTATTTCATCAAACTCACATATCAATTAAATTTCTAAAATAAAGAAAATGAAAACAGTAAGATGTTCTAAGCAGAATGTGTTTGTACTCATTTACAAACTTCAAAAATTCTTCTATTGATGTTGTCTGATACCCTATCTTAATTTGTGTAATACTTAATCGTTTTCATCAACTTAGTATTCTTTTGATTTTTAAAAATTTTATGTTATGTTGTTAGCTATTTTGACTTATTTATTTTGACTTTTATTGTCCTTAATACGTTAACTTAATTTTAACAGGGAAATCGATCGGACATTGATTTTTCACTTTATAATTGATTGCTTTAATATATTTTAACTCTCAACCTATATACCTTTCTACTTTTTTAGTGATTATGTAAGATTTTTATATTTCCAAACTCATTGCCTAAACAAAAATTTCGTTATTAATTTCTTTAATTAAAGTGTCAAGATGGGGTTCTACGATAACTGGGGGCTGGCAAATCGATAAATTGATAACTCAAAACCGATAATCCAATATTTCGCAATATCCTTCCAGCTAGAACTACCAAATTTGGCAGAAGATAGCTAAAAGCAACCCCCGGAAAAATTGCATCAAAAATTTTGGAGCAACGCCCTTATTCCGCCCCCGAGCCCCCGCATTTTGAAATCAGAAAAGCCTATATCTCCCACAGCTTTTGAGCTATAGCCACCAAATTTAAAAGCCAAGATAGGTGATGATAACCCCCAAAAACTGCATCAAAAGTTTGATGCCACGTCACCTGATACTGCCCTAGCCGCCCCCATCCACTCAACGCTTCGTCAAAAACGGGAATGCGTGTATCTTCGAGAGTAGTGGAGCTAGAACCACCAATTTGGTAGGAAGATAGCTGGTAACGACCCCGGAAAAATCGGCATCAAAGTTTTGGAGCCACGCCCTCCATTTCGCCCCCTTTCCCCACCTTTACAAATTTAGCTTGAGTCACCAAATTTGGTATGAAGATAGCAATTGACATTCCACAAAGATTCGTATCAAAAATTTGGATGCCACTACCACCCATACCGCCCCCAGCTCCTCTTTCCCCAATTTTTACAAACTTTGAGCTAGAAGTCACCAAATTTGCAAGAAAATAGCAATTGACATTCCACAAAGATTCGCATCAAAATTTGGATGCCATGCCCACCCATACCACCCCAAGCCCTCTTCCCCTGCCCTTTACAAACTTGAGCTAGGGTCACTCAAATTTGGTATGAAGATAATTGACATTCCACAAACATCTTCATCAAAAAATTTGATGCCACGTCCACCCATACCACCCCCAGCCCCTTTCCTGCATTTTTTACAAACTTTCTTGAGCTAGAGTCAACAAATTTGC